>OX381705.1:82452321-83671488 GCA_947462335.1 Harmothoe impar
ACTACCAGACTCTGTATCAAGGGATTATGTTAGAGATGGGGATGAGGGGGGGGGCAGTATTGGCTGGGCACATGTATTGGCACAACCCCACCCATGCCCCACCTGCTGCCTCTGTATGCCTCTCCACACGCCGCCTCCCCTCTATCCACACACTTCTGCCTGCTGTGAATGCCTTTCCTGTCCACTGCAAGCTGCCCAGAGCCCTTAATTCAGGCTGCTTGTAACCTAACCTCCTGCACACTGCAAGAGACCAGATTGCTGAGGTGAGCTGCTTCTCAATTAATTTATATTCATTGAATTGCAAAATATGAACAAAGGTGTTGTTTTACTACTTACTATCACTTATCTATGTCATTTGCTACCAAAAGCATGGAGACATAGTTCCAGTGGAATTAAGTTTTCTGTAAACACACTGGTCATTTGTTAGTTAAGGTGAGAGAGGGATATGGAACAGACCCCTGAAGAAGAACCTCCTTGGATAGGGCTTTGGCTTGGTACCCATCCATGTCTTACCAAGCTTCCCTCAGGATGCCGCTCTACTAGCCATTCAGTCTAGGCCTTTATCAGTCCACTGCACACACACCAATCAGATAACCCAGTACCCAAAGGCTGCTGATTCACTGTAGGTGCATTCGGCTCTGAGCACATACACTAGACCACATCACATGTCACTCCAACCTGTCTCAAACCCACCTCTACATGAGGTCTGGCCTATGACAACCTCATTATACATCCCCAATCATGCTCCTTGTCCACTTGCAGGCATGCATCAAGCCTCACATGCGCAGTACCAATATCCGGTCTGGTTCATGACTGAGACACAACAAGGTCCTCTCTGTGTCAAGGTAGCAGATTGTAGTCTGTCAATTCACTGACAATCTTAGTTCTTTCCTTACTCCATCACTAGGTATGAGTCCTGACACCACTCCAAGAAGCCAATGCAATATGCAATATGTGTATCAGAAAACATGAGGGAAGCTAATGTACATTATACTCCAGTCCTTTCATTAGCTCAGCAGTGTAGAAGCAGTTACCATACAATAGATAAATAAGAACATACGATGGGCATGATTCAACTGATAGCGAGTGCAATGCAGCCTAAAGCAGAGCTTAATAAACAGTGGACACACTTTCACGAATTTGCTAAAAAGTGCAATTTCGCGTGTATTAACATTTTGGGATTTTTTGCAATAATAGCTGCATGACTATGTAGGATAGATATTCCCTCTGTGCATATTTTCGCAAATCTTTAAATCAGCGAAATCAGCGAAAATATGTACATTTCAAAAATAATTATGTACATGGGATACCTTATGACCACAGTACATGCAGCTTACATTCCTTTTTTCAACATGATCTGCACCATTTGTGTCAGAATTATGAGAGACACTATGCTTGTCAGGCCTGTTTATATTCTCATTTGGGACTGCTTGAGACGGAGATTAGATTGCTACCAACAAATGAGTGTTAGATAGGACAAGTACATAAGATGCAATATTGGTGAGAAACCTCTAACATACGGATATCAATATTTCAGTGACCATACAATAACCAATCAATGCATGCCTCTTACCTTCAATTGAATGTGAGGAATCATACGACGTGGCCATACGAAAAAGAGCAAATCATTTACAAAAGAGATAATATGACTTGGTTATGCAAATATATGTATATATATATATTTCATATATATATATATATATATATATATATATAATTCTAATGCTAATGCTCACCAGCTAGTTCAGTAAGAACTCAACCAAAAGGTCACCATCGTATGGTAAATACCCCCTCCCGACTCAAGCCTCTGGCAGTATGACCATGGGGAATAAAAAGTTGATGGACTTGAGTCTCCTTCATCAAATTAGTGCCATGAAATATGACCCAACCCTATTCCCTGTCTAAAAAGGACTGATTTAGTACCTAAGCTCTCAAACCGATTTATCAGAGGGAGGTCTGCATCATCGAGGCTGCTCCTGGGACAAAATTAGCAATGGCATAAGTAAGTGTCAAGCTATAAGAGTTGGCAGCTCCTGAATTGCAGTCTCCTGATTGAATATTTTATCAATCTCTCTTCTTTCTGTCTTTGATCATATAGATCTCTCTCTACATATCTATATCTGTCTCTATATAGAATAGAAATAGGAATCTATTTATGAGAGGCTCAGGTGCACCATAAATACCTCTACGCCCCATGAACATGACAGATTGGTGCAAGGTAAACACCTCACGCTGAGGGACATGACACGGGTGTTTGTCAACCAGGGTGCCAGTAGTTGACTGAAATCTGACCTGGAGTGGCCCTGTAATTACACAGTGAGTGCCCATTGCGGAAGAGAGTGGGTTGATCTGATTAGGGGCCTAGGATGCCTAACAATGCATAATATTATAAGTCAATTAATGTTCCTCGCTAATAGAACATGACGTGGAAATTAAGGTTGAACATAAAGCATCTTGCATGTGTAGGCTCAATAAATTAATCAAACACCTTTGCTAGACAATCCCTACTCTTTCAGTCTAATGCCATGATTATCCATTCTTTTCTCTAGACTTCCCAGAACTAAGTGTTTAAACTGCAGTAATAGTCTCCGATTCACTACTAGTATTCATAGGATGTATATGTGATCTTCTGAGCTCGAACCAGGATTACAAAGTAACATCAAACATGAGAGTAATGAAATTGATGTCATATGGCTTCAGCCTACCAGGAAAAGGAGCTACAGTGTTATCAGGTGCAGTTGTCAATTGCAAGTGATGTAAGGTTGGGGGAGAAGGTGTGCATTAAGTGCAGACCCCATGGTAGAATTTGGTATACATTCATGCATTTGTAAACCAAGACGGTGACGTATAAGTTTATTGCCTGTTTTACTGTCTTGGCTACAGCAGTTACAACCCTGCTTTATTGATGTCGACCATCAGCTAGGCACATCTATCCTGATCCCGGGCGGTGTTATCTGGGTAACATACATACAAGAGTATACACTAGTGTGATATCCAATTCCATCCACACCATTTGATACCCTAACCCCTCCCAGCTGCAAATGACATTATTGTATATTCCGAGTTTCCTCGACCCCAAGGCTTAATAAATGGGCTGAATCAATACCAAGTGTGTCCATAAAGAAGCATGTTGGTATGATTTACGATAATTGTATGTGGTTACACTGACATGTCTACAAAGCTTTTCACATCCACTGGATGAAATAACCACTTTTTGAATTACATTTTTACATTTACACTCATTTGACTATTCTGAAATAGAAAATGGATATTAATAAATAAATAATATACAATTAATATCTAGGGTTGATAAAAGGCACTAATGCACATAGCTAAGTGAATATCTAATTTATTTAGTCTAGTTTGACTTGGCCTAGGGATCACACACTCAAACCCACCGCTGAATGTAAACAACTTGAAAAAGGGAGTAAATAATGAGATATAAAATCGACAGCTTGATAAGAACGGAGATTGAGGATTCCCATCAGTATCCTGACAGCCATGTTTTTAAATTGATGGATTCCCCTTCCAAACACCAGGACTGCGTAATTGTTGTGGCCTGCCGTGGACCCATACACTGAGTGGTGACCATTCATATTATGTATGTGTGTCTGAGCTAGAGTGAAGGGGGGGGGGGGCGGTGCATCTCTTAGGAAAATACTAACAGTTAAGTATGCTGCTCAAAAAGCAATTACTTCAAGCAATATGTTTCTATTGTGAACATCCTTATGGAACAGGGGGCAACTATGAGCATATCAGTACTGATTGCTGTCCACCATGAGGTCATTAGGAGGCCACCACTCAGACACTGTAACGTTGTAGGAATATACTGGATATGAACCACAATTTTGTCCCTTGGAACCTTTTGTGATCTTTCTCAAATCAGCTCCTTACTCAACCAAGTTGAATGATAAGCTGCTAGTGACTGCCTATTTTGGTGCTTATACAGAAACATCAGCTTAAATGATCACTAGGGGTTTAGGGTTTTTAGCATGTACTTCAATAAACCCTGCATAATCATTAGGACCCCTGTGGTGCACATTGCAATTAAGACAGATATGAATAATTTTATTTTAGTGTTGGCAGAGATGTGTATTATCAATTCAGAAATATTTTATTTTAGATGTGTCCTTGCATTATTAATTGCTTCCTCTGTTAATAAAAGGTAATTTCCTACCAAGAGCATGAATATACTCCAATGACTCTCACTTGCTTTACAACCAAAGCTACTACCAGAATCCTGTAGTAGTAAGTGTATGGCCTGCTACAAAGTGGATATCTCTACTACTACTATCTCATCTACGGTAATTGAAGGTGAAAGGGGAGGGCAATATTTGTTTTGTTATTTGTTGCATCTATCTGTCAGCACCCTCCTACGTGATTACCAGGCTTTGAAGCTATTTTGATTGGCACCGGAAATAATAAAACTAAAGTGGGTTGCAATTGGCAATGAGAAAAAATGGGATGGAAACATCCGAAAAGAAGTGCAAAATGTTGAACATATGAAGAATTTTTCAATGGAGCAACGATCGCTTCATGGCATGTTGATAAATGTACTGGAAAGATCTTTCAGGAAGTAGGGGACTTCACACAACGTGTCACAGTTTCTTTCCCAATTATTCATAGATATGGATCTTTCTCATCTGGTAAATTTAATGCAGTTTAGTTTTATCGCACGTTACTGTCTGGTGGAGACTGAGTAACTGGTGATGCTCACATTAACATTGTACTTCTTATCCTTTGCAAAATATATCAGATAAGTGCTGTATTATTGCTAAATAAGCAGATATACTTACATAAGTGAAAACCTTATTTCAGCATGTGCCTTAGGTTATGCTATATGACAGAACATGAAAAAGCAATTAAAGAATTGCCATCAAATATATATCTGGTGCTAACACAGATAGACGCAGGTAAACCCTCCAGCTGAAGGCCTACTCTGGCTAGGTCTTCTAACATGGCATGGCTACCACCATTATGACCTTTACCAGTGCCTTTTATAACCTTGTCTGGAGACCATATGTATTTATGAGCTTGAACACTGCCCTTTGCCCTACGAGCTTTGACTAATCATCCTAAACATGAAGCGGTCATCTTAACGATTCCCAGGACAGAAGCAAAACAAAGAAATGTATTTTTTCGATTGTTTATGGATCTTGGAAATGTTGCTGGATTTTTAAGGTTAAGTATTATAAATGATCAAAGAAAGTAGGTATATATGACGACTGAGGTCAAAGGTCAATAGGTCATGGATATGTAACAATGGAGGTCATATTAGAAGTGAAGTTGGGGTCATGCAGTCCTCAGAAACTTATGTTCTAATAAGGAGTCCTGACTTGGTATGTTAGGGTACATTTTTATGGTGTTATATTAATATCATATTTTAATTCTAATAATGTTATAACAAACAACATGTTATATTGGCTTCGTTGTAGAGGTAGATATCATCACACCAGTTCTAAACAATGAATGTAACGTTAGATAACACTTTCTGGTTATTCAATATTGTTCATTTTGTCATAGATGTACTTGTAGGGGTTTACTACTATATACGATAAACACATTTTCATCCAGGCGACCGAGGAGGTTAGTTCGGGTTGTTTCCGCCTGGCGTTAGTGTGTGCGGTATCCCGGAGGGGGCGACTGTCCTCTCTCGGGTACTGCACACCACGCTTCAGGCGGGAACGACCCAACCATGTGACCATGTAGATTTCATGTGTCGGAAGGGGTATATAAGCCCCTTCTCCTCGTATAGTCGTCAGTCAGTGCAGGCCCGGCTGACTCCCCGCGCTACCCTACCCAATCGGGTACGATTGAATAAGCAGCATTGCTTTTACCTCCTCCTTCGGGTTGAGGTTCTTTGTATAGGAATACACTGAATAAACCCCCACTTCACTTCGCCCCTGGAGACTGACGTTCTTGTTCTCTTTTCTGAGATATCGAACCACTACATACTTCTAGTTTGAATATTTACAAAATTCTTTCAGTTATTAAAAGTTTAGACCATCCCCTTAATCCCAATATCCCATTTGAATTTCATCTGAAAAAATCTGGTTTTGGGATGGGTGTCTCCATGTGGAGTCTGGTATTGGAAGAGTTAAGCAAATGAAATTTCTTTCTCTTCCACCTATCTAGTCTTTACAAATAATCTTAAGGCACACTTACACACTACAGCATCGATGCATCTCGTCATTAACAGAGGAACAGAGGAACGGGGGAACAGAGAAACAGACGAACAGAGAAACACAACAGAAGAACACAACAGGTAGCTGTAGCCAAATACATGCACATCTCAGAACTTCTGTCTATGATCACAGAAGATATCCTTCTTAGTAACCGACATTGTGAGGCCCCTATCCCTCAAAAGGCCCCTATCCCTCAAAATTGGTCCGTTTGAGGGATAGGAACCAGGTGAAGTCCCTATGTGCCAAACAGCCCCTATCCCTCAAAACGGTTTGAGACATAGGGCCCATGTGAAGTCCCAAAGCCACAAATATTTTTTCCATGAGAAAGTTGTTGATAAAGCTTTTGGACATTTCTATAGCATGACCAACAAATCCAGGTATATAACCTCGAAATCCTGCATTTTAATGTATACTATTTGAAAGATAATTGTCCTGTGAATCTCCTGATATGAGATGTTTGCGAATATAGACATTGTTGCGTGCATTTTGCTGAAACTAATGTAAACACAACTTTATTTTGAAAAAGTCACCCTTTCTTGGCGCATCGGTCCATAGATGACCCAGGTGCCCCCTGTGTTATGTTAAACTAGTTTTAAATACTTTCTAATTGTTTATTGTCACTTGTAGCCTCCCCTTTATGGGACTGACCAGTCACCCCCCCTCCCTTGTCATCTTTAATACCAAACTGTGCTGGTCGTCATATATCAACCCTCCGTCCCCACCCCAAGTGACTGACCATCTGGTTGATATCAACAAGCTGTACACAGCAGGGAGGAGAGACCTGCTCACATTCTTACATCAGTTCTGTGTGCTTTAGTGGAGAAAATGTAATATTGTCATAGAATCTGGGATAATAAGGGAAAAAAATCATAAATTACTTTTTGAGATACACATACCTGTTTTAGGTTGAAAAATACACCTCATCATGGTTTAGAGCGTACAAAGTGATAACCGGTGTCAGTCTGCAGGCTATAGATATAGACCCCAGAAGGCACCCTTGATTTATTGTGAGGCCTACTTCCTTGCTGCAGAAGCAAGAAATAGTCATAGAAATCATTACAAAGGTTTTTGATGGATAGGGCTTTTGATACTTCAGGATTGTTTGTAGGATAGGGGCCTGACATGTCCCTATCCCTCAAATGGCCCCTATCCTACAAATATTTGTGAGATAGGGGCTGTTTAAATGTGGTCCCTATGACTCAAAATTTTGTGGGATAGGGACTTTTTGCTATATAGGGACCTGAGGTGGGCCCTAAGTCTCAAACGGCCCCTATCTCACAAATATTTGAGGGATAGGGGCCTTTTGAAGGATAGGGGCCTCACAGACATCCTACAAAGTATCCCTGTGTCCCTCCTCCCCTTGATGTGATACCTATTGACTACCTTGCTATGTGGGCTCGTAAGGACGTGGGGTTTCCCTAATATCTGAGAAAGGTCTTCTTTACACTGAGATCTGACAGTGGAAAATGGCACTGTGTTTTGTTTTGGTAGACTGAATTGGTTTGTTCTGTTTGATGCAAATCTTCAAAGACCGGTGTCCAGTTTTTATTTTGACAGTTTTCTGTTTATATATTTGGATAGTCAGAAACTGGCACAGTCTTTAGTATTGTTATTCATTTTTTCCTGTTTTTACATAGATTTAGAAGACAATTATCAGGTGGTAGGAATTCGTAGTGATAGGCAAAAAATACAGGGTAAGGCACACAAACAAAGGAGGACAGCATCAAGAAAAAGTAAAGAGGCATGTCCAGTTGGAAGCAAACCGAAAGAGGCAGTGAGACACAGAGAGCAAATTAAAGAGAATCCATTCTGATCAAAATGCCTCTAGGACGTCTTTCAGCATTATACTCTCCAACCATTTTATGTAACTCTGCCCTGGGCCATACATATTAAGGATAAAGGTGAGGGACTTGATGAGGGGCGCTGTGTGCCCGAGTGGTCAGTAGATCCTTCCTTTGTGTAGAAGGACTTTGACCAGGACTAGGTATTCAGAGAGTATGGCTAGGGATGGTGCTGAGAATAGATGATTGGCCATCTGCAGGTGCTGGCACCATCCTACACATACAGTGCTTCTGCGAACTGCCCCCAACCTATCTGTGACATCCAGGACTAACTGGTATCCAGGGATTATAGGAGAGGTTGGGGTAAGGGGGCAGGATTGGCATGTGGTGGCACGATCCCACACCTGCCCCACCTCCCTTCTGTGTATGCCTTTCCACACGCTCCCTCCTTTCACCCATCTACACTTGTCTCCCTGTCCAACACCAGCTGCCCAGAGCCTTCACATCAGGTTGTCTCCAACTGAAACCTGCACACTCAGTAACCTCTGCCCCTAAAAAATATGTTTTCCCCTCATATGAATGCTTGAAAATAGGGACCCTTAGCAAATCCGATGTAGCTCATTAATTGTAGATGTAACGTAGGTTTCTACTATTGCCACCAATGCACATATAGCGACCTACATCTATGTTTAATCAGCCATGTCGGGTTTGCTATAGGTCCATAATATACCGAGCACTGAGAGGCAAACCCAATATCTTCAAAAAGTATAATCAATCAGTTTAGAAGTAGCCTAGAGATATATCCCAATATGACTGTTTGTAACTCTGGCTCTATGGCGCAACAGATCAGGACACTTCTCCAACACAGCAGTTCATGAGTTTGATCCTCTTATTTCTATCCACAGCTACCTAGAATCTACAGCTATTAGAAAATTATTATCAATCAGTTGAAAAGTAGCCTAAAGGGATTTTTAGTCAGGTTGGTCATGACCAAATTTGGCAACTTTGGTCAGGTTATGTCACGACAAAATTCAGCAACTTTGGTCAGCTTTGGCCATGACCAAAGTTGGCCAATCATGGCCAAATGTGTCCATGATTTGCTGGGGTTTTCATGACAATTATGAGGAACTATTCCTTGAGGGCTGTGATCGATCCTCTACTTGCCTAAAATAAGTAGCCCCCTGTACGTGACAGATGGGTGCAACGTAAAGATAATGGACAGGGGGACATACGTTATTTCCAAATTTATAATCGAGGACCAAAAATAAGCATGCCCATTTTTAAGCCAGGTCAAAGAGGCTACTATGTATTATATAACCCTGGCTTGAGGCCAAATTATGTTAACAACTAATTTGTAGAAGGACTTTCTAATTAGAGTATCTACATATTTTTCACCTATATACGCCTGATTTACTTTTCTATACCAAAGAGATATTCTGAAAGGGCACAGCTTATGTTGAGATTGGAACTTATAGAGTTTTGTTTCCGTACATTATCCAAAACTGCTTACATGCATACAAATATGATAGGATGTTGGAGAAAGATCTCTGGGCAAAATATTATAAGCCTGCCCCATCTGTAAGCCTACCCCATCTATAAGCCTGTTCTAATCACATTTTGAGATAAGAATACGCCCTCGGGAGCTTATGAATGGGGATAAGCAGTAATATTAACACCAAAGGCTGGCAGACCTTTAGTGGGTGTTTGTTGTAGACTGAAATCTCTGTGCTATACAACACACAGACATAAGATGGTTCCTGACTGGGTGAGTGGTCATTATGTCATAAACTGATGACTGTCTGAGATCGTTGGTTATGGTTTGGGGACCTGGCAAAGCCTATAACTTACCAACTCTCAGTAAAGATGAAAGTATACATTAGTGTTATTGTCTCTGTGCTGCAGGTTGGAAATCACATCTAATGCTTTTGAAAGATAATGTCTACTCGTTAAACCAGTAGCCATGACTCTCTAAACTCCCCATAAAAATAAAATATTTCAGGGAGGATAAGAGCATTAAGTGCAGATTGTATGACACACTCAGCTGCATTCATACATTTGTAAACCAAGATGGAGACATATAAGTTTATTGCCGGTTTTACTGTCTTGGCTACAGCAGCTACAACCCTGATTTATTGATGTCGACCATCAGCTAGGCACATCTATCCTAATCCCTTGTGGGTCTTATCTGAGTAACATACATACTACAGTATACACCAGTGTGATATCCAATTCCATCCACACCATTTGGTGCCCTGACCCCTTCCAGCTGCAAATAGCATTGTTGTCCATCCTGAGTTTCCTCAACCCCAAGGGTTAATAAAAGGGCTGAATCGATGCTGTATCCATAAACAGTATGTCCATAAAGAAGCATGTAGGTATGTTTGATATTGTCCCTGGACATACTGAGAAAAGATTTACTACACTTTGCAAATCCTCTTAGACGAATCAACCATGGAGATGGGTATCCAGAAGCAGAGTGGGTTCCAAAGTCATCTGCATTTCTCTGGAAGCAATGTTTTCTATTATTTACTATCTCATATCTGACAAAGGTCATGTGTTCACAGTTCTTTTCTGATGAAGCATCTAGACTTGATTGAATTTCTACCCCTCTGACCCTGTATGTCTTGGTACAGTGTCATTATATGGTTGAAACTCACCAAATCAATCCAAGTCTATGACCAGGTGCAAGCTATGTATACTGAGGTGCAATCTATGACTGGGTGCGATCTATGACAGGGTGTAACAACGGATCATTTGGGCCAGATCTTGATAGAAATGGGGGGAAATGGTAAAAAGATGTGTTAAAAACGTTATATTACTTATTTCATTGAAATTATCTTTATACATCTTCCCTAAATAAATCGTTTCCATCATAAATTGCACCCGGTCATAGATTGTGCGAAGTCACAGGTTGCAACAGGTCATAGACTTTCAACTTGGTGAGATACAGTCATATACAGCTAGTGCTAGCTACATCTTATCTCATTGTTGCAGCTAGAAAACAAGCACTACCCATTTTAGCTAGAGTATGAAATAGTATATGTAATCAAATAATCATTATACGGTGACAGTACTTCTTTTTGCTGGGTATATTTCTTCACCAAAATGAAAAATCCACGACATTTTTATAATGCTTAAGAATGGAATAAATACCCATGAATGCACAGGTTTTCACTCTTCGGGGAAAATTTTAACCAGTGAAAATAAATACGTTCACAGTAGCTATCCACTTACTTTGGGCAACTATTCTAGATTACTTTTATCAATCTATCCGTTGTGACATCAGAACATCAAACTGTCTTCCCTCGTGACCTCTTTCTTTTTCCTATTTTCCAGTATTCCTTCCCTTTTCCTTTTGATTCATCTATTCAGGCCACCTCTCTGGACAGTCACCTCACCCCTCCTTCACTCCGCCATCCCATGTATGCAGTAACCCTATCTGCATCCTCAGGCTGCTGTCAAGATGCCCTACATGTGTCCCCATCACCCCTGTAGTGACCAATGGTAAATACAGCTGAGGAGTGTGGGTATCATTGTAACAGTGAGACAACACAGTCAGGAGAACCCTAGAAGCCATAGTCAATGGGTCCGTGCTCAACATGTGCTTCTTATATGTGGGGTATCCAGTATGTATGCACATTCTGTTCTTGTACTTATTATATTGAGGATTCACCCAGACTGATAGTATTTAATGCATGTTTTTTTTCCTTGCCTTGAATGTAATACATTCACACTTACATCAATACCTACCGCCATGATAATTTATGTAAAATTCCACAAAAGAAATATATATATTGCATGGCTTGCAAAGCCTTTTTTTACATAGAGAAAAGAGAACATTCCTTTGCAGCATAAGACAGTTGCTGACTTAACATGATGCTGCCCAGTGTTGTAATGCAAATGTGTTCCTAAACTTGCCAGTCTTAATGGAGTTCAAACAACAGAAGGTTTTATCACATATTGATCTTTCATTAGCATTGTATTTTATTTCTGAAAAATGTTTTATACTAAAGGGTCGGGAATCGCAAAAAGAGGTTCCAGTCAATTTAACCTCAACACCGCATACAATTTTGAACAATAAACGCAAATGTTAAAGTCAGTGTCTGACAGAGTGAAGCATTGGATTTCAGCAAGGTGTGACTGTAAAAGGGGATAAGAACAGTCAGTATGTCAATGGCTAAAGCTAGACTACAGAGGGTGATACCGTTGCTTCTGTGAAAAAACGTGATATAATACTAATATAAAGAGATAATAAGAGACGGGCTGTTCAGCGATGATACAGAAACAATTACTGCAGCACTAAGATAGGTATCGACACAATGTAGGACAATGTATTATAGAACAGAAAGGACATTAGCCTGTGCCTTTACATTACTGGTCTTAGTGCTGCACAAACTGTATCCAAGCTGCAGGCCTGCCCCTACCCATATGTGATTCTTCTGACTGTGCTGACACAGAAAGTATAGTGCCTGGGATAAGTGTGGAAATATATGGATATTTGCCTGGTAGTAGCTGTTTCCTCTCTCTGTTCAATTCTGCCAATCAACCTTATGTTTAACATCTTTGGATGTGCATAGACCTCGTGAGAAGGGTTTGGGTTTTATATATATTAAGCTGGATATCCTTCATCACGCTTTGCAGGGCAGACTGCTTGAGCTGCTTCTATGCCAACGAGGTAAAGCGATGTTACACTACACACATTGGCACCTGTGGAGAGCAGGCAACGGAAGACACCTTATCCAACAGTCCAATTTATTAGTGCACTCTGCACTAAGGGCCCTTTTCGTAGATCGTGTCACATATGTTATATGTCTTGGCATGAGAATTAAGCTTACCCACAATGAGTATTGATATATAAAGTAAAAGCCTTTCAGTGAACCAAGGCTCTCATTATGGGACGAAAGGCTGAATCATCAAGCAACAATGCATGTCACTAATCCTCTAGAAGTCCAGATTTCCTTTACAGTACAACAGACACTGATAGCTTATTCACATCAGTACCTAGCCTTTTATACAAATTTCTTTTTCTAATCACCTTCTACATAGAATACTCCCAGCAGTCTAGTTTTAAGGAAATCCGTTAACATTGTTCTTTGTGTATAGAAAGGCAAAGGGTCACAATGAAGAAGTTCCCATGGCACCATGAGGTCTAACTGGTGGTTTCCTGCGGCCTTCCTCTCCTCTGGTAGTGGAGTGCATCACCATTCAGACACCAAGGAGGTGCCACTACTATTTGTTCTGCTCTTGTCGTCCAGAATCATGATAAACAGTCAGCCTCAAGTTCTTCTTCTCACATACAGAGCAAATTATAAAGGGCAGAATAGCAGATCGATCAGTGATTGTTGGTAGTAGAATTACAGCTGGTTACTGTGAGGGTGGGTGAAATGTCACCAGAAATCTACTACTATGGGAAGTTGAGGTGTCCTTAAGTTCTCATTACATTACAGTATTTACCGGATGAAAATACAAGCTGTCTATGGATGTGTCAGACAATGGAGAGTGATACGATCCACTTCAATAACTACGCAGTGAAAGGTTGTGACTTGATACTGAAGGTGAACATTGGATACATTTAGTTGGGTGGTTTCTATTTTTACTGACTAATCTGTCAGTGCATGAGTGTGGTATAGGGTTACTTTTTTTCATCTTTCCCTCTCGCGGTCTAGCTATCTGTCTGTCTCTATAGATATATTTCTGTGTATAAGTATGTGTCTCCACAAATAATTATCTATACCTCGTCACACCCTTCAAGTCCAATTTTTTTTTGTACTCCTATAAACTGTAGTATTATCACTGCTTATCCTTAGGCCAAATAAAAAAAAAGTTTTTTTCAGGTAACATGGGATGAAAATGTAGGGTCGGTAGGTCGGATTTTTAAAAAAAAATTCACTTTTTTTTTTTACTGTCCCTCTTCGATACCAAAAAAGTGGGAAAATGGGAAAAAGAAATCAATTTTTTTTTGTAAACCTAAAATTCACCCAAAAAAGTGTAAAAATATAAAAATTTCTTCAAAATTGCATTAAAAAAAGTAGGGTCGGCCCTGTTTTGATAGGCCTTATTAACAGGGGATAACATGGTCTCCACAACAGGTATCTATGACGATACATCAGAACCTCGCTATCGGATCAAAGAATATGTACTTCACATCTGGCAACTATACAATACATCTGAGTTCCTGCTACTACTTGATGCCCTATTGAGTCATGTGTTGACGGGATGGTTCAGGTTGAGCTGCCCTAATGTCTGAGAAAGGCATCCTTTAAAGCCAACAGCGGAATGTGGCCCTGTGTGCTGTTTGCCACACATGTCTAGTGTGGTTGGTGATGGTTCTCCGCAGCAAGACTTGAAGACTGGATTAGTTTGCATCGTTAGTTTAATTGCTTTCCATTAATTTATTTGGCTTATCAGCTGGTCAGTATGTTGATTTCTCAACATAATATATAGTTTTATTTTGAAACTGATTATATCTAAGTTGCTGTGTATTTTCCAGGTCCACGCTGCATGGCTGGATTAGGGACACTAGCTACTGGTGCCCAAGTCAGCAGAAAAATAGCTGTGCGAACATTAAACCAAAATGTCCCACAGGACATTCTTTGCAAAGACATCATGACACCCCACAACCCCTGATATAAACGAGCAGCATGACTTGTATTTTTGTTAGGGTGGCACCCCACCCTCTCTCCAATCTGTGTAGCAGCATCTCAGGTAATGCTGCCAAAGTGGAAAGTAGTGTTGTCAGAGTCTGGTCCTGAATAAGATATGGCAGCCAATTAGCTGTGCGGCAGGCACAGTGGTTGCAGTAAGCATTGGTGGTGTCAGGTAAACACAAAGTGACAAAAAGTGTGGATGAACTACCATTCTCCAAACAACTTACACGATACAGTTATGAGGGTTAGATGGAAGAGAGAAGAACAGTATGTATGTGTGAGATTCACTAGGAAAATGGACCCTAATGCACCTAGCACTCAGTTCTCTTTTTGCATATTAAAGTCACATATATCAAGAGTGCAAATACTTTATGCTCATGAGTGTAATAAAGATAAATAATATTACATAAACTTGAGGTGGTTTTCGTGTTGCATCCAGAACCTGGCGATTCTGTCGTTTTTAGTGACTTTAGGCCACAAAATGTATGACCTGGCAGTCCAATACTGCAACATTACGAGGCAATACAACAGTATTATATCAACCGGGCATCTAGGGTAGATTCACCTAAAGTCAAACACATACCTCCAGACGGAAACTTGATTTTGGGGTTATTCAAGCAATTCGGGTTCTTTATTTGTGAATGATGGCAAAGTTTAAGTTGTATTTTTTCCAAAATATAAACACCACACTTTCAGAAAAGTCGGCGTCATTGTCAACAATGACGCTGACTTTTCTGAGTGTGCAGCAGTTGTACTGTACATAAATGACCTCAAATTTCTCCTGCTGCTGCTGAAACAAATATACACAGCACCAGCATGTGATGCTGACAGTAACATGCCAATACCACTGCACATTAAGTCATGGTTATGCTATCACCAGCAGATACATATCTAGCATGCAGTGGATCCCAGGCAGTAGGGTGGACAGTAGCATTTGTTTTGCGCCATCGCAATCGTGTTGCTCACCATGCATAATGTAAATACGCCTGCATTAGACAAAAGTTCTGTATTCTATGGATTTGCTCTCAGACATCCTTGTGCTTTTAGCCTAACTATGTCATTTGTATTGCAGACTCAACCAGTTAATAGAAGGAGGTTTTGGAGAGGTCAGAAAAGTAAATCTCTCTACAGTTCTGTTAAAGGCAACATTTATATAGGTTCATGGATCAGTCATTTGAGTAGTAATCTTTGTCAACCAGGCACTTTATCGCTGTATGCTTCCATCTCATGTGGCAGAGATGAAGTATGGTGAGAGCGCAGTGCAGGGTGGGATGATTGAAGAGTGCAGTTGTGTATGACTCTTCTCTCTGTTGTCAGGTATCACCTTCTTCGGCCACTCAACAGTGAGGGCCTGGACAAGCTACCCCCGCTTGATGTAGATCTACATGACAGGAAGCAGGTTGATGGGATTGGATGGCATCATGTCCAGGACCTGGCAGTTCGAGTCCGCTTCCTATCGTCGAGACAGTCCCCCATTGTCTATTGGACCAGAGGCATGTCAACAGATTTCCCACAGATCTACAATGATGCAGATTAAGGGTTCTGCTGAGGTCGAGGTCGAAACCATCTGAAGGATAAATCATGCTTTTTGCTCTTTCAGAATTACTTTACATACAGAGCTAATATTGATTCAGATAATCTGAAATAACTGACACGTAATTTAGTGATTATATATCAACCTACTTCCTCAATCAAGAGATGGACAGAAAAGGTGCTTCCCCACCCTTTTTAATTTGATCAAGGCTCTTTTCAGGCTGTGTCAAACGTCCTACCTTCAGACAACTTCCCATATAATATGTTGAAATGTACTCTGGCTGACTCTCAGCTGCCTTTCTTATCAGGGTCAATTTGACAATCTTGGTTCTTACTCACCTTTAGTGGGGCTGCTGAAAGCTCTCTCATATATAGTTGTCGTTGTCAGTGTTACTGATAAGGTAAAGTTTTATTACACAAGACAACATTCACAGTAAAACAGCACCAAGGTGCATTGCATGCTCCAAATCTTTTAACAGGCCATTCAGACTGAAGAATAATTTAATGGATGAGAGAGTGGCCAAACCTTATGTGTGGATGAGACATGGCTTGACGGGTTTCATATATAGCACAATTATTATGAAGGCCAATTCAACAACAAGGTGAGAAATCACAATTTTCCACTACTGCTGGTTACTGCAGAGAGCAGGTATATACCTACATACAGGGGATATGTAAAGTAATTCTCTAAGGAACAACATGGAAAATAGAATGTTGGTGTGCAGCCTATATACCTGTAAACATTTCACCATACTTTGTTAACGGTATCATCCCTCGCCATCTTTAATTGGCCAGTAACTGTTGTATTTGCATTTGAAGGGATATCTAAATTTCTACTTGTCTATCGGATAATATTGGGTCGAATCAGCTGATTGTCCCTTGAACATAATATCAATGACAATGCATGCAGAAATCTTTGTCTCAAACCTAAAACAACACATTACGAGAATGTGTCAGGAGGAAAGAGAAATAGTATTCTACGTAGAGTGTAATGTGCTGCCTAGGAAAAGAAATGGGGAAAATCGTAAAGTCAGAGCAAGACAGAGGAGACTAGACTCCCACCAGCTGTGTGGCCTTAATTAGAGAGTTGGGTGCGGTCTAATTGAGTCAGTGATTACTTTGTATTAGATGGCAATGGACAATTAAAAATGTACTTAATAGATTGATTTGCATAGATGGTGGCTGCATATATTCAGCTGTAATTGTTCATTAAGGAAGTGATTATCTCTGGTGAAACAGATCCATAATAAACAGCACAACATGCAATCAGGAAGTGGAGATTTAATTGGGGAATTAATTTGGTGTTAAATTTCGGAAAACCCTTTGTTTACCTTGAGTGGGGGGTTGTAGGATTATTATCTAGATTGTTGCAGTTCTTACCTTTGAAAACCTAGATGAAATGCAGAATGATGAATGGGTAATATATATCCTGAAAATATCATTATACACCAATACTATACAGGCGTTGTCCAGTATACACTGTTTGCACATTTGATGCAATCGCTATAAACGTATATTGCATACTAGGAACATAACATTGTTATCTAATGAAAGCACAGTAGCAGTATAATTCAAAGTGTGGCATTCTACAGGAGGGCATCAGTCACCCCAGTGAATACTGTCCAGGTACAGTATTAGATGTATTGTATATGATTACCAATCGGACCATGCCCGTATTCATCTCTACATCCACACACAAAATACACAGCTTTATAGTCTGTGCTGCTCCTCATCCCGAGATGCTCAACATGAATTGGATTGGATGGTCAATGGTAGCCATCCATGCCTTACACAGATGCTCTGAGGCGGCTACTCTAAAGTTGATACATTCAGTGTAGCCCTGCCTTAGCCTATTGCATCTACACAACACATCCCATCAGAAGATATTTCCCGGGGGCAGTTGAGAGGAAAAGGAGGAAGAGATATTCTTGGGGCATTTTTGATGTTTCTATTCCTAGAGGCATAATTATTTGAGATATAGAATTGGTAAGGTCATTACCCCTGTGCATTGAGTCCCGCAGGCGTTGAGAATTTGTTGCACCCTTAACTATTAGATTCCCTTTTCGTTGTTTGTTATTTATCTCAACTCAATCCGTGCCATTACACTAACGGTTAAAAGAATATAAAGTCATCTGCCCAAGTATAGTACTGCACCTGAGTACACACCTGCCCATCTATAAATAAACCCTCATCTTCGCCTTACACCACTTCCCAGCATACTTCATGTCCCACACAGGCAGCGCCAATATCCGGTCTGGTTTGTCGTGGTGACACCACCCGCTATCTTTGGTCAGAGCCGCCCCTGACAGATTCCCAATTCACAAATAACCTTAGTTCTGCCCTGATGTATATTATCCACAGCTAGTCAATGGTCTATTTTGAAATATTTATGTTTTCTTGATATTAGTGGAAAGTAATATCGTTTTTTTCCTGCCGGAAAGTTTGATTACTGGAATTAAAAGGATAACAGGATTTACTTTGGTACATTCTGTAGAAAGATTCTTTAAATAATAAATTTTGACGACCTACCTATCGAATATGTCATTAACAGATCATTCATCCTATCGCTTAGCACCCATCTTTATTTGTCTTTTTCATGTATTTTTTGCCGAATATGTATGTTTCCTCACGATGCATTTTCTCATTGAGATGTTGCTCCTTATATACTTCTACTGCTGCCATGGTGTAAAGTGGCAGTTCCCCACACTCAATTAGCTAGCTTATCAGGTGGTTCCATCTGGTATGGCAAATAGCACCAGAGAGCTAATGATGTACTTACAGCTATTGGCCGGTTACAAAGTATGCACTCATCATCTGTGGTGGTTGGCTGACAGCACCTCTCTGTATCATTTTTTGTTCCAAACCGTTCACTTCATAACCTAGTGAGGGTTGGAGAGGTGAGTAGAGGCTGGTCAGTAAATTTCTGCTCTGCCACAGCGACCTGCATCATGGCTTCTCTTTCAGACCGTACCTGCTTTGCCTGTGTATATGACCTTGACCACTGCCCTTTGCCCTTCCCGCTCAATAGGCATTTAATATATAGCTCCCACATACAAAGGGGGCAGCTTAAACCATATCCAGGAAAGAAGCACACCGAGGCAGTGTCTATTTTGGGCATACAGGTTCTGAATATAACATTGTCCAGAGTAGTGGGGGCGAGGTGATGATGTAAGGTTACATGGTTGATGCTCACTGATACAGATATTTCTGATCATTTCATAGGTTTCAATATAATTATTTACATCACAAATGACTGAATGCAATGACTGAATGTAAATGTCTTGTGGAGTATAACATTCAATAAGTGTATGTCAAAAACGATGCATCTGTTACTTCCAGCTTTAAGTCCAGAATAAAACCAAAAAGACCTTTTCAATAAGCACTTTTTATTATTTTCCTTGTTCCTTATTATAGAAACACCACATATCCATTGCTTTTTACAAAACAATCGGGTGGATAATGGGTTTAACTGGTGTCCTTCAGAAAATTTAATGTAAAAAATGAGGAAAATATATAACCCTTGCATTACCCCCCAGCTAGAAAAATACTATATTAAATACTATAGTGTACTATTGTAAACTACAGTAAACTATATTATACTATAATTTACTATAGCTTACTATAGTACAGTGGGGCATCTTGTACTGTAGTTTACTATAGTATATTATACTATACTACAGGTAGTATTTCCTAAAACAACCTCAGATTATATTATACTATATTATTTGCTACTACAGTTTACTGTGATAAACTATAATATACTATAGTATTTCCAGTGCACCTTGACACTATAGTAAATTATTGTATTTCTTACTATAGTTTACTGTAGTCTACTATAGATTACCATTGTATTTCCCATACACTTTGACACTATAGTAAACTATATTAAATTCTACTATAGTTTACTGTAGTTTGCTACATTTTACTATAGTATTTCCCACCCAATTCGACACTATAGTATACTATAATTACTTTTATGCTGGTATATTGTAGTTCACTATAGTCTACTGTAGTATTTACTGCACACCTTGACACTATAGTAAACTATGATAATCTTTACCTTGACACTACGGTAAATTTTAGCAATCTTTACTATAGTTTACTGTAGTTAACTGCAGTTCACTATAGTATTTCCCACACACTTTGACATCATAGTAAACTATAGTAACTTTTACCTTAGTATACTGTAGTTCACTGTAGTTTATTGTAGTATTTACAGCACACCTTGACACTATAGCAAATAATAGCAATCTTTACTATAGTTTACTATAGAAAAGAGTTAACTATAGTATTTCCCACCTTGCCACTGTAGTAAACTATAGTTACTTTTACTACAGTTTACTATAGTAATTCCTGCGCAACTTGACATTATAGTGAACTGTATTATTCTTGCTATAGTTTACTGCAATTTACTATGGTTTACTTTAGCATTTCTTGTACACCTTGACACTGTAGTTTACTATAGTATTCCCTTGACACTTTCCCTGCCTACCTAAACTCCTTTTAGGTATATCCAGCACCAGCTCTTTCCCCAACCTACTCAGCTACTTCCCCGACCTACCCAGCTCTTTCCTTGGCCTATCCAGCCCCTTCCCGGCCTACCCAGCCCCTTCCCAACATACCCAGCTCATTAAATATCCGTATATAGTGACTTTGTAGTGATTGTTACTATAGTTTACTGTAGTATTTCCCGCACACCTTGATAATTAGCTAGCATAGTTGCTTCTAATCATCATAGAGAGAAAAGAAAAATACCTTTATAATGCTGATAATATATTGAATTAGTATATAAAATAGTTAACCACGATTTTCTAATAATGAAAGAAATCAGCTTTGTGACACTCCTCCTGTGCTATTACCTAATCTTCACACCTCCCCCACCCCCACCCCCACCCCCCAACTTACCACCCACACCCCATTCAGCTGCACCCACAGATGAGCTATTGTTAGAAAGCCAGCCAGGTGTGAGGCTGACCCCTATCACAAAGACACTGGTTGACCTATATATGTGGCACAATCCACATTTGGCTGTAGGTAGTAGAGGGGACTGGACATGCTGCACATGTATACATGGACATCTACATGTTCTATATGTACCAATAGGTAGGTACTTTTAATATCACATTTTACTCATCATTTTTAAGAAAAAAAAATCCTAAAATAGAATAGTATTCATTATAGGCTATTATGTCCCTGGTTGGTACTTATAAAATTCAAGTATATGTAATAAGAGAATATAACTGCCTGCTAGTCAATCTCTCTGTAACACCTAATTGATGAAAATAGTTATCAGTAATGTAATCTATGTGTACTTTTACATCTAGGCATGTATCATTTGTTATGATTTAAACTTTTTAAACTTTTATTTTTCTTCAAGTTTATCTGTTTTTCCAGGCCCTCCAGGAGACCGGGAGAAGCACCAAGGGGCCCGAGGGAGCATCCAGGGGGCCGGGGGAGGGTCCAGGAGACCGGGAGAAACACCCAGGGGGCCGGGGGAACACCCAGGGGGCCGGGGGAGGGTCCAGGGGGCCGAGAAAAGCACCCAGGGGGGGGGGGGCAGAGGAGTGCCCAGATGGCCAGGACTGTCTGTCTGAGGCCGTTTCAAATGATGAAATGATGATGAATAAAGATGAACAAAAATCTGTTCCCTGGTACAGTGGTAGCTATACGGTATAGTATATCTACTATACAGATGTAGTGTCCTTTAGTTAATCTATACTATGGTATGCATAACTGTATACCACAGTGAATACTGTAGTATATATTCTGTAGTACACAATAGAAGATCCTATAGTAGACAAAAACAATTTAGTAAATTTATTATAGTATACTAAAGTAAATACTACAATAAACTATAGTACATTTTAGTATACCATAGCAACACTGTAGTTTACTCTAGTAATTGTACTATGGTAAACTATAGTATATACTATGGTAGACGAAAACACTATAGTAAATTTACTCTATTATACTGCAGTAAATACTGTAGTAAATTATAGAATATTGTAGTATACGACAGTAAATACTATAATTTACTCTAGCAAATATACTATGGTATACTGTAGTAGATACTATAGTGGACGAAAACACTATAGTAGATTAACTATAGTATACTACAGTAAATAATATAGTTTTACTATAGTATTTTTCTAGCTGGGCCATCCCAGCACAAAGGATAGCATGGGTACCCCAATTATTTTTTGGCCAATAGATTTTATAATATTTTAAGGAACCAACTGTAACATTTTAGGAGGCCTGAATCTGTATTCAATTTGGGGGTATAGGGGCTTTCATCTCTTCCTGACCAATATGGGAGTACTTATCAAAGAAAGGTTTTAACATATTGGCCTGTCAGAAATTTCCCCCAAGAATGATTTAAAAAGTATTTCCAAAATATGGGCACTGGCATTTAGCGAGTGTATGTAATAAATTCATATCCCAGGCCAGAGGCCCTCTGTTGACCCTGTAAGGATGGTATCGCTAGTGCTGCATTCAAGCACCATGCCGACCCTACAGGGTTGAGACACTCCTAAAAGGGGGGCATGATTGATGCACCAATGCAGCAGCACACTCACAAAAGTCAGCGTCATTGTCGCTAAAACCACTCTGCCTGACTTTCATGTGAGAGTGGTTTTAGCGACCATGACGCTGACTTTTCTGAGTGTGAGAGTGGAGTTGGCTCCAGGCTGCATTGGTACATCTTGGAGACAAATGTAATCTTTTTGTGACATCCATCCTCAAAGGGTTAACAAATAAGCACCTGGACCTCATAGCAGATAGGCTGAACTGCGTCTTTGCCCTTCAGCAGTCATCATCAGTCAGAGATAACAATACACTGATAGAAATCCCCCTGCTGCTGCACTAGGAGTAGTGCCTGAAAGGCAAACACATGCTTAGCTCATCTTATAAAACCACAGAGCCCATTCACTCATTACTGACCTGTCAGGAATGATTTCTCCAAGTGTCCCCATTTTGCAAACTAGCCCCTAGGGCTTTTTAAAGCAAATAACAGCACATGTTGACAATGGGCAATGATTTCGGAGAGTTAAGATTTGAATCATCAGGGATGGCAATATCTAACAGCTTTTAGCAAAATATTTACCTGAGATACTGATATGGAACTCGGTAATCTCACAGTATTACGCAGTTATGCTGCAGTTGCTCCTGTTTATTTTCCAAGGTGCATAGCAGCATGTTTACAAGCTTGAATACATCTGCATTAATGGAGAATTAATGTATTATGAGAGCAAGTTGATAGTAGGTAATTGTTAAAGGGAATAAAATGTAGATGCATTCCTAAATGCTTATCATATAATAAATGAATAATGGGCGTGAAGAGTATTATCCCCTTTCCCTCCCAGCAGTAGCTCCCATTAGTGCTAGGTAGATTTCTGCACAACAACTATAATGAAGCTGTGGTCTGCCTACTACTTATTACATATATAGAAGTCTGACATTCTCCTCAACGAACTCACTAAATATTGTTTCAACTGATGGGGAAGATTATCTCTCAGAATGTTACAATCACACTCATTGTACACATACAATGGGGGGGGGGGGGGCTATGTACACACAGAAAAGCAAATGAGTCGCCAGAACTCTGACAGCCAGAGTCGCAGGTTGTCTCCTACGTGACACCTATGGAGGAGAGTCAAATGAGTTTGGCTCTCCATTCCTGAAGAGTCAATAGCAATTCACCCCTCAAAAAAGCAGCAGTCAAAACCGATGCTTGAATACATGAGTGGCCTGCAGGTAAGGTGGATCCTGTACTTATGGCAGGATAGAGTGGGGGCAACAGGTGTATATAATTAGTGGACAGGCCAGGTGAGGCCTGTGTTAAAGAAGTGAGTAGGTGAGGTTATTCCCAAGCCAGGTCAGAGTTATATCTGCCTTACACTACATTCTACAGAACTTTGGGCACATTATTAGATGCCAGATATGAAAGGGTAAGCAGTCCCACACATTTTATCTCACATAGTTAGTGCCCAGCATTATGTTTATTTCCCATACCCACACATATAATGGTGACTAAGCTCTATACTGTTGGTGTTCTTGGAATGTATTGTGTAGTCTGTGATCACATTTGATTCAGGTAAGTTAACCGGAAAGCTCATCCATTGGCATTCCTTAACCACACTATTTAAACATAGTGGACCTATCTATGAAGAATCAAAACTGTGTGGCATATAACAATTATCTAAAGTATAAATAGTGGCTCTGCATTGTGCTTGCCACTGGTACCAAATTTGTGTTAGTTGCCACATCAGGTGGTTTCATATGCAACTACTATCAGGGCCTCGATTCATAAGTTTATACTACTCTCTTAGTTCTTCCGTCACAGTCGTAACCAAACCTACAACTTTTTGAAAAAACAATTGCACACCCATTTCACAAGAGCTAGTAGTATCTGGTTGAACAATAGACAGAAGTATATTGAGTTATGATTAGGAACATATGCAGTTGTAAAGTATAATTGAAATTGTATGTGCCCCCGTATGTGCCCCTGTCGTACAATGTGGGGGAAACCAATTTATTTCAATATTTATTGCAATATTGGGGTGTTTCCCGTAAATATGAAGTCATTTTGGGTCAGGAGTTCCCACCTAGTCGTACAGTTGGGGTTGGAGGGATGTGGGGGGGGGGGGGGGGCGTGTATAGGCTTGGGGCTTCATCAGTTAAAGATGGGTTAGGAGCTAATTTGTGGTCAATTTCTATTTTTCAGTTTTTCAATGCATTTATGTTCATAATGTACATATGAATATGTGTGTAGCTTTTAAACTACTCTGATACTTGTAAATTCATAAAAAGTAGAGCAAATCGTGGTCAGAATAGGTCAGGGGACCCGACTCTATTAGGAAAAGGGGTCCCCAGACCTGTTTTCCCTATATTTCATGCACTTACAAGTATCAGAATGATTTAAAAAGCTACACACATATTTATATGGACATTGTGAACACAATTACCTTGAAAAACTGAAAAATAAAAATCGACCCCAAATTAGCTCCTAACCCATCTTTAATACTGGAGCATGGAATAACTCTTTATTTTTAAATCATCAATTGAAATCATCAATGGTCATGTTTCCATATTGTATTGAAGTGTACTGTTTCTCCTCCAATTGTCCTCATATGTCGTTCTATTCCTCATCCACAAGGCATGTTAATCTTCTGTGAAGAACAAGAAAGACAGACACACACTAAGAAACGGTTAGAGGTCCATGGCGGAGGCGACAGGAAGGTGGGATTTGGCGGGAAAGTGGCGTGGGCTGAGTGAGAGGTATTAAATCTGATCCACCCACCCGAACCAGTCGAGAGTAACCTTTTGACCCCCACCCTGCTGTGCATCTTCCAAAATAGTTTAATATCTGTTGTTTGTGTTAATTAGTGTCATGGCCATATCTGGTTCAGTTGAGTTTGAACAGGGATTAAAATGGTGAAGGCAGTGGCTATCTACATGATATAATCCGAGTCTGTCAGTAGATGTAAATATAAACTACATGGGATTAACAAAGCCCAAAGGGACCGACTTTGGTTCCCCTTCAAAGAGGAACCAAAGTATGATTTTTAATAACGACCAATGTTTTAATCATATTATATTCACTTGATAAACCATGATATTATAATACACAATATATTGACATAGTGCAGTACATTGTTTTCTTTCATTTGAACCGGGTTTGGAATCTTTAAAGATTGAAATGGAGAAAAAGTCATTGGCTGAGATGAGTTTTAACCCTGTCTCAGCCATATGACAATGTACTACACTTCCTAATTTGAACTAGAAATGGAATTGGTCTGTCGTTACAGTATTTAACTGTTGTACAATGTTATGAATCGAGCCCCAGAGTCATTTGACCCTCCTAGGCCACTGTACAACGTCAACACACATCCTCTTCCACAATAGTTCCCCCTCCTAATCTCAAACATTTTTGAAGACAGATGCTGTGGGCGCAGTAAGGACATTTCCGCTGTACCTTCAGCTATGTCTGGTGGTCTCTGGCAGTGTTCTAGTCTGGTCGCATAGAGCTCACCATTCAGTGACCAGGGGCTCGATTCATAACAATGTACGACAGCTCAGAAAGGCTACGACCACAAAAAGTCATGTCTGTAGGGAAAACAGGGCAAATCGTTTTTTTTTCAGGTAGTAGTCAAGGCATCATACAAGGCTGTAGTACAAATAATTTGATATCATTTCACAATGAGATCATAGGACACATGACCATAACATAATCATACCACTACCCAGCAAAGGGTGGTTGTAACAATAAGTAATCTAAAAATAAATTACTGTATTGTAGAAGGACATAAGAATATTACACATACTACGATTTAGGGGTAAATAGTTAAATAATGATTTTCAAAAAATGGGTAATATTGTGAATCTATGAGGCACACATTCTCACAAGGTGATCTACATGTCAATATCAGACATAACATCTTGGTTTGGTACAAAACAAACCATTATTAAAGAATTTTTAGATGGCTGAGATGACTTCAGAGGCTGTCTCAGCCATCTATTGTGAAATGGGCATTTTTGCCCTTAAAACGACCTTATACAGGTATTCTGTACAATTAGGTAGATGAGAAATTTGCTACAATTTTCTTGTGAAATGCACCCCTTTTTTTGTACGACAGCATTCTACGATTTTGTTGATATAAGCTGGTCGTATGATATAAGCTGGTCGTATGTGTGCTTATTTTTCTCCACCTAACAACTGGTTACCAGGTGTCGTAGCCATAGCATAAAATGACCCCTGGACGACCAGCACTGGTCGTAGCAGTAAAATAGCCCTCTAAATCGTACACACTTATGAATCGAAGCCCTGGGCCACATTACAGTCTTATTCAAAGCATCACTAGTGAGGCAAGACTTAGGTTTTTTCGTCCCCTCAGTAATAAGTAGATCTAGAAAGTTAGAACCAACTATCTGATCTTTCAAGCCTTTCACCAAAGAATGGTGACATGACGCCAATGCCAAGCAATTTACCCCTGTAATGATACTATCATGACTCTTACCTAGCTTGTAGAGGGGTCTAAGCAGCTTAGAGATGTCCATCCATTCAGAAACACATAGCTGCTATATATACTTAACTGTAAGATGAGCATTGTGATGAGAAGCACAGGATAAAGGCAGTGGTTGCAGTCTAGACTACTCCACCTAATGATGTAGGAGATGAGAATATCACGGTGCTCTTCTGTATTATGTAGTCAGAGTCCATGATAAGTAGAGCTAGCGTCTAACAGCAGGCTGTCCACCAGAGATATCTGTTGACGCTGGAATTACACCTTCATGTTGATGTATATTGCAATGTCCTACCATCACTAGTTATATAAGTACCAGCGGGAGACAAATCACCTGTCTGTGTGCCTAGTGGTAAGAGAAGACTGTACAGTACTTATCACTACTACATACACGAGAACAAGCCAGCCGTGTTTTTTTTATGATGTAGTGCATTAATGCACTAGCCGGCAAGAAAGAGTTAATTCAATAGAAAATCTCAGGGGTCGGATAATTTAACCGCAACACCATGGTGGCTACAATAGTGGGAGAGAAAAAAGTCGCTGCCTACATACCCTGACCTGCAGGGCAGATAGTATAGATTGCTTCATGGAATCCTAAATGGAAGCCTAGGCATTTAGCCTATAGCGGCAACACATAGTGTGCGGCCATTGTGATTGGACACACTGTCCTCCATGGTGCACAGTCATGTACAATCAGGTTAGCAGGGTTGGGAAGGGATTGCCTATCACTACACCAGTTATGACAGTGTTCTCATACCAACCCATTTGGATGAATTATCCTACTGATAGATTTCATACAACAGGGAGACATGCCCCTATCATGGTTTTAGGTAGTTCCATATTTTTGCCACCAGGTGCCGTATGCATTGACCCTGGCATACCCCTTTAAACATCATTCATATCATTATTTTATCTCACTAAAAGAGACATTGTTGATTAACTGTGAGTAGAAGAAAAGAAAGCTGATAAAACAATGCAGTTTTTCTTATTAAGCTCTACCTGACAAATTTGAAAATTATCCACAAATTGACCATGTCATCCATGACAAACCCCCTGAAGCACTCCTAACAACATCAAACGTGAGCATGGCAACACCAAACCTTCCATCTAACAACATCAGAAAAAACAACAAAATGTAGCAGCGTACTATCAAACAAACAACAGCAACGACTCACGGAGTACTTCAACGGCCGGATTGGCACAGAAAACCACTCCAAAACACCTTAAACAAGCAACCTAACATTCCAACGCTACCACAACACCAAAGTACATCATGAGTGGGTAGGAAACCTGCCCGGTTTGTGGTACATGGGAGAGAAAACGTACGTTAAAACAACATATGAACATCGTTTTGATCAAGATAAAACCCAAAGACAACACCAATATAACAAAAAACACCAAACCCAACATCACAACAACCACTGAAAAAATCCAACAACAACAACACCACCACCGACAGACAAAACATCTGAGCCACTCTCAAACAACACCAGCCCAAGTGCGAGTAACTCATCTATCATATCGGGCCATCGTCAATTAGCATTGGACTATTATCTGAGATTTGATATGCAAGAAAGTAAGTAACACTACAATCAGCGATTAGGTGTGTAGTTTGGGTTTATTGTACCATAGGTCAACGATGGTATGCACCTAGTACCCTACCCAGCTCTCTCTGCCTGGCTAGTAGCATGTACCCCTTATATACAATAGGCTGGTGCAGCGCCACTGGTGGTGGGTGTAGGTACTAGGTAGCAGGTGTTCATGTGCTTTGTCCTCGGCTTGTATGCGGGAACAAAGCAATCGTATATGATATTCTTGGTTAATTAATAGCGGTTTGAGCTTTCATCATATCACACATCTACGAGTGTCTCTAGCTCTGACTCTGGTTCTAGCATCACCTCAACATCTACCATATCATCAACATCAACCACACCACCAAAAAAAGAAAAACGACCACTGTCCCCAATATCAGACCTAAGTGAAGACCTGGCTCTGAGTGAGGACGACGATGACGTCACTGTGACCACTGGTGACCTCAACCCATCATCAACTTCCACTCAAAAAACTACTCAGAAAATTGAAGAGTATGTGCCTTCTTCTAACATCATCCAAAACAACACAACAACATATATTCCAACATCAATTTCCCACACTGTGGGAAAAGCTACAACACAACAATTTCCCAAAAAACCTACCTACAACACACAGACTCTACCAGCCTGTGAAGTAATGGCTGACCTTCACATCATGGTCACAAAGATCAACCAACAATGCAGCCATGCTCTTAAAAGAGCCATGATAATGGAGGGCTACATAGCCATACCAATGAAATGAACCATACTCGTAGGCCTTAGATTTTTTTTAACTTTTGTAAATATTTCAAAGGACACTGCCAATCAAAACAAATATTGACTCTGAACTGCCTGTACATCAAACAGCTCAAGAAACTATTATAACTAACTTGTCACTATTTATAGATTTCCCTATTACTATTTATAAAACTGTCTATTTATGGACTGTCATGAAGAACCCCTGTACGCCAACTCATAGACTACCTTATACTGGAATATTGTAGATAGAATAACCCTGATGAAGACCAACATCGGTTGAAACTGTAGGTTCAATACTGCAATAAAATTGCCATTACTATGTCAATGTTGAATGAATTAGTTGTGTTGTTTATTTAGGGCTTAGGCTTTAAAGAACAAAAACACAATTTAAAAAATCATGAAACTATGGAATGAGTCACAAAATATTATCAAGCTCGAACAACAAGGAACGAAATCTTGTGATTGGCAATGGGATGGCCCCTTATGGGTTGCGAATTCAGTGAATCAGCTTTGCACTGATTGAACTTTGGTGCTGGGCTCCAAATCCAGCTTTTCTATCACAGAGTCTTTATCTCTATTAAAGCAATGCCTACAGACTTATGAATTATGTCAGGCATCTCCCCTGTAAAGCCAGATAAATGATTCACAGTGGACCTGCTTTTAATACCAGATCATCTCTCGAGTGTGTCTGACACTAAAAATGTATGACGGTAGAACCTATTACACATAGAAATCAAATCTAGATATTGTGTTAGTGGATACAGCTAGTACAGCATGGGGGGCAATAAGGAAATAATATAGGCCTGAACTTATAAAAGAACTATCATGAAGCCCTAAGCATTCAATATGAACATGGTTTGTATGTGAGCAACTGACAGCAAGACATATGCATAAAGACTAAAAGCATTTACGGCTTGTCTATTTGGTACAGATGCAATGGAAAGGCATTAATCAACAAAGCAGGTGAAGTAACAACCATGAACAGAGAGAATAAGAAAGACAATCAACAGAGGCCAAGAGATAGACATAAACACTTAGATGGCAATATATAGAACGAACATGTAAAATGCAACAGGTCAAAGTGATGCCTGTCTAGTATGGACAGGGACAGAAAGGCGCCTTTAAAATTGTTCTAAATCCGCTTTAGTACTTAAGATTTTAAATTGGCTCAGAATTCGTGTAGAGTTTATTCCTGACTAGAAAATGCTGCAACAGGGAAGGGCAAGGGGATGCTTATAAGAGGGTGGGCACTTATTACATTCAACGCGGCATACGTCACCCTCCCTCCCTACACTTATCTAAGATCATCCAGACCCTTTTCTCTATTCCTGCCTACAATCTGCAGGTCGTATCTGAATTTCTGAACCAAACTCAGTTAAAATTTGATAAAAAAAACAAGCCTATATTGGGTGCGGGCTATAGTAACGTTTTTATAATTATACTACATGTACCAAAACTAAAACCCCACATCTGGTATAGGGTGTTGCGCCCAAGTGACTTTGGTGCAGTTTAAATGAGGCAGTGATTACCTATCAGAAATGTTAACTGGGTTAGTCCTAGTTGCCAGCAAATTATTGATACAATATCCAATAGATTGTTTTGCATATTGGCTGCATAGCTGGGAATAGTCATAATTGACACCACAACATGCAGTCAGGGAGTGGAATTTAAATTAGTGAATCATTTCATTTTTGGAATAGCTTTTTTAGACCTTGATTCAGCGTTTGATGAACTAATGATTGAGGTACATACAGTTTTTAGTCTTTGAAAACCTGGATATAGAATGCAGAAATAATGTTCTGCATGAGCTATAATTATCATTCCCTAAATTATATGAATACAGAAATGAATTCATCAATAACCTAATAATTCAAAAACAATGTAATCTTGCATTTCAATATCATGCAAAACATTACAAAGGAGGAGACAGCATTGTGAATTGATTTCATGAATAACTGTGACAAATGACATTCCTGGTAGTCTCAGGACCCTGCCCTCATTGTCAAACGATCACAGCAAAGTCTAGTGGTTCTTCAGAGGTCAGGTAGAGATGGCAGTCTGGGTAAAGGATTGGCTTTATCTCGGAGGTGGCATGATCCACATGGTCAGCTTAACTCTACTGCCCCAGCCTATCTACACCTATCTGCCTGCTCCAGCTCACTACCAACTATTTCCTGATTTGGTTTAAGGCTAAAGCTTGATGACATTAACTTCTGGTAGTTGTTTCTGCATAACATTTCTGTAAGAAGAGAGTGTCACTTCCAAGTATGGTTAATATATACCTGCCCAGGTTCATAACAATTAGCATATGGCAGAAGAACTGGTCTATATTGAGATCTACATATTAGCTATGGCTCCACTATCTGATTTTCTGGTCCATTTTATGACTGTAACATATATGATTGCCTATAATAGGCTTTGCTTGTGTTTACATTAAAACATTCAATTTGACAACACAATTGGGTAGTGGAGTCCCACCTTTACACTATAGATTTTTTTAATGAGAAGAGTTTATTTAACCCATTCAGGCCGGCCAAAGAAAACTTTTTTTAGCCAGGGGGCCGGATTTTTTTCTCAAACATTTTCCCTGGGGCCAGGGCTTTCCTAAATCCCATATAGTTAAGTGAATTATAGTCGACATCGGGCCGTTCATGGTGTAGTATATAGTCAACATTCGGCCTGGGATGGATGCAGAGTAAAGTCAACATTCGCCCTTAATGGGTTAACAGACCTGTGGGGCCTTTATCCCTCAAATTGCCCTTATCCCTCAAAATGGGACCCTTTTGAGGGTTAAAGGCCCTGTCGGGCCTTTATCCCTCAAAAATGGCGTTAAAGCTCAAAAGCCTTTATCCCTCAAAATATTTGCCTTAATCCCTCAAAAGCCTTTATCCCTCAAAATCTATACGAGTCCAAGCTGTAATTGCCTTTATCCCTCAAAACCTATATGCTGGTCTCAGAAATCAATCTGCACTGAGATATTGACTTGCCTTTAACCCTCAAAACCTAAAAACTGGTCTCAGGTATGAATCTGGTGTTGAATATATACTTGCCTTTATCCCTCAAAACCTATATATATACTGCTCTCAGAAACCAATCTGCACTCAGATATTGACTTGCCTTTATCCCTCAAACCCTGTATACTGCTCTCAGAAACCAATCTGCTGTTGAATATAAACTTGCCTTTATCCCTCAAAACCTGTATACAGGTCTCAGAAACCAATCTGCACTCAGATATTGACTTGCCTTTATCCCTCAAAACCTATATACAGGTCTCAGAAACCAATCTGCACTCAGACATTGACTTGCCTTTATCCCTCAAAAGCCTTTATCCCTCAAAATCTATATGTGTCCCGGCTGTAATTGCCTTTATCCCTCAAAACCTATATGCTGGTCTCAGAAATCAATCTGCACTCAGATATTGACTTGCCTTTATCCCTCAAAACCTTTATACTGGTCTAAGGTACGAATCTGGTGTTGAATATAAACTTGCCTTTATCCCTCAAAAACTATATGCTGGTCGCTGAAACCAATCTGCATTCAGATATTGACTTGCCTTTATCCCTCAAAACCTATATACTGGTCTCAGAAACCAATCTGCACTCAGATATTGGCTTGCCTTTATCCATCAAAAGCCTTTATCCCTCAAAATCTATATGTGTCCAAGCTGTAATTGCCTTTATCCCTCAAAACCTATGCTGGTCTCAGAAATCAATCTGCACTCAGATATTGACTTGCCTTTATCCCTCAAAACCTAAAAACTGGTCTCAGGTACCAATCTGGTGTCGAATATAAACTTGCCTTTATCCCTCAAAACCTATATATGCTGGTCTCAGAAACCAATCTGCATTCAGATATTGACTTGCCTTTATCCCTCAAAACCTATATACTGGTCTCATGTACCAATCTGCACTGAGATATTGACTTGCCTTTATCCCTCAAAACCTAAAAACTGGTCTCAGGTACCAATCTGGTGTTGAATATAAACTTGTCTTTATCCCTCAAAACCTATATGCTGGTCTCAGAAACCAATCTGCATTCAGATATTGACTTGCCTTTATCCCTCAAAACCTATATACTGGTCTCAGGTACCAATCTGCATTCAGATATTGACTTGCCTTTATCCCTCAAAACCTATAAACTGGTCTCAGGTACCAATCTGGTGTTGAATATAATCTTGCCTTTATCCCTCAAAACCTATATGCTGGTCTCAGAAACCAATCTGCACTCAGATATTGACTTGCCTTAATTCCTCAAAACCTATATACTGGTCCGTGAAACCAATCTGCATTCAGATATTGACTTGCCTTTATCCCTCAAAACCTATATGCTGGTCTCAGTAACCAATCTGCACTCAGATATTGACTTGCCTTTATCCCTCAAAACCTATATGATGGTTTTAGAACCCAATCTGCACTCAGATATTGACTTGCCTTTATCCCTCAAAACCTATATACTGGTCTCAGGTACCAATCTGGTGTTGAATAAAAACTTGCCTTTATCCCTCAAAACCTATATACTGGTCTCAGAAACCAATCTGCACTCAGATATTGATTTGCATTTATCCCTCAAAACCTATATACTGGTCTCAGGTACCAATCTGGTGTTAAATATAAACTTGCCTTTATCCCTCAAAACCTATATACTGGTCTCAGAAACCAATCTGCACTCAGATATTGACTTGCCTTTATCCCTCAAAACCTATATACTGGTCTCAGAAACCAATCTGCACTCAGATATTGACTTGCCTTTATCCCTCAAAACATATATACTGGTCTCAGGTACCAATCATATAGGTTTTGAGGGACAAAGGCAAGAAGATATTTGAGTGCAGATATGTTTTAAGGGATAAAGGCAATTACACCTGGGACTCATAAAGTCAATATCTCAGTGCAGATTGGTTTCTGGGACCAGTATATAGGTTTTGAGGGATAAAGGCAAGTCAATATCTGAATGCAGATTGGTTTCTGAGACCAGCTTATATAGGTTTTGAGGGATAAAGGCAAGTCAATATCTGAATGCAGATTGGTTTCTGAGACCAGTATATATAGGTTTTGAGGGATAAAGGCAAGTCAATATCTGAGTGCAGATTGGTTTCTGAGACAGGCATACAGGTTTTGAGGGATAAAGGCAAGTTTATATTCAACACCAGATTGGTACCTGAGACCAGTATATATAGGTTTTGAGGGATAAAGGCAAGTCAATATCTGAGTGCAGATTGGTTTCTGAGAGCAGTATATAGGTTTTGAGGGATAAAGGCAAGTTTATATTCAACACCAGATTGGTACCTGAGACCAGTATATAGGTTTTGAGGGATAAAGGCAAGTCAATATCTTAGGGCAGATTGGTTTCTGAGAGCAGGATAAAGGTTTGAGGGATAAAGGCAATTACAGCTCGGACTCATATAGATTTTGAGGGATAAAGGCTTTTGAGGGATAAAGGCAAATATTTTGAGGGATAAAGGCTTTTGAGCTTTAACGCCATTTTTGAGGGATAAAGGCCCGACAGGGCCTTTAACCCTCAAAAGGGTCCCATTTTGAGGGATAAGGGCAATTTGAGGGATAAAGGCCCCACAGACCCCTGAAGAACAACCTGTCAGCCTGTACGCACTCATGCTTTACCCATCTACTGCCAGGTTGCTTCAATGCTGTAGCTCCATTCAATGGGTGCCTGTCTCTGCCCTCTGCACATACACAGATTGTATTCCCAGTGGGGAGTTGTGTTGCTGGGTAGGAAGGATGGGGTGTGGACAGTGTGGATGCTGCAGTTCTTGTGTATCATAGAGATTGATATAGAATGGACATAGGTCATCACCTTGTTTGCTAGCATGCTTCAGAATGTTGAGCAATGGACACTGGTCTCTCTTCATGGACCATCAACTCCATAATATAACTCACAAGATCCTTAATTTTTTTAGACAAAAAATATATTGCGTCTCAGAGACTCTGTTATATATAACAGAGACACAAAGTAGATGAAGCCATATGAAGAGTTTGGATGCAAAACGAGATAAGCACCATTCTAAAAATAGGGACAAAAATCTGACATAAATGAAGATTGGGGAGAGTAAAATATAATCCTCAAACAATTTTTCCAAAATTTACTATTTTCATATCATTAGGACCTAATCAGTATACACTTTGTTACCAAAGTATAATAAGTGACCTCAGGGTGTCTTTACAAAAAACACTGTATGCTTCAATTCTGGGATGGTGATATGTCGTTTTGCATCCAAACTCTTCATATACAGATTATAAGCTGTATTAAACTAGATCAACTGCGAACAGCCTTTGTTATCTCAAGCTTTTGAGGCACAAACATTTCATGCGATGTAGAATGAAATAATGACCAAACATCAATATGTTATAAAATCTCCCGTGATCTGGATTCTTTTTAGGGTGAAATTTAACCATATCAATTGTCATACAAGCAAACAGGAGGCATCATTGTCTAAAGTATGTTTAAATGTTCAAAGATCACCTAAAAAACAAAGGGCGCTTCAAACAACAACAAAAATAGGGGATATTACTTATTGATATTCATGTTTCTCTTGTCTACTGTAGGATGTGAACAACAGTGTTGAACTCAATTTCACATGCAGCTGTTTGGGTGCTGAAGACCCTTGGTATGGCAAGTGGACTTGCCTTATAAATAAAGTATACCCACTGTCAGCATGCCATGTCACTGAAATATATAACATGGATTCGGGAGACAGCAAAGTGTGGACAGACCAATTTTTCATTTGTCATCACCATATCCTTTCCACTCTTGTAATATATTCTGCCATTAAAGCAGACAGGCATCTCAGAGGGTGATGCCAGAAGGACACATCCAACAGCTATGACTCTTACCTCCCCTCCACTGTCCACTATCACAGGGGACTTGAGACAGTAGCAGTGGAGCAGGTCAGGTTGTAGCAGGCCGTGCGCTTCCTGGTATAGTGGCACAATGTGTCACTAGGATTGGGAGTAGAGGTAGGGAAAATATCACTCTATGCATGTTTAATGGTCCGAGTAGAAGAGACAACTGAAGGATTAAGATGAGATGCAGTATACAAAATGGAATAAAAACAGATGTGTGTTCTTTTATTCAAATGATTTCTATTATATCTCTGAAACTTAAATACATTTCTAAAACCTCCCACAGAGTAGCTACAGATATCTGTCCTATTACATGTAGAGTGTGAAGCTGGGTTGAAGAAAGCACCCCGGTGTGGAGGGCAAAACGCTAACATATTGTTATCCGTTAGAAGGCTCTGATAGCTCCCCTTAGGGAAGCCTCTCTGATCTCCTCTGTTGGACCTCACAGCTTGAGTTGGTCATACTTGCCTCCTTTGCCATAAGGAAGTTATTAACTCAGAGTTAGGATCTAGGGCCCCACAGATGCTAAAGGAGGCTGCTGGTGCTGTGTGATATTTAGATAGATTGTGAAGGGGAATTGACAACCAGGCTGATTCTGTGAAAGCAGGATACGCTTAACCATATATAATAGGGTTGATCAGGCAGTAGTAGTAGGTAGTAGTTTTTGTCTACATTCCCTAGAAATACCCTAAGATGAAAAAAGAGCTGATGTGAGAAGTGACCTATTCTCACAGTGCTGTGGACTATACTGCCTGTTTTCATGCTCACAGCCACTTTAACGTGTAGCTCTGTCTTATATCCTTCCCAGTCCTTGTCACCAATATATGATAAAGATGTCCACAGTTTGAATCTATAGTATCACACAATAAAAGGTGCACGTGTGTGTGATACAGTATTCAAGGTCACAAAAGGTTCTCCTATTCTCTTGCATCATTTAGCAGTTATGCATCACCAAAACATCCTACCTAAGAGTATACAGTAATAATATGCTCCTTAGATATTGGCTCAGGCATTGCTTTTGAGCTGCAATGAATGAGAGCTGTTATGTAAAAAACCACTTCCCACCCCCTCCCACCCTCAGCGTGATGTAATATGATTCGTAACCACCAACAAAAGCTGTGTGAGGGGTCGCCAGTGGTCACAAGAATTACACAGTGCTGGTGCTAGTAGGGGGAATCCATCAAGTCAAAACCAAGACTGCTTAAGACCCATGGGAATCCCCAATTTTCGTTCCTCCAAAGCTACCAGATTTAAATTTCATTATTTACTCCCATTGGTGTGCCTGTATCCCTGGTTGATATTAAATCTAGTGCCAAATTCCACTTAATCATAAAGGCATATGATGATATATATATATATCTAGGCAGCAAACATTACAGGAAAAGTGAGATCAGTTCAGGTACTCATCTTGCTATATCTCCCCATCACATTCATGTCCAATTGAATCTGCCGCCCATTTTAAATATCATTTTCTTTTCCTGGTTCTAAATTGTTCTCGCCTTGACATTTTTCCCTCTGACATTTAGTAACATACCAGTACCTCACACACTAACCATCACATTGAAGAACTAATTACATTATATTATTGTCAAAGGCTTAAATCAAGAACGTGCTCCTGAATACCATTATCCATATCTTAAGGGAACCAGAGGAATATATTTCAGACTAATGAATTAATCCGGTCCCTTCCTTATTAGGGTGCAACTGGTACCAATTGTGGCAGCTGTTATCATTTTGCCAAAACCAGCAGTTAGCATTAACCCAGTGGGCACAAAATTCTGTCCAATGTTGAATCCACATTGATCCAACATTGAATCAACATTGACAACAATTTATCAATGTTGATTCAATGTTCTGTGCTCACTGGGAAGGACCATTACTGATTGGCAATCATTTCTCTCATAATTGCTATTCATTTCTGTTTCCGTCACACCATCCATTTGAATTTGCATATTGATAGTAATTCAGCACTTATACAGATTGTTGTAGGGATAACAATTGTGTTTACAAGCTGGCTCTCAAACATATTCAGATATTCTCACAATAATTTTTATCTAACTGCTTCTCCTTGTGTATCTTAAATCAATATGCACACCCTGAGGCTAACCAGCAAACTCACTCTTCTCAAACATAATATTATTTTGATTAAATTATGTTCCAAATTGTCATCTCTTCATTGAAATTAGTAGCAAATCTTGAGGATTGCTTTTCCCAATAACTTCTGTCCATCTGAAATGACCTATCATCATTTGATACCATGAGCATAGCAACACAATAGGGATTTCCTATTTCAGATTCCGTAAGTCTCAGCCAGCCATGGACCAGGAAGTCTCAAAACCTCTGGCTGGTACTGCCCTTCTATGAGATATGTAAGAGAAAATCAATGAGAGCTTTCAGTGCTTTCAGTCTTCACAAGGAGAGGGGTGTGGACAGCTGAATGTCAACTAGAGTAACTGTTGACAAATTTGATAACAGCAAATATTGCTTTAGCGTCAGTTGTCCAAGGGCCCAGTACTAGAATGTAGACGACACTGACCCTCAGTCAGTTTAAAAAACTTTCTGGGTTGTTATTTGTCAAGGAGAGCCAGGCTGTCAGGACCCGATTGGATGATGTAGTAGTGTGAGTCTGGTTGAGACTGGAAGTGGGCTAGCAAAGATGGGAGGGTCAAGTAGAAGCTGGTCAATGACCTCTTCCCTAACATAGTGAACTCCATCATGACCCTTACTGGCACCCTTATGACTTCGTCTGCTCAGCCTATGTATTATGTGGATCTGACCACTGACCTTTGCCTTTCCAACTCAATAGCCATTTTAAACATAGCTCTGAGATGCATAAGGGACACCTAAAACAATTCCCAGGACAAAATCGCACCGAGGCAGTGTCTATATGTTGTACAAGTTTCAATTTAATCAAAACTTTCCCAACACAATTTTTATTGCAAATGCCTTCTGGTGTGGGAGCATTATGATGGTGTATGGTTGCATGGTTGTTGCTCACTGATAATAAGTTCTTTCTTTCATCATGGTTTTAATATATTCAAGCTACAAATGACAATGAAATGTGTTATGAGGATAGCTATCCTACAGATCACTGAAATATATTTAAACCAAACATCTATACTGTAGATGATGCGGTCATGGAAATGGATATTTCTGCTCTTAGCCATTGCCTTATGAATAGACCATTTTAGTGATAGCAATGTTCCATGGTACCTCTGGACAGCCAGATGCACAATTTTATTACTTTCCAGGTGGTTGTCCTGATAGTTGCAGCAATGGGACAAAGTGTATGTGTTGCCCAGGGCCAGAAGCTAGGTCAGCCAATATCTTTACCTTATTTGTCTCCATGCTGCACTAGCAGTAACTAATAAAACAATAGCTAGATTGATTCCCACTAGTAATGGATTCTACTGACTTTAACGGCAGAGACAGTAGGGAAGGGATGAACAATTGCTCCCCATGTCCTAGAAGCCCCCTGAGAGAGATGTTAAAGCTACTATACAAGATGGCGCATGCAAACCTATATTTTCTACATTTGATTCTCAGATGACTGTAGAATTATTTCTCTCATATAATCTACCATCTATTCTGACGAGAAAGTTTAGATATGTCGTAGGCAGAATTCCAAACTCAACTATCATTTACATTCTGGAGGGGTTTAAATATTTAGCGTCAATAAAAGACATTAGGTTGCAGCACTGAGTAGAGGGGATCTACTAGTACCTGGTGTATCTCTATAGATGGCGATACTAGTATACTTTGTTCTTGTAATCAAGTGCATGTTCGTATTGGTATGCTACCAGTAGACTACAACAGAGATACTGTAAACAACTATTCAGAAAGTGAACTATGTATATATCTTAGGTTGTATGGCAGCTTTAAATTGGACATACATCAGTTCCTGCTTTGCAGAGTGGACATAACTTACATGGGTAATCAGTCTAAGCTCCTCAGATGGCCTTCCCTGGCAAGTATAATCAGAGATAACAATGCACTGATAGAAAATCTGCTGCTCCAGGATTAATGGCCCAAAGGGCATTTACTGCTGAGCTAATCTCAGCTCAGTCATCAAACTAACCCACAAAGTCATCACCTGATGCACCATTCCCGTCTTGCTGTCAGGAGCCATTCTTCAAAAGTGCATGTTAACGTACCAGCCCCTAAGGTTTCTAGGTTTTACGTAAAGTAACCTGTGTAAAGGAATACCCTTGAGCATCCACTCTAATATCACAGTGCAGTGCATAAATTCCTCAATCGAATATAACATATTAAGTGTACACACCTATGACAATGAAAGATCCATACAATAAATAACCATCTAGTGATCTATTGAATTTAAAAAGTGGGCATCAAGAATGCATTTATTTTTATATCATGCATTTGAAAACCCACATCTTGTCAACCAGATAGAACATTTAAAAGGAAAAGTACAACAATAGTTCTGGATCAATAGATGAATGAGTGGCGAAAGAGAAAAGTGTCAGTCTCTTTCATATAGTAGCTCCCATTAGTGTTTAAAATGTGTCTCTCTTATTGTATTAAATCTACCTTTGAGATGATCATTTAATCCTGAAATGTCAGCATACTGCTTTAATGTACCGTGCTCTTTGGCTCAGTAAGTGCTGCATTAATGTAATGTGCCAACCGTGTGTTGAGGATATAGATATAACAGAAGCAATAAATATAAATGATCCGGAAATTGAATGTCAGAGGTTTTTTAGTATTACATGTTTATCACTCCAAATTAATAGGTGTTACTCTCCAAGCACATCTTGCTTCTGGGAATATAGCAAGGCTTCCTATTGACTGAGAGAGAGTGTCCTGTTTCTATGCATTGAAACAGGACACAGTCAGCAGGCATGGCCCGTTCCTGTGTGAATGTCCTTTCTTTTTACCTTATTTGATGAGAAATATAATGAAACAGTGTTCTAAAGGTGTTAAACAAGAGATTTGAATTTCGTAGTAAGCCTAGATTAGAAGAAAAAACAAATGATTCAAACAGGAATGGGCAGACTTTCTTTACCATGCCTGTTGTGCATAGAGACAGGACCCCCGCCCATCCCCTAGGGCTTTTTAAAGCAAATAAAAGCATGTCGACAACTGGCAATGATGTGGGAGAGGTAAGGTTTGGATCATTAGGGACGGCAATATCTAATGGCTTTCCCACCATTTTCACCTGAGATGCTGATATGGAACTTGGTTATCTCACAGGATTCCGCAATTATGTTGCATGTTGCTCCTGTTTATCTTCCAAGGTGCACAAAAGCATGTTTACATATTTGAGTACATTGAATCTCCATTAATGGAGAATTACTGTATTATGACAGCAAGTTGTTAGTAGGTAATTGTAAGAGGGAATAAATTGTACTCAGCAAAGAAAGCGCTTATTATAAATGGATTTAAGAGCGTGAAGAGTATTATTCCCTTCACTGCAGAAACCCCCATTACTGCTAAGGAGATTTCTGCACAACTACTATGATGTATTAATGAGGAGGTTGCGGTCTGCCTACTACTTACTACAGATATAGAAGTCTCCTCAATGGACTCACTAAATATTGTTTCAACTGATGAGGATGTTTATCTCGTAGAATGTTACATTCACTTATTACGTGTACAATCACATTTATTGTACACTGCAGTTGTTCCTGTTTATCTTCCAAGGTGCACAAAAGCATTTGATGCAATAAAATTGGCTGATATGCAGATAGTGAATAATAAACCAACAATGGATGTCACTGATCCAATCACAGTTTCCTGTAGTACAAATTGTCACACACTTAACACATACTTGTCTGAAACTCGTAACAGGCTTGTCACACCCTTGTCACACACTTGCCATGCACTTGCCACATACTGTAAGATAGAACCCTTTACACAATCCTTTGCACGATAGCATAGGAAACATGGCATGAGATATAATGCTTAAAGATCAAAGATTTATTGCTGAATTGACAGTTGACAGTAAGCAACTGAAGTTTTCACTTTTGGTTCTACTTTCAACTTTAATAATTGCATTGCTTTTGGTTTTATGTAGTGTTTAGAGATAGCAGTCACAAGGTGATCTACTTGAATTGCCAGTTGACAGGTAACAGTAGATGGATGAAGTTGAGTTTTCAGTTTTAAGTCACGTTGTTCTTTTGCAAGTTGAAATAAATTCTCAATTTAAAATTTAAAAAAATATTTGACCCTCCTGGGCCACTGTACACCTAACAGCCTCTTCCACAATAGTTCTCCTTCCTTATTCTAAGTAGTGTTGAAGACAGATGCAGTGGGCGCAGTAAGGACATTTCCGCTGTACATTCAGCTCTTTCCGGTGGTCTCTGGCAGTCTTCCCCTAGTCTGGTCGCATATGAGCAACTGCTTAATAAAATGCTTTACATGGAGGGTTGTTTGTGTAGTGGAGCCCCCTCAGCCACTAAATTTCTAAAACATTGTCCTTTGCAATACAACCTGCAGGGCAGATAGTATAGATTGCTTCATGGAATCCTAAATGGAAGCCTGGGCATTTAGCCTAAAGCAGCAACACATTGGGTGTGGCCATTGTGATTGGACACACAATGCCCCATGGTGTACAGTCATGTACAATCAGGTTAGCAGGGTTGAGGAGGGATTGCTTGTCACTACATCAGCTATGACAGGGGTCTCATACCAAACAAATCATAACTGTCTCATACCATTTGAACGAATCATCCTACCCATGGATTTCATTAGTTTTTGCATCTGAGGCCTGTTCTATCTAACCAAACAAGTTTGTGTAAGCACTGGTAAACATCACTCATCTCATTATTTTATCTCACTAAAAGAGTTATAGTTGGATTCCAATAATCATTAATTGAAAGACATTGTCAATTAACTGTGAGTAGAAAAATAGAAAGCTGATCAAAGGATTCAGTTTTTCAGTTCTCTACCAACAAGTAAAGAAATCTTCTGATTGGTGACGGGATGGCCCCCTATTGGTCGCGAATTCAGTGAATCAGCTTTTACTTGCACTTATTGAACTTTGGGGCTGGGCTCCAAATTCAGATTTTCTATCCCAGAGTCCTTATCTCTAAGCAATGGTGACAGACTTGCGAATTATGTCAGGCATCTCCCCTGCAAAGCCGGATCAAGGATGTACCTACTTTTTATTCCAGGTCATCCTTTGAGTGTCATGCATGTCAGTAGAACCCATTACACATGGGTATCAAATCCTGGTATCTATAGTGTTATTGGATACAGCTAGTGCAGCATGGGGAACAATAGGTTAAAGGCATTGGGTAATGTCCTTGCTCCTCTAGAAGTTGCCCCTGTTTAATAAAATATGTTTTATCACTATCTGTCTTATCGCTTCACATACCAGGAGAAAAACTACCCTGTTTATCTTTAATAGTAAAGGATAAAATTATAATACTATGGAAATAATATTACTCATAAAAGAACAATCATGATAACCTAAGCATTCAATGTGGGCATGGTTCGTCTGTCAGCAACCGACAGCAAAACATGTGTATGAAGACTATAATGAAAAAAAAAGTGAGAATCGGCGGCATTGAAGATCACCAGACAGAAAAGGAAAGATCTTCACCCATCAGGCACAAAATTTGCATTACAACAATAGTGCTATTTTATATGACTAATTCTCAAAATGTTTTTTGGTAAAACTATATTGAATGGCTTCAAAGCAACTTCGAATATTTGATGTAATCTTAGCTGTGCGTGCATCTTCTCTTATCTCTTAAGGTGGATCGCTACCTCTTGAATATGGACTCACTGCGCAGGTATCTGCGCATGTAGCTTAAATGTCTCAGAATGAGCTGATATTAAACCAATGGGTACATACATATGCTGACTAAGCAATATATAAAAATTGGACAGTTTTGAGCAAAATTGAGCTTTATATTGGACTTTGAATATTTGCTTTATTTTTAGACAGTAATATTTGCTATTTTTGACATGAGCTAGAATATTGAAATTATTGATCAATAAATCATTATCAAGATTGGTATAAATGTCACTATATTGCTTGAGGTAACCAAGGGCATAAAGTACAACCATTTTATACCCTGATTCTTGCCATTTTACCCATTATTCTAGGCATTAAATAAAGGATTTAGATCATTTTTGCACTATTTTTTAACTTCAAAGGCCAAAAAAACTAAAAATATGGCCGGGACCCCCTATCAAAAGCACTTTCATATGTTAGCAAATGATCTGAACTATTTTCTGAGAGACTTTTAAAAATTTCTGTTAACTTTGAATACTATTTTTAGCTAATGAGGCTACAAAATAATGAAAATTTATTCCTATTCTTTCCGGAAACATCAGATTTTTACCCAGAATGTCATTGCATACAACTGTAAAATTATTTTTGCAGTAAAGCGAAGCATGTAGGCGTTTCACATGTGAAGTTTTACATTTCTGTGCATAATGGTTGATATGAAAAAAAATCATAGAAGTTTTCATATCTTTTTTCTATTTTTTGTGAAAAATGAAAATACTTTAATTTTTCAAAATTCTGTATCTAAAAAAGTAGCTCGGGACCCCCTACTTTTCTTTGCATTTTCCGATTCTATATGATCTAGACTGCATGTAGAAAAAAAATAAAGAGATTCTGTTAACTTTGATCAAAGGGTAGCGACCCACCTTAGTGCAAGAAATAATATTATTGTGGAGCAAACCTTGAGTAGATATATCATGTACCATTATCTGATAAGGAAGATGAATAGGCATAACACTAGACCCAATTCAGAGGCTGTTCACCTCAATGGAGAAAGGTCGTAACTGAATATCTCTTTTTTTCAGGTATTTCCATTTTCAGAAACCTTGGTGTTTTTGGAATGCTCTCCTACATGAAATAATCAAGGCATGGCTCTTCAACTTCTTCTACAAAGTCGTTTCATTCCCCTAGATCATATCTAGTAAAATGACATATTACAAAAATCATATTACATGACATCTATGGTCACATGATCAAGACAAAGCAGTTACGACCTTTCTCCACTGAGTTGAAAACATTTTCAGTTACGACCTTTCTCCACTGAGGTGACATTCTATACTCATGTCTCTTTGTATCTGCTGATGCCATAGAGTGTGTGAGTAAAGACCACCTGTCTAACGGAATGTGAAGTATGAATACAAGTAATTTAGGCACTTGTATCTCACTATGGTCTGCTACTTTTCCCAAGTGAAGGAGATGTAGATCTTTGTCGATAAATTTCATCAGATAGCTGATGTTGAATTTCCATTTGCGGTGTTTGGAGCACATTACCAGTGATGTAATTATCTCCATGCTTGTGAACCATATGCTACTATACTACTGTTCTCATAACTTCTATCATTGTGTTTCTAGTAAAGGCATTTACAGCGTTCCAGGCAGCACCTTGTCTGTTTGATACAGATGCAATAGAAAGGCAATTAATCAACACAGAAGGTGAGAAGGTAAGGTAACAGCCATGAGCAGACAGAATAAGAAAGACAATCAACAGAGACAGAGAGAAAAACACAAACACTTAGATAGGGATATATAGAACAAACATACAATGCAGAATGCTAAAGGTCAAAGTCCTGCCTGTCTAGTATGAACAGGGACAAAAAGATGCCTTCAAAATAATTCTAAATCCGCTTTAGAAGTTAAGATTTTAGATTGACTCAGACTTTGTGAAGAGTGTAGTCTATTCCAGACTAGAAAACACTGCAACAGGGGAGGACAACTGAGTGCTTATAAGAGGTGGGGCACTTACATCTAACATGGCATACGTCCCCCTCCCTCCCTACACTTATTTAGGATCATCCAGACCCTTTCCGTATAACCTACTTACATCTGTGAGCAGCTGTGAGTCTTTCACACCGCCCACTTTGTCCTCTGCGATGGAGGCGGTGTGCAGGGCATAGGTGTCCTGGAGACATAGCAGAGCAGACACTGTGCTGTTTATGTCCTCCTGGTTGGGGGAGCCTGAAGGACTGCAACCAAGTCATGAAGTCTGAAGCATAGGAATACACATTGGCAATTAACTTGAATTCCTGCGTACAATCCACAGGTTGTATTTGAAGTTTTGATCCAAACTTAGCTAAAATTTGTTACGAAACAAGCCTATATAGGGTGAAGGCTATACAGATGTTTTTTATGATTATACTACATGTACCAAAATTAAAACCCCACATCAGGTATAGGGTTTTGCGCCCAAGTGAGTTTGGTGCAGTTTAAATGAGGCAGAAAAGTAAACTTAGTTAGTCCTAGATGATAGTGGGTTGCCAGCAAACAATATCCAGTAGACTGTTTTGCATAATTGAATTGGGTGGCTGCATAGCTGGGAATATTCGCTGCCATGAGGGAAGCAATTAGCAGTGCTGTGACTAAGTCATAACTGCAGTCAGAATCTGGAGTATAACTTAGTGAATTAATTCCTAGCTTTTGGAATAGCCTTTTTACACCTTGATTCAATGTTTAATGATCTAATCATTGAGGTACATACAGTTTTTAGTCTTTGAGAACCTGGACATGGGCTATAATCATCTCTCCCTAAATTATGAATAGAGAAATGATTTTATCATTAGCCTAATTATTCAAGAACAATGTAACAGTGCAGATATGTATGACCAGGACAGCATAGTGGATTAATTCATGAATGAGTGTCACAAATGACATTCCCTGGTAGTCTCAGGACCCTGCCCTCATTGTTGGATGACTAGAGCAAGGTCTAGTGGGTCTGCAGATGTTAGGTAGAGATGGCAGTCTGGGTAGAGGATTGGCTTTATCTAGGAGGTGGCACGATCCATATGCTCCGCTACCCTCTACTACCCCAGCCTATCTACACCTATCTGCCTGTTGGGAATAGAGTTCCAGCTCACTTCCAACTATGTTCTGACTTGGCTTAAGGCTAAAGCTTGATGACAATATCATTTTGGTAGGTGTTTCTGCATAACATTTCTGTAAGAAGGGAGTGTCCCTTTCACTTATGGTAAATATGCATGTTTATATAATACCTGTGTAGGTTCATAACAATCAACATAATGGCAGAAGAACTGGGTTACATTGCAATCTACATAGTGAGCTGTGGCGCCACTACCTGATTTTCTGGTCTACTCTTATGAAAGTAAATTCATCAGATCATGGTAACATAAATAAACCTAACATAAAAGATTGCTTAAGTTAGTGTTTCCATTAGGGCTTTTCATTTGTGAGAATAGCCCCGATCTCACAACACAATTGTGTAGTGGAGTCCCCGCTTTACACTATAGATTCTTTTCTTTTAATGAGGAGAGTTTATTGAACAGACCCCTGAAGAACAACCTGTCAGTCTCTATTGGATGCCTTACCCATCTCCTGCCAGGTGGCTTCGCTGCTGTAGCTCCATTCAATGAGTGCTTCTGCCCTCTGCACATACACAGAAGGTATTCCCAGTGGGGAGTTGTGTTGCTGGGTAGTGACGATGGTGTGTGGAGGGTGTGGATGCTGCAGTTCATATGTAATATAGAGATTCACATAGAGTGGACATGGGTCATCAACCTGTTTGCTAGCATGCTTCAGAACATTCAGCAACGGATACCGGCCTCTCTTCATTGACCATCAACGTTGTATATAACAACTCATGAGATCCTTAATTTTCTCAGAAAACACAGTATACCCAGTGTCATCATGTTATGTCGTGGTAATATAAAATGTATTTGGGGACTACAAAGTTCAAACGGTATTTTGTCACTTATTCATTACTCACAGTATCACATTTCAAAGGATTTTCAACAGGGACCAAAGACGTAACAGAGACACAATGTAGATGAGGCCATGCAGATGTAAGCTGTATTAAACAAGATCAACTTGGAACAGCCTTTGCAATCTCAAGCTTTTTATGCGATGTAGAATGAAATAATGACCAAATATCAACATGTCATAAAACCTCATATGATTTGAATTCCATTTAGAGTGAAATTGATTTATATGAATCGTCATACAAGCAAGCAGGAGGCAACATTGTCTGAAGTCAGCAGGTTTAAAGAACACAAACTGAGAAATAATCCATATTCATGTTTCTTTTCTTGTCTGTTGCATATGAATAGCAGTCTTGGACTCATTTTCATATGCTCAAACCCCTGGCAAGGCAAGTGGATCTGCCAAATATATAAAGCTTTTCGACCCTTGTAATGCAATATAATACAAACTGTTATTTCTGTAGCTGCCCAAGCGCTGTCATTATATCAGACAACATCTCAGAGGGTAATGGCAGAGAGACACGTCCAACAGCAATGACTCTTACCTTCCCCTCCACTGTCCACTATCGCAGGGGACTTGAGACAGTAGCAGTGGAGAAGGCCAGGGGACTTGAGATAGTAGCAATGGAGAAGGCCAGGTTGTAGAAGGCAATTTACTTCCTGGTATAGGGGCACAATGTGTCACTAGTATTAGGAGTAGAGATAGGGAAATGATCACTCTTTGCATGTTTAATGGCCCCACTAGAAGGGACTGAAGAGCTAAGATCAGATGCAGGGCACAAAAAGGAATAAAAGCAGATGTGTGCTCTTTTATTCAAATCATTTCTATATAATATCTCCAAAACTCTAATACCTTTCTAAAACCTCCCAGTAAAGACCTACAGATATATGTCCTTTTACATGTAGAGTATGGAGCTGGGTTGAGGAAATCACCCTGGTGTGAAGGGCAAAATGGTAACTGACGTGGTGTGATCTGCTAGATGGCTATGATAGCTCCCCTTAGAGAGGCCTCTCTGATCTCCTCTGTTTGATCTTTATTTGTTACCTGCTGGACAGTGAGCAGCCCTGAGCAGGTCATACTGGCCTCCTGTGCCATAAGGAAGTTATTAGCTCAGGGTGAGGATCTAGGGAACTACATGTGGTAAAGGAGGCTACTGGTGCAGTGTGATATTTAGAGAGATTGGCAAGGGAAATTGACAATCAGGCTGATACTGTGATAGCAGGATACACTTAACCATAGAGGGTTGATCAGACAAAAGAGGATGCTGTGATCTGTACAGTGGCAAAGAGAAAAAGGAAGAATGACAGAAAGAGAAAACAAGTAGTAGATGAAAGTATTAATATACCCGATATCATATCTATCTGTCAAATTGACATATTATTTCTGCATCATCTTTTTCAGCAAACTCTGTTCTGCACGGCCATCGAATAGTCAAGTAACCCTTAGGAACATACAAAATGGTTGAAAGCAAAACATTTGCATTTAAATAAAGGTAGTAGTTTTCTTCTACATTCCCTAGTCATTTAGCAGTTATGCATCACCATAACATTCCACCTAAGAGTAACAGTAATAAAGGGATCCTTCAATATTGGCTCAGTGGTTGCTTTCGAGCTACAATGAATAGGGGCTGTATGTCCTATCCCGAGAGCTGTTTTGAAAACAACCACAACCACCCCTCCCATCCCCAGTGTGATATAATGTTATTGGTTACCACCAATAGAAACCGTGTGAGGGGTCGTCAGTTGTCACAAGAATTACACAGTGCTGGTGCTGGTAGGGGGAATCCATCAAATTGAAACCAAGGCTGCTTGAGACCCATGGGAATCCCCCATTTTCATTCCCCCAAAGCTCCCGGATTTAAATCTCATTACTTATTCACTTTTTCGTGTTATTTATATTCAGGGCTAAGTTTGTATGAGAGCGATGCTTCCTGTGCATGGATTGGTGTGCTAATATCTCTGGTTGATAATTAATCTAGTGGCAAGTTTTGCTTAATGATGCAGCCCTACACCTCAAAGATGTCAACCCTAATAAAAATAAAGTTAAACTTTTACTTCATCTGGAAAAATCAAATACCGAATTCGCAGAGGGTTATTTCAGTCATGATGAATGGATTTAGGGCAAAGTCACCTAGTGAGGATCGATACGGTCTTCTAGAAAAGAGAAGTTTTGCCAACTTTGGCCATAGACAACACTCTTAGGAATAGGCTTCTCTTTATACTAAATTACCTCAATGACAATAAGGTTTTTGCCTTAGATTTAAAATGTGTGTATAGTTGTCGCTGCATGAACCTTGTAATGAAATTACAAGCGTGATAAGATAATAATCTATCATCTAGAATTTACAGCATTAATCTAAAAGGGGAAACTGTCATTCTGAAGATATGAAATTGTCAATAGCGTTAAGTCACTCATGTTTTGCCTATGTTCTTTTCAACCCTTTTTTTCCAAATGACACTATGCCAGAGACAGTATTCAACAAGTGCATCATTACTCGCAAGAACTAATTACACTATATTTTCAATGGCTCAAACCATTAGCATCCTTATAGTTATACCACAGTGGAACCATCCAGCCACCAAGGTATCTCAGTAGCTGTCACTGCACTCCCATCTAATTGTGTCACACTCAGCGTCCCAACTCTCTATCACTCTTCCTTTGTCCCTCCCTACCCTTTCAGTGTACCTTAGCTTGTAGAGGTACTATAGCATTTACCACTGATGCTCATGCCTTATGGTGGTGTCGACAGGGGATCTGAGTGGATTTTTTTTATACAGCTACTAAATGTCAGGGCAGAGGCGGGGGACAAAATGGTATATTTATCTGTTATAATCCATATCGAACTCCTGATTACCTTTATCCGTATCTCAAGGCCAGTAGAGGAATATATCTTAGACTAATAAATTAATCCGCTCCATCCATTATTAAGGTGCAACTGGTACCAATTGTGATATCTGTTGTCAGTACTCATTTTACCAATACCAGTAGCGAGTTAACCTTAGTGTAACTTTGCATCGTTATATAACTGACTCAAATGCAGGCCCTATCCATAGAGCGGTCAGCCATTGCTTTAATTAATATGTTCATAAGTAAGCTGATTTTCTTTTCTTCTTTTTGAGTTTAGCCACCACAGTTGAATTGGAGAACCTTTGAACAGTGTAGAATATTGATGACCTCAACTCATTATGTACCATTCCTCACTGAGCCTCACACCCACCCACAGCAAGTATCTATGGATATCTTAGTAATATAGTGTTACGCTCCGTGCCAGGCCCACTCTATCAAAAGCGTACTAGGCCCAATACTGCTTGCTTATGGGTAGGTATTACATGCTGATAATGGCAATGAAGGGAGGGGGAGAGGGGAGGGTACAGATTGATAGATATACACCCAGATAGTGCCATGTTCTGCTGTAAAGGGCTTTATTTCATCCTACGCCTCAGGTCATGCTGTACTGCAAAACTTGAAAAGGCAATCTAAGTGAAGCCAGCAAAAACGTATCTGTGCCAGCAAAGATGTGATTATACTAGAAGCTGCTTTTTATGCCCTGTAGGCAACAGTCAAGTCATTCGATATAGTTTAACTGTGAGATCTCTCTAAGGGACACAATGCAAAGATGGCACCTTTGATGTAATTCTAGTGTCTAAGAGCTAGTTTTTATTTTGGACCATTATCATTTCTCTCATACTTTCTATTCATTCCTGTTTGATTCACACCATCCATTTGAATTCGCATATGGATATGGATTCAACACTTATACTGAGTGTTGTAGGGATAACAATTATATTTACAAGCTGGCTCTCAAACATATATATACAACTGAGCCATTTTGATCTAAATGCTTCTCCTCGTGTATCTAAAATCATTATGCATACCTAGTGGCTAACCAGCAAACTAACTCTCTCTAACAGTCCCTCCTTGTTCTCCCTCTTCTGTTTTCAAACATATTTTGATTTGATATGATTATTAAATTATTTTCCATATCATCTCTTCATTGAAATTAGTAGCGAATTTTGAGGATTGCTTTTCCCAATTACTTCTGCCCATTGGGAATAACCTATCATCACTTGATGCCACGAGCATAGTAACGTAATGGGGATTTCCTATTTCGAATTTTGGTCAAGTCTCAGCCAGCCATGGGCCAGAGAGTCTCAAAACCTCTAGACTGCCCTTCTGTGAGATCTGTAAGAAAAAATCAATAAGAGTTCTTTGTGCTTTCGGTCTCCACAAGGAGAGGGTTTTGGACAGCTGAAAGTCAACCGGAGTAACTGTTGACAAATTTGATAACAGCAAGTTTTGCTTTAGCCTCAGTTGTCCAAGGGTCGAGTACTAAAATGTAGACAACTGTGACCAACAGTCAGTTTAAAAGAATTTCTGGGTTGTAATTTGTCGAGGAGGCTGTCAGGACCTGATTGGATGATGTAGTAGTAGGAGCCGGGTTAAAACTGGCAGTGGGCTAGCGAAGATGGGAGGGCCGTGTAGAAACTGGTCAATGACCTTCTCCTCTGCCACAGTCACCTCCATCATGACCCTTACTAGTGCTCTTATGACCTTGTCTGCTCGGCCTATGTAACTATATGGGTCTGACCACTGACCTTCGCCCTTCCAAATCAATAGCCATTTTAAACATAGCTCTGACATACATAGGGGGCACCTAAAACAATTCCCAGGACAAATTGCACTGAGGCAGTGTATATATGTTGTACAAGTTTTCAATTTAATCAAAACTTTCCCAACGCAATGCGTGATAGCAAATGGCTTCTGGTATGGGAGAATTATGATGGTGTAAGGTTATATGGTTGTTGCTCACTGATAGAAAGATTGTTTTCAATCATGTTTTTAATGTATTCAAGTAACCAATGACAATGAAATATGTTATGAAGATAGCTATCCTACAGATCACTGATTAGGCTAAATATAGTTAAACCAAAAGTCAATATCTTCTATACTGTAGATGCTGTGGTCATGCAAATGGATATTCCTGCTCTTAGCAATTGCCTTATAAATGGACGATTTTAGTGAATGCAATGTTCTATGGTTGTTCTGGACAGATGCACAGTTTTATTACAATCCACCACAGCCAAAAGTGGAGGTGGTTGTCCTGATAGCTGCAGCAATGGGATAGAGTGTATTGTGTTGCCTAGGGCCAGGAGCTAGGTCACTAAGGACATTACCCAATATCTTTACCTTATTGGTCTCCATGCTGCACTAGCAGTATCTAATAACACAATAGCTAGATGACAGAGACAGTGTGGAAAGGCTGAGCATGCATGAAAAGACGTTTGATATTTGCTCTTTCAATTGGGAGAGTGCTGATCAACTTTATTGCTTAGCTTTATTTACTTTGCAGAAATTTCCCCCAGAGTGATTATACAGCCTTTGGAATTTGCCACAAATAAGTTTTGTCTCGGATTCCCCCTGAGAAGGAACCCTTTAAAGACTGACATCGCTAAAAGAGGGCATTTGTCATAATGATGCAACAATGCAGCCGGGCGAGTAACTCACCAGTGCTGCATTGGTGCATCATGCCAATGCTTTCAGGAGTGTATCAACCCTGTAGGTTCCGCATGATGATTGGATGCATCCCTGGTTACTCACTGAGATACATTAGTGTATCGTAGCAACCAAGGGCATGATGCATTATGGCATCATGACATCCTTAAAGGGTTAAATTGGACATCCTTTAGTTCCTGCTTTGCAGAGTGGACAGAACTTACACAGCCAATCAGTCTAAACTCCTCAGCTTGCCTTCCATGGCCAGTATCACTAGGAGATAACAATGCACTGATGGAAAATCTGCTGCTCCAGGATTAATGTCCCAAGGGCATTCAGTGCTGAACCTATCTCAGCTAAGTCAGGAGTCATCAAACTAACCCACAAAGTCATCACCTGATGCACCGTTCCCATCTTGCTGTCAGGAGCCTTTCTTGAAAAGTGCTCGTTAACGTACCAGCCCCTAAGGTTTCTAGATTTTACATATCAGAACCTGTGGAGAACAATCTACATGAACCCTTGTATCCACTCTAATACCACAGTCCAGGGCATAAATTCCTCAATCAAATATAAGATATCTACCTATGAAAATGAAAGATCCATACAGTTAATAATAGTCCTTAAAACTGACAAAAAGTAAAGCATTTTTTTGAAAAAGTAGAGCAATAGTTCTGGATTGAATAACTATGCATCTGCAGGTAGATGAATGAGTGGCGAAAAAGGAAAGTGTCTGTCCCTTTCTTGTAGTAGCTACCTTTAGAGTTAAAAGTGTGCCTCTATTATTGAAGTGAACCTACTTTTAAGATGATCATTAATCCTGAAATGTCAGCATGCAGCTTTAATGCAATGTGCCCTTTGCCTCAGTAGGTGCTGCCTTAAAGTAATGTGCCAACGATGTGTTGAGCAGTGTTGAGGATACAAATATTCTCCCAGCAAAAGCAATAACTATAAATGATCCGGAAATTGAACGTCAGAGGCTTTTTAGTTTTAGATACCTATCAATGTAAATTAACGGGTGTTCTATGAGTATTTAAAAAATACTGTGAGGGTTCATTCACCCTCCCTCATCAACAAGGCACTGTGTTATTTATCTGTCTATGGGGAAGTTGAGTCTGTGTAATGGGGAAAAAAAGGAAAATCACTGCCAACTAAATGGGATGCCTGTCTCCATTTGTACCGAAGCTGGTACTACCGGCATTCTGCATGCAGCTGCTGGGCTATTTATCTCAGTAACATTTTTCACCTGCTTATTTAGTCTGTCATGGACAATCTAGCCCAGGAACCCTTCAACCCTAAACAATGTTCTCGTCAAGTTACACAACAAAAGACAACTATTTATTAAATCTTTTGCTTTTTACACTTGTTCACAACAGCCAGTGATTTTCAGTGCTTTACTATATACTGCTAGTGGTAATTTGATTGGTGTTTGTTGTGCTTGCCCATTTTGATCGGGAACGATGCTTGTTTACATTCCAGACCAGCACTCTATGCATGTAGGCACTGATGCTTGACAGGTTTGGGGACATGATAAACTGTAGTATAATATTCAAAATGGACTTCTTCCCGGTACTGTTTGTTTTAACGCACAGAAAATTCTGGGTTGGTGAAAAAAGTAAATTACTTGGAATTCTTTCTTCAATACCCGGTTTCAAGATGGTGTAGGAGCTAATATGGGACCAATTTTCATTTTTCACTTACACATTGTATTTGTATTTGTAATGCCTATACAAATTTGTGAGTAAACTTTTAATTTCTACTGATACTTAGAGATGCATAGAATAGAGGGAAAACCATGTCAGAATTGGTTGGGTGACCCCACTCTATTACAAAAACAGGCCCTCTGACTTTAGATTTATGTATTTCTAAGTGTTATATGGCTTTAGATTTTTACACACACATTGATATACAAGCATTATGAATACTCACCTGAGATACTGATATGGAACGTTATTATACTGCAGTTGCTCCGGTTTATCTTCCAAGGTGCACAAAAGCATGTTTACATATTTAAATACATTGAATCTCCAATAATGGAGCATTAATGTATTACGACAGCAAGTTGTTAGTAGGTAATTGTTAGAGCATGAACAGTATCTTTCCCTTCACTGCAGTTAGAGAGCCCGTGTGTCTCATGCAATAAAATTGGCTGTGATGCCAGTCTCAGCCAATTTTATATTTATTTTTATATATATATATAGGTGAGAAGTTTGACGTCTATTTATAGGTATGAAAATGATATAAAAGGTGCCATGTGCATGCCCATTTAATTCAATGGAAAATCTCAAGGGTTGGAGAATTCAACCGGATTGGTCACCATGTTGGTCACAGTAGTGGGCTAGAAAAAAAAAGGTTGCCTACACACCATGACCTGTCTTAGGAAAGGTTCAAAGAGAGTCTATAGAAGACAGGATGGAAAGTAAGGCTTTGCTGAAAGTGAGAAATAAGCATATGGACTAGAAGGAAAGAGCTGTCTCTATAGCTGATACACACTAAAAGAAGTATTACAGCAATCTAATTTTCATTATTCTTTTATGACTGTTTGCAGCAGGAAGCAAAAGCACATTTAAGCATGTAACATTATCTCAGCTTGAGGCTCATCCGTTGTCATTTATATGATCCTTGCTCTTGTGGAATACATCTTAGATTGCTTTGTCATGTACTACCATGCAGTATGACCTGAGGCAGAGGATTAGATAAGAGCCCCACAGTCTCTATACTATACTGATGGCTCTCTGTATCTGCTAATGCCATCATCAAACAATGTCTCTTCAACAGACTACCTCAAAACGTCCACTAGATTATTTCTGGATACAATTTATTCCCTTCTTTTCAGCGGATTATTCAATCCTGTGCCTCTGGTGATGGTATATGGCAGAACATGAGAAAGCAATCTGACCGAGACCAGCCAAAACCTATATAAGAAAAAGAAATATATAAAGATACCATCTCTAGCTAAGATTTGCTTTTTATGTCCTGAAGGCAACAGATGAAAGGCCTTTGAAACAGTCTTACTTGAAAATTTCTCTAAAATAATACATGGCGAAGACAAGACACTCAAAGTAATCCTACCTTAGGTGTCACAGGAGTAATGATGTTTTAAAGCTAGAGAAGTTTGTCACATGCATTACAGCTCTGGCCAGGATATTATTGTGATATATAAAACACTGAGTTGAGTACAAACTGTCGCTCCCAACCACAAGTGTAGCTCCCCTCCACAAGTGTATAACTACAGACACTGCTGTCTGTCAAGGGCCCAACTGGAATAAATCTACGGAAGCTTTCAGCAAGCGCTGCTAAAGGTGAGTAGCAGATGTACAAGTGTCATTTAGAGTAACCGTCACCAAATCTAATAATCAGCAAAGACGGCAAGTACTTTGTCTCAGCCTACTTAGCCCATCGGTATAGTATTTGAACACAGAGAAAAAAGTCCTTTGATCAACTTAAAAGGGTGGTGAGGTCCTCTACTGTACAGGCCTGAACTGTGGGTTGATGCAGTAGGTGTGCGCTTGGGAGATTGGGAAAGTGGTACGGACGATGGGATTGGGTTGAAGAGAATAGGGCGGAAGCTGGTTAGTGACCTCCCCTGCCTTGGTTGCCTCCATTATGACCTTAAGCAGTCCCTTTATGACCTTATCTGGTCTGCCTATGTATATCAGTGTTACAGCTGCACTTTGACCTTCCAACTCAATAGCCACTTTGAATATAGCACCTAAATATACAGGGGGCAGCTACAAACTACTCCTAGGACAGAAGCAGACCAGAGCAATGTATTTTTGTCAATTATAACAGACACTGTTGGACTACACACATTGGCTTCAATATGTATTTAGAACATGTTAATAATAAGTCACTTGAGGATTGTTCTGTCTGATAAAATTTAAAAAAACAAATAAAACATTGTGTTCATTCAGATATTCCAAACTAGTTCACAGTTATATATGTTTGAGGCTGGTATCATTTCAGAAAGGAACCTACACATTGGGATGCATGGTGCATCCTATAAGCTGGCATTAGATTTGGTCAGTTTGTGTGGTTAGCTAATAGAGTAACCATTGGATATAGAAAGGACCTTGCAGGGTAAAGGCATGATTCAAACAGCAATGGTCTATTGATATACTTGTGGAAATACAACCAATCTCTAAGTCACTAGTACCTAACTTAGTTAGTCATTTTTTGGCTCCCTATACGGCCAACCTAGGTAAGTTATTATTGTCAGGTTGGTCAGTACTGACCAACCCACCTTAGTCTTTAAATTTCCAAGGGTAGCCACTAAGTGGTGATAATAGTGTCTTGTAGGTGGCACCAACTAGTGGTATACAAGTACAACACACCAATGATAAACCTAGGTTAGCCACTACTGACTGACCCCCTCAAGCATTTTTGAATATTGTGTCTGTACTGATTAACCCTTTCAAACTATGGATTTTCAGTGCACCCCCTATCCCTACATCTGCATTAACGTCAGTCCCTCAATCTTACCCCAACCAATTAAGCAATTGCTCTCTCAATAGCTGTCCATCAGGAGCTCACTGATATCCACTCTTTGTCTCTTTATCTCAGCTCTTTTGCATCATGATAAGTAATGGCAGTAGTCTACTTCCTCATTAATGGAACTGGCCACATACATGCACATCTCAAACCCTCTTTCTATGATCAAAGAAGATGCTCCTTAGAACCTATGAGAGGTTCCCAACTGCCAACTAAAAAGACTCTCTGTGTCCCTCCTTCCTTGATGAACTTATTGACTAACTTTGTGTAGGCCTACACCAATGTAGGGCTGCCCTTATGTCTGAGAAAGGTCCTCTCTACATCGGGATCCAACAATGGACTGCAACACTGTGCACTGTTATGCATGCAACTTAGGGTAGATTCACCCAAAGACGGACACACACCATAAGTCGGACACTTTTATCATTAAAATACGTAATATATATTCAGTTTTGTGCCCTATGTGTGAGTATCACAGTAAATTCTAACTATTCTCCTTACCTACTAATGAAATTACATACATGCAAACACGTGTTACATATTTCTGATGAGACCCTGAAGTTGGCCTGTTTCATGATGAGGAGCTGTTCCAGATTGTGTATCAATTACTGTACCTTAAGTCGTACAGGGTATTGTCATGGTAGATTTTGCTATTATATTTAGACATTGGCAATATCTTAACATTGCCAATAAGATATATATTTTTTAATTTAAAACTATAAAATTACTTTTTACAAATAACTGCTGGGAAGTTCTTTTTTCTTCATATATGATTTCATTACACCATGGACCGGACAAATCTGGCCACTGGCTCTTCCTCATTGCTGCAAATACAGAGGATGTGATGCTATAAATGTTCCAATAAAAATCATCAAACCATAACTCGAAAGACATTCTGAAATGCCATTGACCAGAATATATGAATTTTTTTCAGTATAAGTGAAGAATGTATAGTTGTTCTCCATGGGGCAGATTTAACGTGATTAAAACTGTACTTCGGATGTAAATATGCTTAATATCTTTAGTAATATAATGTCATGTCTGCTATCCTACCCTAAGTTTCCATTTCTCAACTTCAGACATGTCATGTTTGTATTGTACTGTTTTCTCCCTATTTACTTTGCTAGTCAGGAACTGTCATGTGTGTTCTGTAGTGATAGATGGCACCACCTGTCAATATCAGTTATGTATATTCACTGTATGATATGGTCCTTCACCTTTTACATGGAATAACACTCATTGTTTTAAGTGCAACAAAACAACATTGCAACAGTGATAATTATTCTCAGTTTAAGAAATTGCTTGGCCCTGTTTTGACAATGAAGGCTCATGCATATGGTTATTCATTAAAAGATTTAACAACAGGACCTTTCACTCAATTGCCAAGGTTAGAGTCATTGCATTCCTATTTTTACCAGGTTCTCTAACAACCTGACCAACGTCTACAGAGTAGGATATGGGACCAATGTACTTGTTCCCAAGTTAACACACAGTGACAGCTTTAAACAAGGATTGTCCCACAGGGTGTGGACACAGGAGGAGCTAATGGATCTGCAGTAAGAGGGAGGCTGACAGGGGGAAGGAGGTGGTGCAGGACTTATCCACTTGGAGAGGTAGGACTGTTGGTAGGGCTGGAGTGTCCTTCTTGGAAAAGCTCGGTCTGTCAATCTTACATCTTGGCCACAGGCTCTATCTGATGGGGTAGTAGCTAGGCAAGGTCAGGACCATGGTGAATAGAGGGTATTTTCAATTTGTGAATACAAATCAATGTGCACTCTGAAAGGAAGAGAAGAAATTATGGGAATAATAGGGTGAAAGCAATATGTCATTAGTTTGATTTTTGTATACCGATCTGTCAGCATAATAACTTTAATATTCTATGACATTTGGTCAATACTGTGTAAAATGGAGTGTCACTCCTCAACCCAGCTGTATGTTCTGTAACCTAAATAGATTCCTATTCAGTTTGCATAACAGTGGTGTCTTTGGTATAACCTCAGAAGAGTATAGCAGTCTCGAGACAGACTCACGGGCTAAATGAGATATGGCATCCAATTAGGTGTAGACCATACCACAAATCACAGCTGGTGTCGCTTTCTGTAATAAAGACCGGGACAGTCCAATTTATGTAGTAGCTTCCATTAGGGTGGAAAAGTATCCGCACAAATAAAACAATGGCACTTAGCCAATGTCTGGGACCTGCTTTAAGGACGATAACCAAGATGCTCATTTGAGTTAACTTACTCAAATTCTTACACAACAACAGCACTTGCAGATTCCCTACAAATGCAACATGATCATTGTGGTAGACACTTTGTGAACAGTCCTATCCATGATAAACAAATTACTATATGACACAGGGACAGGCAGACAGCCAAAGAGCTAGACAAACCAGAAGGCAGGTAGAGAAAGACTGTACAAATACAAAAAAATCCGACAGAGTTGTTCATCCAGAATGTTGCCAGATACAGGAAAGGGATGGTGGTATCAGGACCCTGCCCCATTCAAGCTACACTGAGATACACAGAGAGCTGCAGAGGCTACTTAGCTGGTGGTTTATGGACACAGTGAGTTATAGTCCTGGGGTGGTAAGTGGTACAAGAGGAGATGGTTGCTGTCGTTTGTACAATTAGTCACACCAGAACGACTGAACAGGGAGGTATGATTTGTGATGGTTGAATTCTAATTAGGTACCACGGACAGTTTGAAGAAACCCATCACTGAAGAAAATTGTTATACTGGTTAGGAAGCCGATAAAGAATGATGAAAAATGCTGGTAACTATGTTAAGATCCATTCAGTAGTTTATTTTATATGAATTTTCCAAAAATAAAAGTTTCAGTCATTTACCACCTTTCATTCTCAGTGGCCAATGGGCCAATTTCAGAGGGATAAAACAGTTATTCTAGATTCTAGAGTTGCTAATCTCTTACCACTGAAAATGGCCATTCTGCCATTTTGACCCCATAGCCATCTCAAGAAATACATACTTGAGGACTTAAGTACTGCATATAGTATATCTACATAGAGCATGACTATTTTTTCACAGACCATTTCCTGTAGGCCCTATGTATTTATTGAGTCATGGTTATAAAAGCTATTTTAAACTTCAGTGTGAGGGGCGGGACAAACATTTTTTTTCAATAATGATACTTTTTTTGACCTATTATTTTATATGAAATGCTACAAAAGTACTAATTTTTGATAATTTAAGTTCGTCCCGGGAATCACAGTGAAGCCTGATGTGTATCCTAATCAACGGTGCTGGTATATTTCATGTGCAATGTATGGTGCAATGGAAAATCCAGTTTATATGACCGAGAGTCAAATCAGCTGCAGGAAAACAGCTGACAAAACCTGTAATTTGACCCAAAGTGACCCTCAGTGAAGATCCATTGGTACATGCATATCAAGTACAACCTACTTAATACCAATGATATTTCAAACAAACTAGCAGATCCATATATTTCTATTGAGGGGTTTTGACATTTCTGTACATTAATTTTTCTGGTTTCTGGAGGCTTGTAAAGATTGGCATTTTTTCTCTGAGGATCAGCGATTTCGCAGCTATGACTCGCTAATGCGCGGAACCTACTCCTAGCTTCTGTACTATGAGAAGCATTATGGCCCATCTGCCATGTATAATGAGGAACTGCTAGACACGTGCATCCCTTAATTAATTCCCACTAAGCAGTGCAGTTGCCTATTGAGAAATAAAACCATAGACTCTGGGAGTGCCATAGGGGTATGTGATCAGAAAGTATAAAAAGATATTCCTGACACAAAATTCGAGTGTAGCAGAAGGAGAGGGATGATAAAAGGGCACCGTAGTGTATGAATCTTCTGTTCGTCGTTAGATATGATCTATAACAGTCACCTCAAAGTGAGGCTTAGACAAGAGGCCCCACTTGATGCAGCTCTCTGTGACAGGCAGCAGGTTGATGGGGTTGGATGTCCACTTTATGCTGCTCTTCATTGTCTACTTGGCCATTACCCCGGGACTTGAAAGATCATGATGCGTGTTCTGCTCCTGTCTGAATGGGACATTGCATTATATGTATCCAGACAGCAGGGTGTATCTCCTCATATCTATAATACCGAGAGAGAATAGTTCCTGTGAAGCAGATAATAAATTTCCTCATGTACCGATGTATGAAGGTGACTTGAGGTGAGAGATGGATTGAAACTTTAACAGAAAGGATCACTTATTTCACATCTGTTTCATTTCATTGGATTTCTTGCTAACATAGAAGAGCAGAAGAGTATTGAGGTAGCTTTATTCTTTTTGTAAATATATTTTCATGAACTGTACATAACTGGAAAATGTGGTTCTGTTCATTTTACAACGTTCATGATTTTCCCTTGTATGAAACTGTTAGTGCTGTGTCAAAAAGTCAGTTAGCTAGCTGACCTTTGACAAACATATGCCGAACTTGTCTGTGAAATAATCATAACCCCACATGATTAGCGTGCCAGCGGCAGAGAGACACGTATCGGGGTAGACTACATGTTAGCCTATGGTCAGTTACTGCTCGTTCTTGCTGTAAAAAGGGTTTAATAAAATGAATATAATTATGTTCTTGTCCACTCCCAAGGCTGCAACTAACAGCTATGTCAGGCATCAGTGCCCCTGCCCAGAATGTGTAGAATCCATGACTGTAGGAATCACATTTAGGTTATTGGATACAGCTATTGTGACATGGGGACAGTAAGGTAATCCCATCGGGGAATGTCCTTGCTGATCTAGCTGCTGACCCTGTACAATAAAACACAATGTGTCACTACCTATCTTTTGCTGCAGCTGCAAAGACAAGCACTCCCCCTTTCAGCTGGGGTATAGGAGTGCCAATGGTATTGTGTATGTCATCACATAAATCAGATTGCTATCCGGAATTGCCCTGGGCCATTGCAGCACTAAACCCTGACACAAAAAAGAAAACTACATTAATAAAATCAAATATTATATTTTAGCTTCTTTTTGTATTATCACCTTGGCCCATTCTCTCTTTTATAGCTATCTTTCACTCCTTTGTTACACCATTAGGAATATAACATATCCATGAGAGCACAGAGCATAATTTGGGTCTATAGGATGTGGACAAAACATGGCGCAGTCAACACATGGTGCAGGGTCAAAACATGGTACACCCCCTCCACTCCTGGATAATTGGTTTCTGGTAACACTGGCAGGGAAGGCAGCTATATAAGATAATGTTGTTAGTGAACCAATACATCACGGTCCCTTTACACATTAGGGTCGTATTACACACAACTCTCTGGAATAATGTAGTTTGGGCAAAAATATATATTTCATGTTCGTTCCCTCTACACTGCCAAGACTGCACACATACTGCAGTACATCTCAGTGGTATGCCAGTATGCCAGGCTACTATACCGTCGTACAGCTCATATTTCTCAAATGTAATAATACAAGTGTTCAGATAGTACTAAGGATAATAGGTGTGCTGCTTCTCAAACAGAGGATTCTGAGTCATGAATTGTTCTATATCACTGTATTAAGTCAGAAATATGGGGCAAATTAGATATAGGTGTCCGTAATGTCACACAGAGATCTCTGTGTGCTCTCTTTAGGTCCATACATTAGGGTTTTAGTGCTAATATTCTTAGACATATGTCCTAGATTATGAAGTAGAAGAGAGAAACATTCCTATGTGATAGCTAACGTCGTCATTGAAGCACAATTGAAGATACTTACAGATGTCAGTGCCCCGTCCCACTTCTTTGCAATATGCTATCTTACAAGCCATTACACAATAATGATCTGACAAAGCATATATAATCTCTGCTAAAATTTGCAATGCAATGTGAGTGCTATGAAATTTCATTACAATCCCTCAGGCAAGTATTGACACTGTTATCCCTAAATGTCGCCTTTGATGTACTATACAATATAAAGGTTAGGTGGGTGGAGAATATATTAAGTTGTAATACATTAATATATAAGTAATATAACCTGCACTCGGGCAGGAGCTATATGAGAAGATACAGTTACCATGGAAACTTAGCAGAGACATTATGCTACCGTTACTTAGACTATATAGTAACTGATTACTTAGGGAGATATTAATATGATAGATCTACAGGTACTATGATTATATCCTATTAAAGGAGAAGACACAAGACATTGGGTGTGGTGGAAATATATAGTACCTAAAATATCAGCCTATATCTTTATTAACACTGAAGTACTATGCAGTTACATGAAGTCACACTCAACTTTTTCGTGACAATAACCGATAACAATAAATGACCATAATGACAAAGTAGACTAGGACGATTCATGGTCCTATATCGCAATAACATGAGTTTTTAGCGCCTAACACAGGTCTAAACAGACACAGCAGCTAAAAGATCACAAGTCAGTATGACACTATACAATAATAATGACCATACCATAAATACAATAAATATAATAATATCAACAACAATACCATAAATATCAATATTTACAGAATAAATACCCTAACCCAAAATTAAAAAAATTTCACACTGGAGGTGTGCACTCTACAACCAAAAAAAATACCCCAATAAGAATTAAAATTGGTTGATGAGTTACTCGCGAGATGCTCACTGGATGCGAACGACTGACCGACTGAGGTGGGATTTCAAAAAGCGCCCTTATAAAGTCCAACCCCGCACATGGAGCGTAACCTAGCGACCCTGGAGGAAGTGACATCAGCGCCCGCAGCGCCACCTGACGGCGCTGCCGGGAACTCCTAGGGCGCCGCTGGTGCCCCCTAGGACGGCGGCGGGAACAAGTCGAACCGCCGGGGAGGAACCACGCCCACCTGCCCTGGGTTTATACGGGTATAGGTCTATACTGTGTATAAAGGTTAGGTGGGTGGAGAATATATTAAGTTGTATTACATTAATATATAAGTAATATAACCTGCACTCGGGCAGGAGCTATATGAGAAGATACAGTTACCATGGAAACTTAGCAGAGACATTATGCTACCGTTACTTAGACTATATAGTAACTGATTACTTAGGGAGATATTAATATGATAGATCTACCGGTACTATGATTATATCCTATTAAAGGAGAAGACACAAGACATTGGGTGTGGTGGAAATATATAGTACCTAAAATATCAGCCACAAACACCGCCACACACAATGGAACATTAAACAGGGTTCAAAGAAGCCAGAAAAGTACAGGGGACCTGCTCCAAAACAGACAATTCTGAGACAGATTGGTGCAGGTACCTCCGCACAGCCGACGAGCGCCAGTTGCCCTTCCTCATGATGGACTGAACGGGCATGCCCAGATCCTGGAGCAGGGTGCTACCACCATGCGTTAGTGAGTGGGTGGACACCCTGGAGGAAGGGAGGCCTAGTTTGAAGGAGAAACATTTAATCCTAGAATAAAGCTCGTCGTAGGTGTAGGGGAACACTAGTCCCCCCACCCTGTGACAAAGCAAGGGATCACCAGGGGCTGAATCCAGCAACAAATTATCAACTAAAGGTCTGGCACACCAGGGAGACCCGGGCATGTCCTGTAAGAAGACAGAAAAATCATCTCTAGCGAACTGATCCGTCTTACTGGTGATAATCCTAATACGGATATATCCGTCCAATAGACTCAAATGTTGTGCGCCAATACTGTGCGGGGAAGCTGTCAGATGGCAGGCTCGGAGAAGGCATCTGAATCCAAGAAGGACTGAAACCCAGAATAAAACATCATCATGGTTAGACATGTCCAAAAAACAATACATCTTCAACAAGTCCTGGGGGGTAAAAGGGTAACGCACCGTCTTTAAAGATGGGTCAAATTTCCTTTCAATGCCATTCAGAGTCTGCTTTAATAAAAAATCATCAGCAAAATTGGGAAAACCCAACATCTTTTGTTTGTACCACAGGCCTGAAAGATAATTCCTGATAGAAACAGGGGAGAATTTCTCCGCGTCCAGATAAGCAGCAAATAACCTAGCCTGGCTGGCCGAGCAAGGGAAGGGGACTAGGGAGAATCTAGAGCAGAACAGGGTATACCTCTTTACTTGAGCCTGGCGGGTTGCCTTAGTGGAAGGAGCAACACCTCTATCTGCCAGTATCCACTGTGCTGTCCTCAGCGCCTGGAGCTGAACTGCAGTAAAGAGAATGAGACATGTTGTAACTAACCAGGTTTTAGAACACCTGTCGACCACCCCCTTATATGGGAGACGAGACAAGTCATCAGCTAACACGTTATCTTAAGATCTGATATATGTAGCATACAACTCTATATTAAAAATGAAACAAGTCCAGAACAATTCCCTGAGCCAATCCATGCACAGCTTATTCTTACTTCTACCTGAGTTCACCATGGCCAACACCTGCATGTTATCTGTAACAATATTTATTTTCTTGTTCTTATAGGCCTGGCCCCAGCGCATCAGACCCACCAACACAGGCCACAGCTTATAAACGTTAATGTTGCCCCTGTGAACCCTAATACCTTCCATCTCTGGGGCCGGTTCCTCATGTAAATTACTTATGCCACTGACACTGAAGCCCTCCCAGCAGCCATAAAAATAATCTGACCCCATCCAGGCCCCAAAGCCCCTTTTTGACGCATCAGATACCATTGGGAGATCAACCAACTCCCTCCTGAAAAGGGCACGACAATTTAAAACATCACAAAACTGGCGCCACCAGAGCAAGTCATCCCTGGTACTCTGGGATAGAAAAATAGCCCTACCGGGTCTGGCCCTAGCACATAAATCATAGAGTCTGCGGCTAAAGGTCCTGCCCCCCCTAACAATCTGAGAGCAGAAGGACATCAAACCCCCAATTTTTTGCGATCTTTTCTTATGTACATAGCGCATGGACAAACATTCATCCAGGACGTCCTTTGATTTAACAACTTTTTCCCGAGGGAGGGACAATTCCATAGCCGCAGAGTCAATAGTGATACCCAAGAACACCGTCTGTTGGCTAGGGGGAGTGACCTTGTTAAATGAGACTCTAAAACCCAGGAACTGGACAACCTCCACAAGGATATTCCTCTGGCGCAGGCACTCTGCCTCTGACCTCGCCAATATAATGAAGTCGTCAAGGTAGTTGACCATCATATCCACACCATAAGACTTGGCCACTCTCACTATAAAGTTAGACAAGGCATTAAAAATATTGGGGGCGCAGCGGAGTCCAAAGCTCAGTCTGTTATTAACATAATACTCCATACCTTCACCCATATCCCAAGCAAAGCCCTGAAATTCTGCATGCGGAGCATACACCCCCACTGACCTGTACGCGGATTTCAAATAGACCACTGACATATACATGGACTGTTCCAGCTGGTCAACCACAGAATACACAGAATTGTAGGAAAACGGTTCATAGGTTGATTTCATAAAATTATTTATAGCCCTATCGCCCGGCATAGAACAGTCCGTAATAGGCCTCAGTTTGCCATTAGATTTCTCTACTCCACCCATGGCATGGACACACCTAGGGGGAGAACTGACCTTGGTGATGTACCCGTCAGAGGCTTCCTGCCTAATTATATCACACATCTCCGCATAGAAGGGGGGGTCTAAAATAGTTTTATAATTGAAGAGTTTGGATGCAAAACGACATAAGCGCCATTTCCAAAAAAGAGACAAAAATCTGGCAAAAAGATTGGTTAGCGGTGCTTAGATATAACCCACAAAATATTTTTCCAAGATTAACAATTTTTCATGGCATTAGGGTCTACTCAGGACACAATCTGTTACCAAATTACTAAAATTGACCCCAGGGTGGCTTTACAAAAAGCACTATATGCTTTAATTCTGGGATGGATTTATGTCGTTTTGCATCCAAACACTTCAATTACTGCATGAATAACTAGTATCACAATCCTCGTCGACAATTTTAAAACCCCTGTTGACGCCCTCCCAGATGAATTTAGCACCTGAGGGGTCGCCAGGTAGAACATTACCCACCCCTGAAATAAAAGGGGCAAATCTGCAGGGTTTCAATTGTGAAGTTTCAGAACCAATATAGTGAACACAGCTACATGTGCCATTCATGCAATCATTAAAAACGGGGACATCACCAATACCCTGAGACCCATCTATAGTGAACAAGAGCTCCCTGTCCGGCAGCTCAATAATTTGAGCTGCCTGAGAAAAATTGGCAACTCCCAATCCCTCTACTACTACCCCCGGCTAGGAGAGCGCCCGGGGAACAAAGAGGGCACAGTCTGGGTCCAAAACATAATGAGAGGACTCACCTAGATCTGCCTGTGCTAAGCCCTTGCGAGGGACAAACTCCCTACACTCAGGGTTTAGAACCGAGTGTGGGAACAAAGTGGTGCCTGGAGGTACTATACTAGTACCACAGCGCCCCCCCTTGTTATCCTAGGAATAAAAACCTGACAGTCTGGATTTAACACACAGGGGGGACCAAAGGGGCCATACAATTCGTGGGCATTGGCCTTGCTGGACATAACATTGACACCTCCCAGCCTAGGCCTACCCTCAACACCCTACTTGTCTGACTTAGGGGCTGAACTACCACAAGCCTGGGACCCGTGTGAGCTACTTTTGCAAAACATGCACACATGTGCATACCTGCAAGCTGCCATTTCACAACCCGACTTATTGAACGCAAAACAAGGGCGTTTCTCCCCTGCTTTGCCACTAGGGGCAGCCTTGGACCCTTTCCCAGTCCTGGAGGAGGATACTACTGTAGCGTCATAGCTGAAGTACCGGAGGACATCAGAATTGAATACGGTACCCAAAACCCCCAGACCTTTTGAATCAGCCCTATCCCTTACACATCTGTCATAAGCAATGAGGGAGTTCACCCTGTACACCTTGGTTAGAGCCTTTTCACAAATTAGTTCCATGTGCTCTAACAGGCCCTCTACTTGTTCCCCCTGTTTTAACATGATCAACACAGTACGGACATTGACAAGGAACAAGGCCTCCAGACTATCAATTTTTACATCTTTCTCTACAAAATTACGCTGGTCAAAAGCAGAGTCTTTACCTCTCCTACTACCAGAGCGACGTCTGGGCAAGTCGTGATGATCATAAGTCGTGCTTGATCCCGAGCTGGAGCTTGAACGAGCCCTCGGAGCCCTCGGGCTTGACTGCCGACGTCTCCTGCTAGGTCTACCGCTGCTCTCGGCGCCCCTGGCGCCCTCGGATTGGTGATCCACGGACTCTTGGACTTTGGACATCATGCTGGCCAGTCTCTCGAAACCGCCCTCGACTCTTGCCATCCGGCCCTCGACCTCTGCCATCGAAGCCCTCTTCCTCTCGATCACCTCCCGAGACACGCCCACCTCAGGAATTTCTGGTATGGCGCGCTGCATTCCAGCCGGTCCAGTCGTCTTCTTCGGCGTCTTCATCTTCTTGGATTTAGGAGCCATTATAATCTCCAGTTGAGCCTTGGTAACTCGGTAACTCCAGCAAAACTCGAGAGAATTAAAATTGGTTGATGAGTTACTCGCGAGATGCTCACTGGATGCGAACGACTGACCGACTGAGGTGGGATTTCAAAAAGCGCCCTTATAAAGTCCACCCCCCCACATGGAGCGTAACCTAGCGACCCTGGAGGAAGTGACGTCAGCGCCCGCGGCGCCACCTGACGGCGCCGCCGGGAACTCCTAGGGCGCCGCTGGCGCCCCCTAGGACGGCGGCGGGAACCAGTCGAACCGCCGGGGAGGAACCACGCCCACCTGCCCTGGGTTTATACGGGTATAGGTCTATACTGTGTATAAATGGCATTTACAACTACAACTCTAAGCTGAAGTTCTCATCCAGGGGTAGACACTAATGCTGGAGCACTTGCCCATGATTACGGACCCGGGCAAATAATCTTCCTATGGAATTGGGAGTCCCACACTAATACTTATACAAATTTTGAGCAAATGTTGCTGGCGGCTATAGGCATGTAATTCACTGTAAAGGAAAATATACCAGAATCAGTCGTATTGGTATGACTTTGTCGTTAACCAATTGGGCCTTTGAATAAAAAAGTGGAATTTTGACCTTAGACTCACAGATCTAACAGTTAGCTGACAGGTCAATCACGCACACAGCTACACTGTTAGAAGTGAGTACTTTAGCTGTACAGTAAAAAAGGAGGTTATCTTTGGTTTTCAGTATCACCTACTGTGCAGCTACACTCATCTAATAAAGAACACCACACACAGAGGATCGTAGGTTCGAATGCCACTGTTGTTTACCCTTAGAAAATCTAAATTATACCCATGTACATATTCAAATATTCACTAGCCAACATTTCAATGTCAATATAGGTGGTAATGCATGTCATCTGGGTGAGGAAAAATGAAAAGAAAAACGATTTCTCATTGTGCCAAGGTTAGACTAGAACCCATGATCTCCCGTGTGTGGTGTTTTACAGTAGGTGTGTACAGCTGTACAGTATGTGATATTGGAAACCAAAATTACCTCCTTTTATACTGTACAGCTACAGCATATCTCGCTGTGCAGCTACACTAACTTCTGACAGTGTAGACAAAATTATAGTGTCTACCCTTGACCACATGTTATGACTTTGAGACAACCATTGCCTCACAATGTGAGCGCCATTACAAATCCATCACTGCCTCAGGACATGTATAGATAATTCTAGAAATTGGCTCATTTAGATTGATCACCAATCATCAGTGTGATGGACATGGCGGTGACTGATGGGACCAAGCATAAACTGAGGGAACCGGCTTCCACTTGCAAACTTCAATTTTAACACACAACTTTCGATATCCCCTAAATGAGAGCATAATAGGATCACAGAACAGCCAAGCTTCTTAAAACAAATGTGTGCATTCTATATCAACCGTCTACAAATACCTTGAGGTGACAGCTTAGCTAATACCACATTCCATACCTAACTATACAACAGATAGGCTCTTTAAAACTGGTATGCGGATCTCTATTCAGACCTCCCCTTTATGAGTACTAGCATGCTGGTACTAGAAAGGATAAAAAAACGAAAGACATCTTTGACGCTTTTTGATGCAAAATAGAATCCGCTCCTTATAATGTGATTTTTAATTATTTTCAAGTTCGGTTAAAAAGAGGGGTATGTGCACTGATTATGTATACACTAATCACAAAATAAGGCAGGTTTTGGAGGTAACCAATACGGCAAAGTAGTCCTCTGCTGTGTTTCATGCTATTACAAAACAGGGCAAAGACATTATGCAAACATAATAGAAACAGTAATGTGCTTGAACTTGAAGAGTGCTCACTGCCCCTGACACATCACTAAGAGTCTATCAGTGTGATGCACTGTGTGAATTCCGTATGCTCAGACTATAGGGAAAGATGTACGATGCACATGTGACTGGGTGATGGGGTGATTCCGGGGGTTTTGGGTTCTGCTAAGGTACATAAACTAACGTAGGAATGGGTGCTTTCAGTGCTGATACTGTCATGTTGTCCTTTACAGTGTAATGCAGTGGGGGTCCTACACTGAAAATCCATAGATTGAAAGGGTTAGTCAGTACAGACTATCCTAGGTTGGTCATATGAGTGTTAGTCATAATGGCAAAGTTATATTCAAAGATGACCGAGGGGTCAGTCAGTAATGGCTAACCTAGGTTCATCATTGGTGTGTCTTATTTGTATACCACTAGTTGGGGCCACCTGTCATGACCACTCCCCAGTGGGCACAGAATTTAGTTCAATGTTGAATCAACATTAAATCAACATTGAATCAACATTATCAACCATTTTTCAATGTTGATTCAATGTTTTGTGCCCACTACACTGATATTCCTAGGCTCCCTATACGCCCAACCTCTCAGTCACTAGTGCCCAACCTAGTAAGTCATTTTTTGGATCCCTATACGACCAACCTAGATTAGTTATTATTGCCAGGTTGGTCACTACTGACCAACCCACCTTAGTCTTTTTAGTTCCAGGGGGAGCCACTGAGTGGTCATCACAGGTGGCCCCAACTAGTGGCATACAAATACAACACACCAATGATGGACCTAGGTTAGCCACTACTGATTGACCCCTTGGTCATTTTCGAATATAACTTTGCCATTGTGACTAAGACTCATATGACCAACCTGGGTTAGTCTGTACTGACTAACCCTTTCAATCTATGGATTTTCAGTGTGGGTCAGTGGCTCCTCCTGGAAATAAAAAGACTAAGGTTGGTTGGTCAGTAGTGACCAACCTGACAATAATAACTGACCTAGGTTGGTCGTATAGGGAGCCAAAAAATGACCAACTAGGTTAGGCACTAGTGATTGAGAGGTCGGGCGTATAGGGAGCCTAGGATTATCAGTGTAGCATGTGTTTGTGCATTGGCTATGCTGAAAAATGCGGAATTGGCAGTAGCAAGTAATGCCAGTCAGACTTTTTGTCAATTACTGGAACAAGACTATTGAAAAACAAATTCTGAACATCGTAATATACATTATGTATGAGAAAAGCAATTGTCACATATTAACAGAGATGGAACTCCCTTACCGTATCTGAAAGAGGGATACAAGACTTTTCACTCTTTAAAATCTCAGCCCGTCAGGCTTTAAATGACACAATCCCTCCTAAACTGGGTGATTGAGAATGATGTAATACTGTTTATTACCGTAATTTACTTGGGTTTTAACATACACGCTTAAAGGTTCTCAGACAATTTAAAGTACACTTTACATACCGTCCATCTTGCTATACATATTTTTATGTCAACTAGTTTCCATGCCTGTAAATTATCTGTGGTATGGCTCACACAACAGTTCTACTGACGAGCCTATCACTACTTTGTTGCTTGACGAACCAATGTATGTATCATATTTATTTACCATGTAGAACTTCTGTTATCTAACCAAACTGTGATACATACACTCATATCGACCACAGAACTCGACAGACTCATGTAAACTTTTCAAGCAATAAAGTTTAAATTTGTTCAAAAAAAACCTAATGTACAAATGGCCATGGATCTAGTAAATCTATGTGATACTCGCTAATATAATAAATTCTGAAGTATTTCTTTCTCTTAAGGAATTTATTCAGAAGAAAGATCAGATAACCCTTTGGGGACAGCATATAGTATATTTGATGTTAACTTCTTACTTAGTATCTCCGGCCAACATAAGCTTAACATAAGCTTATTGAAGCATTCAGAAAATAACAACTTAAATTCCAAATTTCCACCTATTCTTGCTCCTGTATATTTTCCCTCCCTAATAACCCTCTCTGTATTCATCGCCATACACACCAAACTCCTACACATATTCTAAGCTCCTAGCTCAAAAAATAAACTTGTCTTCAGACTCCTCCAAGTGATGGTCATAAAATAAACGATAAATTTGTCTAAGTGACAAGGAAGCGGGTCTTCTAGCTGGAGATAGACGACCCACTTGGCATATGCCAGCCCAAAACCTGACATTTGCCAGCTCCAGATTATATTTGTGGGATGGTAACCTGATAGGTTAGACAACTTTTGACTTGTTTATTTTATGATAGTCACTTTGACGAGTCTGGAGACAAGTTTACCTTTTCAGTGTACAACATTCTTAGGGTGAATATATATAGTTTGACACCTTCATGGAGTATGAATTACTGAAAGTTTCATCACTAATTGATCTTAAGTTTATTTATTTTTTTACATGAAAATGTTAGAAATTGAAAAGCTGTATAGGCCTATGTGTATTGAAGAGGCGACCGAGGGGGGGGGGGGCTGTGGGTTCACAGATCCCCTCCCCTGCCTCTTAAAGCCTCTTAAAGCTGCATTACATGTATTCTGAAGGCACACTTACACGCTTTGGCATCAGACCAATTCCTCATTAACAATGGGAACATAATATGGGACACAACAGGTAGCCATCTCTGCTCACATATTACATCTCCATGATCAAAGAAGATTCCACCTGGCAACCTACAAAGTGTCTCTGTATCCCTCCTTCCCTTGATGTGATGCCTATTGACTACCTTCCTGTGTGGCCTGGCTTGGTTGTAGGGTCGCCCTGTCGTCTGTGAAAGGTATCCTTCCCATTAGGATGAAAGGTGGAATGGCCTATAGGTCCGTGAACTCTCTGTAGACTGAATTGCTACAGCGTTCTATTTGATGCTCAACTTTGTAGACTGTGTCATTTTCTCATTCTGGAGTTAAATGGTTTTGTCAAAACCGCCAAAGTAAGAGATGGTGCCACTTACTTGTCTGCACCAATACAGCTTACTTTATTCACCAGCAGATGATAGAGGTCATTTTACATAGTTGGATTTGAGTATGAACCAAGAACCTGCTAGGAAATTGATGCCTTGTCTATAGATCTAAACTCCAAGGAAAGGCCTTCTGATCACTTCTCTTTTCTAGATTAGCCGCAGTGTTCACATGTGTTGCTACTTGTTTGAAAGCACTGCCCAATTAAAGAAACTAACAATGATCAGTTTGCTTGTTGTGAGAGTTTGGCATAGCTAAAGATACATCTGTAAGGTAGATATGCATCTGGGTCCAACACACAAGACACAAGATCAACATATTGTACCACACTACTTCCACATAATTGTAGTGTCAGGAGATGCTGGTTGTATTACATTTAGAATTGAAGGCTTAGGGTTTGTAACGTTCATAAAAAGAAGCATAAAAAATGAAGTGTAAAGGAAGGATTCATCTACTTAGAATAAACCTGCAGGAACTAATGATCAAGACATTTCATTGATCAGCAAGGTTCAAGTCGGTACCTATCAGGTATTTAAAATAACTACCTCCATTCTACATAGTTGCATCATCAAGGTAGTGGATTCGATACCAAGTGACCAGACTATTAACTAAGACATCTTTAAACCAGGACTTCCCACATGGTGTGGACACAGGAGGGTGGTAGTTGATGTGCAGCAAAAGGGAGGCTGACAGGGGGAAGGATGCAGTAGAATTTGGAGAAGTTTTAGTAGGGCAGAGGTGTCCTGAAGAGCTTCGGTGAAATTGCCTTTACAGTTCACTCAGGCCTAGTCATAGCTCATGGATTAGTAGCTGAAAGAGGTCAGAACCATGATTCTCCAGGTGAGGAAGTAATGAATATAGGGGGTGATAATTGACAGGAATATCAATTGTTTATGACATGAGTATTACAACAAGCTCTACATATGGAAACACCTCCTTTCGGGTCATCTACAATCTGGGCAACAAGTTTTCCAATGGGATTGATGTTACTTTCTATTCTTTCTTGAGCATTTGTTAGATGTTTTTCTCAGCGTAGTCGTTGTATAGGGGTGTGTGAGAGAAAACATCATAACATATTAATAACAATCATGATAAACAAAATGATATAGGTTTGAGCTTGTAGTGGGTCCTTAAAACTTTCCTTGTTCAAGAGCTTGAATTTGCTTTTTCATTTGTCATATTTCTTGTATCCTTGTTAAAAGAATCCAGACGGTGGGCCTTTTAAATGTTAGTCGTTTAATATCATGTGCCCTGGTTCTAAAAGAATCAACTCTTCATCAAGCTGCACACATCTAAGCTTGCGTAAATACCTGCACCAATCCCCAGCTGGGATCATATCAAATCAAGACACACAGGCTTAAAAAAAAAATTACCAGCTTTGCAGACACTCTTTGAAAAAGACTTTGTGAGGGTGGAGGCTTTAAAAAAAAATTTGAATTCAGAATTCAAACTTTCATTGCTATTTCCAACAAATGTCTTATTTTTCATACAGCTGATTTATATAATTATTGATATATGCAAGGATGCAAGGAGCAACACACTGTTTTAAATATACCTATAGACCAATTAATAGTAGATCTATCAATAGTTCCATATTTTGTTGCATTACATTTTCATACAACGCTGTCCTTTAAAAAAAAAAGTTGTGAGAAAAATACACCTATGCGGCCCTTTTTAAGGCATGCAGGCATTGTCTGCAAAGCTAAACAAGTTTTAAGTGGCCTTACACACTCTTACACACTACTGACGCCTAAAACGCTCATGAACCTTTCATCAGAAAGTAAGACAATTTAGTTTGGTAAACCTACGGTGGTGAGTAAGAGGAGTGGGAAATAAAAAGACTTCCTAAGGGCATCACTGTCCTGGCTAGTATTATGTCAAAGGCTGAAGGATATTTATAGTGTGCAGCCACATAGATTAGATCTACGGTGAGAGGGAAGACTGAACCACCGCTGGACAAGGACATGTTTCTAGGGCCTCAGGAGTAGGCTGAGGAGCTTAATAGTTGGCTCAAGACCTGACTAAAAGTTCTTGAGGGCTGGGGAAGGCTGGGGAGGATCCTATAGTGGCCAAATCCCCTTGATGTCACTTTCACCAAAGGTAGGAGTTTGGAGGAGAAAAGGTTGACCCCTCCAGCAAACCCTGTTACAATGGTGTATTCAGCCTTTGGTGAGTGGAAAGAGTTTGTGGTTACTAAAAAATCCCTTCACTTCAGTGAAGAACACATATATTACATATGTGTCCCTAAAATTCATCTTGGTGTTTTGCTACATATCATTCCGACATGATTCCCAGATCATGTCTTCTTAGCTGCTAGTTCAGCTGGGCATGTGAACAATGAAGTCTTCATTTCCTCCTCCATGATGGAGGACAATATTACTATCAGTTGCAAAAAGATCAATACAAGTCCCGCCATGTGACTTAGTGTGCGGGTGAGTAATCTTATCTACAATTATGTTCTGTAAGGCAGTGTCATTAATCATCTTAACATAGTATTTAGTTTTACATAAGAAGTCAAAACAAAAGTAGGTGTTGGGGTACACATAATACATAAGTACAGTGAATGGGGCGAGTGCAGTGGAGCTGGCTGTCGGGCATTAGTATATACTAGACAGACCAGCTGGCTTAACGTTAGTAGATCAAGATTGATCAGGATCCTGTAGAGTGTGCAGAGCGAGGTCGTGCCTGCGGCACCGTGCACTTGAGCGCCATGTAGAACGGCGGTTTTTAAAGTGGCCAAAGATACAGATTTGGCTGAGGCTTTTGGGTTGCTTTGAGGCATGTGTGGCATATTCATAGCGTAGTTGAGGATAGCTGCCTCCCCAATATTTATACAGGGTGGTGTTGGGTGGGGCAGCATTGCTGAGTCAGAGGACAGCAGCACTGCACCAACCGACGACCAATTAAATTGTTAAGGTTCAGTCTATGGGCTAAGCCCTAAACTAAACTAAGCTAAGCTAAATTAGTGTATGTGTGCAACATGGAATATGCAATACATTCTACCGGTATAATAATTTACAAGTAGAAATATGAAGGTGCATACAGTAGGAATCACTTGAGTCAACACACTTATAAAGCAATAGGCATGACTGAATACTGACTGACTAACTGACAATCTGACTGACAGTCCTAAGGGGAGTCTTATGTTCGTTCTTAACACAAATGGAAAGTTGAGCACAGATCAATATTAGTGTTAGTGTACATGAACAATGGACACAATACGCATAATGACAAGGCTGACTAAAGTGGTACGAGTAGCAGCGGTAGTATTATAATACGGTATAAGTACCAGATACCCTAGCCGACCACGCCGGGATGATGCTAGGGTAACCAATAATTACTGACCAAGTAGTTCAAGGTCACTAAATGGTTCAAGGTCACGGTATGTTGATAACTGGTGATATCTCTATGGGCACAGAATGAATGCAGTTGTGCGTATGTCATGCTATCACAGTGGTACAATCGGTATACAAAATGCTTTCATGAATAAATGCAGTAAATGTTATAAATGTTGATATTTGGCAAGATCTATGGGCACAGAATGAATGCAGTTGTGCGTATGTCATGTTATCATAGTGGTACAATCAGTATATATAGAATGATTTCATGAATAAATGCAGTAAATGTTACAAATGTTACAAATGTTTATGTCTGGTCAGATCTATGGGCACAGAATGAATGTAGTTGTGCGTATGTCATGTTATCACAGTGGTACAATCTGTATACAAAGATTATACAATTAGTTCACAGTTAGTGAATTTAAATGTGCTTAGCATCACCACTTAGCGCCAGGGCGTCTGGAGCTGTGACGTGTTTTCAGTGTTGACCTCGGCCCTGGACTTGCGCTGGAGCATGACCATGACCATGACCATGATCATGGCCTCGAGCTTGACTCTGACCTTGACCTTGACTTTGGCTTTTTTCATGATCACGACCGGGGATGTGGGATAGACCTCGACCTCTGTCCCCCAGTCTGGGGCGAAGGGGTGGCGGTGGTCTGTGGAGAGAGTCAGAAGGTAGCGGCTGGGCACTCGGGTGTGGTGCTATGTAGGCATACACAATTGAGAGTTCATAACGGATCTCCATCAAGAGCGTACCCATGACATTTTTTCCGTTCCAAGAAGTCATGGACTTGACTTCCTTGAAGGGGACGTTAATCCCCCAGTATTCGTTTCTGCTGGCCTCGAGCAGCTGATGATTGGCGGTTTGGAACAGCCTTCGTCTGATCGGCGGATGCTGCACAAACTTAGAAGTGGCGTACTCCTTGATCAGGGGGATGGCTAGTTTACCCCAGCCAGTGCCGGCGGTTTTAACCTCACTACCCCTCGATTTGTTGACAGATGCGAGGGGTTCACGGTAGATGTCCATGGCAGCTGCTGGGTCTTTGCAGTGAACAGCTTTCTTACACTGATAGGCCTGTTCTACAGACTGGAATGTTTTTACACATCCGTCTATGTCTATGTTGATTGGAGCAGGATAAAAGTTGCTGAGAAAAGCGCTCTCTCCACTGAAAGCGAGACCATAGCACAGAAGGGTGATTTTTTCCTCTTTGTTTTTGTACAAGTTAATGTCGTCGTCGATCAGTATTGGGTCAGTGATGGCCTTTCCGCAATCTGCTCGGTACTTTGGAGCAGGTGTGGATGTGGAGACGGGCCGTGACTTTATCTGAGGATTGTGCTTTGGTAGCAGTGGAGAGTTGTGTTTCAATATTGGGGAGGGGTCAGCAGATGACCCGGTTGGGGAGTGGACTGGTGAGGTATGTGACTGCTCGGGGGGAGGGGATAGGGGGTGTTTGTGGGCAGGGGTGTCTGTACTGTGGACTTGTGTGGATATCCATCAGGGATGGAATTTGTCGGGTTGGAGGGGGGATCGGGTGTGGAGCATTTTGTGGCTTTGTATGGGGGGGGGGGGCTTTGAGTTGGGGTGACCAGTTGGGGGGGGGCACGTCTGCTTGAGGTTGTGGCTTGTCTGGGGCCAGGCTTGACCCAAGTCGGGGCGGGGTGGGGGTATTAGTGGGGTTGCGGTGGGCTTGGAAGGGAGGGGGAGGGAAGGGGGTGCAGGGTGGGGGGGGACGGGGGGGAGGCTTCCGTCTCCTCTTGGCCTTGTTGCCTGTTTTAATATCGGCGTCGAGGTTGGTTGGTTTGAAGACACTGTCTATTTTGGAGAGGTCTTCATTTGTTGGGAAGTATAGTACCCCATTTAGGATGAGTCCATCATCAGTGAGGGAGGCACCCACATCCCACTCCTCCACGTGATTGAAGATTTTACGCAGCTTGTACCGCAGCACGCGGGTTTCTCTGGGTTCGTCAGGGTTGAGCCAAACTGTCTCACCCAGTCTGCGGATCCTCTTACGCAGGCTGAGGGCGAGCAGTTTAGTCTCTTCACTTTTGAAGGCCACCATTATGGGCTGGGGGCGCCTGCCAGTCTGACCTATTCTGGCAATGGAGGAGAGCTCAGAGTGCTCAACCTGTATGCCAAGCGTTCTTTGAATTGTTTCCCACGTGGCAAAGATATCTTCACCGGGTTCAGGCTTAAGGCCTACTATTACCACATTATGAGTGGTTTTACTGGCAGTATCATGTGACGCTGGTGTAGGTACAGGGGGCAGATGGGCTGTAGTGGGTTGCTGCTTAGGGACCCCGTGGGTGATTGACGCAGCATATCCCTTGGAGGCACCAGCTGCAGCTGTTATAGCTGCTGTAGCTAATGCTTGCTGATTTTCACCAACCTGGTGCTTAAGATTCTGAAACTCTTTTAGATGAGCTTCAAAACGGCTGGCTAGGTTGGCATTTAGGGCGAAGGCTGTAGTGGTAGCGGTAGTGACCGCGGTTGAGACCATGGTTCCAACTTCCTGTTTCAGTTTCAGGATTTTTCTGTCCGTCTCCAGGGGTAACCGCAGTAGTTTATCTTCACAGCCGGTGACCCTGCTACCTAGGCCGGCCAGCTGTGAGTTGAGATTGATGGACAGGGTGTCGATTTTGCTGTCAATCTTATTATCAATGTCTGTAGACAGACCTGAAAGTTTCACATCAATGTGGGCCTTTTCAGCCATGTTTTCAATGATGTATCTTACCATGTTTAGCAGCGAGCTGTCCATGGCAGATACATGCATTTTGGTGGGGTCATGCTGGGATCTGTGGAGCTGGTCAATAGCAAGCGGACTACTGGTAGCAATGGGGTGTAGCATAACGGGAGCTGTTGATACAGAATGCAGGGTAGATCCAGTATCAGCTGTGACTTGGCCCTGTGCCAAGCCGTTGTTGACCTGGTGCCTGGGCATCCGTAGTGGGTGAGGGGGTCGCCCAGGGGCGAGCCTGGCGCCGGGGTCAGTAGCTGGGTCAGTCGGTCGACTGCGTCCATGTTCAGCCGAGCGTGACCACTGACCTCGTTTGGCGATGGGGGATGGAGGCGGTGTGTCACCAACATGGCCGCTGTCGGCGGCAGCAGTCCCACCCCGAGCGGCAGGGGCCGGGTAATTACTGAGACCGGGCACATAATAATCGATGGCACTATTATTATTTACTATGGTGGAATTTAGTTCCTCCATGAAATCAGTAAGCGGGGTCTGCTTGTAGGATGTGTAGTCCTGCACGGGTCCTTCCCCAAGTAGAAACCCAGTCAGGTTTGAGGGGATGGTGGTAGCTGATTTTACCTGTCGGTGTCCGCCATTGGTTGACAGGTGCAGGGAGGGCGGAGGCAGGTCGATGAGCGCCGTGTGTTGGCGGGGCTCCCGGCCCTCCACCCCGGGGGCGGTGGGGCGGGCAGCCCGTCCGGGGCCGGCGGTTGGACCTTCGCTCGTCATTTCGAGATCTTGTAGAGGTTCAAACCTGTTTTTCTTCAGCACCGGGGATAATTCCGAGGGGCTGGCGTCAGCCAGGTCTGATATTCCTATAAGTGATCTTTGCCGTTTGGGCGTGTTGGTGGCCGATGAGGGCTGGTATCCAGGGACATGTTGCCGTTTGAAAAGGGCTTCAACCTCAGCTTTGGCCTCAGCCCTACGGCGCAGTCTATCAGTTTTTGTCATCACAGGTGATTTATGTGGAGTGGAACTCCAAAAGTACAGCGTGAGTGACCTAGGTCACTTTATAAGTGTTTTGGGAGTTCCCTGGCATAATCCTAAGTGTTTGAACCTGTATAATCCCTGTTATGTGGGGAGCTCGCTGGAGACACGTCAGGTGCGTGCGGCGGCCATCTTTCTTCTTTTTTTTGAAGAATTTATGAGCATTAATGCAATAGGATGTCAGAAATACATCCGGAATTTTTGTTTAGAAAAACAATTGAATTATTTCCTAGCAACATAGATCATTGAACCGAAAACGATTTAAAACCATGATTTTCATTTTAAGAACATTGACACAAATAAGATATCATTTTCGATTCACATGAGGAAAATTTTCTGCTAAAATTAAATCAATTAGAAACTGACGTTGCAAATTCCAACCTTTTAATCTGAAAACAAAATGGAATGAGAATACATCAATACGTCATAAAACTTCCCATTATTCGGACTCCATTAGCCTTGGACGAAACATCCATGATCATGAATGAGTAGGAAAGACACCGAAACACTAGGCTAATATTAACTTGCTGGACTGCAGTCACAATGTAATTGTATTTGTCTGCTTTTCTCTATTTTACTCTCACTATTGGGATCATTATATGGTTCTTCCTCAACGTAATTTTAGGAAATGTCTTACCTGCCTATCTATTTTAAACGTCCTCCCAAAAATATTTAATCCACAATACACATTTAAACCAGTGAGTGAGGCCATTAATACAGAACCATGGCCAAAACACATGCAGTACACTTTTTTATGGCACTGCTACAGGAAAGGGACTGACACGTTTATAGTTTCCGTCCGTTTGTCTTCACAGCGCTTTACAGTCAACCCGGAAATGTCAATGTCAAAACATCAGAGACACTGCAGGGGATCAATTGTCTGTGTTTTAAAAGCTTAAAACACAGTGTCAGCAGAAGTAATGTATGTTCGCAAATACCTTGTAATAAGTAATGTTTAAGAAGTTTTACATTACCCATTTTAATGTTTACTACATCATTATACATGTTGTAGACTCTTTACATATTTTGCCTTTTATACAAGGTATATCACGATGAAGCTATGGAGTCTTTCAAGACTTGTTCATGTAATGCTGCATGATTTAAGTCATGATGACACCAGCATATAGTAGGGCAAAGGAAGAGGCTACTTGCGAGCTTCATTCAATAATGACACTCACCATAAAAATGACTTTGCATGAATGTACCAGAACCTGCTTACTGACAGCTATGTCAAACACCAATGGCCCTGTAATAGAGTATGTAGGATCCATTACTTTTGGGATTGCATCTAGGTACAGGGTTATTTGATACAGCTAGAGCATCATAGCAACCTGTTCGGTCATCAGCTTAATGATAATTATAGCTGCTGACGGTAGACAAAACACTATTGTGTCACTACTTGCTTTATTGCTCCAACTATAAGAGCAATAAAAAAGAGATATTTCAGCATCTATTCAGATGTCTTGTATATTTGTGTCCACACCGGAATGGCTGTACAAGTCCTGTATGCAGTAACCCTATTACCCTACCAGTGTCCCAATCACCCCTTAACCCTTTCGTGCCCAGAACTCCAAATATGCGCGGTTTTAGCCCTATCTATAGCATATACATCACCCTTACCACCCTATTTATCCTATCAGGTTAATTCCTGCAGTATTTGAAGCGTGGTGACATTACCTTGCTAATGGTACCACATATGATATACTCACATGTATAGTCTGATCATACAAAAAATAATTACATCAGAAAATACTTTGAAAATGGCATTAAAAGCACTAACAATGCGCGGTCTGGCCATGTAAATTACAGATATTTACAGAAATATTGATGAAAATTGTGAAAAAAAAATTAAAAACATATATTTTTTTCATGCAGATCTCAATTGTAACATCTATATGCTTCCATTTTCCATAGGTATGCATAAATCTGGAACAAGAAAAAACGTCTGTAAAGCCCAAGTAGGCTGTTGAGAGAGACCTCATTACTTAATTACTAACCAAATATAGTGAACACAACATAAATCAGTGAAAAGAAGGTCCATAGTTGCTATAGTAACTCAAGTTAGAATGTTTGTTCAAGTAGTAATGGACGGCAAATTGCAATAGCATCATTTCAGTATAATATGAAGCATATCCCAAAACAATTTATTCACCTGTTACATATTGCTCAATTGATCATGTAAATATATGACATTCTTCAAATAGTTCTGGGCACGAAAGGGTTTAATAGATCTTCTATAAATACAGCCAACCTGTGCTGGTTCCATTGAGACATCACAGTGAGCTCAAGTGCCCAGGTAACTAGAAAGGATCCACATGTGGCATCCATGAAGAATCGCTTGTCCTAATGCCTGTCATGATCATTTTTAAGATATGGGATGCCTATTCCTGGATCACAAGGGGTCGGATGATATTACATGTGGACTGACCGCTATGTGAGCAGACAAAAAGCCCCCTGGACCATTGGGGCCCACTAATGCTGGAAGTGAACGAGGGACCACACCCTGCTATCTAAGATAATGTAGTTAGTGTGCCAATAGATGGCCCCTCTTCACAATAGGGTTGTAAAACACACGGCTGTCTGCACACATACTGCAATGCATCCATCTCTGTATATGCGTCATGTCACGCTGCACTTCACTTTATGAATGCAAGGTTTTACAAAATCTAATAATATGTACAATGCGAGGTGCCACTGGATTATACCTAAGTCAATTATTATGACTGTCATTATTGACTACAAGGCATCATGCACTTTGGGCTGGATTAAATCCGCCTCTTTATTATAATACATATATAAGCAAGCATACAGAAAAGAAATCCATTTTTTCCTTCTGAAGGTTATAATTAAATTGAAAACTTACGTAGCCAAAATGTATTGAGCTTTGATCCAATCCTGCCCTTGGAATTGTTCTAGGTGCCCCCTGTGTATATCGGGGATATGTTTTAAAGGGCTATCGAGTTTGCAGTGGAAGAGGGCAGTCTGAAGGTCATATACATAGATCAACGTCATAAAGGGGCTGTTCAAGGTTTTAATGGAGGTGCCTATGGGTGCGATGAAGTTCACTGAATAGTGCCGTAATGCCAGCCTTTAAACTTAGTGGGAACTGCACCCTAGCCAAAGTGCAGGGTCAGGCAGACAGTTGACATTTTCCACCTTATCCCTAGAGTATAAAAAGGGCTCCCGAGATTTGTTCACTGGTGGATCAAGTGGGAATTCGTATAGGGGAAGAGATGCCCGAGTATGTATATTTCATAGATGAGGGAGTAAATTGAGTATATTATGCATGAAAAGAGAAGGTCAGCTCCAAAAAAGCCTGTGTTGTAATGGAGAGGTGCCCAAAAGATGGTTATTTTGGAATAAAGTGTGCACACTTTGGAAGAAAAATCGGATATACCCACTTTAATTGCTTATGCATCAAAAAAACATTTGATTATATCTGGTAGATTCATACTTGACCATCACTGACAAGGTGTCTCACAAAATCACATCCTAGCTGATAGAGTGAGCATGATGGTGTTGGTGATCCAATTTCACACAGAATTAAACATCACACGTGAGATTAAACACTTCGTTGGTGTGAGCCACGGACCGTTACACTGATAGAGCATGGCACGCAACAGGTCATTAGTATTCCTATACTGTGTTACAGCCTATGGTTCAACTGAGGACAGACATCCTTTATCTCCCCCTGGTATGTGATGCACAATATATATGGCAGATTGCAGCCACTTCACTATCTGCAAAAGCTCCCCAATAACAAACACATCCTGCATGATAAAATGGGTGTAGTGATGAAGGCTATATCACTTCAGGCTGTATAAACCACATTCAATGATTGAGTTTAAGTTGAAAGAACACACTGACTTTGCACGTATGTGTGGGTTTAACACAATCATAGAGATCCATATAAAATGTTCAAATGTGATTTAAGTTCACCTTTAATAGGCACTGTATCTAAACAGTGACCATGCTATATTGTCATGGCTGACACAAGGTTGTATTCAGAGTAGTCTAATGTATTAAAAATTCAGTGTACTGTACAGGACACACCCACCTTATGTTCCCTAGTGTCTATTGACAGCTTTGAACCTATTCTGAAGTCCATATTTATATATATGTATTGATTGGAGGGTGAATACATCTTACAATATAAAGTACAAAAATCGGAGCGAGGAATGTGCACATAACAGGGCAGTGACCAACCCAGCTGTACATGTTTAATGAGGCTGGGCGCTGTTGCCCTAAGCAAGATATGTAATTCCCAGGGAAAAGGGCTTGTATATGTGTATGTAGGCGTGTTAGATACCAAATACATGTAATTCAATATAGAAAAATTGAATATCTTACCAAATTGCAATGACCCTGGACCATGCCACTGTATTATATCTCGTGTGTTTTGACCGTCATCAAATACAATTGGCATTGATGCAAAGCCTGCATGATTCCAAATACTGATTACTTTTGTAAATAAATGCACAAAAAAGAGTAATGTGCTTCCTGTAAACGTATGAGCAAGATGATTATATGGTTTAAAATGTTATGACATATTGATGTTGATTTAAAATGTGTTAAGATTGGATAGAACGATTTTGCCTAACAATGTAAAGAATTTTAAGACTTAGCTTTCTGTAGTTACCGGTCGATGCTCATATTGAAAGAATAGTTCTTACCTCTTGCTAAAATGTGTTAGATAGTTGAGATAATTTCTGTTTTATGAAGAAAGAAACAGCTCCACATGCACTTTATGTGCTATACTTGCATGAAAAAGTAACCGATGGCCGAGGAAGATGATTTACTTTATAATCTCCATCCTGTGCTTCAGGGCATGCTTTATGGCAGAACATGAGAAAGCAATTTGAACGAGGCCAGCAAAAGTCTATCTGGTGCCAACACAGATATAAGCATCTGAGCCCCCCAGCTCAGCTGTAATTAGATACTGCAAGGTTCTTTTTATGCATTGAGGCTACAACCAAAAGCTATTTGATATGTACACACTATACAAGATCTTTAAAGAGATACAATACCGAAATGGCGCTACTGATATAATTATATTGTGTCTGATATATGGATTCCGTATGTAAGTTAAGCTAGATCTCGAAGAAATCTTTGCAACTTGTGCCATCTATTGAGAAATCCTAGGGTGTTGTTTTTCTACCTTGACTCAACACACCTCAATTTTTCTAGGCATCAGTGAGAATTAAGAAACTGTTGCCCACTGCGACACTTTTGGTAACACTTGACTAGCCTTGCTTAGCACAGGCGGCTTGCCCCCTCTGAAGTTTGTGTCTCATGACATTGATACAATTTAAAAACGTCTTTGACTGGGTGTTGTCTTTGACTGGGTGACATCTTTGACCATCAATATTCATAAGGACTGAAATGGGGGCTATAATTATACCCAGAAATGTCCGGAAATTTGTAATATGTAGTGTTTAAGTATCCAATATCCAATGTAGTTGAAGCCAATTAAAGCTGCAGATCTTGCTTCCCCTCCAGAAACAGTCGGAGTGGCGTCCGGACAGGTACTCAGCCATGGGGCACTTGGGGTTTAAGGGTATAGGGGTACTAGATATTTGCGTTGTCAGAAGGAAACTGTTATCAATTCTGACACTTTAGAACATTTACTCACTCAAACTCTATTTTGTTCCTAAGGGCATGCCATTTTACAAAATTAACACATTTGATTCTGAAGTAATGAGGATGGGAAAAGAAGCATGGTAACAGACACTAGCGCCACCACTGTGACGCTCACAAACTATAAGACAATAAGCAAGTCGCTTTGATTTTTGTAACCTACCGTACCTACACCTTTCTGGGTTTGATACTTTATTTTATACACAAAGACTCACAGAGACTACATATACACATACTAAAGGACACTCTTAAGACTGGTTTTCTAGTACATCATCCACATTCCTACTACATGTTACCATCATTTGGCTACCATGGTTACCATATTTTTCTACTCAATGGTTACCATGGTTACTACCGGTATAGGTCTACCATATATATTATTTCACACATATAGGCCAAGGTGTTAGGCCTCTTATTTGTTTATACATATATCATGTTTGTACCATATATCCTCAAACCTCAGGATTAAAAATCCAAGGTATTAAACACTTTGTCTTGTCATCATTACCAGAGGACTCTGTTTGTGGCATGTTTGTGGCATTTTGCCTATTTTACCATTGTAGGCTAAAGGACATGTATTGTATGAATCATAGATTAGATCTAAACTAAAAGGGGACCGGAACAGCTGCTGGGCAGGACAACGTGTGTAAGTGCCCTCAAAAGTATGCTAAGAAGCTTAAACGTTGGTTTCAGACCCGGATGAAAGTGGTCTTAGGGAACTTTTATTGCAGCTAGATTCCCCTGATGTCTATTTTACCAAAGGTAGGTAGTAGGACAGCAGGCCTTGTTGAAAACTCAGCCTCAAACAATTCAATTTTCACAGACATGGTCACAATTGTTATTGTCACATTTATTCTGCTTTGCGAAAATGTGGTTTAATCTAATCTGGTAGAACATGGGAAGTGGGTCAATATTTTTTTGTTTCTTGAGCGACACAAAGGCATGAACTTTTATCATTCGAAGGTTTTCTGATGTTTGCAGCACAACACTTGGACAGAACACAGCATGACATTTATTTCGTCTTTTGTTTCCCTTGTCAGTGTCTTCAAAGGGTTCCATCATTTAAATGAAGTGTAAAAAGTGTCTGTAAGAAGGGAGCAACACAATTAACAATGTTGAATGAGACTATTTTCTAGATCCAATTTCTAACTCAATGAATAGTCATCATGTTATGACCTGACAGCAGGTAGAGTAGCACGATGTTGTGCGGAGCCTTATATTACACTGATGTGACGTCATCAAAAGTGGCGGTTTGTTTACATTTTGAACGACGTAGAAAAATTTCATTTAAGCCCCCTACAACCCTATAGTGTAGGTCCTAATAGTTTAATTTGAATTATGGATTATTTCACTTGTTGACCCTCAGGCCATATTTCACTCGGCCTGCGGCCCCATGAAGTACAGCCTGAGGGTCAACTTTGTGAAATAACCCTCAGAAATACCAGAAACCCGTGCACCTTTGTCTATATATTCAGTATGAGGCCTACAGACAATCATGGTCGGAATATATTGGAACTGACACCATTTTCAAATTCAGTGGCCTCAAATTTGTATAATTAGGCATGTCTGCCCCCTGTTTTCTTTCAGGTCGTTGTATAGTGTTACATGTGTAACTTTATATGTGGCCTGACACCTTTTCCTGCACCCAGTTACAACAGAGCTGACACCTGCAGACGCACAGTGTATACACATGGGGCATGATTCTTAACAGCATGTTGTATGTATGCCCAATATTATTGCAATATTATCAATGCACTTTCCTGACCATCGAAAGAGAGACCATACAGGGACTTTTTTTTAGCAGAATCCTTATCAACTATATGCAGCCCACATGCCCAGTGACCGGTGTCTGTATGCTATTATGATCTGTGTGTATGGATTTGACTTTGGTCTGCCCAGGCTCTTTCTTTATGTACTGGATTAGATACTGAAATTAAATTTTTGTGACTAGTTGGTGATGGATCATGTGAGGAAAGACAGCACTGCCAGTGTATGTAGTGGTGCATACATGCTGAACTGACAGATTGGGAGAGTTGCCTCTATAATGAAAGCCTACATTATTATCAAGTTGACATTTATCTCGTCAACTTTTGTTCTGTCAATTGTTCTGTGTATCCTACTCTATGTAGGACCTACATATATGAAGAACTTTTGAAAGGGGAGCACAGTAGTCAAGCTTAACAGACAAGGTCATAAAGGGCCTTGGCAAGGTCATAACAAAGGTTGCTGTGACAGAAGAAAAGGTCAGAGATCAGCGTCTACTACCTTTTTTCTCCACACTACCTTACTCGAACTTAGTTTGTCAACCATTGGCATGGACAGCAAAGGAGCTTGCCCTCCCTTTAAGCCAATGAAGGCTTCTTGCCTTCTGTGGTCAAGGGCCTTACCCAGTGACAAGTTAGGCTCAAACACAGCACTTTCCATATAACCTGCTGATCTAATTTGTCAACATCTGCTCTTTCTCCCCACAGTAATGTCTGACCTCTCTGACTATTGGGCAAATGGCAAATGTCTGCTTCAATGGGAAAAAAACAATATATATGAATACTCAAGCAAGGATTGCCTCATTCTAAAGGTCTAATTGGGAGATGTTATGTGTGTTTAGAGAGACGCGAAGAAGCCAGAATGGTATTCAACATCTCAGCAATGTCAAGTGATTCTCAACCACAAAGGTTTCAAGTAACATTGATGTTATTCAAGATCTATATGGAATATTGGTCTAAATCCTCTTAACCATTAATGTTCTGTGTTTTCATTCTATGGTACCAGTTTTAGGCTCAGGCAGATCTTAAAGGGCAGAAAAAAAATGGCAGAGGAAATTTATAACTTTAGACGTATGCATAAAGAAAGGGATTTTTAACTTCAGAAAGCATTTAATATTACACTCGGTGGAAAGTGGATAACCTTTACACAATGGGACCAGAAGAAAGTTATTCGTAAACAAAGACCCATAATTTACTCCCCTTAAGGATACCATAGTCCAGAGCCAATCCATTTAGCAAATCAGTCTAAACATCTTTTTATAGTAGAAAACATAATCACTGTACAGAAATATCATCGTAATGGTCTTTAATGGTTTAAGGAGATCTCCTGATAAGACATCATCATCTGCTGATTTTTGGCTTCAGGACACAAAAAGCCCTTATCCTATTAGATCTCATCTCTGCTGCAGGTCCATTTGCTCTTATTGTTACCGGCAGGCTATTTCTAGTTGCAGGCCACACCTTAAATTGCTTTCTCATGTAAAGCTGTATGTGACTTGAGGCACAACATGAAATAATCCTTTTACAGCCAGGAGTAATCATATACAGGTATGTACAGAGATATCTGAATGGCAATCTCAACCAAGTCAACCCCTTTCCCTGCCGGTACTGCAAATATACAGTACTGGTTTTTAGTACCCAAAACCTATACTGCATAGTTATATGCAGTACCAGGGCACTATCTGTGGTGTAGTGCCGGTTTTAGTAGAACATATTCCTCTGCAAAGCACCCTGTAGTTGGAAATAATTTTTCAGAAGTGAAGCGGCAGGGAAAGGGTTAATTTAAAAAAATACAGTTGGGGTGGAAAGAACCAGACAAATTATCTACTGAAACGGTTTTGAGTTTGTCAAGTGTTTATTCATTTGATGATTTTCAAAAACACAGTACACGTCAGCAAGATGGTATATGCATGGTACAATAATATTATATAATAGCAGGACATATAATTCACTGTTGGAATTGTGACATCTCTATATGGATGATTTATACATTGGCAACAGAGTTACAATACATAAGTTTGATCTCAATATTACACAATGGTATAAATGTACGGGTTATTGTATACATAGTCGATATAATAAAGAATTGTACAATATTATGCATTTATGTCTTATATTTATATATTTCATTATCATTATTTAAGACATTACACTATTATAAGCTTGGTCAATTTCCAGCCCTGTAGGCTGTGGCATAGTCTTAACCTTTCATTATACAAATCATGACCTGTACATTATATATCTTATTGTTGTTGTATTCTCGTTGACAAATTGGTCAAACAGTAAGATAAGCTACTGCTTAAAGCATCTAATTTATTGCTTATCTGGTATTTTAAATTACATCCTGGCAGTCATCTTTATTTGTGGCAACCTGACAATTATCATCTTGAATGGCACCTGGTCTAAAGGATAATAATTCAGATTATCTATAGGTTAACAGTGTTGTAGAACTTTCTATGTGTAAGCTGTACCTTAATCTATTCTCGAAAAGCACTTTGCTCCAGATTTCCATATTTTATTCAGTACAGCCATTGGGATTAACGATATTTATTATTATGAAGGTGGTGAAAATGACATAAGACAATATAATGGAAGCCCATGGATCAAGACGAAATATGGTATTGCCAACTCAGACAGAACAGTAACATGATTGATAAATTATCTGATATTTGTACCCTAAGGACATATCATTTTGAGACAAGTCACTGTAAATCATGTCCTGAAGCCACTTACATTAGTTTTCTATCTCGTAAAATCCAACCGATCAATCTTTCACTATCAGATGCATGGGTTGAGAACTATGATGAGACCGAGATGAACCCTGATAAGTTTGCTCTGCCAGACAACTATACAATCTAGTTGCATCTACGCACAATACACTGCATTAGTACCAGATCTTAAGGCATCCTGTCTTGCAGACACAATCCCAACAAGAATATAAACTCAGTTACTACACCACCATAGTTTGCAGATAAGGATAGAAAGTGGGAGGCAGAGGGGAGATGCCCATGGGTATCAGAAAGAAAGAACTCAGTTAAATTCTTTGGTAAGCTACTTTGTAAGAAATGAATAATACATTTTTATCTTACATCCAATAGCCCCAATGCTAACCCACCCATTATTAAAGGCAATATAACCTTGCTGCTGTGCGAAATGAAAAGCTGCTGAGCCAAAGCCTATCAGAGTAAGGCCCTACTAACCAGTGCAGGGGCTGGCTGTCAAAAAAGGCAAGATATATATTACCCCACACCAGCATAGCTGTGAAAAAGATTCATTCAAACCGTGAGCTCATGGATCAATTCATTTGATCATAAAAAAGTCTCCAGGATGGATACCTTAGCTATATGTGTGTCTGAAAAGTGTGCCAGAGCATGGTACCTTAGCTTCAGGTGTTGATCACCAACTACAGGCACTCCTGGTTTGGTTAGGTTCATGACTCCTTTACTTCTCTAACTTCTTAAACTCCATAACTCTGTCAAAGCTTGCCTCTATCCTATCCTTCCTTATTTTCTACTCCATCCCTATTTCCAAGCTACTTTTTTCACAGCTTCAGTTACATGTTTCTTCACTACGCAATTCCTGTTATCCCATTCTCACTCCAATCTAGTAACTTCCTTCTAAATTCTTCCCAACCCGATATGTAAGGCAACATGATGCTATTTCCACACACAGCCTCTATGATCTGCCTGCAATAACTCTACACCTCCTCAATCTTTGTCTAAAGTCTGTGCCCCTTCAAAGTAAGCAAATCTAGCTTCTAACCTGCTGTTAATCTATCAAAGGTTATCTATAGCTGCATGACCTTGCTGACCTCTGAGATGTTATTGACAACCTCAGTGTAACATCTACTATCAGCATATATAAGTTCACTTTATGGGTCTTCTCCCAGCTAGCACCTTATGTAAAAAGTACGTCTTTTACTAGTCATATTCACGTTGATACATAACAATGACCCCATAATGACATCTTGACATGATTTTTTTACATGGATATTACATAGTCAAAAACATGTCTTAAAGATGTGTAACAATATGACGTAACCAAATGCAGTAAATATCTGTTGAGAAAAGACGTAGAGATGACGTGGTTCATACAAGTTTTGCTAGCTGGGCTATTGTTTAGGAGGAGTTTGTACCCTACATCATATCCGGTTAGGCCCCTGCAATACTTTGGGGGGGGGTGTAAACAAGAACTGGATATTCGTGACAGGTGAATCGTGACAGGTTCTATTTCTAGTACAGCTATAGGTGTTATATGTTTAATCCTAACCTTTTCACAGTTGAGTGCCTAAGTGTTGCATCACATAGCCACTATAATCATTACATTAGATGTGGAATGCTAAAGAGCACGAATTGTTCAGTTAAGTTGACTATAGTGTTTATTTGAAAAGTGTCATATTATGATAACAGTTAAATAGAAACCTTTTATATAATGATTTAAAATGGATCTGGATGCAGTTTTAAACAGGGTTACAGTAAGCCCCCAAACATATGCCACTGCAAATTGCAATCATTGTCACCATTGAGTCTTAAGTGCCAAATTCCAAGCAGGACCACACATCTATATGCCACTACTATCTCGCAGTGTAGGGCGCATCTCTTACAGTCATTAGGACAGCCCGACTTGCGGCACACAGTCCAGACTCGGGAAGAGGGTTCCAGTCAATAAGTGGCACATCAAGGGGTAGCAGGAACATTGACACCTGGTAGGTTGCCAGGAGGGAACCTGTTGTGAGTAGTATATCTAGCATATGTAGCATTGATGATGTTTCAAGAAATTTAGGTGAGATGTGAGAAATGGATAGCATTGAAGAGAGATATAAAGAGGAAGGAGAAGAATAGCTGAGGACAATACTTGGAAGGAATTCTAAAATATAACTGCCAACTGTAGCTGACAAATGATTTCTAGTGTAATGTGAGAAATGAAATGTCAATTCTGCAGGTAGATGTTTTACTAACCTCAGACTAATAATGCATAGACCAGACTGGAATATTTTGATACAGATTTGTTAGTGAAGCTGTATCAGATTCATATGCAGCCCACAGTTAGTCTGTTGTAACCCCTACAGACTCTTGAGAGGCAAGCATTATTTTATTTCTATAACCACTAACCACTAGCAATCTAGGAGGGATGTGCTCAGGTGCTAGGATCACAGTGAGTGCCAGGTTGAAACAAAAAGAGAAAAACAGAAACTGGGAGAAAGGAAATAATAATGCAGACACATATATACAGAGGAAACATCATGCTATCGCTGAGCCACTGAATGAAGAATGTGGAGGCATATGTCTGAACATGGTGAGGATTTTATTTAGCAACCCCTGTGTCAGGCTGTGTATTGAATAATGGGCACCTTCCTGCTGAGTCTGCCCGACAGGACATGATGGTTGGGCCATTTTATCTGAACAAGATGGCTTCTTGTTGCCTACAACCGTTTTGCAATTTTGACATCTATATAGGAGCCATGACATATGCATACACAAACTGGAAAATGGGATATTTCAAATGTACATTTTTTGTTCATTTATAGTTCCTTTGCTTGCTTTGCACTCTTTTCTTCTGCACTTGCCATCCCTTTCCCAGCTGTATGCTTTTATTTATCATGGTCTCAGCACTCAGTGATATCTTGCCTTGGAGGTTCTTCCCAAAAGCTTCCTATGCCTATGTATTTGTATGTTCAACCTTCTCATCTACAACACCTCTGCATGTTGAGTATTGCCATAATTCCTATTTGCTCTCATGTTGTCCCTTTCATTCCCAAGTATAATGGCATATCTGTATTTCCTAAGAGCCATACGCTTAATTCAACAAGTTTCACTATCTAATGAGACTAGACTACATGGTTCTACTACCAGTGAGTAATGGCGAGTAATTATGCTGTTTAAAGAAAAGGCTTTGGGTTGATTAATCTCTTCCTTTCTTGATAGTGTAAAGTGATTAAACATGCATTTTTGTGAATATGCACTGGTTGAACCAGAGGGCCCATCCATTATTCAAAGTGCACTATAAATAGCTACTACTGTTATCTATCAGATTATAGGCCTTTATTTACTGTGTCATCTTTTATCTGCCATATTTAACAAAGATGTTTATCGAATAGAACAAATGTGTCTTTCGACGCTGTCTCTTGATCTGATTCTCTATTCTTTAAAAACATTTCAATCTTGGTAAGAGAGGTAAGTCAATCATAGAATGAGTGATGACCGCCATGTTGATTGTTAAATGCATCTGTCACAGTCCATCAGTGTGATGCATTGTATGAACCAATTGTGACTCAGGCTATAGAGAAAGCTGCACTTTAACCATTAGGATTCAGAGTTTGCATTATGGCATATTACCTGAGGGTACAGTGGGTGCTGGTTCAATTGTGCTGTCATCGCCCCTTATTTTACACACTTCTATTGGAACAGGGCCAAACCTCAGCTGAATTATCAAGATTTGTCTTACTATATCAAGATGATGAAATAATATGCTCATCAATCTTGATAATATCTATGGTCAACCTTTTGACACTTGGGGTAATCATTGGACAGAACCGATTTTCTTGCTTGATACATGAGAAGGGCATCCTGTTAATGGACAACAGCTACAAATGTCAGCATATTCATATTTACCTCCTACTGCAAACAACATTTAGAGGTTCATTAGCTGAGGTGTATTTTATCATGTAAACAGCAGTACAATATGATCAATATGTAGAGTTCAATTAATGGACTACCCGACACCTATATCTTGAATATCCTTGCAGTACTTGTGACATAAATATGTGATAAACAGTATTTAAATCACACCTGCAGACACCATCTCATGTTGTAGGATCCCTCCTATTAGTGGTGCATCATAAATGTGTCAGCTCCTGCTCTATATTCAGTTCATTAATGTTATTTATGTCTTGACAATTGCATAAAGAGTGTGTAATCTAAAACCCAGAAGCTGTTCTTCCCTCTTAACCTGCAGTGCTGTTCTATCAGATGTATGCATGGAATTTTTCATGCTATTGACCTCAAGGGATAGTAGCATGGAACCTTTCAGATGCATTCATCAATGAATTGACACTAAAACTGGGGCTTTTTATCATGTTAGGCTTTATTTAATTTACCTCTCTAAACTATTAAATGAGAAGGCAATGTAATAGAGCTGGGTAGGTTTTAGCTTTATTGACAACCCTTCAGAATACAGTACTCGATGTAATAAGCACCCGTGGTGCTTATAAAAAGAAATTTATGGTGTTTTAGTACTTAAGAGTGTGTCCAAAATCATGAAATTTGAGCCTTTGTAGTAGTCTAAAAATGCCCCACAAGGGAGGGGCGCACATTACGGGGATGGCATATATAACATTGAATAAAGTATTGTAAAAATATAACACATTTTCCAGGGAGATAGGTAATGACATTTTTCAAGTACTTGTGGGTGACTGAAATTACTATTTAGGAAAGTCTTATTGACTTGGGAACTTGTATACATCCAGTCACCATTGCATTGGTGAGCCTTTGTGCTAACAATTTTTTAAGGTGTCCCTCTATGTGTAGCTGCTCTATCAATATTGACTCCTGGTGATGAGGTCATAGATCTATAGGAAGTAGAGACAAGGTCATAAAGGGCCTGGCCAAAGTAAAATCCGAGGTGAGTGTGGCAGCGGCAAAGGTCACTGACCAGCATCCTCTCCCTCAACCTATCCGTCAAATTCCATCTTGCACACTCACTCTCACACCCAGCTGTGACTAAATTGCCTCAACTCTAGTAGTTCTGCTGAGCCAGGGGTAGATGACAAGGGTCATTGTTACTCTTTTAAGCTTTTTTTTTTGGAAGTATGTTTATTGGATATAATCGGCTTGAGGCCAAAAACTAGCTCGGGGGGCATTGCCCTTCTGCCGCTAGCACCCCTAGCTATTACATTATCTTTTAGCGGTGTTATCAAGTGTATTGGCCTAATGTGCTCAGGCACTTTACCCATTGATAATAAGTACTTGCATCATTACGTAATCAGGTCCAGGAATTAAAGAAAAATCCTCCCCAAAGCCTTTATTTACACCAGTGTTAATTTCTTTGGCTTTGGCATCAGACAACATTCTCATTAACAAGGTGAATATACGGGACACAGCAAGTTGCCGTGTCTGCATACATCCACATCTCAGCCCTTTTCTCTATAATCACAGATTCCCATTGGCAACCCACAAAGTGTCCCAGTGTCCCCCTCCCTTGATGTGATACCTTCTCATGCGGACTGGCATGGCTGTGGGGTCGTCTTATTATCTGAGAAGGGTATTCTTTCCACCTGAATCAAAGATTGGACTATAGCCCTCTGTACTGTCTGTCACAGGGGAATTGAGGTAGACCGAATGGCTACGGCTCTCTATTTGATGCTCAACTTCAGAGACTGTGGCATATTCTTATTGTGTAATTTGTTTGTTTTCTAGGCTATGCCTACAAACGTGAGATAGGACCACTTACATGTTTGCACTTATAACACAACTGTCCTTATTCACTAACGGATACTGGGGATTAAATCATAGCCTTGGATTTGAGTATGAACCAAGAATCTGATTAGAAATTGATCGTTGTCTATAGATTCAAACTACACAGAATGGCCTTCTGACCGCTCCTCTTTTGTAGTATTAAAAAATACTGTGATCCATGTGTTGCTCCTTAGTTCTGCTTGTAAGTGAAAGCACTGTCCAATTAAAGTAACTGACAATGATCACTGCCGGCCTGTTGTGATAGTTTACTATCACTGAAGATGCATCAGTACAGTAGATATACCTGTTACCAGTACATGTTGTACTACAATACTTCCTCAGCATTGCAGTTTAAGGAGGTGCTTGTTCTGTTACATTTAGAATTGAAAGCTATCTGTTATGTTCATAAGGAGTATTAACTACATATCTTTTATCTTTCATAATATTTTATTCTTGGCTTAGTTGTTTTATATGTGAGGAGAAGTGCCATAACATATTAACAACATGATTAACAAAATGATTATACAGTTTGGGTTTGTAGTAGGTCATTTTCAGAATTATTGTGTAGCAACCTGGCAACTTGTAATTTGAAGAATCCAGAGAGGCATTTGTACATACAATGAGTTGCATGCTAAAGTTGCGGTCGTTGTGTGGGGGAGGGGGATGCCATTGACCAAACTGTATGAGCAGTACCAGCAGTGCAGCAACTGCTGTCAAGTGTTTAGTGATCCTTGTAGCATGCTCATTCTTTCCTACCGTAGTGTTCTTTTCACTAATATATCATCAGACATATGTAGGAGCTCATTAGATAAAATTCTTAATTTACTCTACCCTCCTACAAGCCATCAAACATTATCAACCAAATTGCAAATTTGTGTTCTGCACCTTTATAACAATCATGCCAGAGTATATTGCACATTCTTCCTCTCAGTCTCATACCCCTTCAAAAATCTCCTTTTGTTCCTTTTTATTTTCCTATCCCTATTCCTATAATTCTGTCTATATTCAACCCCATATACATCAAGCTCCTTAAGGATGACTAAAGGGCCTTATTTCATACCTACCTCCCACAGCTCACTTATGTATCAAAATGCTCTGATGCAGGATGCATCGTCTAGTCCGTTGCCTCATCTAAACTTCCCTCTTACACTTTGGGTATCCGTTGCCTCAAAATATTCCTTATCGCGACTAAAGCTGTATACCTGCCGAAGCCCCTCAATGTGATGAGGTCTTCCACATGAGAAAAGGGGTCAAAGAGTTTCGGTTCCGGATGCTGGGGAACAGTTTTATCAATTGTACTTTATTGATTTAAATAGAATGGTATTTCTTAACTATATATCTTACACAACATTTATATGGATAGATTTATATATTTACTTATGAATATCAGAAAAAAACTTTATGTTGAACTCATGTTCAAGATATGTATATCTTCAGATCGCACATGGTGATAGTGGTAATAATGTGTACATTATTGGGGCACCAGTCTTGTCCTCATCATAATTCACTATAAATGATTTGAGTAGTATAGTATGTATCGGAACGGGACTATAGTTAAGTACTGTTTATTACTCAATCGACCTGCAGCCAATCAGAGGCCTCCCTTTTGGCGGGAAATTCAAAAGCAGCCAATGAGAGGCCTCCCTTTTGGCGGGAAATTCAAATAGGTCACGTGACCGGAAGTGACCTACTTCCGGTCACGTGACCTTTGGGCGGGAAATTCAAATAGGTCACGTGACCGGAAGTGACCTACTTAAGAGGGTCACGTGACCACCATGTTGGCGGGAAATTCAAATAGGTCACGTGACGGGAAGTGACCTACTTAAGGGGGTCACGTGACTACTAGGTTGGCTTTTCAAAATAAGTCACTTGAGATTTTGATGGATAAATAAATTTAAAAAAAGAAAAAAAAAGCAAGCTGAAAAAAGCTTGCTAAAAAATAATTTAAAAATGTGGCTCTTTTTTTCTAGGGGGAGAGGGGCACTCTGGGGGGCACTCTTTAAGATGCATGGGGGGGGAGGGGGGGAGGGGGGGGGGGGGAGGGGCAGGGTTTTTTAAGAGTGAGACTCGCTTCTCTGCCCTCTCTAAAAGAGAGGGCAGAGAGGCGAGTCTACTTACTATGAAAGGTATCATGATCGCGTTTATGATGATGTGCATCATGATGTGACTATCTTACAACTTTATAGACAATAAGCAAGACATGGGCGTACTTACACGGGCTATTTGTAAACTAATGAATGTGACTTCCTCGTTAAAATCGGTATCTACAACTCTTTTAAGCTTAAGGCTTTTTCTTGAGTTTATTCTTTTGTTCAATTTCGGGCCCACCTCAAAAGAGGAATAGGCCCTCTGTAGCACTTGTCGCTTGCTCATCAATCAGAGCCGGGGTGTAGAAGGCCCCTGCCCTGTCGGGTACGTTCTCCCTCTGGTACGTTTTTGGTTAGTTTGGAGCTCTCAGTCGACTGTCTTATCCACCTTAAAAAAACCAGACTTTCGGTGTCTCATGATAAAACTGGTGCCTTATACTAAGTGCTGGATTACTTTCTCATTTTTTTAGTGTTCTATCCGATGCTTATTTAATTTTTGCACTGATAAAAACGGTTAGCTTGTACAAACACGCGGTCTATTTAAGTGTTAAGTGTAGAAAATGAACAGAACAGTGCACAGAAAATAGAGCTACCGACTACATTTCGCCCAGTCACTCAGCGGAGAACAAAAGAACTAATGACGTAGTGTACCCGCTATTCCGACAGTTGGCGCCACCGTTATACTTTTCCCGCGTGCGACATGAAGCCTTGGGGTGGGTACTGGCTGTTTTGGTTGTAGGTACCGAAACATAAAAAACTACAGCCAGCCCAATGTCATGGTGAGACAGCTCTCTTATTTTTACCTTGAGTAGCGTCCGTAGGGCCTATGACAAAACCTAGTCCCGTACACTGAGCAGCTTGAGGTCTGAAGGCTCATACAGAAAAATGTGTGGGTGTGTGGGTGTGTGGGTGTGTGGGTTGCTTTACGCCTTAGTTAACAGCTATGGTCATTTCAAGAGCGGTGATGGTGATCGAATCTATTGGCCCTTTTACCGAGACAAGGGTTCTTTTACATCCCACACTACATAGCAGAGAGACGTCTAGCAGCCCCTAGAGGCCCCGCAGGGGGCTCGAGAGGTGCCGTGGAGAAGAGCAGATATCCACGAGAGGCCACACCAACAACCAAATTATATCTTTATCCCGCGAGAAAAGGAGATAAGGGTCAAGGTTATGAACCATCAGAAGATTTTAGAGTAAATTAAGTTATGAGATATTAATATAATGTACATATCTAGGGCCCGATATAGGGCCTCTGCAGATCCCCCTTCAGGGCCCCGATCCATGAGGCCTTAGAAACGGAGCTGGGTCATGTAACCAAGGGAGATCAGCAGTTGTTGATGTCGGCGCTGCCGATAACGCTGGTTAAAATGACCGTTTTACTCATGTTTAGAGTCAGAATAGCTTGAGTATTACTTGAATATCGAAGAGTAGAGGTCAAATTACCCCAGACAAGATGTTTCCATCTAGAAATTCTCGACAGTATTTCCGAAAATTGCAAAATATTGGTCCCAGTCCCACGGGGCCCCATACCGAGTATTAAAAGTTTGAGATGCAACTTTCATTCATGCTGTTGACCAATCAGAGCGCCCTGTTTTTACGACCTTGACTACATAGTAAAAAGTGATTGACAACGTCAGATATCCTTGACGACGTCAAATATCGATCTGATATTTGATCCCTTGATATTTGATTCAAAACCCACATCGAGTGGGATAAAGCCTTTTATCATCTTTTGATTGTGAGGCATACACTTTTCTTACACACAACAGCTGTCATCTATCAAGGGGCTCTGGATAGGGGGTCCCCATGTCGAATGTCGATCTTAGAAAATGACCATGTCACATGGCAATGTCACTTAATAATGTTCATATCCCATGTCGATTTTAAGAAATGTTCATGTCACCTGTCACTAGGATTTTTTGGGCCTCATGTCACTTGTCATTAGACCTCATGTCGTTTGTCGATTATAAGAAATGGTCATGTCACCATATCGAATTTAGCGGTCCACACCCATTATCAAGTGTCAGGACATGTCGGCTGCTTGAACACGTAGTCTGTCATCACCCTTTGTTTCTGTGCCTTATCTAAACAGGCAATTAGTGGCCGCTAGCCGAGAGTACCTCCCTGGTCCCCTCTCCCGAATCTGCTAGACGTCCCACTGATAGGAGTGTGTGGGTGTGTGGGTCTGTGTGTGTCTGTTCGGTCTGTGTGTGCACGCGTCTTGCACTCTAGTCTTGCGGACCACTGTTAAGCCTGTGGTTGGAGAGCGCGACATAGCCGCCCGCTACACTCTCCAAACAGAGGTCCGCAAGACTGGGCCGGATCGCGCTCTTGCTTAAAGGTGCACCTCAACTCAGTGCGCCTTTAACAGCCGCCCCTAATAGGTGAAGTTCTTGACGCGGCACAGCGCCTCCCACCAGTAGCCAATCAGCGCGCCGAACGCCGGACACACCTCCACCGTGTGAGCCTCTAAGTAGGTCACACGAATCATACTAAGATGCCGAGGTCTTCTGTCGGTTCGTCGCGGTGGCCGTGAGTGATCGCACGGTCGCCAAGATTCACTGCCTTGATTGGCAGAGGGGGGGGCTGATTACCCCCCGTCGGATGAATTGCGGCGAAACCATAATCAATTTTTCGCTGTTTTAGATAAAAGAGATCCAGAGCTATCCGCTCGTCCAAGAATTATTTTTCTATCAGCCCGGGATCACCCTCAAATTAAGGCCTAAAGTCCAAAAACCCAAAATTTTTTCCCTATGGGATTTCAGTGTCTAAGCGTTTTTTGCAGCCCCAAGGAGCAGCTCGCGGGCTCGAACCCTGTAAACGCTTTGACGCGCTTTCGTCGCCTTAGGCGACGTAGACCTACCCTATTTTTTTTTGGACCATGTTACCTGAACACGGATTATTTTTTTGTTTAGCCCAATGAGCTCACAGCTAGACTAGATACCTCATGTTTTGGATTGGAGAAATCAGCAGAGCAATAAAAAGCGCGGTGAGGCTAGTGTGGCCCCTGTGAGTTGTAAAATTGGTGCTAAATGTGGTAACCAGGCGGATGCTGAGTTCATTGATATTGTCCGTTAATGATACTTAAGGTGGGTGTTGTCTAAAGTTTTAATTGATATTACCAATGTGGCCAATAATGACTTCACAGTTGGGGCCCTCGCCCGCAGGTCCCAGATTCAGGGTATTCTTTGTTTATTGTGTGGCCCCTAAAGAGGGGCCGACTAACTCTTTAGAGTTAGTTAGATGCTGCCACTGTGCTATGCAACAGCAGCTATTAATTACGCTTCATGTTGGGCAGCATGGATCACTTGATGGGTGATACCTCAAAGCTCAAACACGGCAGAGCCGTGTGTGGCATGCGAGGACCAGTGGGTCAGGGGTGATCCGTTGCAAACAGAATGCTGATCCGTGTGAGGTTCTGACTTTCTATAGTTTTTTATAAAGCCTTAGATATGGTGTGGTATTTTTCATCTCGCTATAGTTTAGTTGGTATTTAAGGAAACCGCCTCATTTCTATCAGAAATACACAATATTGAATTGTTTTTTATATTTTAATATATTAGAAGCGCGCTTTGTTGCCTATGTAGCTCATTATGCGTTGAAATGTTCGCGAGCATCGTAGGAATGTACAAAACCCCTATTGTGGCACCATCTGACGAAAGAGCGGAGAACTATACTAGCGCGTTTCGTTATTCACATCTTTTGACAGGGACTTGGTTGGTGGCTTTACGCCCTAATTAACAGCTGAAGTCATTTCAAGGGGGGTGATAGTGATCGAATCTATGGATACCTGAAGGTGGAAAGCACACACCCTACACTTTTACCGAGGCAATGGTGGTGCTGCTCAAAGGGTGTGGCGAGCTAGACTGGAGGATGTAATAACTAAGCAGCAGAAGGACCAAAAAGACAATCTCGTAGTAGTAGGTCTACTTAGATCTTGAGTAGCCGCCCTTGTGGCTATAATTACCTAGACTAGTTGGCTCTGCCAGCCTGGTCAAGTGAAAATTGGTAAGGAGACTATGAACTAAGCTAACATCTCATAAGTATTAGTTACCACCCCCTCACACCCGTTTAACAACGGATTCAAAGTCTAATTATGGAGACCCTAGAGTAAGATTAACAATATATCCCAATGTCTGTAGTAGACATTTACGACATGCAACCTGCCCCCTAGAAGGGATAGATCTGACCACAAGTCCGCAAAATGAGACTCCCCCTCTGAGAGTATCAAGGTTTGCGTATAGTCACTTGCAGGTTAATCTGTTATCTACCCCTTTGTCGACTTCGCCAAAATCCTGGGAGATTCACTTTAAACCTAAGGTCTACCCTTTTTATTCTTTGTTTATTGTGTGGCCCCTAAAGAGGGGCCGCGGTGTTGATTAATTACACCACATGTTAAGCAACATGAGATCAAACCTTCCTCAAAAGCGACAAGGCTCAGAGTCCTGTTGGACGAGAACCCTGTGTGGCATTTCAAGACACCTGGTTGAGTGATCTGTTGCAGATGCCGTTCCGTGAGAAGTTCTGACTTTATATAGCTTTTATATCGCTTTAGATATGGTGTAGTATTTTCAATCTCACTATAGTTTAGTTGATATTTCAAAGAATCTGCCTCATTCTATCAGAAATACACAGCGTTGACATGTTTCTTATATTCAATATATTAGAAGTGTGCTTTGTTGCTTATTATAGGTCATTATGCGTTTAAAATGTTCGCGAGTATCGTGGAAATGTACAAAAACCCTATTGTGGCGGCATCTGACGAAAAGAGCGGAGAACTACACTAGAGCATGTAATGGCCAGACCAGCAGGCGGCAGCAGAGTGGTCAAAAGACAATCTCGTAGTAGTAGGTCTACTTGCATGTTGAGTAGCCACCCTTGTGGTTGTAATTACCTTGACCACAGGTCCGCAATATGGAGCTCCCCCTCTGAGAGTATCAAGGTTTGCGTATAGTCTCCTGCAGTTTAATCTGTTATCTCCTCCTTTGTCGACCTCGCCAAAATCCTGGGAGATTCACTTTAAACCTAAGTCCTACCCTTTTTTTATTCTTTGTTTATTGTGTGGCCCCTAAAGAGGGGCCGCGGTGTTGATTAATTACACCACATGTTAAGCAGCATGAGATCAATCCTCCTCAAAAGCGTCAAGGCTCAAAGTCCTGTTGGACGGGAACCGTGTGTTGCTTTCGAGGACGAATGGTTGAGTGATCCTACCGATCCGTCAGAGGTTCTGACTTTATATAGCTTTTATATCGCTTTAGATATGGTGTAGTATTTTCAATCTCACTATAGTTTAGTTGATATTTCAAAGAATCTGCCTCATTCTATCAGAAATACACAACGTTGACATGTTTCTTATATTCAATATATTAGAAGTGTGCTTTGTTGCTTATTATAGGTCATTATGCGTTTAAAATGTTCGCGAGTATCGTGGAAATGTACAAAAACCCTATTGTGGCGTCATCTGACGAAAAGAGCGGAGAACTATACTAGAGCATGTAATCGCCAGACTAGCAGGCGGCGGCAGAGTGGTCAAAAGACAATCTCGTAGTAGTAGGTCTACTTGCATGTTGAGTAGCTGCCTTTGTGGTTGTAATTACTTAGCCTAGTTGACCCTGCCGGCCTGGTCAAGTGAAATTAGTAAGGAGACCACCCATTAACGTGCTCCACAGTCTTTAGACAGTTAAGACTATAGTCAAGACTGGAGAATTTGGCGAGACGCCCCTCTGGGAGGTCATAATCCTCAATGTTAGGTGTTAGCTCATTAACATCAGATACCATATTAACAACCCATTTAAAATGTTCATTTTAATAGCAACTCACCCTATTCTGACAAAATCCTATTAGCAGGTAACCTCTGTGTAAACCATACTGCAAACATCTGCTACTTCCAGCGTCTGCCTCGTGACTGATAGTGTACAACAAGACGAAGTGGGCAGAGATTAGAAAAAATGAAGCTCTTTATATAGCCGAGAGAGCAGCTAATCTGGATGTTCTAAGCTTGTTTTCACCTAGAGCTCCAACCCTCTTCCAGAGAGAATCAAATCGCTTTTCACCTGAACCCTTCCACCCCTAATCCATCAGCATGAAAAGAGAATTAACGAGTGTAACGTGCGCTACATGTATATGGGATTATAGCTGGTGAAGAGATAAAGCCGAGTCACCTGTGTATACAAAGACTACAGGGGGTGATTAACGACAGGTGTGACGCGCCAGCCCGTGAACGGATTAAGCCAAAAAAAAATAAAAAAGCATGTTTCAGGTAACATGGGCAGAAAGACTGGAGTCGGTAGGTCGGATTTTTATTTTATTTTATTTTATTTTTTTAACATGAAAGTACTAGCCATCCTCCGTGGAAATTCTAAAAATGACCCAAAAAGTATAAAAATATGAAATTTTCTTCAAACTTGCTTTAAAAAAAAACGTAGGGTCGACCCTGTTTTGCTAGGGTTGGTCGGGTGACCTGAAACAAACCTTTTTTTTTATTTGGCCTTATCTTTCAAGCTGACGCTTAAATTCAACTAGCCAGCCGCCGTCCACACCACTCACTGCGACAAGAGGAGGTGCTGTTGTTTTACACTTGAGTCGCTTACCACATGGTCTCTACCTCACAGACAGACACGCGCCCCCTGTAGCTTTTTTTTTGTTTTTTTTTGTATACACACGCTAATCTCATAACCCCCTTATCCGTTATACAGGTAACGAGTATTCTCTTTTAAAATAGCTGCCAGTCAGCTTAGCTCTAGAAGCAAGAAGGCGTGTATAGGTGCCTTATAAGTCGGCAGGGGGTAAATACTAGTGAAAAAGGAAGGCAGGTGTGCAGGTAGCTTTTCTAACAGACACGTGTGTGCACTAAGCTGCTTAAGTCTAAACCCTCCCGCAGTAGTCAGGTGGCATGTGAAAACTTACTTAACTGATCTCTTACATTGAGTAGAGTCTCTGTGCTGAGAGAGCCTTTTCAGCCGTTTAAGAGGATTAACTAGGACAGGGTACATAAGGAGTGAAACGCCGAATAGCGGCTACTCAGTCTCGTGCAGCACAAGCAGCAGCATCTAGCAGCGGCTTCAGCAGCAGCTGCACGTGCAGCACAAGCAGCTGGCAGCGACTTCAGCAGCACAAGCAGCACGAGCAGCACAAGCCGTAGCATTTGTCAGCAGCATCCGTGACATCGTCAGCAGCAGCCCCCATGACCTTGTCAGCAGCACAAGCAGCCAGCAGCTGCTGACAGCTGCTTCAGCAGCTGCTGGCAGCTGCTGCACGAGCAGTAGCACAAGCAGTAGCATCTGTCAGCAGCAGCAGCAGCAGCACAAGCAGCCAGCAGCTGCTGCATGAGCAGCACAAGCAGCACAAGCAGCAGCACCGACAGCAGCAGCAGCAGCAGCAGCAGCAGTGTGGACCACTAAAGTCGAGATGAAGCCTAGTGACATTTGACATGAAGCTTGAAAAACACAGTGACAGGTGACATGAGCAATTCTTAAAATCGACATGAGATATGAGCATAATTAAGCGACATCGACATGCGCCATGGCTATTTTTTTAAGACAAACATCATATGTCATAGCCTCCTCATCCAAACCTCCACTAGTAGTGCTCTATAAGCGCAAGCTGTAAACCCTCTCCTCCCCTCGTGCACACAGGCGAATTATCAGAGTCAGCCAATGGTGTCAATACCCCTCTCATACAAGGGTCGGGCGCTGCTGGACTATAATAGATGAGTCAAGGACCGTTCTACTGAGGGTCAGGCAGGCTAAGTCGGACATTCAATGACAGGTAGGTCTTTGACAACCTTGCTTGAAAGTCTGGACAGCATTGACAGACTGGGGCATAAGGATCTCGCATGGTCAGACTTTCAAGCAAGTTTTGCTAAAGTCGCGTTATTGAATGTCCGACCTAGCCTGACCCACAGTAGAACGGTCCTTGACCCGTCTATTATAGTCCAGCAGTGCCCGACCCTTGGCTGAGAGCAGTTTAAGCGCCATTGGGTGTCTCTGATATTTGCCTCTGTGTAAGATGAGAAAAAAAGTCTGTTGAAAGACTATATTTCAAGCCAGAAAACTGTAATTAGCTTTCCAAGTTGTTTATTTAACAATATCTTAGCCTAGCAAGCAGCTGTCAGATGTCATCTAAGAAAAAAAAATGTGAGCTGTTAATAGATTCAAGAGAAATTAGTTTACAAATAGCCCGTGTAAGTACGCCCATGTCTTGCTTATTTCTCATAGGGTTGTAAGATAGTCACATCATGATGCACATCATCATAAACGCGATCATGATACCTTTCATAGTAAGTAGACTCGCCTCTCTGCCCTCTCTTTTAGAGAGGGCAGAGAAGCGAGTCTCACTCTTAAAAAACCCTGCCCCTCCCCCCCCCCCCCCCTCCCCCCCTCCCCCCCCATGCATCTTAAAGAGTGCCCCCCAGAGTGCCCCTCTCCCCCTAGAAAAAAAGAGCCACATTTTTAAATTATTTTTTAGCAAGCTTTTTTCAGCTTGCTTTTTTTTTCTTTTTTTAAATTTCCCGTCACGTGACCTATTTGAATTTCCCGCCAACATGGTGGTCACGTGACCCTCTTAAGTAGGTCACTTCCGGTCACGTGACCTATTTGAATTTCCCGCCCAAAGGTCACGTGACCGGAAGTAGGTCACTTCCGGTCACGTGACCTATTTGAATTTCCCGCCAAAAGGGAGGCCTCTCATTGGCTGCTTTTGAATTTCCCGCCAAAAGGGAGGCCTCTGATTGGCTGCAGGTCGATTGAGTAATAAACAGTACTTAACTATAGTCCCGTTCCGATACATACTATACTACTGATTTGGCACCTAGGAAACACTTATTGTGTAACACCATCTACCTGATTTTATTGTATACTAGAAACATTGAATTATCTAAAATTATCCCGGGTTTTTCTGTTTATATCCAATCCCATACACATCAAGCTCCTTAAGGATGCCTACGGGGCCTCATTCCATCCCTACCTCCCACAGCTAGCTCACTTATCTATCAAGATACTCTGATTCAGGATGCATCGTATAGTCTGTTGTCTTCGCTCCAAAGCTTTAGCTGCAATAGAGAGGTATATGAATAATTACTCAAAAGGTATTTAATTATACCTAGTAGATTCCCACTGAACCATTTTAACTACAACACCGCATCCTGGCTGATGGAGTGAGTCTGACAGTGTGAGTGATCCTATTTCACAAAGAATTTAACATCACACATGAGATTAAACACTTCGTTCATGTGAACCACAGACCATTACACTGATAGAGCATTGCACGAGACAGGTCATTAATATTCCTATACAGTGTTACAGGCTAGGGTTCAACTGGGGAGGGACTTTCTTTATCTCTCACTGGTATGATGCATATTATGTGTTCAATGTTACAGTAGATTACAGCCACTTCACTATTTGATAAAGCTCCACTCTTACAAGCACATATTGTTTGATAGAATGGTTTTGGTTACAAAGATGACATCACTTGACACTAGAATAAACCACATTAAGTGCAGTAATGTGTGGATATAGCTCAGACATCAATGTAAAATATTATGTTCAATGTGAGTGATGTAAGTCCTTTGATAGGCACTGTATCTACACAAAACGGGATTGTGCTGGTTGACACAATGTTGTATTCAGAGTAGTCCAATGTATCAATAATTTATTACCATAATATACACAACAAACTCACCTAACTATCCCAAGTGCCTAAGTTTGACAGCTATATTCAGTTCAGCCTTTGTATCTAAAACTTATATCTTCAACCTGTTCCCTATTTACGACTTTCTGAAATCCATACACACACTGCTTAGAGAGAGAGAGCACAAAATAGCACAAAAAGGGATGTTTATGTCCAAGAATAGGAGCAAGGAATGTCTACATTATAGGGCAGTGACCGACCTAGGTGTACATGTTTAATGAGGCTGGGCGCTGTTGCCCTAAGCAAGATAGATAACTCCAAGTGAAGAAGGCTGGTTTGTATGTAGGTGCTGTGAGTATCATGGAATTGGTTTTTATCATGGTTGAATCACGAGCTAGAGATGACTACATTTAGTTCAGGTATTGATGGTATTCTCTTTGATGTTGTCACCATACAGCTGGTATGTCACGTGGTTGTCGGATCAGCTGGTCAATGGTAAACTCTAAAATGAGGGATTCTATGGTGGTGTACAACAAAGCCTATGCAATGTATGGCTACATCATGGAATCCTGAGAGCAGAAAGAAAACACCATTTGGAATAGATAACAAGCCTAGTCATTTCTGATGTAGCACTAGTATAGGCTTTTAGTTTCAAACATTGTGCTATATCTCTGAAATCCTAATGTACGATCATTATGAAGATATTAGATACCAAAAAGTTTAAGACAGAAGAATACTATATCTGACCAAATTGCAGAAAAATCATATTTGCAATGATTTTGGACCATGCTACTGTATTATATCTCAGTTGTTTCTGGTCTTCATCAAATTCAATTTGCATGATTCCAGTTACCAAAACATCGATTCAGCTTGTGCTTCCTATTAAAGCATATTATGATCAGGATGATTGCATGGTTCAAAAGAAAGTGTTATGACATGTTGATGTTGATTTAAAGATTGTGTTAAGATTGGACAAAATTGTTTTTGCCCAACAATTTTAGAAATTGCAAAAACCTGATTCCAGTAGTATAACTGTGCAATTTGATCCAATAGCAATGAAGTAGACTTAGCTTCCTGTAATAACTGATTGATGCTCATGCTGAAAGAATAGTTCTTACCTCTTGCAAAATGTTTAAAAAAGTTAATGTAATCTCTGTTACATATAGAAAGAGACAGAGGCAGATATCGTCACCTCAGTATACAAAGGTCGTAAGTGAAAAATCCATGTTTTGAAATATAAGCAAATTAAGAAAAACCACTGTCGTCTTTATGCTGTATATTTCGAATTTCTTCTTATATAAATGGTACAACAGCCCACAAAGTTTTGCACATGTATATCATATTAGATAAATATGAGCCAGACAGAAAATTCCTTGCTCATTTACCTAATTTCTCAGTAACTATGGCAATATTGAGGTAAAAATCAGGTCACTTACGACCTTTGTATACTGAAATCCATGTATTTTTTATTTGGTAAACAAAGGGTGTAAGTGATTTCTTTAGTTCAAAACTATAATTAAGCCCTAAATAGGTACGTTAATGCAATTTTATGTGACCCCCATGGTCACCACACAAACCAATTTATTTCTACCTACCAATATTACTTGAAGATATAATACAGGTGGTGCTGTTGCCTAGCAACACCAATATTTTCTGCTAAAATGAGCAATTTCAGCCATTTTCCCCCCATATATTCATCCCCTTAAAGGCTTAATGCTTCGAAATGATCATATTTTTGTAAAAAGATGTGCATGGCCATATGCAATCGACATTACTTAAAATGATAGATTAAAAATAACAAAACATAATTGCTTTATTAAAAAATATTATTTCCAATAATATTTTCACATCACTTTGAGAAAAATGGTCAAATTCGAAAAATTCCTAAAATTGTTGACAAATCATAGGAAAAAGAAAAATTTAAAATGATTTAAAAAAAAACACGTTTTTTTCCACTTACGACCTTTGTACACTGAGGCAACGATATACAATACTTGCCTGAAGCAATAACCCATGGCTAAGTTAAGATATCACTTGCTTTATGGCAAAACGTGAGAAAGCAATTTGAACAGGGCTAGCAAAAATGATTATATCTGGTGCCAACAGAGATAAGCATTACGAAGCCCCCAGCTAAGCTGTAATTAAATACTGCAAGATTATTTTTATGCCCTGAGGTTACAGGTTTGATTGTGAGATCTTTCTAAGTGAGGCAATACCCAAATGGCGCCACTGATATAATTTAATTGTGTCTGAACAATCTTTTGATCAGTGTATATATATATATATATATATATATATATATATATATATATATATATATATATATATATATATATATATATCCTTACGTCTCCTATAATGATTACTTCTCTTTCTTTACATTAATCTCAAATGGACATCTTTTCTCATAGAAGGTATGTTCGCAAAAAATATTTTGGCACATGTCCAATATATTCTACAGTGTATGGCACACTGAAGGCATACAAATAAGTTCAAAATAAACAAAAGGACTTATGCAAGTCTACAGCCTGGGTATGTTCTCACCTGGCCTTGACCTTGCCCCAGCACTAGGACCAATAGCAGGCCTAGCTTCTGGACACACCTTAGTAACTAGTAAACACCTACCTGGATACCTTTGTCCTGGTGGTGTCACATGGTACAGAAGAAGTTGTGGAGGTGAATCTCACCCTGATCTGTGTCGTATTTTCGGTCTAGCAACAGGGTCGCCCACACCTGTCCTCGTCTGCCGGTCCCCTCGGACGGCATTCCAATGTTCGCAAGTTAGATACCAAAAGATTAATAAAAAAAGGTTTTGAAAGATGTATTGAAAAATTCATTCACACTTGTCTCTCTCTGCATCCGTGACAAACTAGGATTAACACCTGTAGCCGACTAACACTTTAGCAACATTTGGCAAGCCTTGCTGAGCACAAGCGGCTTGCACCGGGTCCTCAAAAAACTACCCTCCGTGGGGAGGCTAACAAGGAAATTTCAACGAGAGGTTTCACTAGGCTCCACTAAGCGTCAGCAGGCTAAACTAGGGTGGTAGTGATATGCCAATAGGTAGTGAGGTGCCAAATACCCTCAAGATTGACAGATGGGATAATCAGCTAGTATCAGGTCTGGACATTCCGGACTTCCTCCACTGCAGGTAAAATAGCCCAAAGGGAAGATTTCCCCAGTGAGGGAAGGTTCTCCCTCACTTATCTCTCCTGGCGGCCCTTATCTCTCTATGCTGCCCTTATCTCTGGGGAGATAAGGGCCGACGGGAGAGAAAGATAAGGGCCGCCGGGAGATAAGGGCCGCCGGCAGAGATAAGGGCCGCCAGGAGAGATAGGGGCGTATGCCCCCCCCCCCCCGAAGGGGATTCCCCCAGTACAGTATCAATACAGGTAGGGTGATGAGGGAGGGGGAAGGTGGGGTGGGAGGAGGCCACATATATAAATATACCTTATTTCGGCAATTTTTGCCATTTAAACCATTATACATGTATCTAAAAAAATACAGCACTACTATACAAGCCCATTCACATTATACCTGGCCAATTATATTGTCTACCTGCATATAGGTTGATCCTTTTCCGCAAATAATGGTAAAGATATTAGCAAATTCGATTTTCTTGTTGAATCTTATAGTCAGGATTTTCCCAATCTGTTTATTTCAGCTACTTTTGGTACTCGTACATTTATCATCATATGTGACATGCACTAGGAGAAAGGACCTTAGTGCACCCTGCACTAAGTGCCTTTTTCACAGATTGTGTCGCATATTTTAAATATTTGGCTAATTATGAAATCCGCCAGTGTTTGCTGTAGCAAGACATGACCCCACTGTGAAAAAGAATATTGTTTATTGTGACTTGAGGGTTGACACAAGGCACAAAAGTAATCCACTACCATTTTGAGGGACGACCATAAATATTACTGAGAAGACAGCTGAGCCATGTCTCTCTGATCACAATTGCTTTGACCATTTACCCAGTACAATGTGTGACTTTATGAGTACTATTTTTCCTTTGTTTACTGCCACAGTGAAACAATAATTGTCAAGGAGCATCCTCTTAACATGCTGTTACAGTCAGTTCTGTATTGACAACTCTATTTCAGGCCTACTGTAGTGAGTACACATGAGCAATCGAGCGATAATTAGCTCTTTTTCCTTGTGATAAAATTATAGTGCATAAGCACTTGATTGTCTTTGTTCAGGAGAATTTGTGGTTCGGGCATCTGCCGGCATTGGCACAATGGTTCCCACTCGAGGACCAACCTAGAACTGTTCAGAACCTACACAGCACAAAACTCATCAAAACTCATCAATACCCATCAATGTGTTTTCATCAGCATGACACAGACCTAGGCAAGGGTCTGTTCATGAAAAAGTAGAATATTCTACAAAAGACACTCTAATATACAATCTCATCTCAGCAAGGACATAAGTCCGTATTATATATATATAACTTAAATGTAAGATTATAACTTTATGAATGTAATTATAGAATCTACCCGGAGACAACCTGTACTACTACGAGATACAAATTTATCGAATATCAAGAAATTGAATAAATTTGTTTAAAACAAAAAAAAATTCAGGAGTCATTTCTACCTAAGAGTCATGCAGAGGGCACTGACCACTAATCTTTTCTCAAGAAACATATTTAATTTGACATTAAAGTCCTCAAGAACCTATTTTAGTATGAGAGACAATAATTATGATCAAACTGCCAAAGGACATGACAAGCTGCTAGACTAACGTCTACTGTTAAACTGCTACTAAGCAGCGGAGTTATAGGTGTCCTCTGGGGATATATGGCCATGGAATGTAAACCCACCCTGACTTGTGTGTACAAACTACGATGCTCTCTTCAATTCCCCCCCGTTTATGGGATTAGACTCTCCACAAAGTTACCATTGTGTATTCAAATTAAACTCAAAATGGTGTACATATATTTGAATCTCGAACCGTATCATGTTCAATGAATTCTGTATTAGAATATAACCTGGGTATAGGTTATGCCTCACAGCCAAAAATAACTTTCTGAGAAAATACTGGAATCAAGATTAAATTTTCTAGATTCAAGGAATAAACTCATTTTGAGTTTTTTCACTTATCTTATTTTTAGAAAGGGGAAGCTAAGAAAAATCTTTTATTTTTCTAGTACTCTTCTAGAAACAAGTATTCAAGATTATTTTTCTTTAAGTAGTTTTTGTTAAACTGGTCATTTGTGCGCCAAACAAGATTATATCTTATATTCCTGAAATAAGAAAGTTCTATTTCTAGATTTAATATTGATATGTCTTGAAAATCTGCTCAGTTAAGAATTAACCTGAAACTATCTGTCCCAAGTGTCAATTAGGGCGGGAAAATATGCAAGTATACTCTATCATATGATGGTTATGAGCATGCTTAATGCCGTCACCAAATTCCTTCCATTATTTGGGAATTTTATAGGTGTGGAATATGAGTGGAATGAAAATGTTTTATTGGTCTACTTTTCATTTAAAATTATGGGAGGATTGGAACCAGTACTTTGCTTTGTCAAATATATGTGTATCAAAAAGACCTTTCATTCTATTAACTTTCTATATTTTTCAGGGAGAGAGTGGAATCATTAATCACAACAGTCCCCTTTAGGTTCCATAGGGATCAAGTATACAGACTACTAAATAAGGATTTCTTAAATTAAGAACATTAGTTCCATGTTGTGCCACAATAGGCCACCACTATGCAATACAACAACTTTTATATTAAACAGGGTTCACATTTCTGCCTCAAATTAAGTCCCAAAAGAACAGAAGAGGGTAAAAATATGTGGCAAGAGGGGACTTTCGTTTGGGATTAATTTGATGTAAGAACCCTTGTTCCAGTGAATGAATTATAATAACTATAGGTAGAAATGATAAAAGACCCCATTTGCTTGAAAATGTCATTCAAATAAAGGGAAGGATTACCTGTCACATTATGTAAAGCGAAATGATTTTGAATAAAGCTCTGTTTTGCTTAGATTTCTAATGTTGCTACAAAAAGCTGCATTAATTCTAATCTGATGAACCTCCTTCTGATGCTCTGGCATCAATCCTTTCTCTCTAAGACTAAAATCAAATAAAATCATACCCCTTTGCCAGGCAAGAACATCAATCTTGTTTATTTACTCAAATAAGAAATTAAAACTTACTCAGGAAAAAAGGTTTTCTTGAAAAAAGGTACATTCTGTAAGAAAGATTTTCTTATTTTGAGAAATAAGTCAGGAATTGCCATCTTGATTCCAGTATAAAATACTTGATTTAAGAATTTCTTTCTTGTTTGTTTTTCTTGTTTGTTATTCTTACTCTAAGTATATTAAACTCAACCACATGTTCAAGTAAGATTTTGTTATCCTACGGACAAACTTGTTTTAAGTTTATTTTACTTAAAACAAGAAATATTTTCTGAAAATGAGAAAATTATTTTTGGCTGTGCTCGGGGTGATAAATGTTTGTGATGGGATGAGACTTTGTCAGAAGGGAACCTCTGCCTAATCCTGACACTTTAGAACGTCCACTCACTGAAATATTCATTCAGAGACCTTGGAAAGAATATCAAGTGTAAGAAATCCTGTGTAAATCAAAGGTTCTGCTTTTACAAGAGGTGCCTGTTTACTGTTGCAGGTGGAAGGATATATGTTTTGTGTGAAGCACAGATTACATCTCAAATGAGAGGAGAGCCTGGACATCTAATGGACAGGGCAACTCCAAAGTATGCTGACGTACCAAACAGTTTGTTCAAGACCAGGGTGAATGTGTTTGAGGGCTGAGGAAACTTGTATAGCAGCCAAATCCCCTGATGACTCTTTAACATAATATTGAACAGATTTATTGTGTTTTGGAAAAATGTGGTTCAAATAAAAGTGGTAAAACATGGGAAGGGGCTCACTATTTTTGTATGATTGTTTCTTCAGCAACCAAAAGCAATGGGCATACATGGTTGCACCTGGTTTAATCATTCTGAGGTCTTCTCATGTTGGCAGCACAACACTGGGACAGTTCTCAGCATGACATTTATTTTGTTTTCCTCATTTGTGTCTTCAAAGGGTTCCATCATGGAGTGTAAGAAGTGTGTGTAAGAAGAGAGCCAAGTAATAAACAATGTTGTTAATCATTGTATAATCTTTTAAATCTATACCCACAATAATACAAATTCTCATTATTGATGATGCACCTCAACAGGCTTTACCATACAGGTAAAATATGGTCATTCCTTCTAAGACAATATATCAGCTGTTTAGAATAACACATTTGCATTGATCGGACGGTTTGGAAAGGTTAAATTTGCAGTTAACTTTTTCTACCCCCAGAACACCTGGGATTAATGCAAGGTCCTTCTGGGTCACTCACGCTGAATTGGAATTTGATTGACGACCTATCTGGTATGTTAACCCTGTCAGGTTACTCTAGATTAGCTGCTTCCCAGATACAACATATCAGTGAAGTCATGGACAATATTGTTCTGAGGCATGTCGTAATACCTCATTTTCTGAATAGACTTATACATATTGCCTCTCCTAGCTATCAATCTTTAACTATCGGTTGCCTGTTCTGATAATTTAAGGATCAAGATGAGAATCCAAGTTTGATATACGAACATCCCTCATCTGGGGTTTATTGGAAATTTAGCCCCTGCTCGATGAACTGTCTGATAAGTCTACTTGAGCGTCTTGCTGCATACACATACAAAACATTTCTATAGACCTACCGACGTCTTAAGAAGAACAGATATATATATATAAACTTACTGAGTAAAACTAAATGGGAATGAGTAAGGGAAAGATGCATGAAGACAAAAGATAAAGCAAAAAAGAACACACATAGCATGCATGATGTCCTATGACAGACCAAGGCATGATGGTCCGAATACCTTGTGTATAAAATATGCAGCATACTATGGCATGTTCCTTCTTAGGAAATGAAGTATGATGCTCCGATCTTAACCCTAATAACAATATCTTTAAGATCTGTTTTATTCGAGGCAATGTATGAAATGAAAAGCTCCTGGGCTCCTCTAGACACTCCTACTTGACAGTTCAGTGCCCTATAGTATGAAACGGTAATGAGATATGAGCTTGTCCCATCCTGGCTGTGAATAAGGCACATTTAGGATGTGAGATCTTGGGTTGATTTTTATCATCAACTACTGGCAGACCACACAAACAAAGCATTTAGATGTGGCTACTTACAAAGTGTATGACAACGCCTTGCCTTTTTATGAGCATTATCCTACAAATGGACAAAGTGGTACACAGCTTAATTGTAAACTCTTAAATGTGTACAGACAGATAAACAGATGAAGGAGAGAGAAAGCAGATATAGGGGAAAAACATGTAGGACTGATAAGCACCGGGAGAAAAACTGAAGTAGGTAAATGATAAGATCAACTATAACATACGTTTGAGCTCTTTCAGCCCACTACGAGGACCCTGAACGTAATTAAGGGTGTAACTTCAGGTGAGGTCTGACATCTTTTCCTACACCCACTTATTGTTACAACAGAGCTGACACCTTCAGACCCACAAGGTATACAAATGGGGAGGGGGGGGGTGATACCTTCCAGAAGGTTGTATGTATGCCCAATATTATTGGTCATCTATGACAAATATAATTATAGGACATATTTCATTTACACTTCACACCTGAATTTTAAACTTTATAATGCAGGAGGAATCTCATAGATGTCATACATTAGTATCATTGTAAGAGATCTGGCAAATGAGTTAAATCTTGTTCAAAAAGGATGAGATTAGATTAAAGGTTTAGCTACTAACAGAGTCATCAAGGGGGAGGAGGAATACATATATTTTACAGCTTCCCGGTAGGGGAACTGTTTTTAGCAGAGCATCTTACAAGTTTGATAAGGGAGGAGATTGGTGAACATAGAGGCAGTTGAACATGGGTGAGGTTGAATGGTTTGTAGCCACAACAAACTGCAGTTTCTCTGTCCATGCCATCCCCAATAAGGACACATGCTGCTTTAAACAATGAAATATGAGGACGCCAGAAAGGAATAGATGAGGACAAATTTGAAAGAAGCCTGAAATGAAAATGAAACAACTAGGCTGTAGCCAACAAATGGCACGTCTTTCAACATCAGGAGGAAATGGCAACTTTGCAGTGAGGCAAGAAAGGTCAATACAACAGTGGACTTTCCTGACCATCGACAGATAGACCATACAGGAATATTTTCAACAGAATCCTTATCAGCTATATGCAGCCGACAGTTGTTCTGTTGTAGCCTAATACCCTAAAGAGCAAGGAATTATGTTTCCATCCCCGGAGGTCATTTTTACATCCAGTGACCACCCCATTCACTGACCACCTAGAGTGACCATACATCCTTACAAAAACCCACCTCAATACAGAACAGTCAGGAGAGTGTAAGTCTGTATTTCCTCTCTAGTCAGGCATCCACCTATATCTCAGTTCCACACTGTGAGAAAAAGACAGGTTCAATGAAAAGACAATGCGATTTTGTGAGGTGTTTTCCTCTCCTTATGAATCCACCATTTAGTCTGTCACAATGTTCCTGCAACATAAAACAATTCTTTTATATACCACAGACCCATAACCATGTAAGCCTCTTCCATTGAAAAGATTGTTTCTGACCATAGACAATACAATATGCATCTTTTACATTTATATGATACTGCAATCTGGACTTTTGTATACAAGGCTATTTGAAGAATCTCTGAAAGAAACCCTTAGTTTGGAAGGTAATGCCCTCCTGTTTAAAAAAACATAGTGCTAACTCATGTATAAATCAAGGCATGTTACCTTCTTACTACATGCCATCAGGGTAAAAAGTGTCAGTCTGGTCAGGATAAAAGACAATTGTCTGGGATGGCTCCCTAGGTGCTAATATCCAGCTGATACTCTAAATAGGGCTGAGGTGGTCAGCAGTAAGGTTTGCTGCTAGCCGACTATAGACATTTAGAGTTGCCCTATAAAGAGAAGGGAGCAGGTTGGGGAGAGGGGGCACCCAGCTTATAGTAGGTGAGCATTAGCCAAGAACAACCCTAGAAGGGTTAGAATGGAGTGACAGACTGAAACAAAGAGAGAAAAGTAGAGATAGGGAGTAAGGAAACTCGATACGGAATCATGTACAGAAACGAAATCCACAACTGCTATGTATGGGAAGAGCAATTACCGTGTGTTTAGTAGACATTCATGCATATCACATTATGACAAGTAGGGAGCTATGTCTGGGTTTGGATTCGGGGGTCCACATGAGCAGAAACGTTAAACAGGGCAGAACAAGGACATCCTTATCTGCCTCTACAGTCATTATGTCAAGACTAAATGTAAAGACTACAGCTGGAATGTCACCCCCATCATTTATCACCTACAATGGCTTCCTGTAATGCTTCATCCTAAGGCTAAGTTTTTATCAGTTCTCTGTGTGTCTGAAAGAGTTTGACTTTGGACTGCCTAGTCTTTTTCTTCACCAACTGGAATAGATACTGAAATACTGAGGAAAGGCGGCACTGCCATACCAGGGAACCAGAAAACTGAAATGGCCCCATGCAGATTAATGTAGTCTGGGTTGAACTTAAGTTTTTTACTTAAATTAAATTGTGATAATTCAATGCAACCTGTGAAAATAGAAATGCTGTGGAAAAGGTGGAACAACCGTGCTGAATACACTATTTTGGCCTGAACTGCGATGGGCTCCTACTAATCATATTAAAAAAACGAACATTTCAGTGTTTGTTGGAATGGTGTAGTTTTCTCATGATGAGTTCATGTTTCTCTCAGCTGTGAGAATCAATATGGCAGTTGCCCGGCCTTTCCCCGCACACCAAAGCTCCCTGTACAAAGTCTGTGCCATCCTATATACATCAAGACACAAGGGCCCTCCTATTGTTGCTGAGATAATGTATTGTAACATAAAATAAAATCTTGGTAACAAAAAACAATCCACCATTGTGATGTATCAAAAGAAAGTGAGTCTGATGCAAAAAAAATCCTAAGAACAACCTTTGTATGATATGGTGCTCACATGCGGAGCTGACTGGTTGGGAAAGTTGACGTCAAAATGAAAGCCTGTATAATAATAATCAAGTTGACATTTATCTAGTCAACTTTTGTGCTGTCAATTGTTCCTGGTCTCCTACTCTATATAGGAGCTACATATATCAAGAACTTTTGAAAAGGGAGCATAGGGGTCAAGCTCATAATGAAAGCAAGAGTAGACAAGTTCACAAAGGGCCTTGGCAAGGTCATAACAAAGGTTGCTGTGTTAGAGACCAGCTTCTACTCCCTTTTTTAAGCCAAAGTGGTGGTGCCACCGGGCTGCACCAAGACGAGGTATAGGATCTTTGAACTTTACCAGAAGTCAGAACGGGCGCCGCCATCTTGCATTAAGGAGTCACAACACTAATTTATGCATATGTGACAACAATAAATATTAATCAACCTTTGATAAGTCCTGAGGTCAATTATAATCATACCTACCCTCCCTAAAATGGACCCAAGGAATTCAATGGCTCTATCGGTTTGTTGCTAATACAGCTAGTTGCCTAGCAACATCTACTCTAATTGTTTATCTGCCTAGCAACACACCTTTCTAAGGTCCTGAGGTCGATAATAATCATACCTACCCCCCTAAAATAGACCCAAGGAATTCTATGGTTCTATCAGTTTGTTGCTAATACAGCCGGTTGCCGAGAAATAACTATTCTAATGATTGTTTATCTGCCTAGCATAGCAACAGGTTGATTAATTAAGTGGTGTGATGTCACACTTGTCACAGTTGTTATGAACATTTAAAGAGATGCAAAGAAGTCAGAATGGTATTCATCATCTCAGCCACATCAATTCATTCTCAACTATGTACAGTTTTTCAACTAGGTTTCAAGTAATGTTAAGGCTTTTTCAGAATCTATATTGAATATTGGTTTATATACTTTTAAACCTATCATATTGTGTGTTTTCATGTGAAGGTCAATATGATACCAGTTTTAGTTTTAGGCAGAACTTAAAAAGCAGAACGGAATGACAGGGGAAATTTAAAAATAAAAGCAGATGCTTAAGGAAAGGGACTTTGCATTCAATATTACTCTACATAAAAAGCGGATTACCTACACATATTAGGACCAGACATCCATTGCAGGTTTGAATAACACTATGCAGCAGATGACTCAAAATCACTGTACAGATATATCCTCATGATGGTCTTTTATGGTTTCAGAAGATCTCCTGATAGAACTTCATCAAATGAGTTCCAGATGACTTTTGGCTTCAGGGCACAAAAAGCACCTTGCCGCATTAGATCTCATCTCTGCTGCAGATTTATTGGCTCTTATTGAAAGTGGCAGGCCATTTCTTTTTGAAGGCCACACCTTAAATTACTTTCTCATGTAAAGATGTAAATGACCTGAGGCATAAAATGAAATAAGCCTTTTACAGCCAGGAGTAATCATATATACAGAGATATCTGAATATCTTTGTCAATCTCAAAAAGAGGCAAAAATGTAGCTTGAGTTTTTTTAATTATTCTTTTTTCGGAAAGAACCAGACCAATTGTGGATCAACAAAGGAAAAAGGCCCTCCGTACGGGATTTTAGTACTAACTTTGGCCATCAGGGGGCTCCATATAGCAAAAACTTATCTATACTACATTATTTTGTATGAAGAATATGATAGGCCACGTTAGAAGATTCCATCTTTAGTGAAAACATTCTATATTTACAGATTGATTGATAGAAAGCCCCACAACGATTTTTATGCTAAAAACAGAATATATGTACCATTTTTAGATCAAAACCTGTGACCAAATGTTTGAAAAAGTTTGGAGAGAGATAATTGGCATTTGAGATTGGACAGTGACCACACATAGTGAGAGGGCCAGTACTCAAAAACTAGAGGTGGTACCTGCTAATCAAAGATATCACTGGAAAGCTGATGACATCAATTTTATTATTATCAGATTAGAGGTGAACAGTGAGGTAGACATTTCTTTAAGTTGCATGTAGATCTATTCTCTGAAAGCATGTTTCAAAATTTCTAAATATTATTCAGCACTGCAATGGAGATAAAGGTCATTTTATTTGCTATTATCAAGTTGGTAATAGCAAGACCGAATATGGTATTGGCCACTAAGAATCTCAACGGAAACTAGCTATCTTATATGAGTACCCTGCTGGACTAATCGATACACCTGATTAGTGATAGACAAAGAAATATGGTTTTGAGACATGTCATCCTAAATCATGTCCTGCAGACACTCAGATCAATCGCCTATCTAGTAAAATGCAATCAATCAAACATTCACTAAGAGATGCATTGGAAACTATGATAGGACTAGTTTTATACATCTACAATTTATTTGCGACTATGAAATGGTTTTCTTGGCTTTATTGGCAACCCTGCCTCTGACATAAACCCTGATTGATGAACCCCATGCTCAGTTTACTCTGCCAGACAACTTTACAATCTAGTCACATCGACATATAATAGACTGCTGTAGTAGCAGATCCTGAAGCATCCTGCCAGATTCAATTTAACAACAACATATACTCAGTTAATATACCATCCTAGTGGGCATTAACAAAGGATAATGAGTAACAGGTAGGGAGAGGATGAACAAAAACATATGAAAATTAAAGGAATGATACAATGCTATGATGCAGAGATGGTTTATAAACTAAGACAGTGAAACATAGAAAGATGAGGATAGGGAGTGAGATACAAAAGGGAGAGGGCCATCAGTATGAGAGAGATATACATGCACAGAAGGCACTCCATAACCCTTGAGAAGCCTGATATACTCCTGAATACAATGGTAAGCTAGTAAGAAATATAAAATACGTTTTGCTCTTAAAGCCAATAGCCCCAATGCAAACGTGTCCATTATATAGGCAATATACCCCTGCTGCTGTGCGAAATGAAAAGTCGCTGAGCCAAAGACTATCAGAGTAAGGCCCTATTAACCAGTGCAGTGGCTGGCTTTCAGAAAAGGCAAGATATATTATCCTTCCCCAGCATAGCTTTGGAAAAGACGTATTTAGACTGTGCGTCTATGGATCAATTTATGTGATCATTAGGAAGTCTCCAGAATGGATTCCTCAGCTATGTGTGTGTCTGAATGATGTGCTGGAGCAGTGTACCTTAGCATCAGGTGTTTATCACCAACTACTGGCACTCCTGGTTTGGTTCAGTTAATGACTCCTTTACTTCTCGTTCTACTTCTTTACCATAACTCTGTCAAAGCTTGCCTCAACCCAGTAAACAAAAAACGCTTTCTGATGCTGTTTCCACACTCACCCTCTTCGATCCTCCTGCAATAACTCTAGACCTCCTCCACCTTTCCTCTTAGGAGAGGTAGAGCTACCACTGGTTTGATTATCATACAAGGCCCCTGGGTGTAATTACTGGTCTGGCTTCATACAAGGTATGGCACCTTATCCTACACAAAAACATCATGAGGCTAACGAACCTATACACGTAAGGGGCCTGGCCCTTTGCAGAAAGCAAATCTAGCTTCTACCCAGTTGTTATATAAGATCCAAGGTTGCCCATAACTGCATGACTATGTGACCTGTTAAAACCTCAGTGTAAAATCAACTATCAGCTCCTATAGGGCAGGTTACTTTAGGGATCACCTGTTGTTTTAGGAGGACCCTACCTCCTCTCATCCGGTTAGCCTCACTGCACATACTTTGGGGGATATGAACAAGAACTGCATATTTTTGATACAGCTAGTACCTATCAGGTACAAAAAGTTCTACTTTCCAAAAAACCGCAAACTGTACAGCTATAGGGGTGAGATGTTTAATCCTAATCTTTGCCCCGTTGAGTGCATAATTGATTTGTTTTTTGCCCCCTACAATTATCATTAGATGTGGAATGTTAAGGAGCACAAATTGTTCAGTTTAGTTGACTATTTCTTTGTTTAAAATATGGTGAAAATTTACTATAATTCCTCTCTCTCTGATGATTTGAAATGAATCTATATGTCACTACTGTCTAGCAGTGTAAAGTGCATCCCTCTCAGTGATTAGGACAGCCCCAAGTGTGCCCCACAGTCTACATTAGAGTAAGGAGGTATAGTCAATAGGTGGCACATCAAGGAGTAGCAGGAATACAGACACTTTGTAGGTTGCCAGAAGGGAACTTGTTGCAAGTATTATATCTTCTTTGATCAGGAGGCAGACCTATGAACAAAGAGATAGAAAGCTTAAGAGGTATGTGGCCAGAACTACCTACTGGCATGTGTCTCGTTTCTTTTTGTGCATTTCTCAATAAGGACACAGGCTGCTGGTGGTTTGCCTGGTGCATTGATGCGAATTGAACAAATTTTAGAGAGATGTTAGAGAGGGAGACAGAGGGAGTGCTTTGAAGAGAGAGATAATGAGGAAGGAGAAAACTAGCCCAGGACAGTACTTGGAAGGAATCTTAAAATATAATTGCCAGTGTGTAGTTGAGAAATGAAATGTGAGAAATAGATGTCAATTCTGCAGTCAGACATTACAATGCAACAGGGCACTGACCTGACTGATCATGGATAGACCAGACAGGAATATTTTGATTTGGCCAATGAATCTTTATCAGCTTCATGTGCAGTCCACAGTTGGGCTAATGTAGACCCTACGTACTCTAGAGAGGCAGTCATTATGTTTCTATTCCCAATCGTCACTGACTACCCAGAGTGACAGACCCTATATCCTCAAGAGTCAACAATACAGAAAAGAGGAAGTAGGTCATGTACATTTCACTAGCCAGCCATCTGTCTACAGATATAGAACACAGTTCCAAATTTAAATAAATAAACTGGTTCATTGAAAGCACAATGAGCTTATACGCTTTCCTCCCCTTCTGAAAGCCATTCACTCTCTGCTTCTTTGCACCACTAGGGTAAAAGTGAAGATCCATTGTATACATACCATAGACTCCTACACTGACAAGCATATATAACAGCCTCTACTGTCTTCTACATTTACATGATACTTCAATCTCAACATAAATTGGCCTTTCTGACTAACTTGATTCAGATCATAATGCTATCTAAATGAACAGCAGTGTCTTGAGCTTAGATATTTAAATTAGTATGTAAAACTTCAGTTCCAATAAAAAAAACTTTAGGTAACAGATTGCAGTAGAAGAAGTGTCTGTCGTCATGCCATCAGGATGCAATGTTAAGCTTGAAATGTGTCTAAGTCTGGTCAGTAACAAGGTTAAGCCCTAGTCTGGGTGCAGCTTACTTGGTGCAATCATCCAGCTAATATCCCACAGTAGGGCTCAGGCAGTCAGTAGTAAATGCGCTGCTTGGTGACTTCAGGAATATGCAGTATTTCCACCAGGAGACTGGGTCAGGCTGGTGGTCATATTTAAGACAAATGCAGAGTTGCTGTTTCTAAGGCTAAAAGCGCTGATATATGAACAGGGGAGAGTGAGAGAGGGAGTCGGGGAGAATATTGGATAGAAAGAAATGTGTTAATAAATTAAACAAATGCATGAAAACCAAATACTTAAAACATGACGACTTAAACAACCCAACATGGATGTGCTCAGGAGCAAGGATCATATTAAGTATAAGGTTAAACAAAAAGAATGTATAGTGATGGGAAGAAAGAAAATGCAAAACAGACATGTATATAGAGGTTTTAACAGCTGAGCCACTGAAGGAGGAACTTGAATGCTGATCTCTGAAGATGATGAGGTTCATTCATCACTACTCTGTCAGGCTGTAAGTTAAATAATTGGCACTTTCCTGTTGAAAAAATGATATTTCTCGTATATGATATATTAATACATTTCAACCCATATCTCACTCATGTCTATACCTACCTAGTGCACCTTACATGATTTGTAGATTATGTACTGTCTGCTTGCTTTTCACTCTTTTCCTCTGCCCTTGTCATCCCTTTCCCTGTTGTATGCTTTCATTCATCGTGGTCTCATTATTCAGCAATATCTTGCCTTGGATGTCCTTTCTAATAGCTTCCTATATGTCTACTTGGTTGCAATGTCAACATTTCCAATTACTACACCTCCCCAGCTAACAAAAAAACGTTATTTTACGTCAAAATAACGTTTCAACTTTTACATAACGTTATGTCATACTAAAGAGCCTTAGAAAAACGTTGACATGTAACGTTATATAACGTTATAAAATGGTGTATAACGTTATTTGTTTACTGGGTCTGCATGTTGAGTCCTGGCCTCATTCTTATTTGCTCTATGCTGTCCTAGAAGGCAAACCATTAACTCAACAAGGGTCACTATTGAATTGTAGTTAGACTATATGATTCTTATACATACTGTGTAACAGCTGGTATAGGTTGAGTAATCATGCTGCCAGAAGAAAAGGCATTGTGTAAATTCTTTTAAACATGTGTTTTATGAATATGGACTCGTTGAACCAGAGGGCCCACCTGTTGTTCAAAGAGCACTATAAATAGCTACCACTGTACTCCATTGGACTATATAGGCTTTCATTAATTGAGTCATCTGTCATATGCCAAATAAACAAAATAGAACAAAAGTGTCTTTCAGTGCTAGGTTGATTTCTTCCATAACACACTGTAACTGAATCTTGGTAAGAGCGGTAAATCAATTATACAACGAGTGATGGCCTCTATTAAGATTTTTAAATGCATCTGCCACAACTCTGTAACAGTTCATCAGTGTGATGCCTTGTATAGATCCATTTTGACGAAGGCTATGGAGGAGGCTGCACTCTAATGGTAATGGCTCTAGCGTTCTGATAATGGCATATTACCTGAGGGTGCAATTACTACTATTAGGACAGAACCAAATCCCAGCTGAATTATCAATGTTTTACCATAATTTATTGAGATGAATGAATAATAAACTCATCAATCTTGATAATATGTACAAACTTTTGGCATCTGGGATAATCATTGGACAGAACCCATTTTCTTGCTTGATACATGAGATGTGCATCATGTTAATGGACAACAGATAAATATCTCATGTGATGTGGCGTCTTTAGTTCATAAATAGTATTGTTATAGTAAATATGTCAGCTTATCCATTGTTCACCTCCTGATGCTCATCTGTGTATATTTTATCATGTAAACAGCAGTGCAAAATGATCAATATGTAGAGTTGAATTACTTGACTACTGCATTTGCAATTACCAGATGCCTATCTCATGATGAACCCTACACTACTTGTGACATAATGATGAGATAAACAGTGTTTAAATCATGCCAGCAGACACCAACTTATGTTGTAGGGTCCCTCCTATTAGTGGTGCACCATAAATGTGTCAGCTCCTGCTCTACATTCAGTTCATTAATGTTATCTATCTTCTCACAATCACATAAAGAAGATGTAATCTAGGACCAGGAAGCTTCTTTTGACTCCCTCTTAACCTGCAATACCCAGGTTTTGGCAGATGTATCCATGGAACTCTGTGTACCATTCTCCTGTCAGATAAAAGCATGTAACAGCTTCGATGAATTCACACTAAAAATGAGGCGTTTCCCCATGTTAGTCTTTATTTAATTCACCTTTCCAAACTACTAAATAGGAGGACAATGTAATAGACCTGGGTTGTTTTTTTGCAAAAAAAAAAGTATAGGGAGTATTTAGAGGGTAGGAAATTCATTGAAAACCCTTCAGAAACAATACTATTGTCAAAATAACAATAACTATAAATCTCACAGGGATACTGATAATGACATCAAACTTTTCATGTACTTGTGGCATACTAAAATGACTTATTACAAAAGTAGTTGAATATTGGGAAATTTATACACAGAATAGACCTATACCCGTATAAACTCCGGGCAGGGGGCGTGGCATGGTCCGGCTGGAGGTATTTCCTCCAGTCCTCCTGGGGGGTGCCAGCAGCACTCTAGGAGTTCCAACACCTGCCGGGAGGTGAGGCCCTGGTGTGACGTCATCTCCAGGCATGACGTCACCAGCCTTGACGTCGCTTAGCAACCTTCTATCTGTTGTGGGCGTACTACATAAGGCCACCCCGTTTGAATCTGGGTCCGCCTTACTCTAACCAAAATAAATGGCCGTCTGTCTTCTCTCTACAACAGGGCCTTGGGTCTTCTACGAGAAAGCTGCCCCCTGTTGGCGGAATTGGTAATAGTGGCAATATTTGGCCATGCATGTCTGGGAATACAACAAAGTGGTCTATTGAAGGCAGGCATTATGGATTTTATATCTGGATGAGTAGGAGCACCATGTGACATGACCTTTGCCGGAAAGGTAGGAAAGGTAGAATACGTTGCATGTTTTCATGGAGTGCTGAAACAGGTGGAAGTAATTACCAGTGACACCTCCTGTGACAACAGCTAGCTCTCACACACACCTATTGTGTAGCTAACCTGCCATATCATGAACCTCAGGAATCAAACTATACACAGGGCGTGGTCCTTTGCAGCAAGTGTCTACTATAGGACTTCTAACTACATGTTACAACATTAGCTTCTAGACAGTAATTACCATACACAATAGGGCTACAGGTGAACCATTTGTACTCCAATTAGGCATATAAGTAATAAGGTGTCATGGAATAATGAAAGGTGAGGGAGTGGGTGAGGGAGCAGGTCATAGTCATTCTAATAGCAGTGGATCTGGAATGAAAAACAAAAGTGTTTTAACAATGTTCTCCCGATTTTCACCATCATAGGACGGAAGTTTAACACCATGTCAGCTCTAATAATTTGGAAATGGTCTAGATGTGATCTGATAATAATTATGTTAATTCTAGATTTAAAGGGTTAAAACGTTCTTAAATGTACATTAGTTTACCCAAACATCATTTTCAACATGTCACTAGTAAGGGTAGGAGAATCCTTTTCAATGAAACATACCTGGGGCATGTAGGCAGTAGTCATCAATCGCCGGAAGCTGAGAAATCTAATCACTACGCAGGCAGGTCTCACCACTACAGGGCTTCCAAGTGTTGACCCTTGTCCATACTGATTATAGCACCTGGGTATGGGGACCCTCTCCGTTGGTACCTCTTGTAATGTCGCTAAAGTCGAGCTGCTACAATGTTACTATATTGAGGGATGCGCTGCCACCTTTCTTCCTCTTACACTTACACTTTTTCCTCTTCCGACAGTTAAGTGCCGTGAACATGTCAACTCGGGAGCTCCTCTCCACCTCTGGATTTTACCTTGGTCCTGCTGAAGTACCTGTTGTGGTCTGGGGTGAGCGGCATGTATTGAGCCTGATACGGATTAGATCTAGCATTGGTCCTTAAATTTTGTTTGGGTCTTGTGAAAGTATGCTAGGTAGCCTAATAAGTTGGGTGAGGTCTGAATTGAAGTATATACATCAATCTTAGCTTAATTATGGCTCGAAAATTCGAATCGCCTTCTTAAAGTGCAATTAAGCAAAAAGTGTTAGAGTGAGCGGTAAAAACACGATTATACGATTACCAATACCTATATGAGTTAGTTAAAAAGTATCCATTGCAATGTTGTGCTAAACAATATTTTAGCAACTTCATATAATATTACACCTGTAAAGGTCTCCGTATTAATAAAAGTAAAAGTAGAAAACAAATCTTCTAATAAAAGATAACTAAACATGCTGACATTCTGGAATGCAGTTCTAGGGATATGCTTTCTACCTCTCGTTCAGTGTCCCACCTAATTCTTTGATATAGCTACTTCTACACCTTTACACTTTGGTAAATGTTAGATACACTCGGTCACACTATATCCAGTACTACAAAGGGCCCTAGCACACTGCCGAGAGTATGGTGGTTAATGGCATTTTACACTGCATTATTGATTTGAGATGTAACACTGGTTGTGGTTGAAGGCAGGTTCATGTTACAGTGATGATTGGTGCTGCAGGGGGAGGTCTTTACTATTCTATATAGTGCACAATGGGTTTATCGTTCAATAGGAGACATACCCCATTCTGTGTGTCACATTAATGTTGGTGGGTGCTTACACAAAGGTTATGCCAGACTATGGTGTGAACATACAAACTAGTGCAATCTATTCAGTGTACGTAATTCAAGTCTCTTGCAGCCACTACAGAACATGTCACAATATTGTGTATTCATGCTGTAGTAGACCTGTTCATCCCATTTGAATGATAACTCTCAATACTTAATCCATTATACAGCGGGTCAGGCTTTGACAGGACGTACTTGCACTATCCACCTTCACAATAAGCGGAATAACTGTGTGGCATTTAGAATAGTGTCCATGTATGACACATTGACACCTTTTGCAGGTTTAGGCCATTCATCAACATTAGATAACACCCTGGACATCACGTGTCTGGTGTCTTCCCGCTACCTATTGATGCTGTTGTTAATGTATGATGTGCAATAATTGATTAGGCCAAAAAAGTGCGTTTAATCACAACTAATTAGTTGATCTTGGGTATTTGATAAAGAAAAAAAAGGTTAAAATATATTTAAAAAATCTTAATTTTTCAAATGATTGGTGCAAAATCCCAATACTTCTTTTAAAAAGAAAATTCCATTTTCGAAAATAAGCTGCGCGAACCTAATGGAGGAAGGAGGAAGTGCTCCTATGGATACCCCATGTGTAATTGTGTAGAAGGAATGCAATAAAGTTATCGGGCTTGTGCGAATGACATTATCACAATATCCCCCACCTAGACCTTCTCCGCCCTAATAAAAATGTATTTACTGTAGACTATATGACATGTGTACCTTTGCAGTTAATGAATGTAAATGACACACAGTTTTTTTTATAATAGTCTCCATAGAGAGAACCCATTCTAGAAGTAGAACAATCAGTATAATTATACAGGGCAGTACAATGACATTCTTATAGGCATCAACAGTAATTAAATCTAGACTAATCGTAAGGACTACAACCTCCTCATTTATCACCTGAAATGGCAGTGCTTCGAATTACAGCTAAGTGTTTGACCGTACCCTGTGTATATGAGTGAAATGATTAGACTGGTTCGCGCAGGCTCTTTCTACAGATACCTTTGCGACATTCAAACTGGTTATGGGTAAACACCATATGTCTAGACCTTTGTTCATGTGTGTAGCACTGTTAACATCACAGACATTAATAATGATAATCGGGCATAATATTATATGGAGGATGTCAGTATGTGATGGCAGGTAATGTAGCAAATGAATGAGATGGTCAGCTAGATCAAAAAGCAGAAAAGGTCAGTTAATGTCTATATAATTATACTATGGAATGTTCAACTCATAGCTCGTAGTGAATCTAAATCAGGAAGCTAAACAATTCTTGAGAAAGCACATCCTTCACACTAAAACCCCAGGGCTAAAACCTTATTTTTCCGGACATTCAGTATTGATGGCAGCTGCCCCAGGGAAATTACTGATACTTTCCTCTGTTATAACACATTTATCAGCATGCAAGTCCATGTTAAACAAGAAAACGTCTTACCCAAGAACAAAATGGTCATTCAAAGTTATGTATGGATTCTCATGAACCTTATTCTTGAGAAACATTTGCATACCCCTCTTTAAAATGAATCTGGATTAGAGAGGTAACTTATGTATAGAATCCGTGTTGTCATGTGTATAGATGTTGAATGCCTTTTGTACCATTCCACCAAAGGGATGCACTGTGTGAATCAATCATGCCTTGGGCGATAGAGGAAGCGGCACTCGGACCATTACATTGACGGCTGTGATACCAGGGTTCAGGGTTTAGATAAATAGCACATTAGGCCCTACTTAAGGTTACAATGGGTGCTTGCTTCTCTAGTACTCTCATCTTCCCTTCTTTTATACCCTACCATTGGGATATAGACAGAGCTGCACGCTAAAGTGACCGAGTCAGTGGTTATTGCATGAGTGGTGCTAGGGCCGTATTGCACGATGGCCGTAGGCCGAGTGCAATACGGCCCTAGCACCACGAGTGCAATAACCACTGAAGAGGGCACTTTTAAGTGCCGCTCTGTATTCATTTCAGGGTATATCGATGTAAAATAGATATGTAGTCTATGTTTCTTTACTTCCACGATGTTTCTTTACTTCCGCGGCATTTGTTTACCTCTGTTGGCCGCCATTTCGAATTGAGTACAAGTCACGTGACCTTTCGTAGCCTAGAAACGCCATGGCGACCCCATGGCGACCCATGGCTACCCTCGGGAGCGTGCAATACGACCCCAGCGTGTAATACGACCTAGGGTTATTGCACGCTGCCCTGGGGAACAGCCCACCCATTGCTTTAACCTTGACTGTCCGTATTCACCATGAAATAAAAAGCCATATCTCATGCATATAACATTATGGTGATAGTGATTTGATAGTAGATGAATTATTGATGATTGTTTTACCATATGAATCAAAGTTCTGGAATAATACCCTCATCAATCTAAAGCTCATGAACAGTATTATCAAGATAAATATGGAGAGATTAATAAACTACTGTTTTAGAATGCATCGCATAGCCTGAGTTTCTTTCCACACAAACTGACACCTATGACCACAGGAACCTGCAATGGAGTTGAGGCCCAGCCGGCAAGTGCTATCTGCATGCCACAGGCATGCGGGCAGACACCGTTTTCCCACCCCCACAGCATGTGAATAGCATGCCTTATTCCCACGCCCATTAGGGTGCAGGAAAGACTACATGCAAAAGCCCACAGGTTTACCCGCTGTCTCTGTGGTGTAATGGCTATCACGTTTGCTTTCTGTGTGGGTGGCCAGGGTTCGGGGTCCGGAAAGGGCACTCACTTTCCTATTTTTCTTTGCATTTAAAAGAAATCATATCCCGGGGGTGGGGGGAGGGACCCTGAGGGGGTGCGAATAATAGCCCCAATTCACACCCCAATTGCCACCCTATAGGCCTACAAGTATAGTAAAGGGTGCCAATAAGACCTGTATTGCACACCCTATATGCTGTGGTGATCAGAACTATTATTCAGACCCTACCCAGTGTGGGAATAAGAGCTCTTATTCACATGCTGTAGGCCTGCGAATAGCAGCCACTATTCACACGCATCAGAATAGCATCCATCGGCCATCTCATCCCATCAAGTTTATATAGTAGTATCGGCACACTGCCAATTGGAAACATACTAAAGGTTTAACTTCCTGAAGCAGAATATCCCGAGTTTTTTTTTTAAATGAACAACGAAAAAAATTCATGAATAATTGCTCAAAACAGCTGTGCAACATGATCTTGGTATGGAGTAACATTAATTGACTCCTTCAGTTCTCAATTACAACTTATGATAAGAAGATGCGATAAACCTTGTTTCGCTCAGATCCACAGATATTATCTCATGTTGTAGCATCCTCCTATTAGTGGTGCACCATAAATGTGTCAGCTCCTGCTCTATATTCAGTTCATTAATGTTATTTATTGTCTCTCAATCACATAAAGATGGGCTTATCTCAGAACAGGTTGTTCTCATTGACTCCAGCTTCACAGGCAGTGCCATAAAACTCTCCACTTTCTCATTCTATCAGATAATATCATGTTACCTCCTAGTTTTATTAATCAACGCTTTGACACAGGCACAGGCGCTGTTCCCAATATTCGATTCCCCATTCTACATTAAACGGCAATACGACAAAATGCTGAAACAAAATTCTTCTTACCATATGATGCATATTCTAGGGAGGATGTAAACAAAAAGACAAAGGCATTTTCATGAAGTTGGCACATGCTGCAACGATGTATTAAAAAAGTGCTTATTGAATTAATAGGTTGTGTGTATATTCAGTAAACATTGATATTCTCCTCTTTTGTTCTGGCGCTAGAAATTGTTCTAGTTGTTATATTGGGAGCTATATATTTATGATGACTATCCAGTGGTGAGGGCAGTGGTCAGAGTCATAAAGAAAAGAAGACCAGACGAGCTCATAAAGGGCCTGGCCATGGTCAAAATAGAGGGGACTGTGGTAGGGGCAAAGGTCACTGACCAGCATCCCCTCTCTCGACCCTTTCTGACATTCTCTCTCAGCCGCACATTCTTGCACACAACTGAGACCAAATTGCCTCAACTCAAGGAGTCCTGCCATGGCCAGTGCTGGACAGTAACGGGCCTTGCAACCTTTTAAGTTGATTGAGGGTCTTTGCTTCCGATCCATCTCCATTCTCATGGAGACTAAATCACAGTACTTGCATCATTACTTGATTATATATATGTATGTATATATATATATCGTTCTATTTAATTGACTGGTCAGTTTTCAACTGAAATTGAATTTGCACAGTGGAACTGAATAATCAGCTGTATTATGTTCAAAAACATATAGTGATATGAAGCATTTCCTAGATGCATAATATTGATTTGGGGTTATTTAAAGCCAGATCCTCAAAATAGTGCTGCAGGTAGTGCTCAGCAATGTTCTAGTGAACTAACAAGGTATGTATTAGTAGTGAGAGTGTAGCTTTGATGTTGGTCCAACAATGAATGAAGTTGTAGAACTTGTCAGATGCGCAAGTCTCCTTATTGACCAGAGTGATTTCAAAAGTACTTTCAGCTAAACAACCCCAGAGCACATCCCTTGTGGTTATTAGCAGGGGTAGACACTAACGCTGGCCCGGGAGCCAATGGCCCGTAATTCTGAGTCCGGGCCCGCAGTTTTCTTCAGAATAACCTTCCCATGGGCCCGGGTGGCCCACAGGAAATTTTGCAAAATATTTGGGAGGAATATACTTGATGAGTATATTCATGTAATGTGTCGTTGGAAAGAGAAATATGTGAGCAATTTGGTCTCATTTTGACATAGATAAATCAGAAATATATATGGTTTTCTCTTTGAAAAAAAAGTAAAATGCAGCTGAAAATCCGGGCCCATAGATTTTTGGAGCTACGGGCCCGGGTGGCCCACAGCTTATAAAGTTAGTGTCTACCCCTGATTAGCCTTCGGAAATCAGCAAATCAAATCAGGGACTGACTTGCATGCTAACTACATTGGCATGCCTTACCCTGTCCATCCTGAGTGGAGCCTTTGGAAAGCAGGCCTCTCTCTCAAGGTGCCCCTTAGATAAATGTCATCCTTGGCATACCTAAAGCCCTGTCACTTCTGCTCGTCAGAGTTAAAGCGTGTTTCAGATAATCTCAGGAATATAATCAAGCGTACCTCTTTTGAGTATATCCCATCAATGGAAAATGGAAAATCATTTCATTAACCATATTAAAAGTTTTAAACCTTCCTATGTGCCCTATTTACAGCTGTAACTCTCAAATAGGGCCTCCTATGCCTAGAGGGCTGTTTGAGAGTTACAGACAGAAGGGTCAGTTTCTGTTGTGGCTTTTGATGCTACTTAACACTATTCCCTAAATTATTGATGATTCCTGGTTTTCTGATTTCAGGTGACACAATGTTGCAACAAGAGCAACAGCTATTTACAGCTGTAACTCTCAAATAGGGCCTCCTATGCCTAGAGGGCTGTTTGAGAGTTACAGACAGAAGGGTCAGTTTCTGTTGTGGCTTTTGATGCTGCTTAACACTGTTTCCTAAATTATTGATGATTCCTGGTTTTCTGATTTCAGGTGACACAATGTTGCAACAAGAGAATCAATCATTTAAGTCTTTATTGAGGATGTTACAATAAGCTGAATTTCTGTTGAGCACCGAGTATTTGGTTGATATGGTAATAGGCAAGCAAATTCTAGACGGTCTTTGTTTACATGACTGTATCTTAGGGACGGTGTAGTAAACGCTGTCCTTTGCCAATGCTCTACCCCATGCCAACCCTCTCCCAAGGAGGCATGGCCAGGTCAGTGAGTAACGAACCACAATCAAATAACACAGAGTGGTGATCCTGCATTGCAATGATCTAACTCTTAACTTGAAGCCTTCCTCCCGTGGGTTTCCCTTCAAGTGGAGGGGTGTGTGATAGATGGCACTGGGCCCTAACCAGCACCCATTTGTGAAGACTTTGTGATAGTGTTTGGATATTGATGTAACAGAGAAGCAAAGCTATAAGTAGATAAACGACACAAAAGCGATATGTTTTTATGTTATGTGTTTGGATACATGGTGTTTTGATACATGTTCCTTTTAAGGGTTTCTTGTGATGCATGTTATCATGAAATAGAATGTGACTCTGTTGACTATAAAAGCAGTGCTACACTATAAATACTCTCTCTTATCGTTCACTTTCGGATTTTCAAATTTAAACACATCAGCTTGGTATACATAATCACATTTTGAAAGACGCACTTGACTCGATGGCATATTATAGTCCTAATGCTTGATCCACATTTATCTTGCCTGCTTTTCATGCTAGCAGTTGGTTAAGGCATCCGCGGTATGTAGATGCTATTTTCACAATCAGGTGAATCAAGTGGTGAGGATAATGGTCAAGCAGGCAAGGTCATGATGGGACTGGTCAAAGTTAAAACAAAGGTGGCTATAGCAGGGGCAAATAATGTGTACCACTCTAAAGACGAAAGACAATGCGATTCCAAAACACCTCATCACTTCCAACGACTCACCATTAGCATTAAAGCATTTCCTGATGTCTCAATCCCAGGTGAAATTCGATCTTCTAATCATGAATTGCCTACGTTGCGGACCATTCCTCCGCTTTATAATTAGCTATGTCTGACTCCGTAAATTGGTGACTCATCCACATGGTTAATGGAACGTCTGGTCTTTAAGCAGTATAGATTGTGGCTGACAATTCGGCTTTTGCCCTAAATCACTTTGAAAATCAACTTGTACCAGCTGCTCATAAGATAGGATCTCACATATCAATCTTCTAAATTAGAAATCTCAGATGTGATAGCAGGTAAAGGAATCTCTAGAGGTTTGAGATATGTATTATTAGGTTGTCCCTCAGAGGCAGCTTAAACATAGTGTTAGTGTTTGTAAAGTCACTCAGACCAGGAGAGGAAATTGGATTGATGAACTGCCTGATTGGTTTACCCTGCCAGACTGCTCTAGCTTCTAGCAGTATCGAGAGACATTGCCGGTCTATTTCAATTGACTATACACTGTTGACTGCGATTATTGATAGATCCCAACACAAAAAGTGGCCTGCTAGACATCTTAATTACAGTTTGCAGTGTAGTGTAAATGGGGTGGTGATTAGCTGGAAGTAGCAGCGCAAAATTAGATGATGCCCCAAGTGGGATAACCATTGATTATTAATAGATTCTCTCAATAGACTGTTTTGCATGTTCGCATAGTGATTGTGCATAGTGGGATACCGGCTGTAATTGAGGTACTAATTAGCTACACCATAATAAGGATGAGGATGACATGACAGTCAGAAAGTGAAAACTTTATAATTGGTGGAATTCAACTTTGAAATAAATGTTTGCAATCATAAATGAAAATAAAGTTGTGCTTTAAAGCTTAGGAATCAATACAAATACTTCAGACTTTTTTCATATGTATGTATAGTAATATGAATAATCCTGAAGGCCAAGATGCATGCTCCACAATACATTATTGTGTCTTTCTAGAACCCACTCATTGGATAAGAAAGAAAAGTCATACTTAAATCGCTGTTAACATAAAATCTTTTTTCACATTACCTAATATGACCTGTAAAAAGCGATCATTGATATAATAAGTAGATTAGCTTGTTCATAAGGGTTTAACTTTACTAAGGAAATGGTGCATACTTTGTTAATCTGGGCCATCAATATAAAGTAATTAGCGCTGGGCTCTGGGCAAGAGTTTGGACGATGAGTGGTGGATCTGTTAGTTATAGCCTAGGCCAAGAATACAGTCTGTTCAGTAGCATCATGTCCACGTTCTCCAATGTGCCCATACATGAATACCTATTGTATAGCTCAGGTCCATAAGCAGAGCTGCTAGCAATCCTGGGTAGGTCAACATTGGGCAGCGGGCAATATGATTGCATGTATGTGGTAGACAGAGGGTCAGAGTAGTGTGGGATACTAAGCATACTATGTGGTCCCCCATTCATCTGACAGCTTCACAATTCCGAGGTAGGTCTAGGGTGAACTGGCATCATATTATCCAGTATTCCAAGTGCAAACCATATCTATATCCTTCCCTATGTTGCCTTGTGATTGTGATGTATACTCATTCCGACTCTGTGCGTTTGATCAATAGCAAATCCAGGTCTGCTGCCAAGAACTATACCTTAGTACCCTAAAATGGACATCGGGTATTCAGAGGGTAGGAATAGGGCTTCGGGAGAGGATGCATTTAGATCCTACATATGCCAAATCTCCCTCCATTCAATTGCATGTATGACAACATCACCCTCCCGCTGTCCGTATTCCATCTGCATCCAGCTATATTAGACCTTTTCACATGACTCTCCTTTAGTAGTACTGTTCCCATCCTGTTACCATGGGCTGACCATGGACCCATGTACCCAGCTCCCCTCAGGTTGCTAATACATGCAGCAGGACCATGTCTCAGCCCTCTGTATTGAGTTTAATTTGCCAAACTTGACGCATGCATAAGGAACTTAAGCACGGTGTGCAAGACCTTGCAGATTTCGATCACAAATTGGAGGACACACACCGTTAGACCTTACACAGTTTCATTCAGAATTGGAGAAGATTGTACTGTAGCTTGCACACTACGATCACGACAAATCCTTGGGACAAGGTCTTACTTTTCTCATTTTACTGGTGCTTCTTTGTTCAAATGAATTTTGAATTACAATGCAAAGCAATAGTGAGTAGGAATTAGAGGCAGAGTTTAAGTCTCTGATCTCACACGTAGATCTCAAGTTTAAGATTTCCACCATGAAGCAAATCCTTTAAGCTATTATGAGGCAACATGACCCAGCTGCTGTGTGAAATGAAAAACTGCTCAGCCACCATGTCCTTGATTACAGCCCTAATAACCAGAGACGTGACCCCAGGGGAGAAATATGGCCGTAAAGTAAGACCTTTAGGCAAGACGAAGGTTGCAAGGTCTCACATTGATTCATTTTATATTACAGGGAACGGCTGAGAGCTTGCTTGGAAGTGCTTGAGGGAAATCGACCTAGGGCTGGTCAAGGCAGGAGAGTGAGCAGATGATATGAACCGAATCAAAATGCATTCACCACTAGCTCATCCCTCTTTGATTCCCAAGGGCTTTTTGTCTCTCCCCTCGCCCTCTCAGCTTTTTCTCCCTCCATAACTGTCTTTCCCTTTATCTTTTGTTTATTTTTGTTTCAATTTCAGCATCTCTCTTCAAATTTTCATAATGTATCTGTAATATGCACACAACCTTCTGTCTTTATCATGAAGGAGGATTTCTTTATAATTGAAAGGTGGTCTCTTTAACTCTATAATTTTTCTGGTTAGTGTGAGCAGTCCTGGCCTGGTTTTAATGAGCTTTCATTGACAGCTAAAAGAAGTAATCACTCACCTAGATATGTTCATTGTGGATATGATATGATCAGCGGACCGTTTAACAGCGTTGGTCTTGTAGCTACGTCTTTAATTCACCACTTGCTGGATGTGAAGAGTTCTCTTTTTTTTGCATAATGGTATTAAAAATTGTTTTACAATTGTGTCCAGGTCGAACCACAAAACCCATCTGCATATCAAAATAAAATAAGTAGGTGAGAAGTAGATAAGCAGATACCGTATACCAAAATGCAATATAACTATAACATTACAACTGTTATTTATAGGGTTGTGGCTATTATTTATTCTGTCGTAAAAGAATTTATTATGTTAAACCTTGTCTTTTCCAGTATTGAGCCCTCATGAATTAGCACTATACATGCTAGTTGTCTTGGGCAGCCAAGAGGTCAGTGGTTTGAACAAGTGGTCGCTAAGCAGTACCCCAGGTATCCACGCATTCCCTTTGATGGTGTCAGTAAACAGTTGGTTATAGAGACACATAGTTTGGCTCTAGTCTCTGATATGTGTGGTTTATGTCAATATTATGTACATATCATATTGCTCTAGGCCTAGTTGGTGTGGTATTGACATATCGCTGCATGGAATCTAGATATGCAGAGCACCATGTGCTCAGGCCTTTGTTCATGTATATGGCAGTGCTAGCATCAACATCAGGGACATTCATGACAATGAGAGGGCATACGTGGACCGCGTCACTACAGAATAGCTGGTAATCTTTTGTTTGTTTGTTATTTCTTTCATTTATACAGAAACTGACGAGGGTTAAACCCTTTTTTGTTGCAGATCCTGTCTGTCTTTAGACGACAGTGTCTGTCAGGGGGCAGAGGCCATGACTATTACAGGGTACCTGGCTCACTCATGGGGCCAGGTAGCCTGCAAGTGTACATATTACTAATGCAAACTAGTCCTAGGTAGTTGTCCTAGGTAGTCCTAGGTAGTCCTAGGTGTGTTGGCATGAATAGTAATCTTTCTGCTCCTAAGCTGAGAACTGGGTATGTGAAATCTTTTGTTAGCACTTTTGTTAAAAATGTCATAGCTTTAGATTTTTTAGCATTAAGAGAAAGTTTATTTCTAATGCACCACTTGGTGATTTTAGCTAGATCTTGATTTATTTTATGCTAAATGGCATTGTCTGTTGGGCTGTGTTCGACATATATCACTGTATCGTCAGTATAATGTTGGCACATAAGATTTTGAAGTGAGTAGCTAAGGTCATTTATGTACATAAGAAAAAGGAGGGGTCCCAGGACAGACCCCAGGGGGATGCCACATGTGATACGTTCTGTTCCTGAGACTGTGCCAAGTTTTTTTTAATTTGTGTTCTGTTTGTAAGATAATTTTCTATTAATTTTGAAGAATTATTGTCAAAGCCAAGATTTATTAATTTGATATAGAGAATTTTGTGGCCTAAGGTGTCAAAAGCTTTTTTTTTAATCGAGAAATACGACATTGGTATATTCATCCTAATGGAATGATCTGTAGATCTATATTATTTGTTAACTTACTTAGACTATATATTATACTGCGACCTGGTCTGAATTCATCCTGGTTTTCATTTAATAAATCATTTCTATTTAAATATCTAATGATTTGCTTGTGTAGAATTTTTTCAGTTATTTTTAGCAGGTAGTGGTAGGAGTGAGATTGGCCTAAGGTTGCTAACGTCTTTTGTATCTCCACCTTTTGGACTGGGACTCACTAATTTTTTTCCAACTATCAGGAAACCGTTGTCTTGTAGTCATCAGGTGTATGACATGTAGAACGTGGCATCAGAGGGTTAGCATAGCATCTTTCTATGAGTGTGTGTGGCTATGTCTTGTACCCCTGATGACTTGTTTGTCTTGATCTTTTTGATTATTGGGAGCAGATCCTCTATGGCACATTCTTCAAAGGAGAATATGCTTTCTGCTCTAGGACCTGTTGCTACCCATTCCAGATCCATGTCCCAAGCAAGCTTACTTCCAATATGGTTAGTGGATCTCGTCATTGAGAGCAAAGGGTCAATTGATTCCCATTGCAATTGTAACCTGCTGCATCTAAACCAGGAAGAGAACCAAAGGGTCATTAAAAGTAATTTTATTCTCCTCTGAACCTTATGTCTGTGTCTCACGAACTTGGGCCAATGTCAACGTCTCTGACAGGGTACCATCTCTGACTGGGTGCCATCCCTGACCGGGTGCCATCTCTGACCAGCCTGACTAAAAACAGGTTATTTAGGGCAGATGATGAGAAAAATGGCCAACTAATTATTATAACATCCATTTACTTTTTCACCCAAATTCTATCTACATCTGCCCTAAATAAACCGATCCATTCAGGCCGATTAGAGATGGCACCTGGTCAGAGATGGCACCTGGTCAGAGACGAAAACAGTGGCCCAAGTTAGTGAGACACAGCCTTATGTATTAAATTGGTTCCTAAGTAACATTTTTATACCAATCTGCTTTAAGTGAACCCGGATAAGGGAGTTACCTCAAGCATGGAATCAGTGATCTGCATAGATTGTTGAATGCCTCCTCGCCACTGTAACACTCCATCAGTGTGATGCATTGGGTACATGTTCCATGACTCTTTGGTAGCAAATGCACTCTTACCAATATGCTGTGTTATATCAGGGTTTGGGGTTGGCGCAATGACACAGTGGGTGCTGTATTCACTAGTACTATCATCATCCCTTCTTTATACAGACATTTCAATCGGGACAAACCGTTGTGTGTTGCATAATCACATCAGGGTTAGTATAGTGATTGGAAGGCAGATGAATTACGAGTAATTGTTTTACCATAATTATGAATCAGGATGATGGAATAATATTCTCGTAGATCCTTGTAATATCTGACCTTTTGACACTGGGATGATCATTGGACAGTACCCATATTCTGGTTTCATACATGAGATGAGCATACTGGATCTGTCTGCCCATAGTAGTGATCATAGAGCACATGTCAATGAGTTAATTGGTTACATAAAGGTTCAGTAGTCACGTAAAATCATAAAAAATAATGTGAGCAGATAAATAGCTGATGTACTGCAGCTTCTATAGCTAAGGAATAGTATAGTCATTTTGAATATGGAGTTATTCATGATTCACTATTCAGAGGATCAATGTTTATTAGTTTAAAGAGCTTTGCAACATGATAAATGTGAATGGTACCATTAAAGGTCTCCTTTAGTTTGCAATTACCTGACGCCAAGTCTTCTCATTCCTTGCAACATAACGATGTAATAAATGGTGTTTAAATCAGACTCAATGTCATGTTGTAGGACCCCTCCTATTAGTGACACAATCATTGATATGTCAGCTACTGCTTTATATTCAGTTCATTAAGGTTGTTTATCGTCCAAAAATCCTATAAAGAGGGAGTAATCTAAGAGCTCTCCTCAGCTCCAACCAACCTATTCAGTAGTCCTTGCCTCTCTTCTGCAACATAGTATGATATAACCTCCTTTATGTTTTCATCAACGCATTGACACTAGATCTGAAGATTATCCCCATATTTATCTATGTCTATTTGCCATACTAAACAGGCAGAGCAATTGCTTAAATTATATATAATAGGGGCTATATAATTATGATTATGATTACTCCCTTTCTAGGGCAGCGGTTATATAATTATATAGAGGAAGCGGTTATATGATTATATAGAGGTTTAAGAGCAGGCAAGGTCATACAGGGCCTGGTAGAGGTCAAAACAGAGGTGACTGTGGCATGGGTTGGAGTGACTGCCCAGCATCCCCTTCTCCCCATTTTTGTCACCTTCTGTCTCGCCCACGCACTCTCATGACCAAGTGAGACCAAAATTAATTGTCTCAGTCCAAGAGGTCCTGCAGGGGCCATCAAATTTGTCACAGAATCATAATTTGCGGCACAAATTGCTGCTAGAGGCCTTTGTTTAAAAATATATATAAAAGGTTGGTTAAAGCTATGTTACTCTGGGTAGTGCTTGGAAGGGTCAAAGGTCAAGGTCCAAGGTCGCTGGGCACCTGGAAAATTCTCCAGTTTGGGTAAGTCAGTTTTCATGGCAACTAGCGCACATTCGGAACACACTATTTTATGAAGGATGCAAATAAAATAAATCAGATATGTGTTAAGCTTTAATTTAAGGGGTCATTCATTAATGCGAACTCACAAAAACCCCAACCTTTTGCCCATCCGAAGGAGACAAATAGGGTCAGAACCAAAGATTTTGTCAGCTATTTGTACCATGACACCTTAGCCAAGGACTTGTGAGCGTCAGTTTTTGCCATATTACCTGTTTATATAATAAATACATTTGTCAACAGATACTCTGGTTGAATGTGAGCTTTTTACCATGTGTGATTTGTGAGCCCTGTATTTTAGTTGTCTCTACCTAGTAATGACCACATGCCCACACCATGCAGAAACTATCTTTGTCAAAACGTGCCAGACAGTTGCTTACACCATGGGCCAAATTAGGTAATCACTCATACTGACAGAACATTTCAATTTGATCTTGCCCACATGGCAGCATTACGCTGGACTAATCCAGTTGAGATAGTGACATGCTGATCCTTCATACTATAGTTGGTCTGTCACCATGTGTTGATCAGTCAATGTGTGTCCCTAAGTTACTAGTGGGTTCGTCAGTCACTGTGTGTTCAATGCAATCACTAAATCACCCTTAGCGTCAGTCGAGTGTGATGTAAATCACACATACAACCACTTCTATAAATATTATATGGTATTCAACTTGTTCATTATACAGCATAATTAATTCTAAAGAGCCACTTATACTTTATATGTTCCTACAAAACCCTGATTCTGTGCCGATTCTATAAGCCGCACCAGCGATCTGACTCGTGTACTAGCCACAGCCTATACGCGAGGTTTTACGGTAATTATGTCTCCCTGATAGAGGGAGATGACCATAGTGTTTGTTAAAGCTTAAAAAATGGTGAACCTGGTGAATTAGATATCATTTAGAAATTACTATTATGATAATATTATATCACCTTTGTACACTTAATCTATTTTAGGAATGGGGAATTTAGTGCAATTATATAAAAAAAAAAAAAAATCTGGAAATTAGGATCCTTATTTAAGATGTAATACGAACTTATAAATATTGAACAAATGGTATGTAAAGATCAGAGTCTCAAGGTATAGGTATGATGTGTTTATTAGCAACAAGTTCTACAATTTAGTTGTTATAACGAATTGCAAGGATGACATGAGTAATTCAACACTGATCACTAAACTGATACGAGAAATTTCATTTGGGGAATATTTTGAAATGAAACCTTTTATCTGAACCATGAAACAGTCCCGTCACTGTTATGATTTAGCAGTATTCCAATAGTGTATACCTGTTCTAGCTGAATGTAATTATGTACTGCTTTCCCATATAAAACGTACTTAAATAGCTGTCAAATGTTGCAGAACAAATCATTCGTTGTTTTGTAGAGTACCCGTAAAATCCTGCCCTATGATAGATATGAATTGATTTATGAACGTTGAAGGAATATGTTGTTTGGAATGAAGATAAAGTTGAAGTTGGAAAAGTGAGGTATTTTACAGACACCGGACTTCACACTTTATTTTGTGAATTTTTAATGGAATATATAGAGAATATCAAATTATGATGAGTAGCCAGGATTACATCTTTGATCCTTTTTCATCTAATTCTTTATGTATGTTTTCCTCAATTTCAGAAATGAGTACATTCGGCAAGTACAATTTTCAACTGAAATCAAGACTGTATAAATATGAAAGTCAATACATATTAAGTGGTTGTGGTGACATGCATTTTCAACTTCTTCGTTTGAACAATCAATGTTACAATAGATACTTTACATGCCTTTCCACTCCTAAACCCGTTTCTGGTACAAACATGTTCTAAGGTCAGCAAAACAACAACACATTATCAACCATTGAAAGCCAATTTACTTGAGCTTACTTAAAAAATAGAAATCAACAAATGGCACTGAGTGCCAGTTTCATTGCAGGAGCATCAGCCTTTGCCATGGGTCTGCATGTAGCATGGGACATGATTGTGCTAAAGTCTGGGAACCACCTCAGTATTCCGTATAAGTATTCTCACACTGATACGTCTGTTCAAATAGTGGTCAAACACTCAAAAAAAAAGAGAATTTTACCTTTTATGGAACAACACTCTTGTCCAAAGGACATGTAATTTCAGCAAAAATGTGTTCATTGTGTTTATGTTAGGAGACCTATACATTACAACAAACGTATCACAAATATTGAGGCAGTTCTCAGACTTTGGTCTTAATATGTGACACTGCATCGAGTCTGAGTTTAAGCATATTTAAGTGTTGCCTAAATATCTGGAAGACTCCTTTTCATTGAAATGAGCAGAACTCTTGACTGTTCTAAATAAAATGTCAACTTTGAATATTAAGCAAAAGTAAAATGTGAGGGAAAACATGTAAATCTCGAATAGCTTATCCAAAGCTACTTAGGGTCCATTCAATAGTTGGTGAAGACTTACATGCGTTTCCATGTAAGGCAGAAATAATTTAAAGCAAACAACTTTTTCCACATCATCTTATTGGGCAGTTAATATGTTGAGTGACACTTAAACATGCTTAAATTGCAAACCTGATGCAGTAATTGTAACAACACCTGTTTTATCATGGTACATCACCTTACAACCAATGCCATATATAACAAAGATGGATTCTTACATACATATATACAACTATGCCAATACTATGTACATTATTTCATATAATTGATGGCCATGGACCACGTGTAAATGCATCTTCACTGAGCATAACTGGTAATATCATCAAGTTAATGCATGTTGTACCATAATACAGTTCGTTCAGATGTTTTGATTGGACATGAACAAGTACGTTGTCTGGTTTATCGAAAATATCTCTTTAACTGTTTAACCTCCGAATGTCGTGTCCTTATCATAGATCATTGAATCTGATGTAACCTATATTGTATGGAATACTCACGAAATGGAAAATAACCAATGTCTCAAGGACAATTAATCATATATTGATATTCTTGGACTTGGGAATTACACAAATGTCAAATCTATTTGACATTTTCACTTCCTTTTTAAAAAAAGATTTCTGAAAACACCAACAAAAAAAAACCCGCAGCCAATCTGTCCACGAGACATTGTAGTACTGTTTTTCCTTCTCTTATGAATTCTTACATAGTTCTTATATACAAAAGTAAAATCATTTTGTTTTATTTTTAACTATTTCTCATAATTATTCACAAAGCATTGTGTGAACTTCTAGGTTGAGGCTTCATCATTCACCCTTCTGTCACTGCAAACATTGTTTATAAACACCTCACAATCAACATTTTATATACTCAGTCACTTCCATTATCAACAAAGCTAATGTAAATATTTTATGAATTCTTGTTAAATCCTGCATTAGTTCCTTGATGAGATGTCAGACATATATAAACCCACAGCATATATATATGCATGTACATACCACATGAAGAGTAGTTTAACAACGATGACCGATAACATACAATTTCAACTTGTCCCGGGATTCCAGTAGGATGAGATGATGGACAGGCACCGCTTGATTCTCTATGGCTCAATTCTATCATATACTGCCTTTCGGACCAGTTCCTCTAATGATTCCATTTACCCTAATAGTAGTGGAATGGATATTTTCTTGGAACCTATTTTAGAGCGACATGCTCAAGCTCTGAAAAGATGAAAGCAGAGTGCCCGTGTAGGAGTTGCTCTCCACATGGAAAGTGGAATATCACAAGGTAGGGAGAGCATGACACAGAGTAGATCTTATCTCCCTACATGGGGAACAGTTATTCTTTATTCAGCAAATAATAAATATGACAAATAAGAGACTTAAAATAATATTTCCTTTATGGATACATCAATAGCAATGATAAGTAAACTGAAGATGTAAAAGCAGCCCCGTCACTGATGGGTAAAGGTGGATGTTGGTGACTTCACAGTGACCTGTTTACCATTAGAGGTAGAGTCACTTTAAGGCTCCCTAAATAGGTCCCAAGATAATCCGTATCAATTGGATAGGTCATAATTTAATAAATCTATAGAAAAGGTCCTTAGCAGTTGGTTATGCGGGTCGCGCCACCTCTAGAGAACTTGTTATCTCTGTCCATGTTGGCCAGGTTGGTGGCTAGGGTGTTGGAATAGCGGTAGGCATAGGTCTGGTCAGGATGCCGCCGGCTCTCTGCTGACATGCAGCACACACAGCAGCACGTGCACGCCTTCTTAAACTCCTTACGGAACTTAGCTGCAAAATTGGAGAAAAAATGTATTGAGCCGAGAGCATAGACATATAGCAACATTCATCCCACTTATCAACACGAGTAAGTTGCCATTGTTGCATTCATCAAGGGCAATATTCCCCTGGAGGTTAAGCCGCAGCATCAAGCTATTCAAACAAGGTACAGATCGTATATAATCATACTTGATATTTGAATCATCGACTTTCAACCTATACTGGAACTACATGATTTGGCTTGGCTTTAGACTTAACACAGAGAGATTCCTTGCTTAATTGAATGATCAAAACGCCACGTCATTCTTGTTGCCAGACATTCACATCATCAGCAACTTCACATATTTTATCCTTAAACCTCAAATATTTTAATATTCATGTTCACATTGTTCGGACATAGCGATGCAATATTATATGGGATAACTGTACTACATATTGCAGCACATGCTTACCACTCATAAAGTTGTATATTACTGGGTTGATGGCACTATTAAAATAGCACATCCAGTGAGCGATTAATGCGAAGTACGTCACACTAGCGGCAGCATCCTTTAATGCACCTGCATACCTGCAGAGTAAAAGGGTAGTCAGGTTAACACTTGGCAGTACAGGTTCGGCGAAATAAAAGGTTTGTTTCAGGTCACCCGACCAAACATATCGAAACAGGGCCGGCGTTATTTTATGCAATTTTGTAGAAACTTTTGTATTTTTCCCTTTTTTGGTCAATTTTAGGAGGTAGTACTTTCAGGTTTAAAAAAAAGGTTAAGAAAAAGCTCTGACCTACGGACTCTACATGTTGTTGCCATGTCTCATGAAACATACCATTTTTGGCCTTGGAGTTATAGTATACACAAAGGGAGTCCTACTATCACTTCCCACGTCACGACCAGGGATTTTATATTTCAGAGATGATTCCAGATTATCACAGGTACTTGCCTTATGTATAGGATACATTGACAAAGAAAAAAAGTCCCACCTTAGTATATTGAGTAGGTGAACAGGCAGGTAGCATATACCAAACATGATGACGACGGCTATCAACATCTTAGCTGCCTTCCTCCGGGATTGAAGCTGCATTTCAGCATTCACGTTTGTTGTTGTTGGGTGCAGTTGGTCTCGACCTTGGTTTACAATGGAACGTACAAGATAAGTTTAAATATTATTTCTAAAGATTAAAAAACATATTTTTAGTGTTCTAAAACCGATCCTGGAAAGTAGAGGCAGTGCCCCCGCTGCCAAGCTATTTGCCTATAACTGGCAATTGCAATGTGACATTTCTAGATGTTTGTTGATCGGTCTGGGATGAGAAACGTTAATGCAACCTGCTTCCTACTTCCAAAATGTACTGCTTCCTGGATTTTTCTCTTGATAATTATTGGCGCCTCTGTTCACTCGCGGATGAACAATTAATAAACTTCTACTTCAAATTATTCTAAATTACAAGTTGCTACAACGATCTTCAAATACAGTAGTAAATTGAACTTTAGTAAAACGGGAGATGTACTTAGAGGTGATCAAATGTATTAAGGTGGATTGTCATCTAAGCAAACATTAGACATAATATGTGACGTGAACTGTTTATCGCAATTATGCAGAGCAGCAAATGATCTAGAGCTATGAAATGTGATCTGGACTTAGAATTCCCTAGAATAATTTACTGAACTTTGAAAATACTAGTACCATTTAAAAGTTTTTCCCCTCACAACAGTTGTGTCAAATTTAATCAAACAAAAACATGCTTATATCGTGTAAGTCAATTATATTCAGTATAAAAGAAATATAAGCTGTGTAACTTATTTACTTGCTTGTAAATCTAGATGCCAGTTTTGCAAATGTTTATTTATATCATTCACACAAACTAAACATATTCTTTTCACCTCTAAAGATCTGCTCTATGTGTTAAGTTAACCCGTTATTAACCACATAATGTACCATGCACTTTTCTTGTCATTTCGCCTAAACGATTTACTGGTGATTAACTTGAGGGAAGGTTTTGAGCACAAATTCATGGTCACATTGTTGATACAATAGTAGCCCTTAAAGTAGATCCAACAACAGTTGAACCTTCTCTTGATATAAGTAAGGTAGTAGTATGTTATTTTGTTCATTTACAATACATTTTACTTCCACCTTCACAACAACCAAACTAACACTGCTCAAAGTTCAGAAGCACACAAGAGACAACATCTCAGAAATTGAAGTGGTACAGAGGCAGTGAAAACAGTTAGCACAAGTAAAAGTGTGACATCATCTATATTCAGTGCCCATTTAGGTAGTAGTGCTGTGCTACTCTGCGGTGTGAGCTCCTACCTTTCCTGCACTTATTCTGGGCCCTGAGCTCCGCTTTGCCCGTTATAGATGTCGGTACAGTTCTGTATACACCTGCTGTAATAAAATGTGGCTTTTCCTCAAAAATGACATAATCACATCAAAAACTCAACAAATAGGAAAATACCTCGGGTCAAAATGGTGTAAAACTCACATTAAAAATCCACCCAAGAGTCAAAATTACCTCAGGTAAATTTTCATTAACAAAACGTGTTTGACAGACGTGAAAAGCGTAAAATTTGCAAAACTCTCAAAATTTGTAGAACTGCACAATTTAAACAATAGATGTACATATATAATTAAAATGGAAATTTCTATTCTAATATACAAATATATACTCAACTTGAAAAAGATGTCTATATCAGGTACAAATATAATGAATGTTTCTACTACTAATTCTACTACTATTTCAATAACTACAAGAAACTCCACAGTGTGCCCACTACTTACTTGTCTCAGTGGGTATAACATTGCTCCATAGACATCTGGCTATCTGTACATAGGTGACAAACATCAGCATCAAAGGGCACAGAAACAGCCCTATGCTGATGAATAACTGGTAGGCTTCCTGGTTACCTTCTGACCACCCCATGGGTCTGCAGGAGGTCATGAGGACTGTCACGCCAGGGTACCTAGACTGGGTGTCCAGTACCACCAGTTCTGGCACCAAGATACTTAATGCTATAACCCAAATGAAGCAGATCATGAGCCGTGCCCGCTCCGGCGTGGACTTGAACTTGAGTGGGTGACAGATGGCGTACCAGCGCTCTATGGAGATACAGCTCAGGGTGAGGACCGACACGGACACCGACACGCCCTGCAATATACAAACATGTGAAAAGATTATTACTACAGTCATATAGTAGGTTGTATTTGTTTGTAGACTCTGCAGTGACTAGCTGTAATAGTGTAGCCCAGCAATGCCATTAATTTATGTCCTCTCACAACATTTCACTTTTCTCGGACAATCAATGCAAACATCTTTCACAATCAATCATGATTGTGTCTTTATTGCTTGCAACCTCTGTAGAATTTCCCAGACAATATACTTTCTGAAGTCAAATTCACATAATAAGAATTCAATATAAAGAGACAAAAGCAGATGAAATGTATGGCCTCACTTTAGAAATTAACTCCTGGCATTTCAAGCATTTAAGGGCGGCACTTCTCCATAGAGCTATGAAACAGTATTTGTCCAAGGTTATAATTTTTATATTATAATAACCACAGTTGATCTATATTTCATCGAACGACACCTTATTTACTGCCTGATGAACGCCTTATTGTCATGGTGTCCGTTGGCAGCTAGATATTTAAGCTCCTATTCAAGATGGAGGACTACCCAGTGTCCTTCTAATTACATTTTCTAAAGAGTCCATTTACCATGACTCTAGGCTGTTATATCTAAATCTCTTTTATAAACTAATGGGTTTGCTGTGTAATACATATCAACCAAATTGCGTTTATCTAGTCTAGTTTGTGCACACTGTATGGAGTTTAGACATCCATACACCATGGAGTGTAGTGTACATGACACATTTATAATTAGCTGTCATCGAAATGCTATGTACACATGTTATCTAATCGGTAATGTTCATCAATGGGCGGTTACAGAATTTAATCACGTGGGACGGGTTCTGACCTGGTTGATATTGATTCCGTGTGGTGATTACAACCAAAGTTAGGCCGAGTGACATGTATTACATGAGAGATGCAGAGTGACAGAATAACTCAATAAATGTGAATCAATTCTCAGTCTATGTTAGGCTTTTATTTTAAAAATACCAATTTCTGACCAAAGCTTTTTCTATTTTTGAAAATGAAACTATGAAAATAAAGTTGGCATGGGAGCAACACCTACTCGATTTCTGAATTTACTTTTTCAACTTATGAGAGAGGTAGACATGGTAGACATGGTAGGGCATGGTGCATGGTACATTAAAATTGCTGCTCATGAAAGAGGGGCTCCCTACACAGGAGCATTGTGCCGACAGCTTCTGTGTGCCAGACCTTCATCTTCTGATATCCTTAAACACAATACCAGTAGATCTCCTCATAAATAAAACCTGGGCTATTTGTTACACGTGTTGTCGTTTGCTGGGGTCAATTGTGGTTTGCTATCAAAAATGTAAGATAAATTGATAACTGTTGCGCAAAACTAGTTAAGACTGTGCAAACACCGTTAATTGGACATTCAAATTGTAAGGCAACAAATGATATACATGTAAACAATTGGTGATTAGCGGATAGAAATCTGTTGTTGAAGAGCCACTGTAGTCGGATAAGAACTAACACAACGGGTCTGGCTTTACCACTCACCCTCAGGGAAGGACTTTGACTGATGACCTGTCTGATGGGTTTGCCCTGGCAGCCTACTGGATGCTAGTGGTATCCGCTGTTAAGAAGAGGGACAATATTGCCACTCAGCACTAGATCCGATCATGATCCTGACCAACAACTCCACTTCCTATCAAAGTTGCTTTACAGTGATGTCTTGCCTGTAGACCCACTGTTTACTATGACGTATAAATGACTGCCTTCCTTGCAAGTAACTCTGTATTCCTTTGTGTTTTATTGCCAGCGGTGGGTCTACAAGGTTGGTTTCCTGTAAAGTATTTGAGACCGCAGTTACATGTTAGGCGTGGTCCTATACATTGCCTGCTCACACTCCACTCAATTTTAGAGGAACCCTCGGCATTACTCTCGTAGCCTTTAATCACACCTGCCTTTTTCACTGCACATGAATGAATCGTTTCGGGCTCCTTGTTTTCACAACCTTTCACTTTTCTCAAATAACCAATAACTAGAGTTCTCCTCCGCCTTACACTAACTAAAGACGGCCATCCATCTTTCTCCTACATGTGGTCCTGGGGGCTGGTCAGATGACAAATAAAAAGAGGGCTGTCCCCCTTGTAAGGGAGTTGATAACGACAAGCAATATGTACTTCGCCTAGACAACAGCACAGAGAAAGGAAGTAGAATCACAATGACTCTCGAAGGGGAGTCCGGCCCTGATCACTGTGGTAACTCTCCCCATGACTCTAAACTGACTCCCTATCATTAGGGAGTCTAAGTGTACTACTCCCTTTGCATAAGGTTAATCAGTAGTTGACATGGGCATTTGGAAGCAAAGAATAAGGTGCACCTGTTTATACAGTATTGATACAGGTGTAAGTAATTAAAGTGTCACTCTAGATGAGGTTTGAAACCGGCTCTCACAGCCACCTATCGTACTCTCATGTTGCTAGCATTCTTACGAGCATAGGGCGTGGTCCTTCTTAAAACGTTACCACAGCCTCTACTCAGCTGTCATAGCATAATTTATCTTAGCAGGAATCATCTGGTGTGTAGGATGACTTGTTACGTTACACCTATGATTATTGTAATTGTTAAGTGGCTGAAATATAGTCTTGCCAACAACACAAGCATTTGATTTTCTTTGTTAACGTGCCCAACCGCGCCAATTGGCGCGGTTTTGGGCATAAAAACACCTAGATATTGAAATTGAGGATCATCAAGACACTTCTGCTGGGTCAAATTCTAAGGTTATATCCTCATATGAAGCCCAAGGACCGCACGATTACAATGACACCATTTATCCTGCAGTGAATTTAATACATGAGGAATAGTGCAGACTTAACTAAGGAATAGGTGATCAGAGATGTTTATCAAAAAGTCATAAAAAAACATAATTTCACCAATATGCCCTTCAAAATACATGAAAAATATGAAAGATTGTCATAAAATCATTGTATATCAAGTTTTCCTGCAGATGCTGATTAAGGTATCAATGTTTTTCAATTTCTATTCAGATGGTTTTTATTTGGAACGTTTTCCAAGCTAGGAATGGCCTATTCATAGCCAAATTAGACCTCATTGGCACTAAAAAATGCAGTATATTGAGCATATCAGCAAATAGAATGTTTCAGGTTGCCATGGCAACCAAACTTATATGATTTTACAAGTTAAAGATAAAGTCCATTTCAAGATCTTTCAGGAAAAGTTATTTGATCCTTGTCTTTAAAAAATGTAATTGCCGGTATTGCATGACTTCAAACATCAGAACAATCATATTGAATAAAACAGATGTTGATTAAATAGTTGTGGGCACCAAAGGGTATTGATTATAAAAGAAAATGTCTCAGACCGTTATACAGTAGACCTCCTCCACAGTGTTACACTAACAATTTGGCTACAGGCTCATATGTCGTACTGAGCCTCTAAACCATTCAGAGCCGTGGCCATTAAGTCTACATACATGCCAACATTCAAGCAGCATGACATTCAACTAATTGCTCCCGAAATGGGGGCCATCTCTCTTTGACATTAGGGTAGACTACCACACGACCTACATGACAATGTAGTCAATAGGACATCAAGGGGAAGTAGGGACAGGGACACCTTGTAGGTTGCCAGGTTGTTAGCAGTACATCTTCTTTAATGGGGGAGGGGCTATCCGTCAGACAAACAACTCCATCAATCGGTCTTGCTAGCGCCAGCCAGTGAGACGCTTGCAGGTATTTATGTATGTGGTCACAGCTACTTGGCAAAAGATGCAAGACAATGTTATTGTTAGGATGGGTGATTTTAGAAACAGTGATGGAACCAACATGAGGGACGGGAAGAGAGAAGTACATAGGGCATCAAATAGGTACACTTGAACAAATACAGTAGGGAAAGCTTCCAAACTTCAAGACGGAGTGTCCCCTGTTTTTGTAAACAGATAACATATTCCAAAGGATCGCTAAACCCAACCGAGACCCCTAGCACCTCAGTAAAAATGTGATTCCTATATTACTGAAAAGAAACCTAAGACCATGAATTATACCTACATGATCCCAGCAGAACGGAAAAGAAACATAGGACAAGCAGTACACAGGGAAGAACCATAACCTCCCCATTGGGCTCAACAGTCATTATGTCCAGACTAATTGTAAGTACTTCAGCCGCAATGTCTTCCCCTCATTTATCACTTACAATGGCCTCTAGTAATGGCACATTCTGCTGCTAAGTATTTAGCAGCTGTGGTTGTGATGTGTCTAGATGACAGGATCGGATCTTGTCCTGCTCAGCCTCTTTCAATGGGTACTGTAATTTTGCTGATAATCATTTGTGATACTCAGAAATCAGACTGGTTAGGGATGGGGGATTTTCATGGCATCAGATCGTGTGAGCCTGTGTTAATTCCATACAAAGGTGATAAGGATATGCTTTGTAAAAGGTGGAAGTACGAGAAAAGGAGGGAGTGTTGAACATAGTTCTAGGCTAATGTTAAAGGGGCAAATCTCATTACCCCGGGCCTCCAGCGACAGTAGGAGTGCAGTCGGGTTAAAGACTGCCTTAATATGCAATGTACTATACTGCAAAACTCAACTGGTAATGTTGTTTGATTTAAATGAAAGCTAAAAAACAATTGACTCTTCATTGTCATGGCTAATTCCCTTGTTACCCCATTTTTCTCTTCCTCCATATACACTGTAGCCAGTAAACTTAATGCAACACTGTTATGTCTTGTTTGGATCCATGATTTAGCACTACCCCCCGGCTTACCCTGACGAGAATGGATGAGTCTGTAGCTTGTTGTCTCATCTCGCCCTACATCGCACATACTGTCTATGGCTCCTCTACTTGATTTTACTTCCCAGATCTGATTGCTATCCAGGCTTGTCCACTTCTTAGTCATGGCATGCTTGCCTCTCTATATATATTCACTAGTTACTCTGCAGCTACCCTACTATTTCCTTCTATTCTGCTGTAAACTGCACTATCTTGGCTACCCCCTACCCCTTAGCCCATGCAGCTGATCCTGCTTAAAGCCCCAATATCCTCGTGTTTGAACATGCCCGGACAACACGAGAGGGCATTGCTGTGACACCCTTGTGCCCCTCCTCCTTTGTCTACCTTGTATATTATGTAAGGACATAAGAGCTTCTTTTTTTTGGCCTAAGTTCCTTCTGCATGCATCAAGTTTGGCAAATTGAACTCAATACAGAGGGCTGAGATATGCTCCTGCTGCATGTATTAGCAACCTGAGGGGAGCTGGGTACATGGGTTCATGGTCAGCCTATGGTAACAGGATGGGAACAGTACTACTAGAGGGGAGTCATGTGAAAGGGTCTAACATAGCTGGATGCAGAAAGAATACGGACAGCGGGAGGGTTATGTTGTCATACATGTGATTGAATGGAGGGAGATTTGGCATATGTAGGATTTACATGCATCCTCTCCCGAAGCCCTATTCCTAACTTCTGAATACCCGATGTCCATTTTAGGGTACTAAGGTATAGTTCTTGGCAGCAGACCTGGATTTGCTCTTGATCAAACACACAGAGTCGGAATGAGAATACATCGCAATCACGAGGCAACGTAGGGAAGGATATAAATATGGTTTGGAATAGACCAGGAATACTGGATAATATGGTGCCAGTTCACCCTAGACCTACCTCGGAATTGTGAAGCTGTCAGATGAATGGGGGACCACATAGTATGCTTAGTATCCCACACTACTCTGACCCTCTGTCTACCACATACATGCAATCATATTGCCCGCTGCCCAATGTTGACCCACCAAAGATTGCGAGCAGCTCTGCTTATGGACCTGAGCTATACACTAGGTATTCATCTATGGGCACATGGGAGAACATGGACATGATCCTACTGAACAGACGGTATTCTCAGCCTGGGCTATAACTAACAGATCCACCATTCATTGGCCAAACTCTAGAAAAACACAAGAATGCATTGTGGAGCATGTATCGTGGCCTTCAGGATTATTCATATTACTATACATACATATGAGAAAAGTCTGAAGTATTTGTATTGATTCCAAAGCTTCAAAGCATGACTTTATATTCATGTATGATTGCAAACGTTTATTTCAAAGTTGAATTCCACCAATTATAAAGTTTTCACTTTCTGACTGTCATGTCATCCTCATCCTTATTATGGTGTAGCTAATTAGTACCTCAATTACAGCGAGTATCCCACTATGCACAATCACTAAGCGAACATGCAAAACAGTCTATTGAGAGAATCTATTAATAATCAATGGTTATCCCACTTGGGGCATCATCTAATTTTGCGCTGCTACTTCCAGCTAATCACCAACCCATTTACACTACACTGCAAACTGTAATTAAGATCATGTCTAGCAGGCCGCTTTTTGTGTTGGGATCTAGCAATAATCACAGTCAACAGTCTATAGTCAATTGAAATAGACCGGTAATGTCTCTTGATACTGCTAGAAGCTAGAGCAGTCTGGCAGGGTAAACCAATCAGGCAGTTCATCAATCCAATTACCTCTCCTGGTCTGAGTGACTTTACAAACACTGACACTATGTTTAAGCTGCCTCTAAGGGACAACCTGATAATACATATCTCAAACCTCTAGAGATTCCTTTTCCTGCTATCACATTAGACTTCTAATTTAGAAGATTGATATGTGAGATCCTGTCTTATGAGCAGCTGGTACGAGTTGATTATCAAAGTGATTTAGGGCATAAGCCGAATTGTCAGCCACAACCTATACTGCTTAAAGATTGAAGACCAGACATTCCTTTAACCATGTGGATGAGTCACCAATTTACAGAGTCAGACATAGCTAATTATAAAGCGGAGGAATGGTCCACAACGTAGGCAATTCATGATTAGAAGATTGATTTTTACCTGGGATTAGGACATCAGGAAATGCTTTATTGCTAATGGTGAGTCGTTGGAAGTGATGAGGTGTTTTGGAATCGCATTGTCTTTCATCTCTAGAGTGGTACACATTATTTGCCCCTGCCATACCCAAGTAGCAACCCTAAATGGGCCCCAGTTGGGCCCCGGTTGGGCTGGAAACTGGGCCCCAGTTGGGCTGCCCGACTGGGGCCCGACGAGAACGGGCACTGGGCAAATGTCCGGGCCCAAGCGGGCTAGCCCAAACTGGGCCCCGGCTGGGCCCCGGACGGGCCCCACTTTCATATTTTAGGTTTATAACTTACATAATAGGGCAATCTGGTAATTGATTTTAATTAATATATTGCCTTATATCTTAATGACTTATGTCTAACTGGGCTTGGGATGGGCACAGGTTGGGCTGGCCCAAGTTAATATTCAGCTTGGATATCCCTGCAGGAAGCCTTCCAAGTCAAACATTTTCTACATGGAAGATAGAAAATGTATTCATCAAGTTCAAGTCAGCAAAGATAAGACTTGTGCAAGTGGCTATTTCATACAAGCCATCAAATCTTTAGCCAATACCTTCAGGATATGTGGGTCCAGGTCTTATAGTTAATTTTGAACCCCAGGATAGGGGTCTTCAGGTGAATACTTCATTGTCTACCTTAATTTACACAATACAATAGAAGCTTCCATATATTATCAAACTGCATTAAAATATCTTCATTCTTATACATGTATTGACTACATGACCCATTTTGGCTTCATTGTATTTATGAAGAAGTTATTTTGAATTGGAGGAATTCTCTCTACATGGTATACAGAGGCCATCTAGTGTCAAAGCTTAGAACCACATGGCCATCTAGTGTCAATGCTCCGAACTACTTGCTGAGAAGCCCACATCAAGCCCAAAGAAAGCCCAACTATGATTTTCCAGCAAAATCACCATTATAAAATTTCTAATCAATTTCTTTTTTAAAAGAGAGTTTGATTCATACTGAAAGGGGCTTCCATAAAGCATTTGTGAAAATTAAAATTAGCCCAGTATAAGCCCACCTAAAACCCAATCATACATTTCCTACACAAAGTGACTATAACATTTTCATACTTGGATTTTTTTGAATAGAGAGCATGATTCAAGATACCAGGGATATTTACAGAGCATGTTTTAAAAATCACTTGGCCCAACTGGGGCCCTACTGAAGCCCATGGATTTGCCCAGCCCAAAACACAGCCCAGTCCAGCCCAAGGTTGCCCAAGGTAAACCCAACTGGGCGCCAGTTGGGCATGTTACCTGGGTAGCCACCTTTGTTTTAACTTTCACCAGTCCCATCATGACCTTGCCTGCTTGACCATTATCCTCACTACTTGATTCACCTGATTGTGAAAATAGCAGCTACATACCGCGGATGCCTTAACCAACTGCCAGCAAGAAAAGCAGGCAAGATAAATGTGGATCAATCATGAGGACTATAATATGACATTGAGTCAAGTGCGTCTTTCAAAATGTGATTATGTATACCCAGCTGATGTGTTTAATTTTGAAAATCTGAAAGTTAACAATGGGAGAGAGTATTTATAATGTAGCACTGCTTTGATAGTCAACAGAGTCACATTCTATTTCGTGATAACATGCATCACACGAGACCCTTAAAAGGAACATGTATCAAAACACCAAGTATCCAAACACAGAACATAAAAACATATTGCTTTTGTATCGTTTATCTACCTATAGCTTTGCTTCTCCGATACATCCATATCCAAACTCTGTCACAAAGTCTTCACAAATGGGTGCTGGTTTCTCCTTGGTTACACACAATTTTGGGGGCCAGTGCCATCTATCACACACCCCTCCACTTGAAGGGAAACCCACAGGTTGAAGGCTTCAAGTTAAGAGTCAGATCATTGCAATGCAGGATCACCCCTCTGTGTTATTTGATTGTGGTTGGTTACTCACTGACCTGGCCATGCCTCCTGGGGAGAGGGTTGGCATGGGGTAGGGCATTGGCAAAAGACAGCGTTTACTACACCGTCCCTAAGATACAGTCGTGTAAACAAAGACCGTCTGAAATTTGCTTGCCTATTACCACATCAACCAAATACTCAGTGCTCAACAGAAATTCAGCTTATTGTAACGTCCTCAATAAAGACTTAACTGATTAATTCTCTTGTTGCAACATTGTGTCACCTGAAATCAGAAAACCAGGAATCATCAATAAAATGTTGAACTAAATAGGAAATAGTGTTAAGTAGCATCAAAAGCCACAACAGAAACTGACCCTTCTGACTGTAACTCTCAAACAGCCCTCCAGGCTTAGGAGGCCCTATCTTAGAGTTACAGCTGTAACTAGGGCACATAGGAAGGTTTAAAACTATTAATATGGTTAATGAAATGATTTTCTATACTTCATTGATGGGATATACTCAAAAGAGGTACGCTTGATTATATTCATGAGATTATCTGAAACACGCTTTAACTCTGACAAGCAGAAGTGACAGGGCTGTAGGTATGCCAAGGATGACATTTATCTAAGAGGCACCTTGAGAGAGAGGCCTGTTTTCCAAAGGCTCCACTCAGGATGGACAGGGTAAGGCATGCCAATGTAGTTAGCATGCAAGTCAGTCCTTGATTTGATTTGCTGGTTTCCGGAGGCTAATAACCACAAGGGATATGCTCTGGGGTTGTTTAGCTGAAAGTACTTTGGAAATCACTCTGGTCAATGAGGAGACTTGCGCATCTGACAAGTTCTACAACCTCATTCATTGTTGGACCAACATCAAAGCTACACTCTCACTACTATTCCATAACTTGTTAGTTCGCTAGAACATTGCTGAGCACTACCTGCAGCATTATTGTGAGGATCTGGCTTTAAATAACCCCCAATCAATATTATGCATCTATATGTTTTTTGAACATAATACAGCTCATAATTCAGTTCCACTGCGCAAATTCAATTTCAGTTGAAAAGTGACCAGTCAATTAAATAGAACGAAAGTAATATCTTGTTCTTGTTGGAGAGGTTAACAAAATACAAATGAGATGCCTTGTGTGAGTGTGAAGAAGAGGACCTCTTTTTCTAGAACCATTCAGTTTGTGCCGTGGAAGCTTGTATTTCATCTTGAGCCTCAGGCCATGTGCCATGGTACATGACAAAACCATTTAAGGCCTCACCTCCCCTAAGAAGATATCCCATGCCCATATAGAGATAGACCCTACAGCAAAGATGAGATAAGATACATCAACCTTAGGTGCTCTTTTGTGCCCGAGGACAACTGTCAAGAGCCATTTGATATACTCCTCATTGAACATAGCTTCAGGGTTAAGGATCCATCTTATCTTAGTGAAGGAACTATTGTGAAGAGGACACAGTTTGACAATATTGGGTAGTGATACTCTCAGTGAAGCTGCCCTCTGTTCTTTCACCCTTAGAACTTAGACATACAAAACCCCTAATTAAGACCACAGGCGTTCTGACCTGGATCTGAAACCCCACAACCTACCTAGGCTACATCGAAAGAAAGTAAATTTAAAGAGCTCCATGAAAGAGGCACATGTATTCTTACCTTTACTGTAGAAAAAATATTGATTCAAGGAACCTCCTTACAAGCCCCTGAAGCACATTGTGATTAGAGGTGCCTTGCAGTAATGCAGTAGGATGGCTTTGAAGCTTTAGTTTAACATTAGTTGAAAACATAACAGAATTCAAGTTTCAATCAAACATGACTATCCAAAGGGTTTAAGATCTTGTCATTGACTGAATCTGTTTCATCAAATCTTGTCTTGTCAAGTCTCTGTGACAATCTTTGTAAATGATATTCAATATGGTATACGACTATGTGACTGTTATGCACAGAGACCAGAAACAGCTTCAAAAGGGAGCTGAGGTTGCCTCCAGAAAGACTCCTTTCTTAAGGGCTCTCAACAGGTTTATTCAAATTAATACATATGCATGCATTATTTGACACAGATATGTTGGGACTATACATATTATGCACCAAATTGATCATATTTGATATTTCTATCAAATTAGTTCCATTTTGGAGGGTTTAAGAAGGGGGGTGATAAATCTACTTCTTTTCGGGGGCAGGCTCAAACTATGCATTTGGGTCCAAAAACAGGGGAAATCACAAAAATATTTTGGCCAAATAGAGAGAAAACAGCCAAAATTCAGGCTTTCAGATTCCTTCTAAATTCAAATCCTGTCTTCATGAAAATGGTCAGAAACTTTCATTTGTGACCCAAAGAGACCATTTAAAGTCATATTGTTGTGATTATAGAGGTGTTGACACCTCTGGGGAGGTGGTTCGTCCTCGGTAAAATACCGATATATCAGCTATTTTGAAGTCATTTGCTCCCTTACAATGACATCCCTATACTGCCATAAAAGATCCTCAGGACACCTAATCAGGCAGATTAAACCCTTCTGGAAGGTCCCCTCTTTCTGTTAACCCCCCTCTATGACCCCCCCCCCCCCCCTCCCCAACATGCACCAATAGCCATCAGATAACTCTCCCCTCCCCTTCGCCTCTACATTACCCTATACTGAACTAATCTATTAACATAGGACCTGTCTGATAGGCTGAACCTTTCTTGAGGGCTCCCTGTTCCTGTTAACCACCCCCTATGACCTCCCCTCCACCCCATACCCCCCCTCACCCCCAACTACTAGCCCCCCTCACCTCCATATTACACAGTACAACCATCATCCCAGTCCTCCCTCCATGTGACCAGTACAGTGCACAACATCGCCTCTCATGGTATGTATCATGCCTGGGAGTGGTTCAGTGGTGTGTTTAAAAGAGGGGTCCCAAAGCCCCCCCCCCCCGCTAAAAAAAGAGATCACCCTGGTAGGTGTATCTAGGCTACTACAGCTGGTAGCACCCTCAGATGTTGCATATATGCCCGTCTTTGACAAAATCTGATTGCAAATGAGGTATCAAGGTTACCTACCCCTCCCCATGATATATAATTGCAGGGTTTATTATTGGCTTCAATAATATTTAGGGTTTAGAGTATCAATTTAATACCTCAGAGAATTGAATTAAATAAAAGTCTCTCGTCTTACGTCAAGGATACTAACCATGCAAGGGGTAGACTGAGAGATATGGACACCAGTCCTTATTTAGAGTCAGTTTCACGCTCCTCCCCCCCACCCCTCTACTAGGGGGGGTGGTTATTTTGTCAAAATGAGGTTAGGAATGCGGAATGCAGCCTAAAAGATGATACTCATCATGAGAAACAAGAATATGACCTTCATTTTTGATTTTGAAAACTCTAACCCCCCCGTACGCCCCCTCCGAAGATAAAAAGTTCGAAAACATTTAATTAAATCAATTAAAAAATTCCCCCAGGGTGTGCATCCCATGAATTACACATTAAATCACTTTGAGGTGATATATAAAAATATAGTGCACCAAAACGAGCTATTTTGAAGTTTCTGAAAAATTCAAGATGGCCGCCATGGCCGAAAACTACCGTTTTTCACTGTAATCATAGCTATATTTGGTTTTGCACTCATGAAATTTATATGAAAGCACTTGGATATGTAATATGATGAAATACTGCATCAAAGTCAGCTATTTTAAAGTTCTGAAAAATCCAAGATGGCCGCCATTTGAAAAAACAGCATTGTTTTTCACTGTAATTTTATCCATATTTGGTCTACACGAAACCCAAATAAAGGCATTTGGATGAGGAATATAATGATATACTACCCCAGAGTCAGCTATTTTGAATTTAAACATTTCAAGATAGCTGCCATAGATGAAAAAACACATGCAATTTGTCTCCGTTCTTGATTTCATACTTCTAAGTGGTATACCTTATAAGAAATCTATTTATAAACACTTGGCATAGAATTCAAAGAGAAAATAGGTACTTTGAAGTGCCTGAAAATTTCAATGGCAGCCATCAGTGCCCACCACCCTACCCCTATTAGCTGTATAGGGATATACATAGGGGTACTGCAAGCCCCTTCCCAGGACAGTCAGTGATTTACAGCAATGGACTGGAGCAAAATCGTAATACCATGAATTCTCGCACATAATCCACTGATTATATGCTAATTATATCCCCACAATGGCGTATAGAAGGGTGTGGGCTATAGGAGGGTAATGGACAGAAGTACCAATTGAGATCCCAAGTGTGGGTTATAGGATTTTTGAATTATTGGTTCCTGGGATTTAATGCTGGATCACATTGTATCATTTATAATCAGAAGATTATTTGAAAATCTAGAATTTTTCTAGTAGGAAAAACTGATGCAATATACAGAAAGTGTATGTCTCCAAGCAAACCGTACTGCATGCTGTTTACTCTACAAATTGCTTAGAGCATAACGACTGAAGGCAATGCATCATAAAGGAGAGACCAGCTGTGCTATCCGAGTGTAGACGGGCATTGCAGACTGGGTTAAATTATGATAGAACTTGTTACCCTAAATGCTTTCAGGGAAGATCAATTGCATGGTATGGCAATACATGTTTTTCATTGAAGCATTGGGTCTTAATTGGGCTGCTTATTGTGTACAAATTATGTTGCAGATACCCAAACAGTATCTATACAACTTACCAAACCCCCTATCTCTTACTTCATTTTGTTGTATTGTACACCTCATCTACAGATAGAATATCAGCTTGGCATCTAAACAATAAGGTAGGCATCAAATAGGTCTAGGGGTTGGCATTGAATTTGACCAATCTCATTGGATCCATCATAGGGTTATTCCGAAATAGTTTTGGGGGGCAGGTAATGCACTATCTGCGAAACTGTGGGGTGCAGACTATCCGATAGCACTAGGATTTTTGAGGAATCTAAGGGGCAAGTATACCATATGACATGATTGATGGCATCTGGTTAAGGAGTGTACATATCTTATAAGGACCAAAGATTTACAGGTCGAAGAAGAGGCCGAGAAATGAATCTAGAAAAGCTTATGAAGCCTGGGTCATATCTCTTCATGGCATATTCTCCCCATTCCTCCCAGCGCCCATTGTGCAAAAGCTAAAGGCAGGTTCATTTTTGTGGATGCCCTACTCCTCCACTTTGTCCCCCCAGCCATATAATGGGTTTCTGGTATGTAAGTAAAGAATACATATACACATATAGTTTAAAATCCAGTTTTACCAACTGCTATACTTATGGGACCAACATTATTTTACACGTTCTACTAGATTACAACTTGGTACTAATGGTGGGGTACTTTTTTCTGTCACAAATTTGGCATAACAGTCACACTTGCATTCTTGTGAGAATAGAGAGCTATCCTCCCCCTTGTCTACTGGAAGTACTTGATATATTACCTGGATTACCTGGATTTTGTAATACTAAATTGCTTATATATATGGTTCCCCTTCCATTTAGGATGAATTCACAGTTGGAAAACAAAGGCAACTATCTCATATAACCATTATAAATGCATTTTCTATGATTCAAAGAGCAGGTTTATTTTCCACCATGGCTTCATAACTCAGCCCTCTATGTAGGATGCAGTGATGGAAGCCAGGGTGGAAAATGGCTAAGGACTGAAAAGTCACTGGCATGGTCATTTCAAGGAGTTGCTGGTTAATACTCCCAAAAACTATGCTTTGCCCATAGTGTAGTACACAGGGTCCCATAGCCTTACACATGATGAATCCTACAGGCAGACCCATATCCTTGTGTCGATCCTGTAAGCAGCACTTGCCATCTGATTTTGTACTATACTATCCGAGCAAAAACTTGTATATAAGCTCCAGCCAAGCTTTGTGTTCAGCCTATAAGCCAAACTGGTGATCTGACTTGCGTAATAGGCATGATTTATACATAAGGTTTTACAGTAGGTGTTCTGCACCAATTGATGTTGCTAGAAAAGCTCAAAATTATGTACTATATTACAATCCATGTTGAAGTGTCATTATGTGGTTTTCATTCTGTGGTGGACCAATTATGGATATCATTACATCAATAAAGTTATCTTTTTTTGCCAATGGCGGCCATTTTAAATTTTTCAGAACTTTAAAATAGTTAAATTTGATGCAGTATTTTATCATATTACATATCCAAGTGCTTTCATATAAATTTCATGAATGCAAAACCAAATATAGCTATAATTACAGTGAAAAATGGTAGTTTTCGGCCATGGCGGCCATCTTGAATTTTTCAGAAACTTCAAAATAGCTCAATTTGGTGCACTATATTTTTATATTTCACCTCAAAGTGATTTATTGTGTATTTCATGGGTTGCACACCCTGGGGGAATTTTTTAATTGATTTAATTAAATGTTTTCGAACTTTTTATCTTCGGAGGGGGCGTACGGGGGGGTTAGAGTTTTCAAAATCAAAAATGAAGGTCATATTCTTGTTTCTCATGATGAGTATCATCTTTTAGGCTGCATTCCGCAAAATTTATGCGCTAACCACCCCCCCTACCTCTACCATCCATCATTCTATGCATTTAATCACTTAGTTAAGGAGGAGAGTCAGAATTTCTATCTATGGTTGTGTCAGGTTATTAGTGATGTTCATATTAGATCTCAGCTTTAACTATTATAGAATTACTATGTATAATAAGTGTAACAACATTAAGCAGTCATCTTGACTATGAATACACATGGGGTGAGGTACTGGGCATAGATTTGGAGGGGGGGAGTTGTGACCATTGGTAGGATAACTCAAAATGAATATAGAGACCTTTGAAAATTTGACAATTCAAATATATTGAAGCAAAGGCAATGCAAGATTTGGGTTATATTCATGCAATCACAAGAATATAACCTCTAATAGTCTCACAAGAATAGAACCTGTAATAGTCTCTTTGGGTCCCTTATCAGTTTTCTGTTGAGGTGCTAAAGCCATTCATGTAGGATAAATAAATTATAAGAGGTCTGGTGGTTGCAGTTCTTAGATGGACTGAGGTAGCCCTCCTCTTATGTCTGTATAGGGTAAGGGAGGAGGTCTGGGCCCCCTCCATATCCCCACCCCTCTTTTAAACACATCACTGTCTTACTCCCAAGACAAGCTAAGGTGTCTGTGAATGACTATTAATGTTCAAAAATCCTGACATTCTGAGTACAGTGTAATATAGAAGCAAAGGGGAGGGGGGAGTTATCTGATGGCTATTGGTGCATACTGAGGGGTGGGGGTGGGCGTTAGGGGTCATAGGGGGAAGTTAACAGAAACAGGGGGCCCTACAGAACAGTTCATGATGATGTTTTATGGCAGTATAGGAACCTGATTGTATAGGAGCAAATACCTTCAAAAAAGCTGATTTATCGGTATTTTACCATGGACGCACCCCCTCCCAAGAGGGGGAAACACCCCTATAATCACAACAATATGACTTTAAATGCTCTTTTTGGGTCCCAAATGAAGGTTTCTGACCATTTTCATGAAGGCATGGTGAGGTTTGAGTAGGAATCTGAAAGCCTGAATTTTGGCTGTTTCCTCACTACTTTGCCGATCTTCGGACCCCACGTACAGGGGGGTCACAGGGGTCCGAAAAAAATATTTTTGTGATTTCCCGAGTTTTGGGTCCCAAATGCATAGTTTGAGCCTGTCCCTGAAACCGTATGGCAAAATTAGCGATTTAACACCCCCCTCTAGTTTAAGAAGCCATGGAATGCAAATGGAACAAAAACATTCTTTTTTCCTAGAACAGCATTATGGGGTTGAATAAAAACATTTTTATCAGCTCTGATTATTGGAGATTAATCTAGGGGTCATTACCTGGAGCCCTTTTCTTCCTTTTAGCTATATCTCAATTATTAAGCTCTACAGAGCTGTTCAAAGTGGCATGGTCACTTGAAAATTGTAGGAAATTGTTGGAAACAGGGGAAAATAGGGGAAAATAGGGGAAAATAGGGGAAAATAGGGGAAAATAGGGGAAAATAGGGGATGTTGGTCAATTTTCAACTACTATGCATAAACAGCAGACAGGGTTTAAAAGGCAGATGTGCCAGGGAAACAAATAGTATGTCATCCTGAGTACATGATGAAAATCTGATATGCATAATTATAATTATATGTATATATATATATATATATATATATATATATATATATATATATATATATATATATATATATATATATATACCATGGCCAGGCCCTTTATGAGCTTGTCTGCTCTTCTTTTCTTTATGACTCTGACCACTGCCCTCACCACTGGATAGTTATTATAAATATATAGCTCCCAATATAACAACTAGAACAATTTCTAGCACCAGCACAAAAGAGGAGAATATCAATGTTTACTGAATATACACACAACCTATTAATTTAATAATTATACATTGTATGGTAAGAAGAATTTTGTTTCAGCATTTTGTCATATTGCCGTTAAATGTGGAATGGGGAATGGAATATTGGGCACAGCGCCTGCGCCTGTGTCAAAGCGTTGATGAATAAATCTTGGAGGTTACATGATATTATCTGATAGGATGAGAAAGTGGAGAGTTTTATGGCACTGCCAGTGAAGTTGGAGTCAATGAGAACAACCTGTTCTGAGATAAGCCCATCTTTATGTGATTGAGAGACAATAAATAACATTAATGAACTGAATATAGAGCAGGAGCTGACACATTTATGGTGCACCACTAATAGGAGGATGCTACAACATGAGATAATATCTGTGGATCTGAGCGAAATAAGGTTCATCGCATCTTCTTATCATAGGTTGTAAGGCAAAAAAAAAGGGTTGTTTCAGGTAACATGGGCAGAAAATGTAAGGTCGGTAGGTCGGATTTTTTTTTTGTTACTCTCTTTTTTTTTTAACATGAAAGTACTAGCCGGCCGGTCCGAATACCCTAAAATTCACAAAAAAAATGGTTAAAATACGGAACTTTCTTCAAAATTGCATAAAAAACGTAGGGTCGGCCCTGTTTTGATAGGGTTGGTTGGGTGACATGAAACAAACTTATTTTTTGGCCTTAGTGTAGGAGACATGCTGAACTGACTGATGGAGAAAATCATGGTCGAACTAAAAACTTGTATGATTGGGTTGACATTATATAATCAGTATTTGTGCAGACAATTATATATAGGTGTCCCCTCTATTGATATGAAAACAATTAGATGGCAAGAAGAGTGGTGAAGCTAGCTGACATAGAAACAGCAGACAAGGTCATAAAGTACCGGGGCAAGGTAATGATAAATGCAGATGTTCTTGGAGAAAAGCTCACAGACTCGCTACCCACTCCCACTTACTGCCCCAATCCTTGGCATGGACAGTAGAGAAGCTTGCTTTCCTTTTAAGCTGATGAAGGGCCCTCACTTACTGTGGTCAAGCGCCTTACCCAGTGACGTCTTAGGCTAAAACATAGTACATGCCATATTACCTGCTGATCAGAACTGTCAACACATACTCTGCACGACTCTCAGCTGTCAAGTCTGACTACTCTGCCCATGGTGGGTCAATGGTGTAGTTCATGTGAAAATGCCCCAAGCGCATAATCAAAACTCAAAGCGCATGCAAGGTGACATTAATTATGTGTTTTTAAACTTGAGGGGGTAGAATGAACATGATGGGTTAAGTGATGTACTATACAGTAACCTACAATATTCACTTCACTTGAGATCGCCTGTACCGTAGAGTAAATAAATATTTATTCAAATGAATATCACATTTATTCAAATGAATATCCCAGAACCTTATTGCAACCTGTCCACCAAAATCGAAATGTTTTGACTTTTTTTCATAGTCGATTAGATCTTATAGCAATGAAGTAAGGGCATGTGATACCTATATAGAAACATCTCACAATAGGACTTCCTCAAATTTCATCTTAGCGGCTCGGAATATCTGTTTCCATTTACATTGGCAAGTTGTTTCTTCTTGCAATACACACCTTCAATTGCCTTTTCATGTATGAGGGTCTGTGATTTGAGGCATTACGCTGAATAAGCCTTTCGTAGCCATGATTAATTGACATAGAGAGATATACCTGAATATTTCACTAAATGAAGTGAAAGAGGTAGCTTTAGTAACTTTAATTCGATAAGTATTCCAGGTGTACTTGTAATAGACACGATAGTGTTAATCTGTTTTAGTGGTGATGACCGTTGACAGTCTTAATCATAAGTGTTTATAATATAACCATGAGGGCATTAACCACTAGCAATGACTTTGCCGAAAGTAATAATTTCAGTTCATGAATAGTTTTCCCAAATGATATTATCAGATATGAAACACGCCAGGCAATGTGGGTCAAGAAAGACACCAAATTAATGCACATGCCCGTTCCTACCATTGCTACTACTCGCAGTGTTCTGCTTCTTGAGTTGAGTTGAGAATTCGGGGTATTTATCCTGACTAGGGCATGTCTTACTAAAATACCAGCTAAAGTGTTCACATTGAACATACATATAATACATAGTATAAGTACATGGTAAGTCCTTTTGGACAAGTTATGTTACATATAATACCCTAAAGGGGTGTGTCTGGTGTTATTGACACCTTGCAGATGTTATTGGCATTTGAGAGAGATGTGAATTTTGAATTTAAAAATGTGTTATGGCCATTATGCCCTACATTTGCATTAGTCGTGTTGTTAAAGAGAGATGGAATGAAATATCGTAGTTACTTAATATAATAATAAGTCTTAAGGGATGGCTCTGGGAGAGGGAGATCATGCTGGCCCCGCCTCATATAGAGGAAGGCATGCGATGTCCATGGTAGGTGACTACCAGCTAGGCGTATTTATCAGCTTTGTTGAGTAGATATCAATCTTTTTCTAATTTCTGTATGAAGGGAATTCCAAATTGTGGCTTGTCTAAATCTTAGACTTTTCCTATAATGGGAATTCTTTGGCCACGTTGTATGGAGGAGTTTATTCTTATCAATGATACACATCATGTTAATAAAATTTTAATGTTACAATATCATAATGTTCTAAACTCTGATTATTGTGGAAGATATAGCTTTAGGTGTATTATGTGTGCTGGCATTATTGCACAGTGAAATGTTCCAAAGGCCCTGGTATATATGACACTCCTTTTTATAGGTATGGCATTTCAAGAAAACCCATGCTTCAAGGTAAGTGAGCTTATGGAAATTGTATACCATCAGTTTTTTCTAATGATTGGAAGGTCATCGAAATTAATTCTCCCACACAGTGTTGGAATGAAACTAGTTAACTATGGGTAACGGATATTATATCAAATTTGCCTCCAGACATTCTGTACATGTATCACTGTCACCATTATGTCCTAACTGCCAATTCCAGGCAGCCCTAGAGATCTAGAGCTATGTTTTATGCATGCTCCCTGTGTATGAGGTATCTACCTGAGACATTAGGTCAGACCATCATGTGCTCCATAGAGAAGTAATCAATAACACGTCAAGGGGTAGCAGGAACATAGTCACTTTGTAGGTTGTCAGGTGTAAATGTATTGTTAGTAGTGTCATTCTCTTTGAAAAGAGATCAGACCTGTGAGCAAAGAGGGGAAGGGAGACAGAGAGGCTAAGAGGTATGGGACAACACTGCTGCTGTAATGATACTCGTTCTTATCTGTAACATTATCAATGAGGACACATGCTGATGCCCAAAACAGATGAACTGAGAGAGGGAACTGTGTGAAGAGGATAAGAAGGATTTGATGAAGGCAATATTATTTTATAGACTGTAGACGACAATCACTACCACATTCTAAACAATGTAGAAGGTAGAAAGACTGATACAACAAGGCACTGTCCTGGCTGGCAGTGGAGATAATTATCCTTACAGAGCCAGAGGTCTATACAGAAAAAGCCAGAAGGTGTGGTTTTATGTATACCCCCCATTTAGCCATCTATCTTTATAAAGCGCTACAATGTAAGAGAAGAACAGGTTGGATGAAAGCACAGGGATCCTTTGTGGTTAGCTTTAATCCCCTTATAAAATGTCCTACACTCCGCCACTATGCTCCTGTAATGTGAAAGACAATGTCTATTGTATGCTGCAGATCCTGACGATACTCTAAACATCTGAAAGCCATCTACTCTGAGAAGTTTATTTTCACCATAAACCAGACACCATGTCCTTTGCCTTCATATGACACTGCAATCTAGACGGATGTATACAATCCTCCTTCAAGAACCTTTGAATGAACTGTTCAGAAAAGTGAAACTGTAGTTGGATGCCAGATATGTGGAAGGACAACGATACAGAGCAGGTACAGTTAATACTTGTATTTCAACAGACGCAACAGTTACACAGTCTCAATGCAAGATGTCTACAGGTACTCTAATCGGTATGAACATCAGTAAGAACAAGACACAGGATCAGTTATCATCAATTGTCATCTATCATCACGTATCATTTATCATCAGTATCATCTCTCATTGATCAGAAATGTATCAGGGAGACCCTTCCTCAACGTGAGCTCAGGGACAACTAACTCTGGTTCATGCCACGGCACCTTATATAGGTACCACAACAGCAAACCGCAGTACTTCGCGGGCGGTGCCGCGCTCACGGCCACTACAATACATTTATCTCCCTGTAGAGTCTAAGCTAAAATAAACTAACTCCAACATACTGATGGGAACAAAGGGTGGTGGGAAGCAGTGAGAGGGGTGTTCGGCTTGTCCATGCCATCAGGATACAGCTTGAAGCATAAACTACATCTCAGTGTGGTCAGTAACAAGGTTAAGCCTCTGTATGGTGACACATCATTAGCTACTCTGATCCAGGTTGTATCCTACAAAAGGGTTGATGGTCAGCAGTAGGATTTGCTTCTTGTGACTCGAGAGATATACAGCGGTTCCATCAAGGCAAAGGACAGGTTGGGCAGCTGAATAAAGATTGCTAACAATTGTGAATCAGGGAGGGGGTGTAAGAGCAGATGGCTAGATAAAGGGGAATTATATAACTGATATGAACAAAAATAATTGGTTGCATTCAGGGAAAAAGTACTGGTTGAGGAAATAATGCATGATGTTACACTGTACCTTTACCAATAGACACCTGTCACGTAATTAGCCCATATATATCCCGGCAGAGCTAAAGTACAGCAGTCAAAGTACCATGATATGAGCAGGTGATCACCGGAAAGTATCTCAGGTATTCACTGATTCCCTTTGATGGTGTTGGGATACAGTAGGTATATAGACCCACAGTGGGTCTAGGATTGGATGACGCTGGCTTATGTCAGTGTTATGTATATGATATAATTATCACCGTTGTTCATGCGACATTGATCTATTGCTATTAGCAATTCTGACAAGCAGAGCACCATGTGTCCGGACCGTTGTTGAGCACTGTTGACATCAGCTCCCATAGCTATAATCATATTGTTGTGACGGGGCACTGCAAGGATTTGCTAAGAGTCACAACTCCTCGTTATGTAAGGAGTCACTCGTGGAGTGGTGATATGTCCAGAGTCCACTAGCGGGTGCTCTACTTTAGCTCTAGCATTTATCAGGCACCACAAGGAGGCGAGTTGCCAGTCCCATTCTGGCTAGCATTCAGGATGGTGACTCCTCTTGATTGATAAACTAGTTGAAGATTCCTGTCTCATACATTGCTATATTGCGTCTTGGTTCAATAAAGAACTCATATATATATATATCACAGCTACTTCTTTCCTTGTCATCATTACTAGTTTTAAGTGATAGCCTAAAACCAAAAATCATATCCATTGAAATGATCATGAAGGCTTACTAGAAGAGAATATAGAAGAAGCCACACTGAAGAGAGAAGCCAAATTCGTAGAAGATACGATAGTATAAGTGCAACATGTTATATGCCTCTCATAAAACCCATGTAACATTCCATCAATGGGATGTACTGTGTGAATCTATCATACCTAAGGCGATAGAGGAAGCTGCACTCTAACCATAAGCCGGTGTGATGGGTGTGATACCAGGGTTTGGGGTTGAAGTAATGACCCTTGGTAGGTGCTTTATTCAGTATTGCTGTCATCGCCCCTACTTTATATATGCACTACAATTGAGACAACCCATGTTTCCCTGCATATATTATCAAGTTCAACAGTGCTATTAATGCAGATGAATTATTGATGATTTGATTACCATATGAAACAGGATTATGGAATTGATATTCTCATCGATCTCAGTAATATTATGACCTTTTGACACTGGGACAGAACCCTTCTTCTTGTTCAATACATGAGATATATATTGTATTCATTGACAAAACAGATACATATTGCAAGTAGTGCACCTTCGATAGCTCATGAAAGTATATTCACTATATGCTATTCACTCCTATCTGACTAAAAATTACCCCCACAGAGAGCCATTTCATAACATGGAATTACGATATCGTTAATTTTGTCTGTTTCATAAGGTGCTATTGTTATTTTTGCTATCTTTAAAGCTATCGTTAATTCTGCTATCGTTAAATGCATTTGCTATCGTTAAAAGCTAAATTGAGTGTATTTCATAAGGAATTTTTACGAGAGCGAACTGAATTAACAAGAGCGATTTTATTTTGAGGAGAGCGTTTTTAGTCTTTCATAACCAATATTTATCCAGACCCTGACCCCTGCTGATAAAGGAAAAATTGTTTGATTTCTTCAAAATAGATGATGGGATCATATGATATACATGTATCAATGATATCCTATCTCAGATATTGTGGAAAGAAATCGGAAAGAAAACATTTTATTCAAGTTTTACCATCGATTTTGGACTCTGTCTTTTTTTTGCTATCGTAATTCCCAAAATATGTCCAACAAGCTGTCTTAAATATGATGTCTCTGCTTTATACTACTTCCAGATTGGTTTATAACTTCATATTTTATCATCATATGTCTGCCCAATTTAATTTTCTAATGTGTTTGTATCAGATAATCCGAGTTATTGTGCTAAATGAAAATGACATGAAAGTGCACTTCTGGTTGGAATATTTATAAAGTTGTTTCATTTCTGGGAGACTGATATAGTCCTTAATCATGTACAAATTAAAAATTATATTCTTAATCGATTTATGGAATTAAGATAGCGAATTGGGTCAAAATAGAGAGTATTTCATAAGCTGCTATCGTTAAAATGACATCTGCTATCGTAACTCTAGGTTAAGAGAGCTGAAACAAAAGTGGCATTATGAAATACACTCCCTTTTCCATTGTTACGATATCGTAACTCTGCTATCGTAACTTTTTACTGCTATCGTTAATTCTATAAAACTTATGAAAAGGCTCTCAGGCAGCCTATGTGTTGATCCTCCTTTTGGTCATAACCCACCGTCTCCGCTGAATACCTTAATATGCCAATGCACATAATATCACTGTCCAATTTCATGTATCAATACTAAAAGTGGGTCTTTTTATAACATACTCACACCCCCGTGTTATCCTGTCTCCAATCTGAATCGTTGTTGCTGAGTCGTCCAGGAATTAAGTGCAGCGTTTAGGGGGAGGGGGTATTCTTTTGAGAGCCAACACAAATGACAACCGGTACGGGGTGCATTATGAACAATCAAAACACATATATGCTCCCACAGTGAATTCATAGGTCTACCAAAGAGCCCTCAATTCAGTATTTCATTTAGATTTCATAGCAAAAGCCTGTGCCCTGATAAGGAAATGACTAATGGAATTATACATTGGGTGTATTTTATAACTTGATTTTGGGTCGATTGAGGTGGTAATGTATCTGCTGCAGGATAAACGGCTGCAGGATAAATTAACTTGTCTGTGCCTATGATTACTTTATATTCCTTCCAACATCGTGCTGTAGTCAAGCATCGTCATCCCTATAGACATGGTAGTTGTTGGCAGGAGCTATACTTGTGCTATCAAATCTATGTTTATTCCTTCCCAGTAGGCAACTGGCACACTTTATAAAGTCATTGATTGACTTTTCCTCCTTGGAGACTCCTGGGTAAATGAACCTGTCTGGGTCTATCTCTATCTAAATTGTACTTGGTAATAGCGTATCTGCCTCCTACTGCCCATGCCTCACTCTCTATATACCTAGAGTCATGAACCCATCGTGCCATTACACAGAGGTGAATAGTCCACTGGGATCAGCTTTTATTATGTTGTTGATTGACTCCCACAGTACAGGCTCCTGGGTGAATGAACCTGTCAGAATTCATCTTTATTAATGTTGCATTCTCCTGCACTGCACATAGCATATTGGGTACCTTGTTATGCACTTCTGGGGCTTTAACCTAGGAAAATATATAAAAACTGTTAAGACATATGTTTTTCTCTCAGTTTTTAACTCTGTTACTGATGCTTCGATAGATAGGAAATGATGTTAGCATAAGGGAACCTTTGTGCATAATCTATGCTGAGATGTGCATGATGGTGATAGGACACACCTTTGGTAAACAGCGCCTGTAATTAAGTAGAATCATCATCACACTCACGTGCACAAGGCGCCGTGGTTCTTCACAATTAGTTAACTCAGTCCAGTCTCTCAATATGACAATACCGGGCTGGCCAACGGCCAATAATTGCCAGCAGATAAGACTTCATAATGGGAACCCCTTGTATGATACTATACAAGCAAGTTGTCGACCAGCTTAGGTAAAGTGATTCGCTATATTTCAAAATGGTATGAACTGTTGGTGACAAATACCACTTGATGATTACCACACACGATGCCTTGCTACCTGTAGGCAGCTGATTCAATGATCTATGGCTTCCTGTAATCTGGTGATCTGAGGATTCTGCAAATTTTATTTTATTTTCATGTCTGTCATCAAAAGGGCTATGCATTGTGTAATCACCTGCTGACAGGGATATTATTGTAACATGATTACAAGGATGAGATACAGATAACAGGGGCCTTAGAATCACCGAACAGGTAGGAGCCTGGCCGAGGGTTATGAGAGAGCTAATATGGTAGATGCAAAGGGAAGGTATGGTTATGGAGCGGCGAAGGGATGCTCTGCTGCAGGAAGAGGCCCTGAGAAGAGAGTGTAAATCAAAGTTGCATTACAAAGTGTACTAAGCAATAGCATTTGGAATTGTTAAAATCCTGCCTGAAAACTGTGACCTGTTTTTCAATGCATCACTTTTGATGTCTCTGAATGAATCTGAAATCATAAAAGATACACAGGGGATTTGTTGAATTAACTGTGCTTCGACGATTAGGATTAGCATGCTACACAAGTATCAAGCTAAATTGAATGTAACATGATTCGATTGTATGACTATTGTTTTGGATAGATTCTGACTGTCATGACTATTTTGCTATGAAAGATCATCGATTTTATATTCCCCTATGGTTATATTCACTGTGTGACTTTCACTAAGTAGGCAGTTACTGCAAACTTGGTCTTCATACCTGTCACCAGGGATATAAGGTAACGGCCACCGTGAGGGTAACGCACTAAAGGCCACCACACGGTTGCCATGCTTTGAGGCTTCTTCTTGGAAGAGAGTTTGGAAAGTGAGAAGGCTATATCGGATAAGAGACACTAGCTACACTAGACCAGGTCGGCAGGACTGCAAGCAACTAGAAATTGAGTAGGGGGCTATTGGGGATGCATCACTGTTAGAAGTAAGTAGTGTTCCTGCACAGCAAATACTGGAGGCAACTATGGTTGCAGTACTTAGATTGTACTGTAGACCTACAAGTCAGCTCATGTTTACAGCACATATAGCCTACTGTACAGTAACAGCAAAACCTACTGTTACTGTACAGCAGAATTAATTGTAAAACCAGCTTCTCAAGGCTGGTGATATTTTTAGTCACCGTGAATCACTTTTAGAAAAATAGATCAAAACATAAAGGACCTTTAGTTTCATGACAAGCCTGACCGGGGATTGAACTCGGGACCTTCCTATCACTGTCCGACGCTGTGTCTGATTGAGCTATTGAGGCAGCTGGAGTAAGGCCTGCAGCATGGCTCTTATATTTGGCACCTTTAGCAACATGCAGACATTATTGTGTAACACCTACATTGTTTACTATACAATGAAAACTATAAACAAGGCCCATAGAGAATGATGTTAAATTACTTGTGACCATTTAGTATGAACACATTGAGAGTGGCTAGACCAAGGATCGATCCAAGGACCCCTCCTGTACCCATTACAGCGAAAAGTGCTGTAGGTCTACAACTCACTACTGTAAGCTGCATCTACAGCAACAGAAATGTACATGTACAGCAAAATCTATTGTATTATGTTTTACAGCAAAAGTACTGTATAGTTACAGCACATTTTGCTGTTTAGGAACAACAACTTTTTACAGTGTGCAGGTGGAGGCAGGGGGAGAGGGATTGCGGTAAAGATGTAGGGTAGATTCACCCAAAGACGGACACACACCTTAAGTCGGACACCTTTAACATAAAAAATAATGATATATAGTATATTCTATACGCTATTTGTAAGTATAATGGGAATCCTGAAGTGTTCTCCTTACCAATTAAAAAAAGAGATTATTCATAAACTAGTATTATATGTGTCTGACCATGCCCTGAACTAGGCATTATTTCTTTCTGAACCAGAATTATTTCTTTCAGACCTTTTTAGATCATGATAGAATTTCACCATGAGCCGGACATCAAGGTCCACTGCATTTTCCCATTGCCATATATATGAAGGAAGCAAAACAATTACTAAGCCAATGAAAAAAAGTCAATCCCCTTTACCCAATGCACATCCTCATATTCAATAGGCACAACAATATTAGGTTTTCTCAATATAAATAAACTATTTATAGATTTTCTTTATTGCACAGGTTCAATTGCATTAAAATCAAATCCTAGATATAGATATGTTAAATATCTTTAGCAATATACAAAGCCTGGATACATTATGTAACATTTACTATGATAGTAACACAAGTTAGTGACTATTACTTGAAAATAACACAAGAAATCCAAAGTGTCCGACATCAGGTGAAATTGAGACATCAAATTCCCCAACTTTGATAAGGAATATTACATTTAAAAAGGCATTTAACACGTTACAGACTGGTTTGGTATAATGATCCCACACTCCTCTCTCTATATATGTCAACATATTAGCTCTAGGTAAAATATTGACTGAGCTGTACCCCAGAGAAAAGTGGTTACGTTTGAACTACAATTGAGCGTCCGAAAGTGGTGAATCTACCCTACAGGAGAAAACATAATGCAGATGGGAAACAAGATGCGGACTTTCTTGTTATATGGAAGAAGGATCATATTCGATCCTCATGAAATCATAGATAATGCGCATTGATTATAATAAACAAAATAATATAATGACAACCCATAAATGGTGTTACTTTGAGACATGGTTGGAGACATGAGTCAGTGAGTAGGGTAGGCACAGCAGATTGACACAGTGAAGAAAGGGACAGGAATCTGATTCTGAGTGAAAATTACTTGAATAGGGAGGAGGGAACAGGGAATCAGGATGGGTAGTTTGGAACGTGGGGATCAATACACACAAAGCATTGTTTGAGTTTGAACCCTCAAACAATTTGACAATCTTATGCTCCCACCCAAGAGCTGCAAAGGCGAAACTACTGGGAAGTGATAACTACAACAGCAAAACATCCCCTTCACAAGGGTCTTATCTGCAAGGGTGGCAACAGCAGACACAGTTAGGGGATGAGGGGAGCAAGTGCTCTCCTTACCAGACTCAGCTACTCCTGGTGCATATTTCGTCCACTTGATACGTTCAATGCGTAGATCAGAAGGGGAGACAGGCTTATGAAAGATGCATGCATCATTATGGCCTGATAGTTGCTCCTTCTTCCTTGACGGTCTTACAAATCATGAACTACCCAGTATAAAACACACCTAATGGGCACTGGGGCGGGTGGTTGGTGGGGTGGGTAAGGGTAGATGGTCAGCATAGCTTGATATCCCATTCCCTATCACGGTCTAGCTCTTCCAAGTTAGTATGCCTCCTCAAGTTCCATTCCCTGCAGTCTCCCTTCCCCCACCCCAACCTGCACTTCCCACGTGAGACGTGATCAGGTCAGTCAGCACCCTGCCACTCATGAAACTAAACACTATCTAATAACTCCCGCAGTGCAGGAGTCTCATCTTTAAGTATAAGGCCTTCCTCCCCAGGGAGCGCAGGCAGTGTTGTGTGAAAGAAGGAGAAAAATCGAAAAAAGAATTTCGGGGCAACGAGTGGCATTGATATAACAAATAATGGGAAGAAAATGCATATGTTCTCTGATGGTAGTGTAGGTACTATTGGTTTTACGACTTTTAGATACTGAAGTATTGCGGTAGCTGATAGAATGTAGTGGACATGGCCAGGTTTCGGATTACATTACCTGAAATCTCCAGATAAGGCCAAATAAAATAAAAAGGTGTGTTTCAGGTTACCCGACCCTACCTAGCAAAACAGGGCCGACCCTAAAAAATTTTATCCAATATTGAAAACATATTTATTTTTCAAGTGATTTTAGGGCTATTTCAGGGTCAATTTGATAGTCTATGAGTCAACGTCTTAGTCGAAGTGAGAAACTTTTATCCAATATTGAAAACATGTTTTAAGTAATTTTGGGCTGATTTCAGGGTCAATTTGATAGTCTACAAGTCAACACCTTTGTGGGCGACTTGGCGCTGAAGTTTGCAAGTCAATTTTGGGGTACTTTTCAGTCTAAAGTAAAAAATTAAAAAAAATTTAAATAAAATAAAATCCGACCTACCCTACCTAAATTTTCAGACAATGTAACCTGAAACACACCTTCTTTTTTGGCCTAATTCATCCCAGTTAGATTTTCCATTTATTAGGCATCTAATTCTTTATGGACAGCATGATTATCAATTGTCTACATTTTTCTCAGACCCAGTAGCAGTGAGTGACACACAGGTGGTGCATTCATGCATCATGCCTATGGGCACTGTAATGTCTAGAACACGCAGCACAGCTGTCCCAGACAGGGTACATTGTTACATTGTTTGGTTACGTATGGGAGCAACCATAGGTCCCTATCACTTCCCAGACACAAGTAACCACCTTATCATAGCCAAGATATTTGTAGAGTTGCTGCTTCATCATTTGACGGAACAAGTCATGTGGCTAAGCCTAATGAGAGAGATAAAACACTAATGAATGGACCAATGAATGAATGTGAATAACGGCGAAGAGAAGAAGCCCCTCAAATGATGAAGCCAACCACCCATGGTTGGCAAGTGAAAGATTATTTATGCCATAAAAACTATCATGATTTTCTTAAATGTTTTTAAGATGATCATTGAGAAAACAGATTTGTGCACTGCTAATGACTTACTGCCTTATTTTCACTGACCTCTGTACACTGCACTACGTGTAATCAAAGCCTAGCAAATGCAGCTACAGCCTTTGTAATATGAGTAGCTCACATTAAGCTCACACCTGATGGCAGGACACCCAGTCGTGGTCTCCATAAAAAACCTCATATTGCCTTTTTTGTGAACACTTCCTCACATTTAAAAACGGTGATGGCATCATATCCTCACAGTGAATATTGCAGCGTAGTATAGCTTTACTACTATCCATTTCTTTGAATATATTTAGAAATGAAAAACACGACTTATTGTCAACTCTCTGTAAAAATATGTCCTTAATTTATACCACAAGGAATTTAATATGCCCATGAATCATTGTAGACATCTGTACTTGCTTCCCATTAAACGTTTATAGTCTTTAGGGGGATGAAATGTATTTCACTTACAGTGTCTGCTTCTGAACATTCTATTTGTATCAACTGCCAACTCAGTGATTGCATTAAATGTGAATAATTGTCTGACAGGAAGTAAAGCTGCAAAAACAAAATGAAGAGTAATTGTTATTGGCCTGCCTATATATACCTGCCACATTACAGATGCTATAAATGTATTATAGAGGGGAAGAAAGAAGTTGTAGATCTAGATCTACTATCTGAATCAGAAACAGTAAACAATGCAAATTCATCTTAATTACTCATCTATTTGATTCTTTTAACATGATCTGGGAAACTGATGTGTATGGCCCGATCATGCTGGGACTTCGGAGGTGTATCCAGCATTGTAGAGTTGTGCAATTATACATGAATGCAGCACTGGTGAATGGTTCACTAAACCTACATTTGCATGTGCTTAGTATTAAGAAAGGGCATAGTGCCTGAAATTACCATACTCCCATTGAAGAGATCTGGCCAGGCCATCCGCTATACAGAGCAACATGTCTGTAACAGCTTAGTCAGAGTACTAGACCTTGAGCCCAGGACTTTTTGGGTTCCCATCAAGTGTAGTAAACCAGACAAAGTTTTTTGGATTTGTACATTTCTAAGGAAACCAAATCACTTTGCCAGACATCTGGGTTGCCCAGCTTAGCTCCAGAATCATAAAATATGTACGGTGACCTCACCCTTTTTTCGTATTCTCCCCGCAAGCAGTGTATCAGCCATATTTTAGCTAATATTTGAGATAGAAAGCTAAGAATAGAGCCGAATCAAAGCTCTTGCATAGCTTAACACCATAATACCATTATAGTAATATTTTCTCATTTGCATATTTAGAATAATTATTGAAACATTCTTTTTTTAATGAAATATTTTATAATGTTCATGCTACGTATTGAAAAAAAACACAATGTGCAGTCTCAACTTTCAATCATTACATCAAAATAGTCATATAGTATGGTATGTAAAGGAAATAACACTTTTCATCATTGTTATGGCGTTTTTATTATATGATTCCTGGCTATTTCTGTAATGCAAAAAAATGGTGATATGTGTAGAGGTAATGCTACACAGTTCAGCTAGTCTTTTATAAGCAACATTTAAGGCAAATGGGAATAGAATAACTTCATCAGGAGCCTTCTATGATCACAATGGACATACTAGAATGATAAAAGCCAACAAAACCCTGAGAGATCTATTAATAGTTGACTGCAAGTGATGACCACATCCACGGGACCGGGCCCTTACACAAGTATGTCCCCTGCGACATGATTCCTCCTTAGTTAGCTACATCTGAATTATCAAATAGAGTGCTTTGTCTGGCCATATCTATGGAAATAAGCACTTGCTTGAAAAGAGTACATTGTAAAATAATTCTGTTGAAATAACAGTGATTCACTGGGTGATGAACTTTCACCATAAAACAGTCACTGTTGTTTCAAATTCACAGTTGACCATAAATGAATAAACTGTGTTTCACTGCATTGGATTATGGACAATCAAAGTAAATTTGTATGATTTTACATTGCCCTGTCACAATCATATTATGATGACTCACGGTAAAACTTTATATTGTTCCTCCGTAAATTCAACAGACTATTTTTACAGTGTGGGAAACCTTGCCAAGTAGTATTTCTTTATAAATCTTACACCACTTTCCTATCTATACTAGACAAGCAGCACCATAAATCCCTGTGCTCATCACTTAGATTTGAACACCAAACAAGGCTTTACCTTGCAGAGGTCTGTACCACATAGAATAGTCTGGCTAGATATTAAACCACTCAAACATGCGATTCTTAAATAAAGTTTTATCTCATAATGATGACTAGTGGTACTTCGAGGTTCATGAAAGCTCCCTTTCGTTTGCTCTGTTCTCAATTGATGATAAAATGAGGATTTTGATAGAAACCCATATTGTATTCTCAGAACTATGTCCATCCCTCATGCAAGGTGGGAAACTGCTGCACCACAGCCAGCCCTGAACCTGGGCAGGTTTCTAAGACAATACATGAAAGAGCAGGCTTAATTTCCTAGAGAGCAAAACTGTCCATTACATATTTCCCCGAATACCAAATATCCTTGGATGATAATATGTATGTCAGGAAAATGACGGAATTGGAGAGTGGTGAGATAAAGGAATAGGGCCAGGGGACATCAGGGAAGTGGGGTAAGACCAGGGAAGTACAGTCCAAGTAAAAGGAAGAGTGAAGTAAAGGGGAGCCCTGAGGTAGGCTGGCCGGAGCAGATGGGACAAGCTAACTGTCTTTTATTCTCTTCCCATCTCCCAGAGATGATGAAACTCCCAAATATAAAAATACTGTAAACGTAGATATTTTCCTGCTGTATATTTTTAAAAATCTGCAAAAATATGTATAAAGCGAATATCTAAATAGCATTGAACTAATGTGCCAAATCTCGGAAATCCCCAAATTTAAATACCAGCGAGAATGTACTTTTTAGCAAATTCGCAAAAATTCATACATGTGAAAATATCTACATTTACAGTAGCACAACATAGCGCCCTGTGATCAGTGTGAATAGCCATGTGTGATTTCACACTGATGTTCTCTTTATACTGCTGACCACAGTGTACACACCTTAGGGATGTATAAACTATTACCCACATTGAGAACATTTGTGAAGTTTCTCTCCTATATTATTTATCATGTGTCTCATTAATCTACTGTTAATCATTCACCACATTGAAAACATTGCTGTGCATCTTGTATGCCTATATGAACTGTTCACCACACTGAGAACACTTTTGAGGTTTTTCTCCTCTGTGTGTCATCTTGTGTGCCTGTATGAACTGTTTACCACACTGAGAACACTTGTGAGGTTTTTCTCCTCTGTGTGTCTTCCTGTGTGTCTAGATGAACTGTTTATCACTCTGAGAACACTTGTGAGGTTTCTCTCCTCTGTGTGTCATCTTGTGTGCCTGTATGTGTTTACCACACTAAGAACACTTGTGAGGTTTTTCTCCTCTGTGTGTCATCCTGTGTTTCTTTAGGCTATTTGCCCATGTAAACTGTTCACTTGTTTTCCTCCTGTGTGTGTCTCCAAATGTGATTTAAAGTAGTCTTCCTTGTATATCACCATGTGTTTCCTTAAGCTACCTACCATTTAAATTGTTAACCACACCAAGAACATGTACAAATGTATGAGCTCTTTCTACTGTGTGAGTTAGCAAGTTAGCTACTCCTACAGGTAGAGCCAGCACCAGATAGCAACCAGTGATCTTACTGAAATCCATTATAGCCACAACAACTGTCAGTCCATTATTGTTAGAAACAAAGCCAGGTGTTTTCATATCTGACCAACTGTATCACCAGTCTCAAATGGTTGGGCATACCACTGAGAGGTGCTACCACATAGTGGCAAATGGTGCAAACAAAATGAAGGTCCTTGGCTTGGACCTATGTTGAGGCATAGGACTACAGTGCTGCCAGTTGTGGCAGTGTTATGAAACTAACATACCAAACCCATTGTGAATATATTTCATGTTCCTTAAACATCTTGCATGATTCTGAAGCTAAGCTGGGTGACCCAAATGTCTGGCAAAGTGATTTGAGTTCCATAGACAGATACTAATGGAAAAACTTTGGTCTGGCTTACTACTCTTAATAGGAATTCAAACACTATAAATATCAAATGGGCTCAAGGTCTATACTGTTTAAAACCTCTGCCACATTTTATATGTAACGTATTCAGCCCCAACTACTGAACACTTTACTTGCAGACCCATGCCTCCTCCATCTTCCGCTCACTGACTCAGACTTAGATCCTGTAACCATCAAAATGTATTTTACACTAAATGCTTTGGTGGCATGTGTGCATCATGGAAACCCTATCGGCTTGCTGGAATCCTAAGGTCCGCCATGATGCATGGATGCATGGCAGTGAGTCACTCACATACACTATGTACAGTGGTACAGCAGTACAGGAAATGGGACTTGAGGTGTTGAGGTAGTATGCCATACTGAGAGGGCTAGCAAACTGTTCTCATCAATCTCAGTTATTCCCTCTGTGTGCTCCATTTCTTTACCTCACATTTTTACTCCAATGTCCCCTGGTTTCTTGTAAATGGGAAGTTAGCAGGAGGTCTGCGGCAATTTACATTCTGTCTCTAAGGTGAAAGCAGCATTAGCAAGCTAAGTTCCTTCCACAAACTTCTAAATCCTTTTAGTTGTTTGCAGCTTTCCTTTATGAATCCTTAACCCTTTGAGGACAGCATGCCATCCGAATGATTCAGTTGGTTCTTCGTTGCTGAGTCAAAAGTGCAGTTGATGGATGAAAACAACTCTTAACTTGGGTTTTGGTTTTAGAGGTATGCATACATAATGTAATTCGACCTCTACACTTGAACATCTCAGTATTGACAGATGGCTAGTGTCCAGTGAACCACTGCCCTATATACCACTTCACGATATATACTGCATGCTCCTCTAGAGTGTCAATGACAAATAATCATATTACATAACTGTACCTATCATTTGCCAAAATACCCGAGTTCATGGTCTGGTTTCGGAATGAATCCCCACTCTACTATAGCCCCAAAACGAACTAATGCCCAATTTCTTCTTTTGCACTTTTTTCAAGACATTGTCCATAAGCACATGACTTCAACTAAAGATGAAACTATATTGGTCCTGACTATTGGTGAGAGTTTGAAGGCTGGTGTCAGATACTATTGACCTGATCATCCCATCAATACCTTCCACCCTTTTACCTCCAGCCCCTGGTTAATGGGATGTACATACCATGTTTATATATCATCCCCTGGTAATCCTCCAGAGTGGCCACGACCCACCACAAGTCACCCCTGCCTGCTAATTACACCCTCATTGACTCGGGTCTGAGAGCAGCTCACAGGGCAGGCAGCCCAGGGTCTATACTAGCTAATGGAGCTGCTCACTGGGGTCTGTTTCATAAAGTGAGAGGAGAAATGATGGACATGCAAAAGGTCAAAAATGCACTGATATATAATTCATGGAGATGTCATTGAGCCACTAGAGTTTTTCTGGTTATTTTAACTTCACAGTGATGATCAAGGATTATTAACATATATAATTTAAGTGTAAAACACACTTTCTGTAGCATTTCAGCAGTTTCAGAACCAATGATCTGTCAACGCTTCAGGTCTTCATGGCACAAGACGCACAACACTGTTGGTTAGACTAAACCTTCTTCAATCAGTTAAGGCTAATAATATTATTAAGATGGAATTAAAATGTGAAGCTAATACAGGTGAATGTGGAAAGGATTGATGACCTTGTCAGTCAGCATCACGGTCCTCATGAAACCAACCACATTCAAACTCAATGATCTCACCTCCGAGTCAGGCCTTTCACCTCGGGGCCCCATGGAGAGGGGAAAGGTCATTGTGCTCCAGTGGTGCTGGTAGCCAGGGAGGAAACAGATTCTGGTGCTGTTATGTAAATGATGGGTGCATCATGTGTACACAGGTAACAAAGCATAGAGGGACGGGGGGGAGTAGAACAGGCCAGACAAAAGAATATGCGATTGTCTGGTATAGTAGACACACAGAGAAAAGAAAACAACGTCAAAAAGTAGTCCAGGCTGCCTCCAGAATGACTCCCCTATCTAGGGTAGGCCAGGTCCTTATGCGACTCTCTTAAGTGAGCCGGGGAGCTATGCTACTCACCTGGACTCCCTTTTGACAATGTTTCCTTTATCTGTGCAGCTAGTGATGTTTGCATTCTGTGTAGTATACATCTATATGGGCCACATAGTGATGCAATGCATCAAACCCTGTACTATCATGTATTGCTCTCTCTCACTATACAAACGCTATAGGTTTGCTACTCTTCCAGATTTTTGTCACAATGCATAATGAAATATCATACAGGCAAGAGCAGCATTATGCAGCCCAAAATCCGAGTCCAAAATTGTGTTAGGGAGGACGAAAGTGTGTTCAGAGTCTCAATGGGTTCAAAGTTACAGGCTTATGTGCTCCGAGGACTGGATGATCTCCAATCACAGTATAACTCTGAGGGGGTGATATGACGATAAACTTTTAAAACCTTGACCCACACGACAGGACAGGACAGTACATATTTGCCAATTGGGGCTGCAGGGGGTTGTGATGCTGTGCTGAGCTGGAGATTGCAGTACGATGATTCGTGCCCAGGGGGTAAAGTAGGGTTCGGGTTTTAGATTACATTACATCATGAGGAAGATAGGGGCAGAGGTGGAGGAAGAAGGATAATATATCTCGAAACTAATAGGAATGGGGGGGGGGGAGTCAAATTATCCAATTATCCAATGTTTGATTGATTGCAGATAGTGCTGCTCTGCTATCCCTTCCCTTAGGATATCCATATTATCATGGACAGATTACTCTCCACCCTTCAAGACAGGACCTCTTCTTTTCATTTTAGCAGTTTAAAGGATGAGCTCTGGCAAAGACTTCTTTGTCGGCATTCTCTGCACAGGGCCAGATAGTGACTAGCTCGTATCTAAATTCTTAAAGCCATTTATCATGCTTTGGTCACTCGCTCAACTCATGATAAGGTGCTTAGGATAGGGCCTAATTCTCATTGCCCATATTTCCATTCTACTTGGTACTTAGCCCATTCTGACATGATGAACCATGAACATGTTCAGGTATGGTAAGCATGGTAGCCAGTTAATGACTGTTTTCAGCATCATTGTTTATACTGTACCTTATTGGTGTGAACTCTTGATGTTTGGTATTAGTATTGGTATTGGTTTATTTCGGCATTTCACGTTTACACATGATATTCAATGACGAAGATTATATCAGACAATGTACAATATAGCTATATCTAATTCCTTCTTAAGAGCCAGTTGGCTATTTGGCGTGTATGTTTTTGTTTCTTCTATGCTTATTCATGTGCTTGTGCACATAATGAATTATGGCAGAATGTGCCTGTGAAGTTTCTGTTGGTTGGAACAGGTCCGCCCGTTAGGTTAGGTTTTACTAATAGTTGATTGAATAGTATGAAGATAATAGCTATGCTTTTTGGTGATAATCCTTATATATATATATATATAATGTAGTTTAACCCGCAGATCTTACTGCACGTCCAGTAACAGTCATAGTGCAGTCAGGGCAGGTACTTAGCCTGGTGATTATCATTGCATATATCGATGCATTTACACTAAGGAATTTAAGTGAAAATGCACTGCAGCATGGCTCAACTACTTACCCCTCCCAGGGGCGTGGAGGACAAGTCACCCCCACCTTTGACCAACCCCAAAAAAGGTCAAACCAAAATGGTCAAGCAAAAAGGGGTCCAAAAGGGTCAAAATACCCCTCAGTACCCCCTACTTTGAAACTGCTTGCCATGCCCCTGGCCTCCATAATCTACAACTAATTCTACCCTATTTAAAAGCAATATAGTTGATTACAAAATGCACTGATTTTCTGCTTTGACCAGCCTACCCGAATTATATAAATTACTGCTTATGTCACTGGCCCACTCGCTAAAAATTAGCCCCTGATGTCACACAACCACACCCTCTGAGCATCTCCTTATATTACCTTGTGATCAGGCCGTAACTCTTAGACATTGATACCCCCTATGATTCTCAGACTACAGTTGTAAAGATTTGTCACTGCTCATTATAAGTCATGTACTTAGCTTCAAATAGATGATACTACTGAATGTGACCAAACATGCCACTCTTCACACAACCTCAAACAAACAGCCTTTGCCCTTAAAGTGTGTAATGCACCCACTACCATATGTATATCAAAAGGTATGTCATGCTTTGCAAGGATCACAAACTTGGATCTCTTTCATTTTCTCACTATTCTCTGATTTTTGGCCTAAAATTTGTCGTTTTTCTGCCTGACAGATCCGTAAACTAAGAAATAGTTTTGCTCAAAACTTGTCAGCCAGGCTAATTTATACATTTAATTCGTTTTAGGGTAACTTTTGGCTAATTCCTTTATTATGATGACAAATACACATAAATACTTGGAGTATCCTCTGTTTTTTTGTTTATCAAGACTACGACATGCACATACTGCAAGGATTCTATTATCTGTTGACAATTATATAGCGGATAGGTCCATCATGAGGTGTCATTTCTCATACCCCTCAAACCCCTAGTAGTATGCTAAGATGCATTAGTGATGACTGCTTTTCCTCTCAAGGATTCTTACAAGCTACAGGAGACAGAAAGGACTTGACAATATAGTTAAAGTATCATGAACACAACCCCAGAACGGTATGACATTTTATATTATGTGAACCCAACCTATAATTAAGTAAAATCGATACCTCATGGCACCTGTAATACACAGGGTGTGGTCCTCGATGATTAACTTAGTCTACTGTTCGACTTGCGGGATACTAGCCCATTGTCCACCTGTATCTACCAACTACTGCAGTGGCACAATGCAATAATGATTAGCTGGCACTTCATCCAGTTTGCTGACTGTGTTTTTATCATCTATCGTTGAGCTGCCAAAGTCGGCTCCACATGTGAAACTCACCTCAACACTCTTTTTATAACATGCTCTCACACCCCTTTGGTGCCATTCCATTTTTCACCCTCTACATGAAAAAAAGTGTAAACTGGCATTAAGGAGAGAGGCTTAACAATCGCTTATCTGACACCCCTTAATCTTCTCTGAGTCATTTGGAGAGGTAGATGAAGAAGTTTAATCGTTATGCAAAATTGCTATCTGGCTTTACTAAGCAATGAGTATAATGCAGAGGTATCATGGATATTGAGGTGCAGGTTGACTGCTATACTATAGTGACAAATTCCCCCTCAGTGCTACTGTTTATCAAGCAACTGGCATTGCACTGAGCGCGTTAACATTGTAAGATGAAAGGTTTCCTCCCCAGGTCACATTATCTGCACAGGGTAGTAACATGAGAAAGGATGAGGGAGGGGATATATTTTAATATACAAGGGGGGGGCTGTAGGTGGATTTGGTGCGGGACCAAAAAGAATCGGACCGTTCTAACATACAGTGGAAAAAATACGCAGAAGGAGAAGCTGAGTCATTCATGGAGAGCACTCAGGGAGTGCTTATTTTATGGCTTATTTTTGAAGAACAAGTGCACCCCAAACATTTTCTGGTCCCGTCCATGAGAGGATCAAAATATCTCCCACCCTGCTCCCCCAGACAGTTTTAAATCAATTATAGTAGACCCCTTTGAGCTATAGTAATGTGCAGGCCATTTCGCTAAAAAGGGGTAGAATATTTTGTGGTCCCCTTCAAGAACGGTCCAAAATTGCAAAATCCCATTCTCACTAAGTGCCTCTCCCAGGCTACTCGGCCTCCCCAGCGTTTCATCCCCCACATCGTTTTCTCACTTTTACCGAACACTTTGTATCACCAAACTATCCCCATGAGACAGGACTAGGCCAGTCACCATTACCACAATGGAACTTTCTCTCTCTTTTTCTTCTGGGGGTCCCCATGAACAGGGGGGGGGGGGTGTTTGCAAATGGTCATTGTGCCTCAGTGATGAGAGTAACCAGAAAGAAACAGACACTTTTACCATGCAGTCTGCTATGTAAGAGATGTGTGCATGTATACATGTAACAAAGAATAGGGGAAAAGGGAATGTAGGAAAAGCCAGACAGAAGGAATATACAGTTGTCTGTTACAGTAGGCAGCCAGTGCTGCTTACATTTTATGTAGTATACACTTATAGGGCTGCATTGTGATGCAATGCATCAGGCCCTGTACCATTACAATGTCTGCCTGCATACCTGTGCTGCTCTCACTACCTTTCTAGATCTATGAAATTGCTACACTATTTTTGTCACAATGCATAACATGACAACAGTGCTGAATGATCTCCAATGACAGCATAACTCTGAGGGGGTGATAATTATGACGATAAACTTTACACGCTGACCCGCCAAAGGCATGTGACAGGCCAGGACCTGTTTGCTATGTACAGAGCTAACCAGGGCTGCAGGGGTTGTGACGCTGTCCTGGGCTGGAGATTGAAGTACCATGATTCGTGCCCAGGGGGTAAGGTAGGGGCCAGATTTCAGATTACATTACATCATGAGGGGATACGGGCAGGGGTTGATGAAGAAAGGTATATATCTAACTAATAGGAATGATGGGGGAGTCAAACTGTCCAATTATCCATTGTTTGGCTGATTGAGGAGAGTGCTTTTCTCCTATCCCTTCCCTTAGGATTATATTATCATGGAAGAATAACTTTCCACTAAGTCCCAACCTTCAAGATAGGACCTCTTCTTTTTTCTTTCTAAAGACTTCTTTGTCAACATTATGTGCACCAGGCAAGATTGTGACTAGCTTTTATCTAAACTCTTAAGGTCATCTATCATGCTTTGGTCACTAGCTCAATCCATTATAAAGTGCTTGGGATAAGGCCTAATCTTTATTGTCTATGCAGCCTAAGGATGAAAGGCTCTGAATCTATGCCCCATCTTTCCGTTCTACTTAGTACTAGGGTGTGCCCATTCTGACTAGATGAACCATTCACATGGGTTGTTCAGCTACGGTAAGCATGCTGGCCATTTACACTAACTGTTTGAGCATTATTTATTATAGCAAACTCATGTAAATCCCAGGTCTGAGGCAATTCTATATCTCATTTAAAGAATACTGGCAACAGAACCGGAGCAGTGAGTATAGATGGCTACTAAGCTAGATAGAAATCAGCCTGCATGGGGAATTCGTTTAACTTGACCCTTCTACAAAGGATAAGCATTTATGGAGTTTGTCCTGTGGTCAACGTGCCATATCTTGCCCAAAAAGTCTACGCCTAGTTCTTGGGCAAAATACAGGTACTTTGAAGGACATCTAGGTTTGTTCAGCCAGATTCACAAATGAACTGGGATAATTCCCATGTACATGTGGGAGAAACTTCAGCTGCCACAACCAGTACTCAAAGGTACTCGCAGGTGCTGCATTCATGCTCTAGTACGTATACGTCCTTACTGCACAGGGGCAATGTGTGGGAGAAATATATTTGGTTGCCGCAAAGCTGGTCATACATCACAGAATGAGAAGGTGTATGGGTGTTTGTGTGGTAGAAACCATAGCTCCTGGCCACTACCAGGAGCAAGATCATTGAATATTTAATTTTCTCAGACCAAAACACTTGGGGGTTGCTGCTTTATCATTGGGAGAAACGATTTTCCGCCAATCCTCCTCTCTACATCTATAGTTGCCCATTGAAACATTGTTAGCTTCCTGAGAAGACATCATAATTATTGTCCTTGTTATGCACACTTCCTCACATTGAACACACAAAAAGGGGAAAATATCTCATTCTAACAACACACTTTGCCTCGAGACCCTGAGGTGGGATCAGACTTAGAAGAGAGGGTTGAGTCAACGTGACTGTGGTGATGATAAGTTACATATTGGTAATGTGACCCCAACAGCCGGCCAAGCCAAAGCAGTTTTCAGTCTAAAAATACCTAGCGTCTTATGAAAGCTGCATTCTTGCTATAACCAATCCTGAAGGGGCATGAAACTAGATGTTCAGGAGTATAGTGAATCTGCCATCTGAAGGCAAGCCCACACGCTGGTTGGTGCTCATGTCCCATTATAAGAGGTGAATCCCATTAGCATCAGATGCCATCATCTCACACCAGTTTCACAACCCGTTCACTATCTCATTAAGTGGACTCTCATCCAGGGTCAATAATATGCCCAAAAGTCTGTGGCGGCTATTTAGGGCAGTTAGGTAACCATGGAGGTGATATACCCTGGAGGTGATAGACCACAATACCTGGAATTTGGTGCTCCCCTCTGAGAGTGTCCCTGTTTGTGTATAGACCCCTGCAGTTTAATTTGTTATCTCCCTCTTTGTCGGCCTCGTTAAATCCTAGGAGATTCACTTTATGCGTAGCACTGGCTCCCATCGTTCTCTCCTGGTTAGTATAGCCTACCATCAGTATGAGTAGTAGATATACGGAAGTATTGCATCATCTGTTCAAATATTGCATCATTTCGAGTGTCAATTGAGTGACATATATATATATATATATATATATATATATATATATATATATATATATATATATATATATATATATATGATATTCATTTCCCAGTGGTGCAGTATCTGGATGTTTAGGTATTTGTCTTTGCAGTTTTAGACCCACCTTACATGAAGACAACTAGCTGTTGGTAGGATTCAGGGAAAATGTCACTCACCTGGAAATAAAGGTAAAACTACACATTAATACATTGTTATACACAATGAACACCTCACCTCAAAGAGTCAACATAAAAATACCAAATGCCGACTGGAAAATTTGTGTGTATATGTATACATATATATTATATATATATATATATATATATATATATATATATATATATATATATATATATATATATATATATATATATATATATATATACATATATACATGGGTTACCCTGTCTGCAGCATGTGGATTGAAGAGATGAGTACATATATTGAATAGGTTGGCGTTTACCGAGTTGCAGTGAACTCTGTGTAATAAGAATCACTCTACGGTCCATCTAGATTACGTAAATCTGCTGACATTTAGCACCTGCAGCATCGCCTCCCCCTTTCACTAGGATACATCCTTTGTACTAGAATACAGATTACCATTGCCATTTGAATAAACTGATGCATTTACACTAAGGCATTGAAGTCAAAATGCATCGCAGCATAGATCATGCCCCTACCCTAAAAGCAATTTAGTTTAATACAAAGTGCACTGGCATTCTGCTAACCGACGCCTACCCAATGTGTTATGCCACATTTTGTGAATTACTGCCTATGCTCCTGATGTCACACGAACACACCCTCAAGGCATCTCCTAATATTACCTTTTGATCAGGCTGATACTTTGAGACATTGATACTCCCTATGATGCTCAGACTGCAGTTGTAAAGATGTGTCACTGCTCACGAGGTCAGGTACCTAGCTTCAAATAGATGATACTACTGAAAGTGATCAAACATGCCACTCTTCACACATTCTCAAGCAAACAGGCTTTGCCCTCAAAATGTGGAATGCACCCAATGGAATACCATATATTAAAGGGTATGTCATGCTTTGCAAGGATCACATACTTGGGTCCGTCCCAATTACTCACTATCCTCTGATTGCTCGCCTAAAACTAACTGCTTTTCTGCCTGATAACAGAAACATGAATAGTTTTAAGAAAACTTTAAGAAATGGGAATCAAAACTAGTCACTCATCCCCAAGGCTAGTTTATACATTTTCGTAAAATGACTATATTTCTAGTCTCATCGGTGTATCTTGATGAGAACTAAATATACCACAGTTTGGATACGTCTATATGGGTTGTAACACTTGTAGATAAGTTACCTTGTACATAGGTCATGGAAACAAACCTCTAACTTCGCATAACTCAAGTTGAACTTGGTTTGTTGTTTGTTAGTTAAACTCTATTGACTAGACCTACTTTATCCTGATCATTTAGGCCGCACTGGCGATCTGGCTTGCGTACTAGCGTGGCCTATATTTGCGAGAATTTATGGAAAGACTTGGGGCATCTGCTTCTTGATTAATTTTAACACACAATCCGAGTACTACATGCACAAGCTGCTCGGTTCATATCATGTGTTGATTATTACAAGTGACAAGTTGTTAATGAGGTCTCATTTCCCAAAATACCCAAAAGCAATAGCGTGGTTGGGATGTTATGATGTACTTCTAGATGTCTGAATATTAATAACTCATCGTCAATGTAAAAACCAACCACCAGCCCAATCACAAAGATGATATCCCTCATTATCAGGTGCACTCTTCCAGGTTCCTATCAAATGTTGAAGACGTGTCGTTTCATGTTCCATATAAACCCAAGCGCATGACCTGAAGTATTAATTACAATGAAATGGGTTCTATCGCCGCCTACGTGATTCACATAAGACACATGTTGTCAGTTGCATTATCTCTGAATGTCTGCTTCACATACATACTCTCATTATGCCAAACCGTTGGGAGTGATTTGGGTTGTCATGGATGCAGCAAAACAAAGTTATCATTGTTTCATTTTGTGTCATTCCTACTTTATTGCTAGAATTTACCTCTGATTAAAGCATTTACCTTCTATCCGTGTTCTGTGTGTCCGCAGTTAGGGTGTTATATGAAAAGCTAGTTTGTTCCCTGATATTCAATAGGCCTAAGCCACATATCCACAATGTTACAGATTAGGTCGATTTTTTGCTACCAAGTACTGTACAGTAGTTGCCATGGTAGACCTATCAACACAGTGTATGTACATGTGCTGGGCCGACTGTAAACCCCCTCCTGCAGGGTTGTTACACTATGTTGTGAAGTGAGGTGGTTAGTGCAGCCTATAATACCATGGCCCCTGGTTACTCTCGTTCCCAAATCCTTCCAAAGGAAGCCTCTGGTAACAGCCAAATGACCTTGAACTTGGGATTTGCTGGGTCTGGGCAACCCCTGCTTGTAGCCTGGAACCAGTGGACAGGAACCAGAATGTATAATGGTAGTTTTACTGTATTTTATCATCAGACTTTCTGGTTCCATTTCCTGTTCCTGTTCGCTGGTTTCAAGCTACCAGCAGGGGGTTGCCGAGACCCAGCAAAATCCCAAGTTCAAGGTCATTTGGCTGTTACCATAGCCTTCATTCAGAAGGATTTGGGAACGAGAGTAACCCCTGGTTCACTCCTAAGGTTGTCTGCACAGAACAGGTCTAGACTACAAAAACCATCAAATGATCTCTGGATAGTAGTTTTGTTTAAGCATGCGAATTTGCGCCATAGGTCGAATACATTATTGTCTGGCTATTCGTCTGGAAATACATTCCCTCATACCATTGAAATAGGCTGGTTCTAACTTTACCTTACCTCTTGAAAGCAACTTTAATTACAACATTGCCTTATGAATTCATATTGAGTTTCTAATATATGATATCCTCTTGAAAGTTAGCATTTTCAGCTGCCCAAGAGGTTCATCATTTTGATAACTGCGTGGCCTTGGGCTTGAAGATCTGTCGACCTAGTTAACTCAGCAGCCGTTATTTACGGAATCAAAATCTGGTTTAATTATGTCTAAAAATACAACCATGCCATCTTTACTTCTCAAGACGACAATAATTACTACCAGGCTTGATGAAATAACGATCAGGATTCTAATTAAATGCTGATAAGCGAGTACGATGACATGTGTCCGATTTCTAGGTCTGATGCTTGACATCTATACCGAATCAGGCATAAATTGGCAAATAACTGCAAGAGAATAATTTTCCCGAAATAGTTCCAATACAAACATCCATAGCTGTACGTCTAGCAACCCAATGTCCTTTACGACAGGTAACTATATATAAGAAGGTGTTTAAATGATATAATATGTAGCTGGTCATCCCGCAGACTTTTACCACCACTCATGTTGTACTGCCATTATATGAAAAAAAGCATTCACATTCTCTAGGTCTCTATGTGAGTGTCTGGTGCTCGGAGAGTGTGTCTTAACATCTCAGACAAGTTATACACATGCATTGATACAGCATGCCAACAAAACCTGCTCTAGACCCCTGCCTTCAAAGGATAAACTACACCACCGGCAATGCGCTTGAATGCAACAAATCCGCTAGAAAGCTCACAACCAAAGATAATTTTCTCATTTCAAGAAAAAAAGATATATAAACTCGCCTGACTGAATGACTAGTTTTAAGAACATGTTTGTTCTAAAAACAAGTCATTTGTCTTAGTTTCTTGAAATAAGAAAATTTGATTGGCTGTGAGGTGTCCTAAGTGTACAGCGTAGATGTAGCCATTATATAAATCCGAATTTGGAGTTATATTTCCTTCAAATCGAGCTGTTCCTTCTACAGTGAGTTGAGCTATTCACTCCGTCCCCCCACACTGTCATGTTTGTCACGAGACATGGCAGGTGACATAGAAGTCTCTTCCCATAATTTATTGATACATATGTTCAATTCACAGTAGTGGAAATCTTATTCTAACAGTGTAGATAAAAGGTACTTGCCTTACTATTCTATGCTATGCATATACATATATTATCACCACCTCAGTGTCTCTTCTCTTATATATTTCAAAAAATGTACATAATGGAAATGCTAGCTAAACAGCACCAGTGATTAATTAGCTGCATACCACGTTTACCCGGCTATATAGACTGTACAATAACAATCTATTTCTAAAGCACTAGATCACAGCTGTCCATTCCCCTATAGCCTGCAGGCATTTCCAGATTCACTAATCTAAGCCGATTCTCTGGGAGAATCCTATCAATCAACCTTGTACTTATTAACAAGGTCCTAAAATGAGTAGCAGTTACTCGGGCACTGAGCAGGAAGTAAAGATAATCTATATTGCATGACCCATGGTATGAGGCAGTAAAGAGAGCAACTATTCAGAGAACGCTCTTGCTCTAAACTGATCACTTTTACTAAATGACTTACTGCTGTATTGTCGATCTATGAGACACTCATTAGCATCCAGTAGCGATACAAACCTGGCTAATCCCGCCTCAGAGGATGCGCTGGATTATTACTAATGATTACATTCTGTAGTAGACTGTTTTGCATATTCCATTTAGTGGTCATCCATAGGGGAATACCGGCTGTAATTGAGGGAGTAATAATCCGCTATAAAACAGGAGAAGGTTCAGATTACTGTCCGAAAGTGAAGATTTAACGTAGAATAGAGTTTCCTTCTTTGAAATAACTTTACAGTACTTGTGTAGTTTGGGATAAACTTCACTTAGTGATGCTGGAAAGTATGGTCAAACATTATAAACAAATAATTTCCCTTCATCTCTTGCTGATCTAAAAACGTGTACAGGAAACCTAGTAAAAATTATATAGTAAAAGGTTTTTCTAGTAATTTCCAAGGATTTCCCGGAAGTATCTCCAACACATGTGAAAATCACAAGTTCCTAGAGACATTAGGAACTTTTCTTAGAGGGCTGACATGTAGTAGGTGTTGGACAACCAGGGTACCACTAGTGCACTGTTGATTGTATTACTCTACAGGCCAGATTTTAAATATGTGTGGTGGACCATATTAGCACAATATCTTATTCTTCAAGCATAAGATGTTTTTTACAAATAATAATCCGGTGATTGATCCAATCATCCGATTATCCCATGCTTGATGGGTTGCAGATATCGCCTGTCTCTTCTCCCGTTCCTTAGTGGGGACCTGAATCTCGCTCCTCAACGTGACATTGACATCATCTGCCAAACTAACTGTTCTTATCATGCACTGTGCATCTAAGTTGACTAGTGCTTGTTTGCATAACATACTGCATGTGCATGATAGCCAGCAGACTGAGACTGAACACTGTCTACTCTGTGGATTAGCCACTCAGGCACTAAGCAGGAAGTTGATTGATGAACTGTCCAACAAGTTTACCCAGCCAGACTGCTCTACTCTAGTGATATCCTCCACTAAGGAAAAGGACAGTCTGGTCCTAAAGCTGACGATTCCCCAATACCCTGAAAGCATTTCCTGATTGGCTAATCCCTGTTGACTCTGGGAAAATCCCACTACTCAATCTTGTAATCATTCATTAGGTCTTACGGGGTGTTTTCAGCTAAGCGTCTTATCAGGCATAACTTCACCGATGAAATTATTTTCAAATATAATGTGTCTGGATTGAGGCATCCGTGCAATGAAGTGGCTAACTTCAACATGCATTCATTTGTGTAATTATTTTCAAATGTCATGAGTGGATGAATGGTTGATTTGTGTTGAAATTGTACGGTTGCTGTTTACATTTGGGGCAAATATACTTTAATACTGAATAAATTAGTATATACATATATATGTATATACTAATTTATTCTCAGGTCCACCCATCAGGTAAACCACCCTTCAAAATACAAGATCAAACAAACTCAGCGACAATTCTGCATGCAATTACCAGGTTAAAATATCGTTTTAAAATCCAAAGATGTAGCCCTGAGTCAACATTAAAACCCACAGGGGTGGATATACAAGTCGCTGTGTTCAATTCCTACTTCACCTTTTAGTCAGAGACTTATCAAGAGATGCATAGTTCCACAGTACAATAATTACAATTTGGTAAACTCCAGTATACATTTGGATATTCAATCGCTGAGTTTGACGCGGTGTGGACTCAACGCAACACAGCCAAAAATAATTTTCTCATTTTCAGAAAATATTTCTTGTTTTAAGTAAAATAAACTTAAAACAAGTTTGTCCGTAGGATAACAAAATTTTACTTGAAAGCATGGTTGAGTTAAATAAACTTAGAGTAAGAAAAACAAACAAGAAAAACAAACAAGAAAGAAATTCTTAAATCAAGTATTTTATACTGGAATCAAGATGATATTTCCTGACATATTTCTCAAAATAAGATAATCTTTCTTACAGAATGGACCTTTTTTCTAGAAAACATTTTTCTTAAGTAAGTTTTAATTTCTTTTTCAAGTAAATAAACAAGATTGATGTTCTTGCCTGGGAAAGGGGTATGATTATATTTAATTTTAGTCTTAGAGAGAAAAGATTGATGCCAGAGCATCAGAAGAGGGTCATCAGATTAAATGCAGCTTTTTGTAGCTACAATAGAAGTTTAAGCAAGCAGACCTTTATTCAAAGTCATTTCACTTTATGTGATGGGACAGGTAATCCTTCCCTTTATTTAAATGATATTACCAAGCAAATGGTATCCCTTATCATTTCTCCCTAATAGTTATTATAATTCATTCACTGGAACAAGGGTTCTTACATCAAATTAATCCCTAACAAATTTCCCCTTTTCCCACATATTTTTACCCTCTTCTGTTTCTTTGGGACTTATTTTGAGGCAGAAATGTATACCATGTTTGATAAGAAAGTTGTTGTATTGCATAGTGGTGGCCTCTTGTGGCACAACATGTAACTAACATTCTTAATTTAAGAAAATAATTCTTATTTAGAAGTATGTATACCTGATCCCTATAGAACCTAACTGAACTAACATTCCACACCTATAAAATTCCCAAATAATGGAAGGAATTTGATGAAGGCATTAAGCATGGTCATAACCATCACATAAAAGAGTATACTTGCATATTTTTTTGCCCTAATTGACATTTTGGATTAATGGTTTCAGGTTTTCAAGACATAGCAATCTTAAATCTAGAAATAGAACTTTCTTATTTCAGGAATATAAGATATAATCTTGTCGGGTGCACAAATTACCAGTTTTAAGAAAATTTCTAAAGAAAAATAATCTTGAATACTTGTTTCTAGAAGAATACTAGAAATATATAATATATTTGTTTTAGCTTCCCCTTTCTGAAAACAAGATAAACATAAAAACTCAGAATGAGTTTATTCCTTGAATCGAGAAAATTTAATCTTGATTCTAGTATTTTCTTGGGGTAAGAAAATTATTTTTGGCTGTGAATAGAACTTGAATACTTATAATCCTGCAACAGCTCAAGTAAGAGCCTTTCAACCTGTCTCAGATTTTCAACTTATTCCAATAATTAGTTTAATTGCAATATTCCATACAATTCATAGCATTAGACCTTGACATGGGCAAAACAAACGACAGGAAATTCAGTGGTGGCGGTTGATGGCAACTCTCAAAGTATTTAAAGGCTAGGCCCGAATGCCTATCATATACCTAATTGATTTTCAGTATTTAACCGGTTGGGCGAACCCTCACCTAGTTAGATCTCAAAGCAATCCTCCATCATCTCTGGGCGATGCCTCAATGGAGTAGATAAAAGATTTCTACTTACAGTTTGAATGGGTAAGTTCTTCCCCAAACTTAGTGTACCGCTTGAAGGAATCCTCCAGGGCTTAGCCCCTTCCGGACTCCCTTTCACGATTGAAAGCCCAAGGTGAGTCTATTCTAGTAGTAAGCATGAAAGGTGTTCAGACAGTAGTGCTGGGTCGCTGTTGCAAGTACCTGCCTGGATATATCAACCCTGACTTTGGCATGGGGAGTCAATCCCCAACCCCTACTACAACTACTGGCTGTTCTAACTCTGCATGGCGAGTAGGTTTTCTCCCAACTAACTCCTCTGTTCAACACGCAGATATTATATCGTGCTGCCAATTCATTTTATCACTACGCATTACTTTAAGAACCACAATTATTATTTTATTACCCTTCTTTCTTTCCTCCATTTCTTCCAGAGGGGGACGACTAAACGGCCGCTTTTTCCCCTCCTGGACGGCTACCAGATGTCCTACCATGCGTCATTCTGCCCGGAGTCTCAAAACACCCATCTATCTAACGGACTATATTTTTCACACTTTGGACAATACTATTATTCTTCGCAAGCCCTATTGTCACTTTTACTCGCTCACTCCCAGTGGGCACAAAAGGCAGTTCAATGTTGAGTCAACGTTGAAACAACATTGAATCAACATTGTCAACCAGTTTTCAATGTTGATTCAATGTTCTGTGCGCACTGGGCTGCGTCAGCCCTCATGCTTATCCAAACAAACAAGAGACCCTACCCCCTCCTAATGGTTTAAACAGGAGGATATGTTTTCTGGAGACGCAGTCTCTTAACTCCTAGCTGCCTAAAGGACAATTTCCACTTAAGCTTATATTAGTTTGATACCTATAAATATACCCTCACATATTCACCAATTTGGGCACTGATCATGAATAAAAGGCATCTGCATACTTCCAATCTACATATCTTTTCTTTATAAACGATTTCTTTGCTATTAGGTAATATACAAAATACCGCTTTACTGTACTTATACAGTACAAAATGATTATACTTTTGTGACTCCAAAATTAATTGTCTCCACATTTTCCTTCATAGCATTGGAACGAAAATATTCTCTTGTAGGTTATACTCCTTCAAACATCATTTTGAGGTATGCATAAGGGATATGATTGATGTCTATTGCCTGGAAATGAATCTTAACATAAATTCATACCTGGATATTTCGTTTTATCTAAGGAAATTCCATTAATTAAGCTCTACAGTAAGTATCTTTGGAATTGAGGGTACCAAAATACCCTCAAAATATTATAATGTGGGTCATGGTGAGTTATGGATATCCCCATGGTAGGTTCAATTTAACCATATATAGTCTTACATCAGAATCTTAGTCCCAAATCGGACAATCTGTCATACTATCAGATGTGCATCTTGTCTTTATACTCAGTTATTTCCTTTTGGCAACTGCTTGAACCCCCATCCTCTCTATAGAAGCCCATAGTGCTGATGACCATTGAACGCAACCTGTTTGAGAGAGCACGTATTTCACCTTTAAACCATGGCCAATGTGAAGAGATGCAATTAATAATTGTGTTTATTGAAGTAATGATAAGATCCATGTTTATGTCTCTGTCGTAATGCCAGATTCTAAGAAATGAAATCTAAGGTTAACATTGTGAAAGTCTAGCTGCAGCCTTTTCAAAGCAGGAGGCAATATAAAGCAGCTGCTGTATGAAAGAGAAAAAGCTGTTCAGCCAATGTCTACTCGATTCCAGCCTAACTAGCTGGTGCAGTCACCACAAGGGATATAGGGGCATGAAATATGAAGTATGTGTCTAGGTATAAAGAGGTGGCTAGGTCTTAGCGTAAAATATGGAGATCTTCAGGGAGGGTGGGCCCGGAACCTGCCATGGTAGTAAAGAGAAATATATATATATATATATATATATAATATATATATATATATATATATATATATATATATATATATATATATACATATTATTTATATATATATATATATATATATATATATATATATATATATATATATATATATATATTTATCACACTCGAGGTGGGGTTTGAATCAAATATCAAGCTATCAAATATCAGATTGATATTTGACGTCGTCAAGTGATATCTGACGTTGTCAAGCAGCTTTACTACGTAGTCAAAGTTGTAAAAACAGGGCGCCCTGATTGGTCCACAGCATGAATGAAGGTTGCGTCACGAATTTGTAATGCTTGGTATGGGGCCTCATGGGGCCTGAGCAAATATTGACAATTTTCGGCAATATTCTTGCAAACTTACAGGTAGCAACAAAGATTCTAGGGTAGTATGATCCATACTCTTCGAATTTCAAGTCATATTGAAGCTATTCCCACTGTAAACATGAGTAAATCGGATATTTACAAGTGTTATCGGAGCGCCGACGTCAACAAACCTCTGTTGCCTTTGGTTACGTGACCCAGTTTTGTTTCTAAGGGCTGCGTGGATTGGGGCCCTGAAGGGGGCCCTAGTTATCCCCTCTATTCTTAAGGATATAGGCTTTATTTCCCATTAAATTCCGATGTAAACACTGCAAACTCTTTTAAAATTGAAAGCTGAACTTCTTTCTCGTGTGATAAAGATAAAATTTGGTGATTGGCAGGTCCTCTCGTCAATATCTGACTTTCTCAGTCCCCCTCTCGAGCCCGCCTGCGGGGGCCTCTCGAGGGGAACTGAGAAAGTCAGATATTGACTCGAGGACCCGCCAACAACCAAATTCTATCAATATATATATATATTCCTTCTGTGTGTCCTTCCTTACATCATTCACTTGAATTCCCAAAGAGTATTGGTGGAAAGGGAAGAATCTTTAGATGTACCCCATAGACAAAACATAAATCTGAAGTTATCTTTAGATTTCTATGACATTGCACTGTGTATCTGGTTTGGGAATTGTCAGTGAGCAGTCCTGTGAGACGGATAATTGCTTTACCGATGTTGAAAATATTGTTTCCTCTGTGAAAATAAGAAGAGGTGAGGCTGTTGTTCCCATATGTGTCATTTTACTGCTACATTCTGCCAAGTTAGCTGTTGTCTGTCTATGTACTTTTTAAAAGCTTGCCTGTGCAGGAAAGCACTATTTTAAAAAAAACGTTGGTGAATAATTTACAATGGTTCGACTGGGAGCTTTCTCAAACGACTCATTATCCCTGCCTCTATGATCAGGGAAGACATAATGAGTAATCTAGAGACTGTTAGGTAGTTATAATCACCTTTGATTAAACAAAATTACGCTAACCTGCCACATTAAAGGTATTTGAGACATTATTAGCAAATATCAATGAATACCTTGCTCTTTGTCAGAATGGAGAGTCCTGGGGGAATAAGGATCATATGTTGGGATGCTGTCAGTACTTCACTAGCGCCTGTATGATGGAATGAGGATTTATTTCTGAGATGCTGTAATTAACCCCCTATGTGACTACAATACACACCCTGAATATCACAGATCGGGTCAGGGCAAACGCCACAGGCAGGGGGACATGATGTTAAGGTTCACCAACCAGAGCACTGAGAGTTAAACTAGGTTTGAAAGAACTTACTATAATTATTTGACACTCACATTCTCTTTTCTTATAGCAGCAGAAGGGTTTACTGGCCGCCAGTTTTTTTGTGAATCTAGAACGTCAAATGTCACTTGAAATAAATATGGCTTCCATTGTGAGTAATACGTTGCTACATTATCACCAGCATTTCATTACCCAGCAGTATAAACAAAATCGGCCAATGCTTCTAGTGTTACATAATGGAAGGAGACATGACACATATTTAATTGGCGCAATATAGCTGGCTTGCTTAACCTGCCCTTCTTTATTAACAATAAATATATACGTAATTTTTGAACGGACTGTGGTTCAAACCCAGCGAGGCACACGCAGGACACTGGCGCACCATCTGGTGAGTATATCAAAAACCCTCACCGGATAACAGTAAGGCGCCCGGGAAAAGTAACCTCGTATTATATACACATATAAATGCTACCACCTTTATATGGGCAATAAACAAAGTAGAGGGATGTATTGGGAAAGTGGGGCACAATAGACACATGACTACCAGTACACAGACCACACATGGTCCTACTGTGTGTGTGTTAGACACTCAGACACTGTTCAGGACGGTGATTGATGAACTGTATGATAGGTTGACAATGTAAGCCTGCTGTGTCCGAGATGTATGCAAGATATAGACAGCAGTCAAGGACTGAGACATGGTGCCGAGGCACCTTATATATCTGAATATAACTGACAATATTCCATCTGCATTGAATTTCCAAATTTACTCATATCAGTTACTTAGCACGCAGTATCACAGCAACCAATCTCCTAAATGAGAATGGACTGAGCTTAAAGGGAATCTGAGTTGAGAGATGTACGTCCAGTTTTCCTTGCAATATGCAGCCCTGAGAACGTTCTAGTCACGCATTAGTCACTGGCCAGGAATCTTATAGATAAATTGTCTGATGAGCTTACAAGCTAGACTGCACTTGCATCTACACTTTCCCTTGTACTTCTACTGCAAACGACACCGATGTAGACCACTGTTGTAATCAATCCTATTACCAAGGTATCATAACCCTGTAGAATATCTAGTTATCGATGTATTTTGGCTGCAGGGTAAGCAACTTGCAAGTCTTACTCTGTGTGTCGTCCACTCAGACACTGTGCAGGACTATGATTGATGAACTGTCTGATAAGTTTAGCATGGAAGCCAACTGTACTCTAGATGTATCCCAGATATCGACATCAGTCAAGGGTAGGGACAATATGGTTCTGAGGCACCTCCTCATGGCTGACAATCTTCCATCTAGATCTGTATTGAATCATTTCCCAAATCCACCTTTATTTGCTGCGTAACATGTATTACCCCACTGGTCAATCTGCTACATGAGAATAGGTTAGGGAATCTAGCTTTAACCCTCCCACAGCCAGATCTTTCTGTAGATTTTGCCTTAATTTAAGAAAATATAAATATAAAGAATTGGAACGAGATGTTGGCATAGCTACTCCTTCAACGTTCTTGCTAAACACAAATGGAATGTAAGATGTAAAAGAGGATATCATAAGTTTCAATATAATACCAAACATGGGGTGCTCGACTAGGACTTCTAAAAAACATTTTCATACATTTTTAGTAATATCGTTTGAATCAGTTAAGTAGATTAAATGCTCTGGCCGCCATAGCAGCCTGCTGGCGGTGAGGGAGTTAGACGGACTTAGTCAAGCATTGGTCATGGCTATAATTGGGGCAACGGTAAGCTGCACTTTGACATGCGCGGTGAGGACATTAGTCAGAAAGTGAAGATTTAAGATGGGGTGTAAATTTGGTTGTATATCTTTTCAAACGGATGTATGTTAGTGTATTATAGTGTGTAAAATGCACTGTGGATATGGACCCAGCCATGCATAAGAGCAGGATAAAGTGCTTCTTCATAGAATGATATAAAATACATCAGTTTACTAATGTGACCTATCATGAGACACGTTCAGTGAATAAGAATGAATATTCTGGAGTTTTATTTATACATAATTTTATAGCAATGGCATTTAGAATAATGAGGTCTTAACAGATTCATCTTCCTTAATCATATTTCTTTTTCTATACCTATCTCGACACTGTGTGAAGCTCATCCCATCCATTAGGAAAGACATAAAAGGGACACCTTTGCAGCTTTTAGAAAAGAGCTTTGAAATCATCCCAAAATCTGTCTGGGACTGTTGTGCTAAGGCCTGTTGTGGTAATGGGTTAAGTGTTTATAGGTTAACAACCTGCTTGGTTGCTTAACCTCCCCCTCCCCTGCTGTGGTAGTGGTACAGCATATCAAAGATCTATCCAGTTAACCTCAAGATATCTAGAAGGGTTGGGTGCAGGATTATCCTTATGCCTGACACAATATCTCTATAGGGGATCCTTTTGTGGTTATTGCCTTGGCTGAGGACATAGAGGCATGCCCATGTCAGGCTATGCGTCCATATTTATACATATTTTATGGCTTAGGTCCATAACCAGAGCTGCTCGCAATCCTGGGTAGGTCAACACAGGACAGTGGACAAGATGATTGCATGTATGAGGTAGACAGGGGGAAAGAGTGGCGTGGGAGACTGTACCCGATGCTCAGTCGCTCTATACAAATTACTAGTTCCTTTCCAACAGTGGGATATGAGTGTGGGTTGTTTCCTTGGCAGCTCAATCCGTTTGATACAAAATCTGACTTGCTGTAGGTCTACAGCAAAATCTAGTAGAACCAAAGATGTCTACAATATTTGATGTACAGGAACAGTCATTACTTCTAACAGTGTAGATATCCTATCCAAATCAGGTATTCAGACGTTCAGATTGACTATATTCAATAGGTTCTGTGATCTTACTTAAGCTGTGAACCTCCTTACATTCAACATTATGCTTTAACCGTGACTATACAAAAAACTAGCTTCCTCCCACTTTCATCTACGTCTTATCAGGGACACTATGGCCCTTGGAAATCCCCTTCCTCTCAGCCAGGAACCGGCGGATTCAGTACACAGATCCATTTCTGTCTCAGCTATCTCCCTCTTAATCCTTAAAACAGATGTCTTTCTAAAATACATCTATACCCAGACAACCTATCCTATATCCCATACATAGCTTCTATCTTCCACGATAATTTGCTTTATTCACCTACATGCTCTGACAGAACTTACCACTAGGCATCACGCCTGCCACGTGTGCACGGCCAATATCCGGTATGGATCATGGTCGGGCACCCAATGGTCCTTCCTGTGTCAGAGCAGGTCATGACCACTACATGTTCCCAATCCATCTTTCCTCTTCTACAGTGTAATACACTGGTAAATTAGAATCAGGTGATTTGAATCTGCACCTCCTATGGCGGGGGTCAATCTAAATCGTAATCTTCCAATATATGAATTTGTATGTAGACTGAGACAGGCCTCCTCACCTCTTCCTCACACTATTTCTGTTCTTCCCTATCTGATTATCTATCTCTATCATAATTATGGCGGTATTGTCTTACAACAAATGATTGCCTACTCTGTTCTGTATTCGCATAATGTCCTGGCTGTTTAAAGGTAGGCATTGCTACATCCATTCATAAAAAATTAAAGTCAATGCATAACAGAAAATTAACTAATGCATCATATCCAGATCAGCAAAGATGTACCAATATGATCGAACAGTAAATAATTGGCTTTATTTGCACCGGTATTTATCAAAAATGTCCCAAATTGCCAAGGTTGTGGGTTTTGTCAGGAATTGGTGATCAATCGTCCACGGGTCTACACGTGGAGTATTCCGGAAACATGACGTATGGGTTCTAGGTAAACACCCCAGACATGTTGGCATGACGTGAGGGTTTGAAAACCATAGTACCACTAGTGCACTAGGTATTGGTGAGGGCTTAATCTATAGGTTTATGCCATACTATAGAAAGCCAACCCACCTATTTGTGAAATTAGCATTCTACTGAGCTTTGTCAAACAAGTTGACAGACAATATCACCCAAAATAATCCAATGAGACATAAATATACGATGCTTGTCTGCACTGAAAGGAAAATAATAATGGAATTTGTACACAAGAATAATTTGGTTCTGATCTTGTGCCATTTAAGATTGCACCGATGAGAGGCAATACAGCGATCAGAGCATGCATCGGAGGGGATGTGCATGAAACAGTCAGTAACAGCAGGGTGCTTTACCAAGCAACGTACTGTAACAAGGATAAGCAACTGATTAGAGATACAGGTTGATAACAACAGTTCCAGAATATTAGATCACAGATCATGGGGTCTGGCTGAATGTTGGGCGGCAAGGAAGAGAGGTGTGTGGTGTCCTTTACATATGTAGGGGTTCCGGAAGTATCACACGAACACAGGTTCCAAATTCGGGTTGAATGCAACAGGTTTTATTCAGTCACGATGACAGCCTCCAAGTACACGAAGGTTTGGCTTGGTTCAGTTCAGATAACCAACTTGAAGATGTACAGCGCTCTACCTTTAGTTCGAAGTCAGCAAAGCTGGATGATTTATTCTGGTCCTTGAGCCAGCATGGCTGGTGCAGGAGCCAGAGAGTGGGAGGGGTGTAGGTGTCCCTTAATCGAAAAGGAAACGAAGGTATCGAAAGGTGTAGGTCTGAGCTCGTCCTGGGACGAACTCTCTGAGGTAGTCAACCTCGGCCTCTTATAAATATACCCTGAGCGCGGACCAAGCAGTGTCGACGTGGCACTCTACAGGCTCGCCGTCTTGAGTGCCCTACCTGGCTCCGCTACCGGATAACCGAAGGGACATGGCGTAGGTGTTGCCACCTAGTGTCCGAAGGAGGCACTTCCCGCTCTGACTCCATGAACCCGTATATACACGTATTATTCGTGCCCCTACACATACATATGTGGCTTACATTCAATTTATGGAATTTGTGTTGGCTAATTAATACAGCCATTGGAAAGGGAAGCTGCATGGAGAGGTTTAGGGAAGACGGTATTACATTGAAACATTACTTGATGATCTTCATGGATTTTAAATAAGACCCTGTTGCACTATTTAGACAAAATCTTATGACTACTTTATGACTATGATATATAGTTGTCTTTTTATAGTTTTTTTACTTCCATGACTTTTCTGCCTGATAGCTAAAGAATGTACTTCCCCCTGGCTAGTGTTTGTTAGTGACATGTACTAAGTAGACAGCTGCTGCATACTGCACTGTTAGGAGTAAGTGCTGTAGCTGCACAGTAATAAAGGCGGTATTTTTATTTTCCAGTAGTTTATACTGTAGGTTACATCACATTGTACTTAGGCTGTAACTACATTCAAAGCTCCTGGGTTCAAATCCAAATCAGGCAAGCAGGGCAGCAATTCTTTTTTCTTTTTTTCCTTTGTGCTTGTAACCTACTTGAAACGTAAATTTGCCTATATTTTTTTGAGAAGGTTTATTAGTCTAATTCACCTGCATTCCAACAGTAATACATACTGTGCCCAGTGGAGACTCAGGCCAATGACCTTTTGTGTGTAGATTTGAGTAGATGATTGTAGCTGAACAGTATGTAATACTGGCAACCAAAAATACCTTCATTTATACTGTAAATCTACAGTATTTTTCGCTGTGCAGCTACAGAACTTCTGACAGTGTCGATCTTCCAACCTGTCACTAGGCATACAAGGTAGCCATGAACACAATGAACACAACTGGGGAGAATGCTACATCGATAGGTCTCCTCCCGAGGGTTTTTAACTACAAAGGGGTTAAGGCGCTGAGGGGGGATGAAGGAGAGAGTGCTCTCCATGACAGACTCACCTACTTGGGCTGCATCACTTATCTGCTCGATACTTTCAAGGCGTAGATCAGAAGGGGAGACAAGCTTATGAAACATGTATGCATCATTACGGCCGTAAAATTAGTACTGCTTTTCGGCAGAATAAGCGACGATGAGTTACCGAGTGTATAACACTTCTCATGTTCCAGTTCCTCACCCATCCCTCCTTTGTCAACCCCCCCCCCCCCACGTGCGTCACCCTATTCAAGATGAGAGGTGGCTGGGTCAGGTGGCCCCCGGGCACTCATGAAATCAACCGCAATCAAATAACTTCCACAGTACAGTGATCTCATCTATGAGTAATGCCTTCCTCCCTGGGGCCCCCATAGAGAGGGGAGCAGGGTGTGTTTACACTACCTGTGCCCCAATGTTGTGATAACAAGGAAGAAACAGGCACCGGTTGAGCAGCTATACATAACCAAAAGATATGGCAAAGCAAATATTACAGCAGCTAGGAAGCAAGTTAGCCATGGTTGCTTTACTGTGTAGAATTATTCAAAATCACATGATCTTTCAGCAGATGCACAGGTATGTACTTTGCTCCTCTCGTCACGATCTAAAATAGAACGCATTTGTCGATCTCTGCTCCAAGTGTCAGTTGAGCCTAAGAGAGCATTGACCGTTAGTCCACATAGTGGCAGGACATTGTGTCTATACGTTCTGTTCAGAATCACATTGTTCAATTGGCTGTCAGAATGGCGTTTGGGATCACCTTTTATGCTCTCTGGATCATTTCCGCATCACAGCACTTCTTTGGGGAGGTCATGGCAGATAGCCAGGCTGGGGACTGAAGAACACTGGTTTGTACCCATCGGGCACAGTGGGGGATATTGGCATGTTAAAGATTACATTGCAGCACAACGGGGATAGAGTCTCAGGGGAATTAATTAATGGAATTAATGGAATACACTTTGCCACTACAAGTGTTACACAGTATAGACCTATACCCGTATGAACCCCGGGCAGGGGGCGTGGCATCGACTCGCTGGCGATAGTTCCTCCAGCGCTCCTGGGGGGCGCCAGCGGCGCCCTAGGAGTTCCAGCGCCCGCCGGGAGGTGGCGCCCCGGAGTGACGTCATCTCTCGGCGTGACGTCACCGGGACTGACGTCGCTTAGGGACATTCTATCTGTTGTGGGCGGACTAGATATAAGGCCACTCCGTTTGAATCTGGGTCAGTCGGCCATCAAGAACCATAGAGTGCGCTCCTCCAGTATTTTGAAAAATTTGTTTTTCGGGAAGTTACGGAAGTTTTGTAAGTCGCGGAAGTATGGGGAAGGCTAAGAAGTCCACTAAGAAGGCAGGCCGGAGAGGAAGAAGCCAGCGTTTTGGCTGAAACAAAGAAAGTGTTGGATCTGACGAGGGCAGCATTGGCAGAATCAGTGAGTAGGATCTCGAGGGTCGAGGGCAGTTTCGACCGACTGGCAACCATGGTGGGAAGTATTCAAGAGACGATCTCGATCGAGAGCAGGACGAGGGCGGCAGCCAGATCAAGTTCGCCAACGGGTCGTCAGTCGAGGAGGCGTCGGCAGGAGACTCCACCCAGGGCAGCCCGAGACTCGTCAGATGACTCGAGGGCATCGTCGGGAAGACCCGAGGGTCGTCGTCGTCGATCAAGAACTAGATCAAAATCCAGTAAGAGATCTGAGTATTCCCAGAAAAATTTTGTGGATAGATCCATTAAAATTGATTCTTTAGAAGCCCTAATGCTGGTCAGTATCAGGACCATTTGTATCATGTCTAAGCAGGGGGAAGATGTACAAGGTATTATTGACCACATTGAATTGCTGTGCGAGAAGGCATTGACAAAGGTCTATAGAGTCAGTTCACTTATTGCCTACGACAAATGTGTAAGGGAAAGGGCTGATGACAAAGGACCCTCTGTCTTTGGTCAAGTGTTTAACAGTGATGTGCTCCGTCATTTCTCCTATGACAGTACCATAGTATCCGCAAGTAAGGGCTCCAAGGGTACAAAGTCTTCATCTGGGAAATCTGGGGAAAAAAGGCCTTGTTTCAGCTACAACAAGGCACAGGGCTGCGATAATCAGGGTTGCAAATATTTGCATGTGGGCATGTTTTGCCGCAGTGGGTCCCATGGGTCCTCCACCTGTAATGCGTCCAATTCTAAGCCTGAGAAATAGGCTGAGACGGGCAGGCTTGGAGCGGGAGGTGCCTTGGAACCCACTCAGGCTATTGCCCAATATTTTCCCCCTCAGTCTGTAAAATCTGGCTCTCTAGACCCTAATTGTAGCCCCTTCATCCCTAAGGGGGCGGGGTCAAGTGTTATACGGGAAACAAGGAGGATTGATAAATTATGCAATGACAGTCCAGTTTGGTTGATATGCATTACATGATTGCGGCTGCTTCTCTGCAATGACTGCAAATTAGTCATGACTGTATCGATCTATGTCTAAGGGAAAATCTTGTTGAGTTCAGCCCATATTAGTGTTGTCAACATGCCATATTTCACACGTTCCCAATGGGGGTAAAGCCACGTCTCAGGCAAGATAAAATGGTTCACAATCACTAGGTAAGGTCTTATCAAAGGGACTAAGGCAGAGTAACACGTTCTAAGAGTCTATTTTGTAATGGCATCATATATGATCATTTTTCTACACTATAGGCTGACACAGCACCCGCGTACGTGACTCAGATAGATCTCTCATTCATGGATCATGACAAAAGGCTGAAGCACTGTAATGGCTAGAGCATGCTTATTATCAATGTGCAAATCTTGTTGACAACAGTCAGCAACAATTGATAGCGTGATACATTTTAAACTCTCATGAAAAGTACTGTACCCACCAACTGATGTAGCTGAAAGGTTGTGTCCTTGTTAACATACTATAGTGTGACTTTTAAAGTTTCTACTTCAGCCGCCTTTACTCTCTGTGTACTAAGTGCTCAGTGCAGGACTTGGATCTCATATGCACCATAAATAAAGGAATTTCAGTTCAGCTCAGTTCAGACAAACTTCTCTGATGTCTGTCCTACGGTCACATTTTGAATCACCATTTATGTAGCTTGCCCACCTCCCAAAGACAGCTCCTACTCTTACACAACTACACCCTCTGAATTGATCTTCATATTACCTTCTGAATAACAGTTGTGCCTTTGAGACGTTGATATTCTCTCTGATAACTACTGCAGATGTGACAATGTGTCAGTGCCAATGGGGTTATGCACCTAGCTTCAAGGAGACATAACCTTTCAAAATGAACATATCAAAGATTACACTCTTTCCACAACTTTCCTCAAATAACCTTTCCCCTTCCAATGCTGCATGCACCCAGTCGGATAACTTCTATCGAAGGGAAAGTCATGTTTTACAAGGATCACAAACGTTCTTCTTTTTATCTATCTCACGACACTCATTCCCGAAGTTGTCTATGGCGATGAGCTACACTGATATTCCTAGGCTCCCTATACGCCCAACCCTAGTTAGTCATTTTTTGGATCCCTATACCACCAACCTAGATTAGTTATTATTGCCAGGTTGGTCACTACTGACCAACCCACCTTAGTCTTTTTAGTTCCAGGGGGAGCCACTGAGTGGTCATCACAGGTGGCCCCAACTAGTGGCATACAAATACAACACACCAATGATGGACCTAGGTTAGCCACTACTGACTGACCCTTTGGTCATTTTTGAATATAACTTTGCCATTGTGACTAACACTCATATGACCAACCTGGGTTAGTCTGTACTGACTAACCCTTTCAATCTATGGATTTTCAGTGTATAGACTTCACAGGCCACCAAATACGCTCTGAATAGTTTCATTGAAACACATAAATTGTGCCATAGGTTGGATAAATCTTGCCTTGCTATTTCTCTTGAAGTGAATCCTGGCGTGAATTGGGCTAGTTTGCTCTCACAGAAGTTCTAGATTTACATAACCTCTGAAACATAGTTTCAATTATGGCATTAACTAATTCATAAATGAGACTTTAATGAAAGACATCCTCGTAATAGTGCACCTTTCTAGCTAGGACGGTCATTATATTATTGAATGTCTAGTCTTGGGCCTGAAGGCTCTGTTGACACTTTTAAATGCGACAGCCGGTTTTAGATCTACATCTGAAGGACTCTGAATTAATTGTATCTAATGAGTGCAGACATTTATGTAATCCAGTTACAGCCTATTCATCTTTACCTTTCAAGCTGACAATAAATTACTAGAAAGCATGATTAGGGTAATCGGGGTTGTTATTAATGAATATTGATAAGTGGGTATGTTAATAATTGTCTGCCTTTCCATGTCTGTTGAATCAGGCATTATTGACACAGAAAAATGATTTTCAGAATTTATGAATAATATTCATTTTCCAGAAATAGTTACAATACAAAACATCCATAACTATACGTCTAATCAGTGTTCTGTCAATACAGTGTTCACAGCACGTTTATGTAAAGTATCCAGTCTAAACTTCACTATACTTTACTTGTAGGCTGACACCTCCTCTAACTCCTCTCACAGACTAAGAAATCTATCCGTTCAAGGGCTGAAAAGTACTTTAATGCACTATGCCTGTTCAACATCAAGTTGTATGAATGTAGCCTTAGCTAGGAACTCACCAGGCTTGCATTCATGCATCATGCCAAAACTATGGGGTTGATGTAAATCAAAAGACTCGATTTCATGATACTATTATAAACAGCCACTTATAGTATGAAAGAAAAGACTATGAAGCCGAGAGAAATGATGCTGTCCTCTGAAGGGTAGCAAGCTGTCCTCACAAATCTCAATTTCTCTCTCTACTACTCTGGTTTTGTTCCCCACACAAAGTGTCCTCTTGTTTCTTGGATATATGTAGTAAGCAGGAGGTAACAGTAGTTCCAACTTCATTTTATAATCATTAAGCCCTCATGCTTATGATTGTGGTGTATCGTCACACTCCACATCATAATCTCTTACAACACCGGCCCCCTACCAACAACATGTATGATTAATAGATCCCACGGTCTAGTTTCTCCACAGTACAATCATCAATCTGAACATGCCTTCATGTAAAAATATAAAGATGGTTCCGAGTAATGGTACAAATCAGAATGCCGGTGTCAGTTGCTATTGACCTGACTACCCCATCAATACCTTCCACCCTTTTACCTCCCGCCCCGGGTTAATGGGCTGCGCACACCTTGTGCATCTCCCCTGGCAATCCCCCAGAGTGGTTACTAGACACAACACATCACCCCTGTTTCCTAATTACACCCATACTGCCTCAGGTTGCAGAGTAGCTCAGAGTGCAGGCAGGTTACATAGTAGCCCTAGAGCAGCTCATATACCAGCTCAGACACTCCCCAGGACTATTCCACATAACTATATGTATATAAATCTCTGAGGGACATACACATTATTGACATAAAGCAGCATCCTTGAATGCAGTAGATTTACAGGAATGTCCAACACCTGTTCAAAATGCACAGTGTAGATATAGCCATAATGATAAGTCTGGAGCTATATACATACATTTATACTTCTATCGCATTTCTTGAAATTCTACAGTCACACTCGAAATTCTACAGTCACACTTCTTCCTTGTGTATACAATGTTTGCCATGAGGCAGCTCATGTAAATGGAGCTGTGACATAGATGTCTGTTCTCATACATGATGTGCCATTCACAGCGGTGGAAAGCTAATTTTGACAATGTAGATATCAGTTACTTGCCTCACTATTCTCTGCTTTGATGTGGTCGGAAGTATGCAAACATGAACTGTCATAATAATTCAAATCAGTATATTTTCTTTGATATGATATTGTATACATGTACAGATCCCCCATCTCTACACCTTTGGGGCCTCTCGAGATGCCGTGGACACAAGCAGATATTGGCTCTAGGACCCGCCAACAATCAAATTCTATCAATGTAGTTGCTCGATCTTACAAATGCTGAAATCCCTCCATTCAATATATGCCTATACATCAACATAAATTCCCTTACATCCTGTTTATAAACATAGGTCTCTAACCCTATCAAGGACACTATGGCTTTTTCTCAATCTACTGCCTCTAAGTCAGCAGCTGGCAAGTTCATTCAATATACAGATCCATCTCTGTCTTTGATAGCTCACTCCTGATGCAAACACCTGTCCTTCTAAACTATACCAACGCAGACCATAATATATATTATATATCCTACACTCACAGTCTCTCTATATCAGCTATATTTCTCTTCTAGCTTATGTTATGAATAACCTAAATGTACCTACAGGCTCTTACAAAACTTACGGCTGTAGGCATCACACCTCCCACTCATATTCGGTCAATATCCGGTATGGATAGTAGTTTGTCAGAGTAAGTCATGACCCCTACATGTTTCCCATCCATCTTTACTCCTCCTCCAGGTAAAAGTTTCTGTTGTCACTACCCAGCCCCTCCAAGTATGAATATTTCCATTGCAACATTTCAACTATTGCACTTCCTTGCATGGTAGAGTATATCTTCTGTCTTTGGTAACAATAGTATCAAACTACTCGAAAAATAGAATCTAGAACAGTTGATCCAGTAGCAGGTGATTATGGGCTCGCACCATGTCAGGTACACTCTAACCATACTGTCTGCCAATGTGTATGTAAACTCACACAAGACTCTTGACCCTCAACATCACACTCTTGCTCTCATCTCTCAACATATTGACATTATCTTTGGACTCATATATTTGCCTTTAGTAGAGTTTAAATAATGGACAATGTGAAAAGATAAATAGCTGCTTTTTAGTAAGTAGGGATAAGAAACATATTTCATGTCCTTGTGGCAATGCTTGATTCAAACATAAGGTTTACGTTAGGATGCTGCTTGTTCTAGTTGCAGCTCTTTTCAATGTAAGAGGCAAAGTAACCCAGCTGCTGTATGAAATAGAAAAAGCTATTCACCCAACGTCTACTTGATTACAGCCTCACTACCCAATGTATTCTCCATAAGGGAGATAGAGCCATGAAATATGAAACAAGTGTCCACATATACTGGGAGGGGGGGGGGGGTGACTCTGAGGGGAATATATGGAACTCGTCAGGGAGGTTGGCCTAGGAACTGCCAGTATAGTGTAGGGGAATAGCATAGTCTGAAAATATATAATGTTACTTTTTAGGCCCCCCCCTCTCTGCTATCTTCTGTTATGTGTCCCCCCTGATTTCACTTTCTCTCTATACCTCTTCGTTCCTTGTTTCCTTCCTTTCATACTTTTACTTCCTCTCATACTTTTTGTCCATGCACCTTTATTACATTCATGGTCTCTCATACTCATGGTTTCTCTTTTAGATATCTGCTAAAGCATGAGGCCATAGTTTGTCCACCTAACCGAATATGCTACTCTAGCAACGACTACACCCAATGCCCCCACTACCCACCTACCATCCTCGAATACCCAAAAACAAAACACTACCTCATCTCATCCATCACTTACGATCTATGTCAAACTAGAGGTTGATCACATGTGACATGGTATGTCAAAAAAGAGCTGCACCAGAGTGCAGTCATCTGTCAGGTCTGCCTTATTTGGCTGTTCTTGATGACGTACCACAATGTGGAGTGAATGTAGTCCGTTTTTTACATTGGTGCCAGCCATCTTGTCCCCTTATCCCAATAGCCAATCACACAAGCCTATTTTCTCACACTCATTAGTAATCTCCTTTACTTTGATCTCTTAAAGTATCTATTGGCTAACATCAATGGCAACTTTGAACTAAAATCGGAACTAGAATATGATGATGCCGGTATTCCAACTAGTTTAAAGCGTCAAATGCCGACGCCTGTTTTTGCCATAGACTATATACTTCTGCTATAATCCAAATCTCTCAGAATATCTATATTAAAGCACCTCGCCATAGAATGGTGGGGATAGGCATATTTATAGGCTGTGCCAAAAGGAAGAAACTTAAAGTTAGCTAACTTGGGATTCCCCTGAGCCAGAAAGAAGAGACTATGCTCTTCCTATGGGGAGTCCCCTAGATAATGAAATGTACTCTCTGTACTCTCCCTGATTTGAACTTGCGTTTTGAGAGAGTATACATCTAGACTGCCGATGCTAGTAACAGATTGTATAATGTGAATGGCTCACCCCGCTGTTTGTATGCAGAGATGGGCCCTGAACATTTGTGTTAAGGGTAATGTAGCGAGACTGACTTGATGAAAGTGTTTGCTGTCAGCAGATAAGCACCTCCCTAGTCTCTATCCGTATGATCTGCATTATCTTGGGCGTAGTGTAGAAACCATTTGCACACTCATTCTTCGGTTCTGCTGCTGCTCTTATGTTCTTTCTAAAATTTGCAGTGGCATATTTTAAAGCAGGGCATTAACAGGGTTTTGTCTTCTTTGTTTACTAGGACAATCGATGTGTATTGGTTGCTGCTGTAGCTGTTGATAGTGGATAGAGCCATTTGCATATCTTTACTGGAAGTCTTTGCGCTTGATATCATTCCTTTCAATTTGTGGCCTTAAATTAGTTCTCCATTTGGCACAGACTGAGTTTAGAGATCCTACAAACGGAACCTTTTTATATTAGGGGTTACCACACAGTCTGTACAATGTGATTTAATCATTTGAAAGTGTTTCTAACAATGTTAATAACATATTGATACCATACCAATACCATTTTAGATCAATTGTGATATAATGAAAGGAAATAGGTTGAGAAGAAATGGGAAACCATAGTGGAAACTCATGCAGAGATATGGACAATGACGGTAGAAATATAATACTCTGCAAAGTAAGTATACATGAGTATGGGTAGGATAGGACCAGCAGGACAGGCTCCTGAACATAATGACACACAACTGATACCCCATGATACCCTACTACTTATAAAACACAGGGCGTGGTCCCTCTCAGATAATTAACTCAATCTAGTTGTTCAACGTGCAGTATGCCAGCTGGTGGTTAGCCTGTGACTTTATTATGACCTGGCAATTTCAGTTATGGAACATCATATTAATAACTGTTCAACGCGCTATGGGACCTACAATCAGCCTCCTACATAGCCCTCGGTGATGTATAACAGCACTAGATGATTACTGTAGACAATACCTCGTTACCTGTTATTCATGATCAGATTCCAGATAGTAATTGGGCCACTAGACTATCATGACATTTCACTCTGCTTTCTATTCAGCCCTCAAAAGGGTGTGGCAAGAGAAGCAAGTTGAGGAACAATTCACCAGGTGGTTCATCCAATTTGCTGACTCCACTTATTTTGTCTACTTTTAGCGCTGCCGTATAATTATCTGCTTAAAAATTAGTTTGAAACTAAACTTGACACAGCATACTTACCGCAGCCCCCTTGGGATTCACAGTTTACATAACATCACTGTGAACTGGCTGCAAGGAGAAGAAATGCTTCAATAACAGGGATCTCACTTCCTATAGTCATATCTCTATATTATGGACATAGTAGTTGAATCTACCACCGATAGCTGCCTAATTTGACTAAGCAACGAGGAGGACCACTTTCTATGCTGGCTATTTTAGGTTTAATGTCTCATTAGTATAGCATATCATTAATATTGATCATATTATGATCGTCTTTCTCTCTAAAATATCTTACTTTTGCCTCATTGTAATACAATGTAATACAGCCTCAACACATCTAACATAGGATTCAATTTTAAGTAATTTAGAAATGGTGGTCAAGCTGCCTCCTGTGGAAAAACACCCGCAATGGACACATGCCTGATGATTATTAGCCTCTGGAAACTGGAAAAATGAATCGAGCAATGCCCTGCATAACAACTGTCTAATCAACCCCTACACCCCCCCCCCCCAAAAAAAAACACAAAAAAAACAACAACAAAAAAACAACAACACGCAATTACCTAAAGGAAGGAACAAGAAAGGCTCAGTTGTACATTCTAGGAAGGGGCTAGTCTAACTTGGCAAAAGCTGACGGTGATGAACTAATGTGTGTACTCTGTATATATAGGAATCTAGAGACATGCCCAGTGAGTCTACGATTTGAAATTTCGCTGGTTGAGGTTAAACCCACTCATAAGACATAATTATCCTTATGGGTACAAAAAGGGAGACAAACAGGGGAGATACTTGTAATAGTATTATCAGCTCTTATAAGGGCTTGTAGCCGTAACTAGCGCACCTCCATCCAGACCCCCAACAATGCTGTCACCTGCATCCAAATATATTATATTCAATTCATGCATATTCTTGGGTGATTTTCTGAGAAAGGTCTAATAGAAATCCTGTCACACGAAAGCAGACATGAGTTGTATAAAGCTGACTAATAGTGTGTCTATATCTTCCTGTGGTGGTGACACTGGGTAACATTTATTAGGCAGTTGCTGCACATTTAGTCTAGTAACCTGTGATATGAGATCAGAAGGGAGACAAGCTTATGTATGATCTGCGCATCTTTATGACTGTATAGCTGCCATCTCACAGAGTCTTACAAATATGAGTTACCCAGCATTTATATATCAAATTAGATGAGGCCTGTGGAAAGAATATTGTGGGTATTGGTTAATATCCCATTCCCTATAACAGCTTGGCCCCTCTGAGTTGATATGCCTCCTTAAGTTTCATTCCCCCCAGTATATCCAATTGCCGTACCCCCGGTCTACCACTATACACTAGTAGATAGAGCATCATATTGGACCTAGTTTGGCACTTCTGGCAGGAAGCATGTAACTTTGCTGATAGGGGGTTTTCAATGTGCTGAATCCATTTCTAAGTGGAAACATCATTTTTGAAAATTGTTTCTACTTCAAAAATGACTTTGAAAAAAAAGAGTAAAAATCATTTTTTAATTACTAATATGCAGGCTTATAATGCAAATGCAAGTATTTTCAGGGGGTATATTCATGACAAACTGGTTAAATCTGACAGGGAAAAAGAACTGATTATGAATTATGATGTCGTCTTCTTTTTTCAATTGGCCAAATCACCGAAAATCCAAGATGGCCACCAAAAAAACAGAATATCATCTCCAACAGCCTAATTATGCATCATAAAACCAATCTAACATTACCTACCCCCCCTAAATCATACCCAAGGAATCCAATGGTGTTATTGGTTTGTTGCTAGAACAAGCAGTTGCCTAGCAACCAGGATTTTGCATAGCAACCAATGCCGAATAATCAGAATATCATCTCCTATAGCCTAAGTATGCATCATAGAACCACTCTAACATTACCTACCCCCCCTAGATCATACCCAAGGAATCCAATGGTGTTATTGGTTTATTGCTAGGACAAGCAGTTGCCTAGCAACCAGGATTTTGCATAGCAACCAATGCCAAATAATCAGAATATCATCTCCCATAGCCTAAGTATAAACATAGAACCATTCTGACATTACCTGCCTCCCTCCCCCATAATCATACCCAAGGAATCCAATGGTGTTATTGGTTTGTTGCTTGGACAAGCAGTTACATAACAACCAGGACTCTGCATAGCAACCAGTATTTTTTCGTTAATTTGCCTAGCATCTATATAGACTAATGATATTTGAATATTTAATGGCACCAAGTTAAGTTGATTTTGACTGTATGGCAGCATTCTAGAATGTAATGGTCCCTAGAAACTGCAATGGGGCCAAATACAGTGGTTATAGGTGCCTTCTGAGCACTCACAATATATTCCATATATTGTTACATAGCTCCCTACCTAAATTGAACCTGAGCAACCCATTGATGTAATTGGTTTGTTGCTAGAAGTGCTCGCCTAGCAACAGTGATTGTTTTCCCAATTCAGCCAGTGAGGGTACTATTGGGTGTTTGATATGGCACTGGCCCTATGTGTGGCCAGGCTATAAGACTGTCCTTCTTTTACTTTGAACCGTTGCTCTAATTTCTTTTGGAGGGAGGGGAATACATGTTCTAGGCTTCTGTTACATAGTCATCCATTACATGTGTTTCTATTATTTGACAAAGGCTATTGCAGAAATAACCCTACTGTTATAGCATAAAAGAGTGTGATAGTGTGAGGAGGCCAATGGGGTGTCGGTCATGATATGAGGGATAGCAGCTTGGAATATAAGTTCATAGAAGCTCCTATCGCTAACCTGTCCAGTGGTTCTAAGGGGCCAGAAGCTTTGTCACTCACCTGTCCAGTGGTCAGAGTTGTAAGTGACAGAAGGTCCAGTACTCACCTGACCAGTAATGTGAGTTGTGACTGGCCACTGCTCAGGTATGTGTAGGGGGCCTCTGTCACTCTCATCTCCAACCACAAGTGAGGTGTTTGAGGAGCCTTCTGCCCCTTTAAATCTGTGACAATTGGTCAGGTATGTAAGGGCTGTTCTGTCACTTTCAGCTCTGACCACTGGTGGCTGAGGGCCTTCTAAAGGGACAAAAGGTCGCTACTTTCCAAAAATGGTTGTAATGGCGTGGGCAACCATGGGCAGTGTACTGTAATATGGTTAGAGGCATTTAAGTCAGGTAGGTGGTAACTGATTCTGGATGAATTCAGATAATTTCCAAACATTAGAGATATTTCAGGGTTTTCATTCTTGACTCATTTGTTCTTGCACAGCCTCACTACAAACCTTTTGATTAGTTCAAGATCTGCTTCCTCTTCATCAGACATTGAAACTAAGGACCTGCTAAAGGCATTGCTCTCTAAGCATCAAATATATTTGTTTTACCAATCCCTGAGAGGAAGATCACAATGCTGCAGCCAGAGAAGCAGCATAGCAAAATTGACAAAATAGTCCCTAGTCAATGAGCGATGTGTGTGCTACTATATATATCCGAAGTGCTCCCATATGCTAATCATAGCTTGGCTTCTTCAAAAATACTCACAATTGCTAAGGCCATAACTACTACATCAGTGTCTGTGGCTTTTATCATAATTATATTAAACCCTCTGTCTGATGCCTCCTAAAGACCTAGGGAATGACTGCTTCCTGATGAGTGCATGGCTGTAAGTTTTGGGTACCGTAAAACCTCGGGTATAAGCCTAACTCGCGTATAAGCTGCACCCCGACTTTGGGCCGATTCTATAAGCCGCAGAGACCCTCTGAATCACCCCTGGGAAAAACTCGCGTAGTAGCCGCACCCCTAACTTTGGCCCAGCTGAGCTTGTGTCAAGAGTCCTCCTGGTGGGCAGTGAAGCATCCTGGCAGGTTGTGGAGCCTCCTGGTGGACCGTGGAGCCTCCTGGGTTGGGGAGGGGTTGAGTGGGCAGTGTCAATGCCTTACATTCGCACCTCAGTCTTAAGACAATGCAGACCACCGCTACTGCTTTTACTCCTGGCGAGGGGGGTGGGGGGGTGGAGTGACAGCTTTCTGTGTCTATGAGGTCCGTACCAATGGAGGGGGGGGGTTCTCGGTGTGCATGAGGGTGTTAAAGCTATGGTAGAGGTAGGTGGGGGGGTTAAGTTCTTATTATTCCAAGGGCGTGTAGTGGTAGCAGGAGATGTCAGACAGAGTCATTTTAAAATAACAATTGGGAAAAACTCGCATATAAGCCGCACCCCGACTTTGGGCCAATCCTATAAGCCGCACTGGCGATCTGACTCGGGTACTAGCCGCGGCTTCTATGCGAGGTTTTACGGTAGTTAGTTATTGAAATACACTGAAAATCATATTAGGTTCTGAGGTTGTAATTAGTGAATACTTTAGGGTGATCACTGTTCTGGTGTGGACAGGACGTATCCCTATCATTATTAGGGGCATCATATATGACCACCCAAACCTTTTTCTTTAATACTGAAATTAAATGAGACTTACCAGGGTAAGGCAAGATTTGATTTTGCATTTTGCTGGTGGCACCATAAGTAGTGAGGAGTATACAGTATATCCAAGTCTACATGAAAGATACTGACAATCCTCCTATATATAATTATATATATACATAATGATGGATAATATAACACTTTTTATTGATTTTAACATGACTTTTGGTCAGAATACTTCATAGAAAATACATGAAATGTGAGGACTTAAGCTGGTTAATGTGATTACATTGGTTCATCATCAAGCTTATCATTGAATACCTGTTGCTAGGCAACCACTTGCAATAGCAATAAACCTATAGCATCAATGGGTTCATTGGATTCAATTTAGGGAGGGAGCTATGCAATGATCCATATGGAATATATTGTTAGCAGGGCCATCTCAGAAGGCACCTATATAAACACTGTATTTGCTCCCATTGATAGGTAGTTTCTACTATCTAGGCATATCAATGAATTGGATGAAGGTTGCTAGGTGACCACTAGGTTCTGATATGAGGTCAAAGTGTCAAACTCAACTTTGGGGTGTTAGTTATTTCAATGTTATCAGGTCTTTATAGATGCTAGGCAAACCAACAAAACAATACTGGTTGCTATGTTCACAAACTCCTGACTGCTAAGCAACTGCTTGTCCTAGCAATAAACCAATAACACCATTGGATTCCTTGGGTATGATCAAGGGGGAAGGTGATGTTAGAATGCTTCTAAGATGCATACTTAGACTATGGGAGATGATATTCTGATTATTCGGCATTGGTTGCTATGCAAAATCCTGGTTGCTAGGCAACTGCTTGTCCTAGCAACAAACCAATAACACCATTGGATTCCTTGGGTATGATTCAAGGGGGGTAGGTAATGTTAGATTGATTTTATGATGTGTAATTAGGCTATTGGAGATGATATTCTGATTATTCGGCATTGGTTGCTATGCAAATTCCTGGTTGCTAGGCAACTGCTTGTCCTAGCAACAAACCAATAACACCATTGGATTCCTTGGGTATGATTCAAGGGGGGTAGGTAATGTTAGATCGGTTTTATGATGTATAATTAGGCTGTTGGAGATGATATTCTGTTTTTTTGGTGGCCATCTTGGATTTTCGGTGATTGGGGCCAATTGCAAAAAAGACAACATCATAATTCATAATCAGTACTTTTTCCCTGTCAGATTTAACCAGTTTGTCATGAATATACCCCCTGAAAATACTTGCATTTGCATTATAAGCCTGCATATTAGTAATTAAAAAATGATTTTTACTTTTTTTTTTCAAAGTCATTTTTGAAGTAGAAACAATTTTCAAAAATGATGTTTCCACTTAGAAATGGATCAGCACATCGAAAACCCCCTATAAGCAAAATTTCATGCTTCCTGCCAGAAGTGCCAACCTCGATGCTCTATCTACTAGACTATACATGAGACGTGACCAGGTCAGGCTGCGTCAGGCTACTCATGAAACCAACCTAAATCAAATAACTCCTGTGGTGTAGTGATCTCATCTATAAGTAAAGGCCCTCCCCCCGGGGGCCCTCATGGAGGGGAGTTAAGTGTGTAAACTGTCATTGTGCTGCAGAGTTGTGTGTAACCAGAGGGATACCGTGTGGACTATGTGAAAGAAGAGGGCAGCAGGGGTGGGGCATAGGCTGATAGGTATACAAAGGACCAAAGGCCAGAGAATACGATGCAAGAAAATGAAGGAGGACATGTGGTACTGTGTATGTTTCCTCTTCTTTTTGACACCAGATGCTAGCGCTTTCAAAACTTGAATTTGACATGGCTGTTAGAAGTTAGGGTGTCCTGTAAAGAGTGGTCTGAGATATCAAAAATGAGAGAGTTGTCATTACAAGCTTTATAGTAAGAACTTAATCTTTTTAAAACTGAAAGATGAAAAGGAATCTGACGGTAAAATACAGAGGTTTCCCATTGTAATAACTGTCATTCAAAGTCCTCCAATTAAAGCTGAGTTTGAACCATTAAATGTTTCCTCTCCATATTAGCAGAACATTGTCCCTTCCTTCTGCTTAAGACTCCCATGCAGTATTCACCCTGTGTCACCCAGCTCAGGTGGACTGTATGATCCCCAATCACAACAGTCGCCTGGGGGGTCATGACACAGTGCTGGGATGGAGATTGCAGTACACTGATTCATTCCCATGGGGTACAGTAGGGAACACGGCCAGGTACTAGATTACATTACATCATAGGCGCGGTAGGGGGATGGGGCTTGACTTGGCACATACATTTAGCCATGCACTAATGGGAAAGGTGCAGCAGTGGTCAATTACCCAATAACAGATGACACTGCTATTCCTCTACCCTTTAAGGTGTGCACAGCACTGTAACACATATGATTCTTTTCATTGTTAAATCATTTTCTTTGTTGATATTTTTCTTGAAAGTAGATGTTTGAGGACAGCTATGAGCTTGATATGAGTGAGTCATCTGGGGAAAAGCATTGGAGCTCTAATACCACAAAGATTTTTTTAAAACGTTATGTCCACTATCCCTGATAGACTGAGACTGTGAATACACCCACCACAAGGGATAGCTCTACTGCTTACTGCCTTAGCTAAACGGGTTATAGAGTACTTGGTTAATCTGCATTGTCTTTATAGCCTAGGGATAGAAGCAGTGCATCAAATCTCCATTCTCTATATACTGCTCACTACTGAGATATGCTATTTTAACACTATAGAACTATATCACAGCTTACGGCATATAATGTAGTAAAGGTTTCAGATGTCATTTAGACCCATTATCAAGTATAGCATGAGGATCAGTCATGTTTATTGTATCGCTCATACGGGACCTCTGTTTCACAAGTGGGCAGGCACCATGATGTTTGTCCATTACCGTCCGAGTGAGTGTGTTTGGCTTGGCCCACCTACAATGGTTGGGGTTCAGGTAGAGTTCAGCAGATGGGGGTTTGTCACACTGGCGCTTCATCTACTTCTCAGGTACAGAAAGGTGCTATCGTCAGTTTCTAGGTCGGTTTGGCCATAGAAAATGACTTCCTACAACTGAGCCAGGTCTCGTCAGAATAAGAAAAATAAGTAGGTTGGAGCTATTAGCCGATTTGGATACATTATCAGCCCATTCACCCTCAACAAACAGGGACAATAAAGTACTTTGTAGTATAACCTTGTGGATGTATCAGCCGTTATTATACGATATGGGCTTACAGCGTGCTTCTTACGTGATATTCACGTTCTTATATTGGTGCATACAGGAGACTTGAGGGGGTGCATATTTGGATATCAGAACGATTCTGAATGGGGATTTCAGAATCGTTCTGATATCCAGAATATCAGAACGATTCTGAATGGGAGCGGATATCAGAACGATTCTGAAGATCCTCAGCCATAAAATCCGAGGTTTCATGGAGACTCGAACAGGCTACATCAAGACTTGAAGTCCGACGTGCTAACCACCACGCCGTGGAGGCGCTGGTAGAGGGAGGTGGCGAAACAAGGAGCCTACAGGCGGATTTCCAGCCCTGTAGGACCATTATTTACCGAGTTACAGAAGAAAATGCATTTTTTGGTATAATTTCTTTGAAAATCAATATTTTTTTCTAATTTCTTTTTTACTATAAAGGTAGAAGTTGGACTTGACTTATCCATTCGTTAAAATAATTCTAGGGATTTTTTTTCACATAGAAATAGGCATTTTGAAAATGGTTCGTTTCCACCCAGGATCGATCCGGGTACCCCTGGCGCGTGAGGCCATCACGCTAGCGCCAGTGCCTTTCTGGCCACGAGACTAGACTAGGGAAACGCTGGCTATATTCAAGTATAGAGGGGAGCGGGGCCGACACTATGGGCGCCAAAGCCTTTTTGTATTGCGTCCTCTCATTGGCTGTCCCGTTTTAACTCCACCAATCAGCGAGCAGGGTTGGTGGGATGTCAAAACAACATGGTGCTGCCTGTGTACGATATAGTCTTTGTAAATATCCTTCAAAATGGCGAAATTAGGACATATATAAGGTAAATAATGACATTTGAATCGAGGAATCGTATAATAAACCTAATAATATATGAATATGACAGCACTCGGGCTGTGTATAGATGAATAACGACCTCGGTGCTGCGCACCTCGGGTCGTTATTCATCAATACACAACCCTTGTGCATCATATTCATATATTATTGGTTAAATAATGCATACAAATCGGCTAATGGGTTATGGTCCTTAGTTACCCTGAAAATGATTTGATAGTCTATCCAGGAGGGAAAGGAACTCAAGCAAGATGACATTAGATTTGGTACTTGATTCTTTACTGACACAATGGCTTCATGTTCATGTGTCTATACCATCCAACGAAACAGCACTGGCATTACTTACATATATATGCTTCATTCATCGACCATGAAAGCGAGTCGAAGCTGTCAGGGGCAATGCGTGGGTGAATATACTTGTGGTAACACAGCTGCTCTCACAGGATATATGGTATAACGTCCGGATATATATGTGGGAGTAACAATAGCTGTCATGAGTCTCTTCTCAGAAGTAGCCAAAGGTCTCGGGAAAAGTAGATGATATTTGAGAAGTTGCTCCTTATTGAAACAACAGGAAATGAATCACCTGGTGTGAGCAAATAAGTCTTATTGCTGAAAACCTGTAATTCCATAATCAAGAGAAGGCATTTATACCTTTTAACGAATTACTCTAAGCATCTGTCCTTGTTCTCCCATTACAGTCTCAATTCTATAGTTTAACCATACCAGAACATTTACCTAAGCAGCCTAAGCAGTTGATTCTCTAAGAGCAGCCCAGGACTTAATCATCCTCAGCAGGATGAATGCAATGAGTAGCCTACCTGCGCCTGTATTAATGTTTCATGCTGACCCCTCAGGGTTGTAAATCAAAACGGGCTGGAATGATGCACTAATACAGTAGCAGCTTGCTTCTCAACAGGATTATATTGGTGCATCATGACGAAGAATTTGCTTTGAGGTACAATGTTGTCTTTAAATGGTCAATGATCCTGTTCAAACTAGACGTTCAAGATGTTGAGTAAATATGACGATGAGGTTACATACTATTGGCAGTGCAGGCCCTACAGCTGGTTTTAGTATATTAACTCCAGAGTTTGCTTAGCACCGGATCTTGTACAGACCCACCTGTTATACCTGACGGCAACTAGTTTGTAGCAGGATTCTTAGAAATCGTCACTCACCTGAAATACAAGAGGAATACAGATCATTACTTTGCTATACGTTTTTCGTAGCTCTATCAAGTTTTTAGTTTTCAATATAGCTACACCACATCTATTAAGTAAGTTATAAAACTGAGTCAGAGGTCAAGAGGTTAGGCTTGGTAAATAAATAAAACTGTTTCAAATCTATTGAGATGCAGTAATTTTGCGCCTTAATCTTCATCACAAATATGGCCGCCTTTTTTGACAACTTGGATTACAGGCCACAGCAGCAAATATTTTGGGGGCGAGAGTTTAAAAAAAGAAGAAAGCTTCCCTTTTGGAGGAGCTGGGTCCTGAGATTTTCAATTGGGCAGAGGGGAAAAAAGCGTGGAAAATTCTTATTTTGGCTCTTAAAAGAAGGTATATTCCCAATTTTGAAGGTCCAATTTTGGGTGTTTGTCAGTCAGCATATATACTTTTTTTAAACTTTCTTTTTGTTAAATTCTCAAAAGATCCTGGGGGCAGGGGTAAAAAAAATCTAAATGTTCATCTATATGAAGTAAAACTGAGATAGCTACTGAGGGTAAGCACCAGGAGTCTGCCTCTCCCCCTTTCACTAGCAATCAAAACATTTTCTAAAGTATTTGAGTTTTTTTTCCCGCATCGAAGTAAAGAAATAACATGCCATGTACAGGAATAAATGTAACCATACTTTTGGATGCAGCATATAATCAATATAACCCAATCCCGATGCTAATTGTTACCACAATGAAAACATATACTGAAAACGTTTACAGTATATAATTTAAAACAACTGATTTTCCTTGGTGAGAAATCTACCAAAGGATGTTTTGCTACACCTTGTGAGTTATTGCAAAGAGGCTCTCACACCTTCGTTTTTAATCATAAAATTACTATGTGAATATGAGGCTAAGCCTTTAAGACTTTGAAACTCCATATCATACAAAGACTGCATACCAACATGTGTCGAAGAGCCTTGCACATGGGGTCATCTACCTAGCCTCAAATAGATATAACTACTCAAAGTGAACATGTCAAACATGCCACTCTTTCCCCAACTTTGAACAAACAATCTTTGCCCTATTAATCCAGATTCCACTCGGTGGAATAACATCCATCAATGGGTAAGTTTGCAAGGATCATAGACTTAGGGCCGTTTAATTATCTCTCCTTGATCAGTTTGAATCAGCTGTTACCTGGCTCGAGCTTACTGTAAGATTTACCTGTGTGTGTGCCTCTCTAATTTCCCCTCTTCACTTTTAGTCTGGCATTTGAATCTGCATTAGAATTCTAAACCGATAATCAAATTTTGGGAAATAGAAAGATTGTATAAAGCAATGGTTGATCTTTATTATGACATCTCGCACTATCTGAGATGCAAGTGCAATGTCTATGCTATAATTCAGAAAACTGGTCAAATGCACTAATTCTCCGGTAAAAATGTGAACTTGTACCTAATAGGTCAGCAAATTGTTTTCATGCATGATGTTCTTCTTTTAGCATGATGAATCTAGCCCTGGCCAATAACTCCACACGGCTGCAATATGACATCTTCACGTATCATGCGATCCTTGGAGTCATTAGTACACCCACATGAGAATACCACATGCACAGAACATGATAACCTTGCTCGCAATCTGGGTTCTTATTAACAGTTGACACTCATATCTGACACGTCTCTGATGAGGTGTCATTTCTTGTTCCTGCAAAAACACCAAGTAGCATGCGCCAATGTACTATTACTGAGAGCATTAGTTTGCACTACTGCCTACAGGATTCCCACCAGAATGCACAGTCCCGGTAATCATATGCTGTTACATCCAAGCGCCCTGCATGACATGGCATGAGGTTTGGATGTAACTTATCTTCAATATTTCATGTAAAAGGACACAAGTAGCACCGTTACGACAATGATATCATGTACACTACTCTGAGTTTCCATTACATGTTGATTAGGTGTAACCCTAAAAGAACCCAATTGCACGAGCTGACATATTAATCATGATGAGAGGGGTTCTTCTGGTACCTACGGGATTCCCATGGGAGAGAGATTGTGATTCGCATCATCTTGGTTTATGCAACACTACTATTATCTCTCGGTTTTACATATTTGGAACATTCCTGAGCAAAAATGAGATTCTCCCTTAGCCAGGCTGGCAGATGTAGTGGTCAGCCGAATTGACAAACACAGCACTGGGGTCTCCTGCCCTATCTGCCGGGGGTATACATTTGGGTTTGACGATGAGTAAAGTGTTTCAGAAGATACAATATGCATTGATTTGCCGCTGCCGGCAGCTATCGTCAAAATAAAACAGTGTGGCAGATAAGGCAGTCGTTCTGAAAGAGACCCCAGGTGGTTAACTTGAGACAACGCTGTAAGGTCAGCAAGATGCATAAATGTAAATCTCAGGAATAACACAAGTTTGCATAAGGCTTCCATAAAAGATTGAAATCCTTTTTCTGAAAAACAGCTTGATATGAGTCCCAGTGATCAAAAAATGGCATGCCAAACTTTTATGACAATGCAACATTCCCTTACCGGAATATAGGCCTTTGTCTCCCTGGGTACTTAGACTAACGCAGTATACACAGCAGGCAAACTAGTCCTTGGGAAACAGACTCATACTTCGTTGTTACTTCCAATCTCATTTGTGTTTGCCGCTTTCTTGCGGTGTGGTGTGAAGAGGGTTGTTTTGTGCCACCCAGGATGTCAATGTCTGAGGACACCTGCTTTATTCCCAAGGACGTCGTTGAAGTCTGCTAGACTAAACGAACTGTTGAATAACTTTTTGGATCGTAGTTGCGTCACAAAAAAATTGTCTTGGTCGGATAATATTCTCATGGAAATGTAAACAAGTGGATAGATTGCTCTAAAGAAATGATAGTGTTCTCTGGCAATTATTATGAATTCAAAGGTTATACGATGATGTCCTCCTGCAAGAAAAAATTATTATATGTGTCTGCCTGTGTTGATTCAGTGATTACAATAGATGAAAGAAAGATATGACTGTAATATACACTGTAAATAGTAGTGATACAGTAAATCTACTCTAGGTGTACGGTATATTGTAGGTGCACAGTAGCTGTCGAATCTGCTGTGTACCTACTGTTACTTTTTAAAGCGCATTATTCTAAAAGGAGATTCAGGTGTAATAAGCATAAGAGGTAGAATTTACTGGAGGAGAAGTTGTTGAAAAGTATATCACTTAGGTCATACCACCAATTACAGAAAACAATAGACATCTTTGATTGTGCTAGGTAATGCTCATCCTGGGTGCGTCTTTGCGCTTGGAGAGTGTAGGAGAGTGTAAACAGGTAGACCGCCCTGTTAGCACTAACACGGATAATGGATAATGGGGCATGTGGGGGGGGGGGAGTAAATGCAGGTGAGTCTCAATGGTCATCGACCCAAGCACAGGCTTCAGGATGAGAACCTCAGCAGCCACAGAGGGGGAGAGTGGCTGATGCTCGAAGTACTGGTGATGCCATCCACACCTAAGGAGAAGTCCTTTTAACCAAGCTCTTTTTCACTTAGCTTTAAAGAAGCCCGTGAAGCTGTTTTACCTTTTTGTCCTTTCACATTTCTTTTATCTGAGATTTATAAATCAGTATCGCTCACTATCCTTTTCCACCTAGTGGGAAATACATAAACAGAGCTGCACGCTAAAGTGACTGAGTTAGTGGTTATTGCACGTTCTACACGCTGGCCGCAGGCCTAGTGCAGAACGGGAGGACCCCCACGAGTGCAATAACCACTGAAGAGGTCACTTTTAAGTGCCTGACTGTATAAATTTCAGGGTATATCGACGTAAAATAGATGTATAGTCCATATTTGTTTACTTACACAGCATTTGTTTACTTCCGTGGTGCCGCCATTTTGAATTCCGCGCAGGTCACGTGACCCTCGGTAGCCTAGCAACTCCACAGCAACCCCATGGCGACCCCTGGCGACCCCTGGGAGCGTGAAATACGGGCAGAGCATGAAATATGCCTGAGGGTTATTTCACGCTTTACTTACATACGGCCCTCCCATTGCCTTAGCATTGATAGGCTGTATTCACCATGAAATAAATGAGTTGTACCTCGTCAGGGCTACCAAAGAACAATTGACTACAGTGGTATAGCAATCCATCTAATATGAAGTGGATTGATCTTAATGACCTCTAATATCTGCAACCAATGCCAATGCATATTTATACACCACCATGTGTTTAATTTGTGGGCACCCATAGCAAGCATGTATATCCATAAAGTATTAACTTTGGAAATATTTAGGGATAATGGAGAGAAATGTAACTTGTCCTTACGACACAAACCAGCCTGAGAATCTACCTGCTGAAATACACACTTCTAGTCCACAGAATGTTAGTGCTAGTTTTCTCGGCTCCTGCTGGTTGGAGCCACTGTCACTGATTGGACTGTTTGCATCGGGTAGCTTCAGAAATGGTGCCAAAGTGTGAACGATCGAATTCCGAATGTTGTCTGGACCATCGTCTGGGAAGAGGGAAGGTGGCACTTTTCTGGTCACTGGTCAGATACAACAAATATGCCCAACATGCTCTGTATTAGGTGATATAGAACCGGAACTTCGACAGCTGAAATCTATGACCATAGAAGATAGGGCCATATAATGTATTCATATCAAATGCATGTTAATACATGATCACATATTCAAAGAACCCACTCAATATTCAGTTCCAACTTTTAACTGCACACTAGACCCTTGCCTTGCTTTAACCTAAGCAACATTTCTCAGTGTATTTAGTGTCAGTAATGTTCTTGAGTCATCTAAACCGGTATCTCTATTCTGTGCTAGGATACTTTTGGCCTCAAACACCACTCTTATTAGTAAGGTCAGTAAGCTAGGATCAGAAAGCATTTGGGGAATCTGCAACGAAACCGTTTCCATTCAGGCCGGTCAGAGATGGCACCCGGTCAGAGATGGCACCCGGTCAGAGACGAAAACATTGGCCCAAGCTCGTGAGACACAGCCATAATATGGACCACAGAATGGTGTGAGGTAGCACATACCATGTACAGATGTTGAAACTACACTTCTGGAGGCCTCAATCACAGCAACTCAGGAAGCACTACCTTTCAGTTATCTTTTACTTTTTATTAGAAAAAATTCATGGGAAACGTCATGGCATCGGGACACCTGGTAAATCAGCATTTGATGCACGTAAAACACCAAATGGTGTTAGGGAAACATTTTTAGGGTAATTTAACATCTCCGCTTTGCATAACTCCTTCGGGAACGTACTGGCAGTCACTCACCAACCGCCTGCTCATGTTGTGATTTAATGATACAAGACTCTTAAAAGGCATGCTGGAAAACCTTGATGTAGTTAAATAAACACTATGGAGGACATATTCAGCCCAGTAGGCCAGCCTCAAAGCTATCCGTATCTGTCAATTGTCATGTTTTTGGGTTTGTCTCGGCGTAATCTGTTTTCATTGCAGCTGATGTACAATGATTTCTGTATGTAACCATATGCAGGCCGGTGTTAAAGAAAATCACTAAAAAGCAGTTTTGATTACTAAAGAGGTCACAGAATGCCTGGAGAGATTCTCCACTTAAAGATGAATAAACATGCCTGTGGTCCTTAAAATCGTCATATGCACAGCAAAACATTTGGTGTAGTGAAAATGAATCTGATGAAGAAAAACTCCCTTTGCTGCATCGGAATCAGCAAAGGCTTTGTGGCTTTTTCACCTTTCAATCGGAGGTTGCTTGTAAACCTCATCGACTTTCGAAGGTGTTAATTATCAGCAGACAGCAAGATGTCTCAATGCTTCATGGTTATTTGCAGCCGTGATGCACTAATGCAACCACATAAAGCGACTGGCTTGGGTTCTAATACTGTATCATGCCGACCTTTGGGATTGTATTGAGACTGTCTACATGATGAATCAATGCAGCCTTGCAGTTACTAGACAAAAGGGCATTAGTGGATTGCAGCTTCACAACGCTGATCTCAAATGGTTACAGGTTTGATCATTATTGAATTTGGTACTATCACCGACTGTGTTTTGATTGGCAGGGTAGCGCAATGGCAAAAGAGTATAATTCTAGCTGGAATCAATCCTTTTGATAATTGTATTCTTTACTTGAATATTCACATTTAAAATGAAGCAAATTACTTTATTTTACCCTGGGCTGTTTTGAACTTTTAAGATGGATAGATTATTATCTAAAATACTGTATTTGATATTTAATTGCATTGAATATGTCATGGTGAATGCATCAGTAGTATAGTATGTATCGGAACGGGACTATAGTTAAGTACTGTTTATTACTCAATCGACATGCAGCCAATCAGAGGCCTCCATTTGGTCACGTGACCGGAAGTGACCTACTTAGGGGATTAGTGGTGCATTCTGGGTAACCCTGCAGCCAATCAGAGGCCACCATTTGGTCACGTGACCGGAAGTGACCTACTTAGGGGATTAGTGGTGCATTCTGGGTAACCTACTGACCTACTTAGGGGACCGGAAGTGACGTCATATGACCTAATTTAGGATCACGTGACCGGAAGTGACCTGATGAGTCACGTGAGCGGAAGTGACGTCACATGACCTAATGGCCGACCGGAAGTGAGTGACCTCATTGAGGATCACGTGACCGGAAGTGACTTGATTGATCACGTGAGCGGAAGAAGAAGTTTTTTGTTTAGGAAGTGAGGGTCTTTAGGATCACGTGACTGGAAGCGACGTCGTCACATGAGTGACGCTTTAAGAGACTGCGCGACTTACTAGTAAAAGAAGACGTATGAAAATAAAAACACAACAATATTTTATTTTATTTTTTTTATTTCTTTTTTTTTCAATCTTGATAAACACTCTATTTTTGAAAAGATGCACACGCTTATTTTTTTTTTTTTCATATCTCTAAAGGACTCGTTGTCACACCGTCAGAATGCACGCGACGCTTATAATACAAGTAGCGCACGCCGTCTTTCTCTATGGTGTAGGTGACCATTTTGTTTTGCACCACTTTGAAGTTTCTATTTACAGCAATGAGAGTTTTTCGTTGGCGAAGAACATCCAAGAAGTCGTCTGGTTCCTGAGGGTTTTGTTTCTTCTGTACGCCTTTTGCACTCCATTTTTTGGATTTTCTTTCACCGGTGTCGCTGACTCGATCGTAGCAAATGTAAGTCTTAGGGTTGAGACTTAGGATCCCGTCACCTTCCCACTCCGCTTTCATAAGCCCCGAAGTTCTCAGATCGTGAAGGTACCGTCTTTCACAACATCCGCCGGGCGGCGGACACCATTCTCGCACTCTTTCCGTTTTTGTCTTCACGAAAAGCTCTAAGTGATCGTCGCACACCGCTGTCGGAAGCCACTTTCGTTTCTCTCTGAAGTACGTCTCTCTCAGGCGAGGTTTGACTAGGTCATCCAACGTGTCACCGCTGAGAGCCATGTAAAGACTGTCGGTGTCCATTTGACAAAGGGCATAATCGCGCCGATCGACGAATCTATCCAAGAAGTCGTATGTGAACTCTAACATTTTCAACTTCGCGTACTGGTATACCATGAACCCTATTTGAATAGGGAGGTTGTTGTTGACTGTTTTCGGTTGTAGTTCGACTTCAAACAGATCGGAACTCAACTCGGACGCCTTTTTGAAGCGCCACGAATTGGCCAATAGTTCGAACTTCCGACTGTCAGTGTATCTCACCGCCGTGTGTTTTTCTTTGTTGCAGATTGTTTTACCGTACGTAGCGTTTCCCATTAACTTGTAACAGTCTGACAGAATTTTCTCGTTCTCGTTCACGTCGCCACGTCTTCGCGCCGCCGTTACTTCGTCCGCGAAACCGGCAAAGGAGCGTTTAGGTAGGTATTCTACCACCAGCTGCACTTTGGTGACTATCAAACCGTGCTCTAAATACCACTTGAGAAGCGGCGTTCCCAAGAGAATATTTTTTCCGTGGTAACTCCCTATCAGACATCTCTGAGGCGTGTTCAACAGCTTTTCTTCCTGCGCAAAGTCTGACATGTGAGGTCCTATGTCCGATTTTGAAACGGTCGCGTTCTTGAAAACGGGGGTCATTTCTTCGAAGTAGTCTCGTAGGTGAGGCGGCGTAGTGATGTCCACTTGAACTAAACCGAACATTTTCTCCTCTTTCACAGCGGAAAGGATGTCGCTCTCGCTCATCGCGTTTCGAGACACTTTCAAAGCGTCAACCTTCCAGCGTTGTTGGGAGGCCTTGACCCGCTCATCTCGACGCTTCATCTCTCGCCATTCGCACTCCCACACGACGACCAGCTTGTGACCTAGCGCTTTCAAGTAAGCGCTTACTCTGGTCGTTCTGTCGCGTCTCTCCTCTCTCAGTGAAGCGCACTGATATCGGTGCGACGGTATGCACTCGTGAGCGTGGAACCAACACCCGTGAAACTGGAAAACCGTATTAGAGGCCGCGTGAAACCCGTCCACGCGAATTCTCCGACAGCCTACAACCATCTCGCCGCCGTTCAAAGCGTGGCGCAGTTTCACGTCGCGGTCGTGCTCTACGAAGCGTAACCACTCCAAAGCGCTGTGAGAGTTTCTTTGCCTAATTTCGGGCTTGAACTCGGTCTCGGGCCGTCTCACCGCGTAATAGCCCGTGCAGTGCGCTTCGCTCATGCAGCGCAAGTACAGAGAATTAGCGTCTAGTCCTAGGATGTGTTGGCACGGTCTCGCTTCTTCGCCGTACTTGTGCTCCCTTATCCGCGTGGTGCCCTTCTCGTGAAATCTATGGAAGATGATGGAAGGACCGCCGACTAGATTTTCTTTTATCAGAGCGTGGAGGACGGCGTCGAACTGGGGGAACGTTGTGAACGCGTCTTCTAGGTTTTGGAAGAGGAACCGTAAAGTCAAACCGTCGAGAGAAACTCCGTCTTTCAACATGTCAATGCCGCGATCTTGGAAAAATTTAGCGTGATTTTTCAGAGCTTCTATGAAAGGTTTGACGTCTTTGTTGTTGTAGTGGATCAAGTAGTCTTCCATAGTTTGCATCTTCTCGTCGGACCAAACTTTCTGACATGCGGCGTAGTCGGATTCGGACATTTTGACGCCCGTCAGCTCGCTGTCGAAAGCAGATCTCGGTGGCAGCGTTCTGTTTGCCAGTTTCCTGGTAGACGTCATCCATTCGTAAGGAAAGTGACCTTTCTCTTCGTTCCTGGTGAAAGCTCGCAAATAGGTTGCATAGTTGTAACCGGGTGCCAAATAGTTGACTACGTCCAAGAAAACCGTGTGCTGTGTGTAAACCGCCAAGTATTGATTGCTTCTCTTTATGACGCTGAATTCTTGGTTTCTTCGGTCTCCGGAGGCGAAGAACGAGTGAAGGCGTATTTTGATCAGGTTCAAGTCGTAACGCCCCGAGTTGAAGCCCACGACTGGAGCTTGACGGATGTATCTCAGAAGACGCTTCTTCAGTTGAACTAACGGGTGTCTGGTCTGAGCCGCAGCAAAGCCGCCTGGAGAAGGGGTGAACGTCGCCTCCTCCAGCAGGAGAGCTTCACCTATCGCCGCATCTAACTTCGCTAAGGTCGGTTGGTAAAGTTCTAGCACAGCTTCCCCGATGACTTTGGCGTTCTCGTTTATGTGATTTAAAACTCGGTCCAACAAGGGGTCGGAATCTGCGTCGGATTCTCTGACGAAGCAGACGGGCCCCTCCCACCCCGGAAAGTCGGATGCGACGCTAGCCGACAAAGGGACGTGATCCCACAGCAGGGACACGTGTTCCGTCGACGGTTCTTTGCACGGTCTGAAGAAAGCCTCGAAATCGAAGGCGATCTTGTAAGGGTAGATTCCGGAATGTCCGTCGGGGGGAAAAATGGAGAAGTCTGCTAGCGCTTCGAAAATCGTTCTCGAATTTTGGTAGATGCCACCTACGTAGCGCAGCTTGACTTGTCGGCAAGAGGAAAGCTGGTTCCTGTGTCTCTTCAGCAAGAACTCGGTGGTGAACGCCGCCTTACACTTGCAACATTCGTATATGCCCGCGTACGCGTTGAAGTCCGTGACGAGAGAGACGTGCAAACCGCCTTTCGCCGTCAGGTGTAGGTTGACTTTACCTCGGGCGGCCAGAGTTCTGGAAGGCGGTCTGATCAGAGTAACGCGTCTTCTCAACTTCCGCCCCGGCACTTGACGCGACGCGGTGTAAACCGCTATCTGTACGTCAAACAAGTTCTCTAACGCGGGTAAGTCGCGGATGTTCAGACCCGGAAAGGATTCAGGTGTGGCAGCGGGACAGAACTGACGTAACAAATCTGAAGCGCGCTTGCTGGTGTTGTATAAGTGAAAGGAAATGCAGCGGAAGATGCAGAGGTTGTCCTTGTTGGGAAAATCTAACACGCCGCTTCTCTTTCCAACTCGACCGGCCTGAGTGATCCTACCGCCTATGGGGAATTCCCCCGGTCCCATGTAAACGCAAATGTTCAAATTGGTAGGAAAAAGAACGTGCCACTTGGTGTCAGCGTCGCAAAGTTTCCGTACTTCCTCGCAAGCGACGGTGTTTTCCATCTTTGAGAGGAGCTCTTCCAAAGTTTCTGAATTAGTTATAGTAGGGAGCGGTTGTATGAGAGTTGCGTTGTTCTGGGAGGCGTGAAAGTAGCGCAGTTTGCTCTTGTCTTCTCTGTGTTGTAAGAGTAAGCCTACCGAGAAACCCACTTTGTATCTGAATCTTTGTGTCAAGTGAATGCGACGCATAGTATCTACAGCGTCACTCAACTCGCCGGTTGGTAGCCTGAAGTTTGTTACACTCACGCGAGTCCCGTGCATCCTGACGCCCGTTTGTATCGCAGGCCAATTCGCCGTGAACGTTTCCTCCCCGTTCGGTACAGCACATATGCGCGGAGGGACGGTCACCCCGTCCAGAGATTTGCGTCGACAGGCGATCTTTCGGCAATCGCCTTCGCCGCATAGAGGGCAAAACTTAGGTACTACTCTACAATTTTCTACGTGTCTCTCGTGGTTGTACGGTCTTTTAAACATTTTGAAACACTTTTCGCATACGTACTGTGTCATGTTTTTTTTCACTCAGTTACCAACTACTTAGCCGTCTAACAATCTATCTATCTATCAATCTATCTGTCTATCTATCTATCTATTTATCTTTCTGTCTGCTGTCTGTGTATCCGTCTGTCTGTCTCATACAGCGTACGTCAAACGCTGTGTGTGTGTGTGTGTGTGTGTGTGCGCGCGTGAGCGTTGAGCGTCTCTCATTCCGAATCTATGCCGAGATATTTCAGAATGATCTCTGTTTTGTCATCCAACTCTTTGAGCGCTCTGGCGGACAGCGTCACTCCCTGCTGTGTGGGTTTTTTGTCAGGACCTTCGTACTTGCGCACGTGGACGAGGTTCTTACCGCTGTAGTAGCTCACAGCTGCGTACACTTCGCCCTCCTCATCCAGCACTGCGAACCAGGGGGTGTGATTAGGTTTTCCTTGCGCGGCCGCTGTGTCGCGTATGCGCACCACTGCGCGGATATCGGCGATGCGTGCTATTAGCTCGCGCAGCGCGTCGGCCGTGAAGTGCACTCGCTTGCTTCTGGTCAGAGACGCCTCTTTCACCTGGCCGTCTTTTGTGTAGCGCGGCCTCCTAGACAGTCTAGCCACGTCCTCCCAGATCTCCAGCGTCAAAGCTCCGTCTAAGCAGAACTCTAACCCGAGAAGACGGGAGAAGGTTTTCTCTGCTTCTTCTCGTCCATCTCGTTCTTTTTCTTGTATTTTTCTCTTCTTACTAGGCCTTGTTGGTCTGGAACTCACCTTAGAACGTTTCACACCCGCAGGATGAGTAACACCATCAGCGTGAGCTGAATCAGCAGCAGAACCGATAGCAGGAGCAGCGTCAGCGCTGGTGGTATCCGAGGCCTCGTTGTTGGAACAGCGCAGCCACACGCCGTTGGTGCTGAGTGTAGCGGTAGAAGATGAAGCGCCGCCGCCCTCGTAAGGTGGCGGTGAGGGTAGTCGCCACGGACCGGACGGGACGCTACTAGTGGAAGTGAGGTCGAAAGGTCGAAGAGGGAAGCCGAAAAACGTACCGCCCACCCCTTTCCCTTCGGGTTGTTTGTACGCCTCGTCGTCAGCGTCGTTCTCTGTCTCACCCTGTTGCTGCTGCTCCTCCTCCTCCTCCTCTTCTTCTCGGTTTAGGGGCTGAGTGTCCGAATGGCTGTCACTCTCAGCGCGAGCGGCGTCGAGGGCGTCGGTCGATGTAGTGGTGGAGGAGAGGGGCTGTGCAACGTGCGGCAGGTCATCAAAGTCATCAACAGTAGTGGGGAGGTAAAAACCCGGTTGCCAGTACTGCGCTGTGCCAGGAGCGTTGTCGTCAGTAGTAGTAGCGGTAGCAGCAGGTGCAGCAGAAGCAGCAGCAGCAGCAGCAGCAGCAGCAGCAGCAGACGCAACAGTAGCAGGCGCAGCAGCCTCAGCAGGCGCAGCAGTAGCAGGCGCAGCGGTAGCAGGTGCAGCAGCAGCAGCAGCAGCCGCAGCAGGCGGGGCGGCAGTAGCAGCGGCAGCGCGCTTAGCAGCAACGTGTACCGTCGCGAGTGTAACAACGTCGCTAGCACGACGACTACTACCAGTAGTAGTACTACTACTACTACTACTAGTACTACTACTGCTACTACTACTGCTACTACTACTACTACTGCCGCGAGCGCTCTCTACAGCGGGAGGGTGATAAGACCAAGCGGCTGCGGCGGTAGTCTCATTTTCAGTAGCAAGAGGAGGCACTGACGCTAAACGAGCGCTGTTCCGCGTAGTCTTCTTGTTCTTGGACGGCGCTAGGTGTTGTCTTTTGCTCATGGTGGTGACTGTAGAGAGCAGCAAAAGAATGAGTGAGTGAATGGAGGTTTCCAGACCCCTTATATACGCCTTCTCGCTTCTAGAGCTAAGCTACTTACTGACCCTGTTCAGCTGCCGCCGGCTGGCCGGCGGCCATTCACAAAGAGAAACAAAAGACATAAGGCATGACGTTTTCAGCTGGATCCCTTTCCCCCCTTTTGAGAGATCGACTGTCATGAGCTAAGCCGCTTACCACCCTGTTCAGCAATTCAACGCGCATTAGCTGTATAAAGGATTAACCGGTTGCTGCCGTCGACTGACCGGCGGCCATTCACAAAGACATAAGGTATGACGTTTTCAGCTGGATCCCTTTTTTGAGGGATCCACTGTCATGAGCTAAGCCGCTTACCACCCTGCTCAGCCATTCAGCGCGCGTTAGCTGTATAAAGGATTAACGGTGATGAGCTTAGAGTGTGTATACAAAAAAAAAACTACAGGAGGCGTGTGGCGTGAAGCAGGACCCCCCTAGGACGAACGTGTCTGTCTGTGAGTAGAGGCGTGTGCATGTGGTGAGCGACTTAAGTGTAAGACAAAAAAAAAATCACCACCTCCTGCCGTGGTGAGTAGACCGGGCCGGCCAGGCGGCGGCCGGCTAGTTCAATAGGGAGGGGTGACAGCTGACTAAGGCTGTGCATGAAAAAAATCCGATTTTCACCTGACCTCTGACGTTTGTTACAATGAATGTCAGAGGGAGGGAGACGTCCTCAGGTAGGGGGTAGGAGGTAAGGCTATGGATGAGGAAGAAACACCGTTTTCAGCTGGTCTCCACGGATAGCGATGACACACCCCTCGTCATCTAAGCTCTTAAGGAGCGGAGCGGTTGAAAAAGCGTCATGCGGACAGGTCGCTACACAGCTGGAGTGCTGTTGGAAATGGGATTAAACTCCCTCTGTATAAAAAGCTCTGATTTCTGTTGGAAAAAAACCATATCGCCTCTGACCACAGTAACGTCTACTACCGCCGCCGCCGCCACCGCCGCCCCCGCCGCCGCCGCCGCCAAGACGAGACGAGATGGCTCAAGCTATTCCACTTTCAAGCTCGCCTTCACCGCCTTGTCCACCTGAAAAAAAGTTAATGCGGCTTGACGACGTGAGACGCGCGAGGCAGACCGATGGGGAGAACAGAGAGGTAGGACAGCGGCGGTTAGCCTATAGCGACGCCTTGCTTCGTCAACTAGGTAAAGAGTTGAGCGGCTGTTGGAGAGAGTTGGGCAGTAGCTTAAAAGTTACCGCCGCCCGTATGGATGCTCTAGTAGAGCGCAGTGTCAAGACACCGGAGGAGCTGTGTACGGCGATGTTCCGAGTCTGGTGGGGTGAAACCCCGCATCGTCATAGATGGGGAGAGCTCGGTCGCGTCTTCACCCGCATTAGACGCGTGGAACTGTTGGCTCAGTGGATGTCCCTTCTCCACAGACAGGGGTTGGATTTCGAAAACCCCGACTCGCGCGCGATGCATAAGCACTTGGGCACCCTCGGCAGACGTCTGGGTAGCAGGTGGAAAGAGGTGGGGGACCATTTAAAATTGTCGCCTGAGAGGTTAGATAAGATCGCTGAAGAATGCGAATACGGAGGAAGTCCCGCTGAGTGGGCCTTCCGAGTGTTGAAAATGTGGCAAGATGAAGCTGACGGTGCCGGCGGTACACCTTTTGAACTCCTTCGAGTGTTGACTGAGGACATGGGAAAGTTTGACCTCTGCATCGCGATATTACTTGACTTTATCAAGCAAGAAACAACGAGAACGACGGACATGTGAATTGTTGTGTTTTATTTTCATACGTCTTCTTTATTAGTAAGTAAAAAAAATAATATCATAACAATTAAGACGCGCGCCCTCTTAAAGTGTCACTTCCTCCAGTCGCAGCTGATCGCCTCATCGAAGCACGTGATAAACAAAAAAAAACGAAGAGACACGCTTCTTCCTCTCGAGAGGAAGAAGCGTGTCTCTCGATTGAAATCTTTTTCTTTTCTTTTTTTCTTAAAAGAGACAAACGCCCCTTAGAGTGCCCCCCCACCCCCCTAGAGTGCCCCCCTCCCCCCTCCCCCCCTCCCCCCCCACCACTCGCCCCATGCATCCTAAAAGCGCCCCCCTCCCCATGCATCTTAAAGGGGCCCCCCTCCCCTTCCCTCCCCTCCCCTCCCCTCCCCCCCCTTTATACACTCTAAAGAACGCTTCTACCTAGTTCAATAAGTCACTTCCAGTCGCTCATAAAACAATAAAAAATGAAAAAAAAAACAAACTTATATTGTAGTGTTTTTTATTAGTTTACCGAAAAAAATAAGAGACTCGCCTCCTCCTCCTCCTCTCCTCCTCCTCCTCCTCCTCCTCCTCCAAAAAAAAAGATATCACATTTTAAAGCGCGTGACCCCTTAAAGACGCTCATCTCTTCATTAAGTCGCGTGACGTCACTTCTTCTTCTTCTTCCGGTCACGTGATCAATCAGGTCACTTCCGGTCACGTGATCCTCAATCAGGTCACTCACTTCCGGTTGGCCATTAGGTCATGTGACGTCACTTCCGGTCACGTGACTCATCAGGTCACTTCCGGTCACGTGATCCTAAAGTAGGTCACTTCCGGTCCCCTAAGTAGGTCATATGACGTCACTTCCGGTCCATAAGTAGGTCATATGACCTCACTTCCGGTCACGTGACCAAATGGCGGCCTCTGATTGGCTAACTAGGTCACGTGACGTCACCACTAATCCCCTAAGTAGGTCACTTCCGGTCACGTGACCAAATGGAGGCCTCTGATTGGCTGCAGGTCGATTGAGTAATAAACAGTACTTAACTATAGTCCCGTTCCGATACATACTATACTACTTGCATCGGTTCTCGGAATAAAATGATTGACTACAATAGCAGGCCCTATCATTTTTCAGCTCAGGATATTATATGTCAATGCCGGTTATATCAACATAAATATAGCTGCACGACGCCAGGCGCTCTATTATTCAGACAACCATCCAATTATTGCACTCCTACTGTAGTAGATTGTAATTGATTGGTTGTCTGGGCTTTTTGGAAAAGCGTATAATCTTTACTGATTGTCAGTGTGGGGTCGTGATAATATCCAATGCGTCACTACCAAATATAGGTCATAAGGAGCTTTGCACCTAGTTGCAAACTCGACATTTGTGAAAAAAGAGGCAATCTACTAATGCTCATTTGGAGCTCAAAAGTCATATAAAATCAGACCTTTGGACAACTGATAGAACAATCCAACAGTACAGACACCTCTCTGGTACTCATTAGACGTTTATGTAAAAGCCATAGGTTCCTCTAACAGATATTGACCAATGTAATAGTCAGCAATTTTCTATAACTGATTATTTTCAAACAAATTAAGGCGCATATAACCAGTCAGTAACTTTTTATGGAATAGTCGGCGGTGCATCCTATTTTGAACCTTCACTGAACTTTCCAAAGATTCTTTGAATTGAGTTAAATTATTTATCAATACAGCATGATATTGCATTTTCTAAAGTAACTCATACAGGCACTTGATAAAGAATATCATGGGAAAACTGTTTCAGGATTTCTACTATATTGTAAGACCAGATTGGAGGAAATATGACTGCTAGGCTGGATGATATTCGCCCAAGAGCAGGATCATCCCCTGTGTGAGTTCATTCCTAGGGTCATTTGTAGGGATATAACAGCACGGACCTTTGTACCTTGACTCTGCAGGGTTTTCGGCTCTGTGTGATATCTGAAACGGGTGTGGCAGTACAGGGAGGTACATGTTCTCTGATCTCCCCCTGTCGGTTTGTGTGCGTGACCATTTGGCAGGGATTCTATAGGGCGGAAAATCAGCCGCTGCCTGTATGTAACAGAATTGGCCATGCATACCGCATTGTGGAGCCTGGAGCTGTTGGTGTAGGTAACAAATAACACCTTAATAAGCATGGCATGAGTGACTGACCTATTTGTCTCTATGTATGACTCTTTGTATGTCAGATGAAGTGGTATGTGGTATAGTGTATAGTGGTATGTTTTGGTGATGGCAGAAGAAAATGGCTGCCATGGCTGATATAATGTGTTATGCAACCATAAATGGGGTTATTGTAGGAATCGGGGTATATGGTGAAACCAAAACAAAATGGCCACCCCACATTTGATAATGCTTATGTTGGCTTGCTCTAACTCTGGAATTCATTTCATGAAGTGGACTTCAAGTGTGTTGGATGCCACGCTTCTAGGACCATTTGCACGATTATTTCACATATCGCCTGGGCTAAGAAAGCAGTACAGGGAAACAATCATGTGCTGTTCATGTTCTTACCTTACTCCAAAGTGTCAAAGAGCATCCACCTTTGTCACAATACATTAAGGTATATTTTCTGGTCATGAACCAGAGTGGAAAATCAGCTGTGTTAAAAGCAGCACAGATCTTGGTACCACTACTGTATACATGTTGGGCTCCATTTAATCTGGTGCTGGGGTGATGGAGGCGTGAGGGTGGCATCAGGGTGCCATGAGGGTGACATGTATTTATTTTTGTCCTCCTAATGTATATTGGTACTAGCATATATATCTAAACTTGAAAGCAGCACAGTGCTTAAATGTGATACGTGCGATTCCATTTGAATAATTCTTGATGCAGCACCTGAGTTACTCACTGGTGGAGTCATTGCTAAAGGTGCATGGAAACTACCCTCAGTTGCCTACGATCCTAATACCAATAAAGTAACTGTATAGAGATGTAATTATAACCTAATTAGCAAATCCAATGTGAGATTGAATTACACATTTGATATGCAAGTAGCATTGGAAGCAGAGGCAAGGCGTATTGCTTTGAGCTACTTTGGTCTAAGGTAGGCACTCTGAAATACGCACTGCACTGGTCTCAAAGTGCAGCCATGGGTGACACATAAAATTGGCTCTGCATTTAGGAGTCGGCCTGTGATGAGGTTCAGGGTTTTTCAGATTGTTCAGCTCCTGATAGGACTATGACACTATGGAATAGTACGTTGGAAAGCCCTTGAAGAGTAGTATCCCATAGTGGGAATTTAACATAGGTTTATAACAAAGGGGGAAAATGACAGTTTGCGAAAAGTGATGGTATTTTTCTACCCAATAGATAACATTGAAATATTACCCAGCCATCTGTAAAAACAAATCAGTCAGGTCCTAACATATCAGAAGATTGTGTGTACCCATCGACAGCCTCCTACATAGATGCTCAAGGGGTTTTCTAGACTGCCCAAACTGATGCACTGCAAGTAATGCTCTCGCCTACATGACATGGGATTGTACAGCATCAAGATGTAAATAGGGTGTTTCATATAAATCCTATGTGAATTAAAGAATATCTTATAGCAATATGGAAAGGGGAATATTTTAGCTTTCCGACAGGGTATTACACACACCCTCAAATATAGTTTAATGGCCTAAAGAGATCCATACAGGTAGAGAACTGGTATAGTGGCTGCATGGTCACACACCAACTACATGACTGTATAGTATAAACCCACTCCAGTGGTGCAAATCTCTCGCAGGTACCCCTGTGCATCTCTATAGTGGGCACTTGCTTCCACAAACCTCCATGTTCTGGTCAATTTCTCCACTTCTAATTATGTTAGAAGGATGAGTAAATATGTTCTGCAAAGCTGTTAGTGTGGCCAATAACATGGCACAATAAAATATGGAATCTACACAATTTGGAAAATCTATCCAAGTGCCTATCTAAGGGTACAATTGCCATAGTGTCAAATTTAAGAGCCAGGAGATATGGAGTAATCATTGCATCAGCACAAATTCCCATCGCATTTGGAAAACTTCCGTCCAAAACCTGATCAACAATGTTACTTTGTTGTGATCTCTTGAGACAAGGTTAACTTCTTTAGAAATCATAACATCATCAGCAGTGCCCCCAAGGCCCATTGCATTCTCCTTAATAAGACGAGTTAAGCAGATCTCGTGCGACAAGCCTCAGAAACAAAGGGGACAGGTATCCATTTGGGGTTCCTTTTTGCCACAGCATTCCCAAAAGCGCTGAACAAACTAAAGACTTTTATCCAGTTCAGAGAGTGCTGCACGCTTAGGGACTTGCTCATAGGAACACATGTGAAGGAATTCAAGGTGAAGCTATGTAAAAATTATTACTGTGGTGGCATTGATGTAAATTGTTTTATGGTCCCATTGCGATCTCGGCATGCCTCTATTATCATGTGGTGCAGACAGTTTGTCAAATGGGCAACCTCCCTTGAAGCCCCTCTGTCAGTCTCTCTTCCTAGCCAGTATTCTGGTTGATCTCTTGAAGGGATCGAGAGACCCTCCGTGGCTCCAATAAGTATTATCCATGGACCCATTAAAGGTATGTTTCCATCGTGGCATTAAAATGGTTGTTCGCAACGCTAAGGCGCTCCATATAGCAATCACTGAGTGAGTCTCCTAGATTTAGCCAATGCAAACAGTCTGACAGGCAATCAATCCCGATTTAGTAGTGTAGTCAATGACAAGCAAGAAAGAAATTATCAGAAGAATCTTTTTGATGCACATCAATGCTGCGATCCGAAATAAGCATAACATTAAACTTGGATTAACACTTAATTCTGGATTATTAATTGAAGTGCCTTGGCATCCTGAAGGATGAAGATTTATAATTAGGAATCCGTAATGGATATGCAGATATTGGGCAATCTGTAGAGGATGGAACGAGGGTGAAGCAAGTTAGTCACCAATCAACAGAATTTGTTAATCTCCACCAATTAACACCGTTTATATGAACATACTTCCCTGTAGAAATACCGCACATTAGGTTCCCAACGTGATAAAGCTTTGACATGAGTAAATAGGACTATGTACAATCCTGCATCTCTTGCATTATAGAAAGCAGAGAAACTCTGGGCTCAGTGAGGGTCAGCTGAGCTCCTTTATGGCTGCCATCCAGTGCTGTCTTAATAAAAGGTTGATGGGCCATGTACCTGAGTATCTTTTAAGAGCACAGGCACAAAGAGTGATCCTTGCATCTTCTCTTCATGCGAATCCTCCCTCCAAAACCTGATCCAAGACTTTGCTGTAGAAATTCTTTGCATTAGGTTCCCAACGTGATAAAGCTTTTGACTCGAGAAAATGGGATTATGGCACAATACTGCATCTCTTGCATTATATATCAGAAGCACAGAGCCTCTAGGATCAGTGCACGTGAGGGTCAGCTCCTGGATCCTTTACAGCTGGCATCCAGAGTTGCCCTATTACAATGGTGGTGGGCCATCTACCTAATAGAGGTGGTTTAGGAAGGGAGAGATAAGAGCACAGGCACACAGAGTTATCCTTTCACCAACACAAATGCCCATTATGTGTGCGAAACTTCCCTCCAAAACCTGATCCAAACCTTGCTGTGAATTCTTGAGACAAGCTCATGTTCTTTTAAAATCACTACATCAGCTTTGCCTCCATGACCTATTACATCCTCCTTAATGAGTCCAGTTAAGCTGATTCATTTTCTTACTCTGTCTCTTATCTTAGAGCTGAACACATCAAAGACACATCAAAGACTTTCTCCTTGTTCAGGTGACACTGCACCTTCTCGAACTTAGCGATTAGAACACATTTTTGTCAGTTTCCCCCCCAAATATTTCAGCTTTGTTAAATGATTAATGTGATGTCATTGGTGTGAATTGTTATTCAGTACCACTTAAATGTCGGCCTGTATCTGGTATTGCCGTGGTACAGGCAACCTATCAAACAAGCCTACTGCCTTGAGTTGTATGTTTGTGCATCTCCATTCTGGCACTTCCCTGGCCACTCTCCTGGTTCATCACTAAAGGGGTGCCTCCATCAACGACCATCCAGCTGTCTGTCTATAAAATCCGTCCAAAAAAGAAGGGATCTGGACGGATTTGATGGACGGATGGACAAAACCCACTTCTACCAAGGACTGTCCATCCATTCCATCCATCAATCCGTCGAGTTTGTGGTAAAACACTAGACAGATTGATGGACAGAATCCATGATGGACTGATGGACGGAATGGACGGACAGGACGGACAGGAATATCAAACTTTTTTGATATTTCCGTTCGTCCATTTTTCTACAGAATCCGTCCATTTTCTGGTCATGTTGGTCCATCTGTGAAGGACGAAATGGACAAATTGATGGACGGATTGATGGACGGAATCCATCCATCCATTCCGTCCATCAATTTGTCCAGTTTTTGGTCAAAATATGGAAGGATTGATGAACGGAATGGACGGACAGACCTTGGTGGAAGTGGGCTTTGTCCCTCCGTCTATCAAAAACGTCCATTTTCCTTCTTTTTTGGACCGTTTTTATGGACGGACAGATGGACGATCGTTGGTGGAGGCACCCCTTCAGAGGAATTCGGAGACCCTAGGTCCTGCCTCTAGTGAGTATTCTACAATGAGCTCTCAGCATGTGGCAATGGGCAGAAAGGTTTTCATATAGTTCAAATAGTTGTGTTCATTCATAACTAGCCATTATTTAATGCCCTAAATAATCTATCCACTGGGGCAAACAAAACTAGCAAAAAAGTATACCCAAAAGAAGCAAAATCAGCCCTCTGTTTAGAATGCTCAACCATTGTTCTTCCTCCACTGACCCTAGACTGGCTCCATATTCCTGCAATACCCAACTTAAATCCTATGTCACCTTATGTATAAGGGCTGAATACATTTCATGCCTACACCCAGACTCCTACTGGATGAGCACCAAGTTCTCCCCCGAACTGTTACTAGCTGTACAGGAACAGTAAGATTGCAGCTTGGACAAACACTTATTTTCCACACCACGAAAGCATCCTCCTCCAGGTAAGCACTATGGGACCTGAGTGCTCGGCTAGCTTTAACCAATGCGAACAGTCTAATGGGCCCTACATTGTTATCAATGCTTAGGAATATATGATTAATGAGCACGACAGGGGAACTTGGGTGACTTTAAGAATATTGAACCAAAATAAAATTAATTCCTCCATGCCAATGCAGTAGTAAAGGGAATAACGTGTCCCTTATGGAATAAATGAACTCTTAGAAGAATCTTTAGTGCACATCAATTGCGATCCAAAATGAGCATAGCATTTAAATTGGACTAAAACTTGATTCCGGATTTTTAAATAAAGTGCCTTAGCATCCTGAGGGATAAAGAATCGTAATTTGGAATCCATAATGAATATGCAGATCAAAGGAGCTTATGTAAATCTCATCTGGATTTGATTTCAAGGAGCAAGTCAAAACTATAGGTAATCTCTAGGGGTAAACCCTTAAGTCTCAATGCTTCATGTCCATTCATGTCATAATGGACATGTTAGTCACTGGCTGCACCAATTTACACTGTTGATATGGAAATACTTCCCTATAGAAAGCTTTTGTATCAAGTTCTCAATGAGACATTATCTTTTGACTCCTGCATTATAGAAAGCAAAGTAACTTCAAGGCCAGCAATTGCCATGCCGCTTCTTTATAACGCTGTCATCCGGTAATGTCTTACTAACAGGTAACAGGCGGTAAAGGGGTGGGGCTAGGGGGGAGAGAGAGGACGTACCACCTTATTCACTTAGAGAAGCTAAATGTATTCCTTGGGAGCCTATTGATTGGTAATAAGGAAATTGCTCAAGGAGCTAAATAATCTAATGGGCATAAGGTAACACTGACAGCGTGTGGTAACACTGCACTGAATCAGCTGCTGAGACCAGAGGATGTCAAAGAGAATACTGAAAAAGAAGAAACATAACTCATCGGAATTGACGGGGTATCCAATGCTTATAGGGAACCAGCCATGTTGATGCTCCCATGCTTCCTAAAAAAACATTGCTTCTGGCCCAAGGCAAGTCCAATTGTCGCTCCTTACCTTGTTGCAGCCCTACTCAGCAATCTGATTGGCTCTCCGGCATGACCTTGGTTAAATGGTCAGAGCAGCTAGTCATTTAATGCTGATTTAGTCCAGGGTTATCCAGTGACACATTTCTAAGTTGGTTAACATTATCACACACATAAATGGTAGGCAGGCAGATAGCCCTAAAATGTATACTATCTATCATACAAAGCTACTCTCTGGAGTATCTTTTGCTTGATTTTGGTAACCTGCACATTAAAAGCTTAAAGTATTAAAACATTAAAGTATAGTATAGGCCGTTCAGGCCGCCCTGCTACCGCACAGACATTCAGCCATTAGCCATTCACTTCAGTGTAATCGCTACTTTATGTCTATTGAACACAAATAAAAACAAAGCTGTGGATACCAATGGAAAGCCATAGTTGCAGTTTGCATAATATGTAATTTCTGCAAGGATTTGTGCACTTTTGCTAGTAGTTTTATGTGAAGGAGTAAGTAGGAACTAGGGAGTGTGTGTTGTCTGTGCAGGCCCACATAGTGGCAGTAGTAATTGATAACTCTCTAGAAACACTCTGCACTAGAATGGATTTCCGGGAGAGGCTATTTGGGTAGTCAATTTAGAAATGATCACATTGTAATGTCATGGTATAGATCTACATTTAGGGATATCCTACATTTTTATCGGACTGCCAGACCTAGATCTACAGCACAAATATTCTATAAAGCATAGAATTACCTTTCAAATAGGGGAGCCTAAATGTGTAGGTATATACATTAAAACCCCATTTATGTTTACTAATTTACTGTCTAAATCCCAAAGTGATAGAAAAAGAAATAGCCCCCGGATTTACACATATGTGGACCTACCTTTGCTGAGAAGTAGTACATTCCCTATGTAACGTACTCTCCACTCACATGGATCCCCACAACTTGCCCTAAAACAGGGGAGGGCTTTTTTGGGACCAATCCACTGCTGCAGTCATATAGGCTCAGACAGGACCCTCTTGTCCGCTCAAAACACCTTACTTTTTGCAAAGAAACATCAATTTAGCCATGTTATAATGGTGCTAGAATTATAATTCCTCCAGCATTGCCTTATCTCATCTATTTATCCTACACGAAAAATACAACTTTTTTGAGCTGATTAAAAATGGCCTTAACACCCTATATTATAGTACATGTACTATACGCGCATGACCGTGCAGAGGCTGGCTGCTTTCGAGTGTGGTGTATACCTAGCCCATCCCCCCCCCCCCAATCCAACCCCTTGGAACTTATACATTTCTTCATTGACACTAGTTCTCAGCTCATATAAGCGCTGACTATGTGAGGACAGCAGAGTGTACTGGTGAAGTGGTTTTATGGCTCTCCCTGCTGACGATGAGCTGCCGATTGGACCATCTATTGGCCGACAGCACCTTGAAATCGACTAATGGAAAATGGGCATTAGAGCACATTCTCGATCCTGCAGAGCCATAGCATCAAGTGTAAAGAGCCAATTACATAAGAGGAAGTATCTCTGGTTTAACCAGCGTCCCCGTGTACTCTGTGTAAACAGGATCACCCACAGTGTTCATCTAGATTAGTCTTAGCCGTCTACATGTCTACTGATTCATAGCACCTGGGGTGTACCAACCCTCTGAGCCACATACACCACTCTCACATGCTCATACCCATGGTCTGCTGAAAGTATCCTTTCCATGTGTATCACGAATTCTATAGATTTGGGATTATTGGTGGATTATTAGCGACCAATACTCTGCTATTGAAATATTTTATATAAAGGGCTGAGCACCTGTCCCGGCTCTCCTCCGATTGTTGATGAAGGGGTTCGAGTTTTGTGCAAAGGAAAGTATGTACAGTACTATCGGACAGCATGGCAGATGATGGATCAAATATTTAATACAAATTCCTCAGCATCAAAACAAGAGTTCAAATATGTGATATGTTAATAACGCTGCACACAATTACTTGTTCTTGGTATGTGTTAACAATTTTATTGGACAGTTTCCTGATGAGGATTCCCAAACAAAAGAGCAAAAGAAACAGGTTATCCTTGTTGCAAATCAGGCACAGATTACACACTATGAGAGCTGAATTTCTAAAATCTACTTTACTGGATGGCCTGCTTAATAGGGAAATTGATTTACCATTTATCATAATCATAGGAATTCGGATAACTTGAGGAGATATCATCTCCATACCCTACTACATCCCAAATAACATGAATCCGATCACTACTGTGACCATTTACATGTAGAACCACATTCCTCATTTCTATTACATTACCCAGGCCACTTTCCTATTCTAAAACTACCCATTAGCGTGAGATATTACTCATATAGAAGAAGGCTTGATGAATGACTGGATAACCCTAGGAAACAGTCAAATCTGAGAAACAAAGCAACAGGTGGGTACAGACCGAGGCGTGATACTGTTAGCAGCTTCTATCATTGTCCCCTCTTATGCAAACTGACTTCAGCCTGTCCTCGTCAATTCCAGCTATTCCCTCTGTTCCACCCAACCGTTTTCTTGACAGTTCTTATTTCCTGTGATTGGAAAGTTACCAGGAGGTGAATTTAATGCAATTGATTTTATTTACGTTCTATATCCCTAGTAAAAGCTGCATTAAGGCCCCTAGTTTCGCTCGCAAACAGAGGTGTTTGCAGTCTTTCTAAGATTGCCTCATTTTGATCACTAACCATTTAAGGACGGTATGATGACTCAATGAACCCTCACCTCATTAATTTCCGCCCCCATAACGTTATGCCAGCTGTAACTGGGCATCCCAATATTGACAGAGAGTAAGTGCCTGCTGTGATGTAGACATCAGCCGCACCAGCACCAGCTGACCTTCCATCTACACTCGCCAAGACTTCCCAGGTGTGGGTGGAATATAACACACTAGGTAGCTGTACATGAAACTGGTCATACGAGCACTGCAGTTTGTGGGTGTCTCATTAGTTCTAACCTCTCATTACTGCCAATTCAGGTTCAACCTCATCATCATCCACTCCCCCTGCATTCAGGTAAACAAGGAAACTGGCAGTTGGTGATTAGATATATCCTGAATCGTGCCCCTCAAGTGATAATCATTGACGTTCTTCCACTGTCAGCTTTTACATCAGGCAAATTGGGCTAAGCTTCCTTGTTCAAGATCTAGTAATAGATAGCGTTAATTTGTCGCGAGATTCTTACTGTATTACACACTCATGATACAATGTGAGCAGATTTGAGGGTAAATCTGATGGTAAAAAAAAACATACTTTGGAGTGTAAAACCTCTGTTGGTACTGGTGAGAGTCCGAACGCTGGGGTCAGTAGCCTTTGATTATACCATCCCACCAATACTTCCGCCCTTTTACCTCCCATCCCTGAGGTTAATGGGATGTGCAGACTGTGTATATCTCCTGTATATAGCCTGTCCTCGTCAATTCCAGCTATTCCCTCTGTTCCACCCAACCGTTTTCTTGACAGTTCTCATTTCCTGTGATTGGAAAGTTACCAGGAGGTGAATTTAATGCAATTGATTTTATTTACGTTCTATATCCCTAGTAAAAGCTGCATTAAGGCCCCTAGTTTCGCTCGCAAACAGAGGTGTTTGCAGTCTTTCTAAGATTGCCTCATTTTGATCACTAACCATTTAAGGATGGTATGATGACTCAATGAACCCTTACCACATTAATATCCGCCCCCATAACGTTATGCCAGCTGTAACTGGGCATCCCAATATTGACAGAGGGTAAGTGCCTGCTGTGATGTAGACATCAGCCGCACCAGCACCAGCTGATCATCCATCTACACTCGCCAAGACTTCCCAGGTGTGGGTGGAATATAACACACTAGGTAGCTGTACATGAAACTGGTCATACGAGCACTGCAGTTTGTGGGTGTCTCATTAGTTCTAACCTCTCATTACTGCCAATTCAGGTTCAACCTTATCATCATCCACTCCCCCTGCATTCAGGTGAACAAGGAAAGTGGCAGTTGGTCCTTAAATATATCCTGAATCGTGCCCCTCAAGTGATAATCATTGGTAGGGACTCAAGAATCCGCTAGGTGAGCCCCTGTGCACAGTGCACACAGCAGTAGAGTATTTTGGTGCAGCTGTGCCTCACAGACACTGTTATAAAACTCCCCTCTTAGGGAATGACATTTTATCTATTACTTTTAGGTAATCACACAGAAATATACTCAAGAGAAAGGCCTATCCAGCCATCCCTACAATAAGTGACTGCAGCTAAGAGAAGTTACCAAATGTTTTGGAGATAAAATAGATTATATCAAAACCCTATGAATTTATGAATGCTTTCCGTTGCTTTTCGGTTTGTGATCTCATCCAATATGTTTTTATATCATGTTAGAAAATGGAAGCAATCAGAGGATCCTCTCACCTCTTCCTAGACCATAACATCATGATACTTATGATTGGGTAATTAAGACAATTGGTTTACTCTATACTAGTATAATGGGTGATCATGTTAAGAGGGCCTGTCAATCATGGCCTAGCCTGGCCAGTACTTCAAATGCCCTCCAAACCTCTTATATAACTACCTCCCACATACCCCACTCATCTGGCAGACCCTATCACCCTCCCCCACACAGGTTCACTGGGACTCCAAAGCTGGATAGCAATTATATAGGAAATATACTAGAGGAACTTGGTGGATTTTATATACATCTATTTGAAGATTGTCTGAGTTCTATGATAGATAGAAAGAAAATTCCAAAAGATATAGTTTACATCATTGGCGTTCTTCCACTGTCAGCTTTTACATCAGGCAAATTGGGCTAAGCTTCCTTGTTCAAGGTCTAGTAATAGATAGCGTTAATTTGTCGCGAGATTCTTACTGTATTACACACTCAGAAAAGTCAGCATCATTGTCGCTAAAACCACTCTCACCTGAAAGTCAGGCATATATACTTCCCCTTCAACATGTCATCCTCTTACTGCAAACGGGTCATAAGCAGCACAAAGTATTAGCCTTGTCTTTACAACTTTCTTGCACTAAGTGTATGATTAAGCACCGTAATCGAAATAAACCCTTAAAGATTCTTGCCTGTTCAGACCCACCATATTACGGCCACGCTCCATCCATCAAGAATTGACTAATTGCATTCGGCAATGATACAATGTGAGCAGATTTGAGGGTAAATCTGATGGTAATAAAAAACATACTTTGGAGTGTAAAACCTCTGTTGGTACTGGTGAGAGTCCGAACGCTGGGGTCAGTAGCCTTTGATTATACCATCCCACCAATACTTCCGCCCTTTTACCTCCCATCCCTGAGGTTAATGGGATGTGCGGACTGTGTATATCTCCTATGGCAATCCCCAAGAGTGGCCAGAACAAGCAACCCCTGCCTGCTAATTACAACCTCACCGGCTCAGGCCTCAAATCAGACAGAGGTAGCCACAGAGCAGCTCACAATATGGAGACTACTGGACTGGCCGTGTTCCACAGAAAAAGTGAAATAAAACGCTGTTTTACTATTAGATATGCATTATGATAAAGGCTGTATAAATTAGCCCACAGAATTGTTCATGAAAAAAGTTAAATGTTTTTTGATATGTTAGGTTCAGATTGAATGAGCATCAAAAGTTGCAATCTGCTGCGTTTGTCCTCGACAGGCAGATGTATAAGTACCGGGTGCTTGTAAAGGCTAGACTGGGCTGTTATTACCAATTTAATATCTAATCGGTAATGGGGTTTGTGGGGAGAGCAAAAGACAGTTGGATCTAAATGGTCTTATTTTTGATTGCATAAAGGTTTAATATCTTTTTGTTTCCAAGAGAAAAAAGGGAAAATACACCACCTTGTAGGAAACGAAGGCTTATGGAATGCCCTAAATCAGTGGTAGCGTGATCTATTGCGGTTGAGGTAAATAGCCTTGTTGACCTTTTTAAGCTGTAATGAGCGTTTAAATTTACCTTCATATAAGGAAATGGAGGTAGGAAAATGGGCACTTTCGCATCTGGACCTAACAGCAGGAGAGTCTGCCTTCTTTAACACAAAGGTCTGGTCTACTCGAAGTAAGTAAAAGTGTGTCCACCTCCCACAGCTGGTGATTAGACAATTTGCGTCAAGTAAAGGTGCTAAAGTGTGAAAGATTGAATTTCAATGTTATCTAAACTAAAGCCGTCGTGTGGGAAGAGGTGAGTTGGTACTTACTCTATTTCCAGGGCACTTAACACCTACACGGAAGGGACCACTATTATTGATTCCAATCTTCCAATTTGAGACAAGGTTTCTGATAGTGGCTTAAGGGAAATGGAGGCACAGGTTTCTTAGACATTAAGGAGCTGATTTAGAATTGTTTGAATATATAAAATGTCCTGAGATATGGGAAATAAATTGATATATGGTATTTTAAGCTATTGGTATATGCATGTATCTGTATCTTTTCTCTTCTCTAACCCTATTGTAAAATTGCTTTCCGTTGTCTCCTTATTGGTTTAAATAAATCAACTATAATCCCTTAATGAACCCTACATCTGTGTTGCATGAATGCTTCTTGATTAAAGGAATATTGTTTTCATAAAGAGTTGAGCAAAGGAGTTGCATCCATATGATCTAGAGTACTCCTTACTTCAACGATGGTGCTGGACTCAGCTCATCAGACACACTTGGACCAATTTTTACCATTGGTAGTGGACCATACAGGAGTCAATGACGTGCAGACCCTGCAGGGATCCTAACAGGCAGACAGATCAATGGTAGCTGGTCTGTAATTGGGATTTAGTGACATGTGTATAACTGGTCGGCCTGGCTATTTTCAAATATCCATGCAGACTGTATCATGCATAATTATATATGGATGTATTTTATAGAAGTGGGATGTCAAATCTTTTCATGCTGCCTTCCGACACAATGTATCATAATTTTATGGTTACGCATAGAGTTATCATAATTACAATTCTTACAATGCCAATGTTTATGTTGGACCTTATTTCTTTAGCCAGATTCAATTGTGGCTAAATGGCAGGTTGATTAGAGTAATCATTATCATTCTACTTTTTCGTGGATTATTTTAGGATTACTCGCAGCTATCATAATTGCCAAATGCAATGGTCAAATCTGAAATTATTGGGGCCTGCCTGAGTAACAGGTACTTGTTAGGCACACACAGAAAAGTAAAGGAGTCGCCACGACTCTGAGAGCCAGAGTCACAGTTTGTCTCCCATGAGACACCTGTAGGGCAGAGTCAAACGAGTTTGACTCTCCGTTCCTGAAGAGTCATCAGCAGTTGACCCATCAAAAGAGGGGGAGTCAAAATCGAATACATGAGTGCATGCAGGTCAGGTCGCCTGAGGTGGATTGTGTATTTATACCAGGGTAGAGTGGGGGCAACAGGTGTATATAATTAGTGGACAGGCCAGGTGAAGCCTGTGAGGGAAGTGAGGTTATTGCCCAAGACAGGTCAATAACAATACATTTTGTAATGTCTACCACTTCCCCCTGGGTGAAAGGGCTAAGTTATATCTGACTCACACTACATTCTACAGACCATTGGCCATACACATTTTAGATGCCAATATCAGATCTATATGAAGTAGTAAGCAGTGCCACACATTATATCTCACAGTTAGTGCCCAGCCTTATCTTCATCTCCCATACCCACAAATATGGCGACTAAGCTCTATACTGTGGATGTTCTTGGAATGTATTGTACAGTTTGTCATCATATTTGATTCAGGTAAATTAACTGGAAAGCTTATCCATTGACATCCCTTAATCACACTATTTAGACATAGTGGACCTATCTATAAAAAATCAAAACTGTGTGGCATGTAACAATTATCTAAAATATAGATAGTGGCTCTGCCTTGTGGTTGCCACTGATACCAAATTAGAGTTGGTTGCCCTACCAGGTGGTTTCATATGCAACTACTATCAGAGTCAACACATTTTTCATTTGACTCTTCATGAAGGGTCAAACTACAAATGACTCTGCTGTGGTACAAATGACTCTGCTGTGGGCAGAGTCAACTGCACTTGACTCTGCACTGATAGAGTAAAGAGGGAGAGTCAATTTGTACAAGGATCAAGGGGTATGACTGGAGTAGATGTAACCCCTCCACCAGAGTCATCATGACTCTGTTACCAGAGTCAACTAGAGTTGACTATGGTAAAAGAGTCATGGCGACGCCTTAACTTCTCTGAGTGCACTGAAAGGACGTTTTGAAGTTTTAATGGCAAACTCCTATTCTTTGTCACACCAGGTAGATTATCTTTCGATGCTCATAAAACACCACATGGTGTCAGATAAGCGGTTTTAAGGGTGCATGGGATAATTTAATATCTCAAATTCACATCAGTCTGCTGGGGGTCCTAATGGCCGTCAGTCACAACCCATCCATTCATGCTGTGATTGATAGATCACTCACAGGGGCTTCTCTCTGAGCAGAAGCTGGCTGCTGACCATGGTCTGCCGTCATCCACAGTATTTGCTTTCAGACAATGCTTCTTTCTGCTACCTTATCAGTTCACTCTAATTTACTCCATCATCAGACGTATAGATGCTCTTTATGCATATTCTGAATACAGCAAGTATATGCACACTGTCGAAGTCATGAACAGCATTATACTATTATTACACCTAGCCGCTAAACAAGGTATTGAACTGTTACTTCTATAAATCAAGTTGATCACAGAGGCTTCTCTAAGTAGATTATTCAATGATTATTAGTGACAGAAATGTTTACATTGTATCATAAATTGTTAATGCCAGCATTGTCACCCCTGTGATCAGTGCAACGTTGTAGAAGTTTCCGACAGGTGTTCTTTTCGGTAGTCGTATTGGATACTTCACCATTTGCTGTTGCCGCTAATTTCTGAGGACTTCAATAACCTCATAACACATTATAACAACCTCTAAACTGCCGTCTAACTATATCAGTCAGGCAATCCTGGCCACCACCAAGAACAGGTGCTCATCAAACAGGAGTGACAAGGGATGAGCCTAATAAAAAGTCCTGAATTCTCAAATCAGAGTCAGCAAAAAGTGAGAATTCTCTGGTTGTGTTCTTCTTTCACCTTTCAGTTTGAGGTGGCTGGTAAACACCTTCAACTGTGAAACCTTAAAGAGCAAGTTTGTAAATGATTCTTTTTGATAGCTTTCAGATAGAGTATTTTGATCGGCAAAGTAGGAGAGGTGAAGACCATATTTTTAGCGACCGCTATTTTCTCTTGAGTTTTGGTCTTTGTGATAAATGTGAACTAGTTATTAAATTCTGAAATGTGACATTTCAGCAAGTTTTAGGGATTTTAAATCCCTGTCACAATGCTAGTGTAGGTGCAATCTGCTACATTATTCTAATTAGCATTACACAGAGAGAAGAGATGGAGTCAAATCTGGGGAAAGAGAGTCGCAATGGGAGTCCCACAAGCTGGACTCTAACATGACTCTAGCATGACTCCCATTCTCTGGGAGTCATAGCTCTATGACTCCATAACCATAAATGCTATGGAGTCATCTCCATTTGACTCCTGTGGGACAGGAGGCTGATGGACTCCATTGGGGGAGTCAAAGGTCATTCAAGAGTCACAGCCAGTTGACTCCCATACATGTATAGTGTGCATCAGATTTGCAACTAGGTGCACAGAGAAAAGATATGGAATCAAAAAAACGTAAATAGAGTCAAGACAGAAGTCAGCAGAGCTGGACTCTATAGTGATTTTCATTGGATTGGAGCCTAGGTCTTCGCTCTTCTGATCATGTTAGAGTCACGGAGTCAGTGCCAATTGACTCCCATAGGAGGAGAGTCAACTTTTGACTCTCAAAATTATATCTTCCATGTAACACTAGTTCCGAGTTCTTCCACTAGAGGCCCTTATAATATAATTTGTAGAGTTTTTTTCCCTCAGTACGGCACCTTTCATAATGCTATTAGATCAACCCTATTTGGCTGATTAGGTCAGAACTGAGTAATACTCATATTAAAAGTGGGAATGTTTGATGGACTAAAGAAATCTATTTTATTATGTGAAATAGACCAAAAGAAGTTACTGTAGAATCATTGACACCATTTATGTGGGTAAACGTTTAGGCTAAAGCATTGCCACTAGAATGACATGATGTGCTGGCTAACTCTCCTTGATGTAGAGTCAAATTGTTTTGACTCTCTCGGAATGTATGCAGTCAAATCTGTTTGACTCTCTTTCATAGAGAGTCACATGAGTTTGACTCTGGTCAGAAGAGAGTCAGACCTGTCTGACTCTGATTCTGAATGGAGTCCACTGAGTTTGACTCTCTTTGTTAAGGGAGTCAAATCCATTTGGCTCCATAATTTTAGAGAGTCATTTAGAGAGTCATTATAGAGTCATCTGAGTGATAGCCCTGTGACTCCCAAGCGGGAGTCACTGTGACTCTATCACTTCTCTCTGTGTAGAACATACTCTTCAGCCGACTAACTAATCTTATGGGAATAAAATACCTTCCTATAGTATATTAAAGAATTATACTCATATATGGCAGCACCAGTAAATGTTCGGGAGTATCTACATTTCTAATGACGTAATTGTGCTGTCAATCACTTTATGCAAGATGTTTTGGTGTTGCAGTGGCATGATTTGCTATGAGATACCATTTCAGCTGTTAGTAATCATGGAGTAATAGATACTCAATCATTTGTTTCTAAGTGTTACTTTCCTTATTAAGAACAAACTAAAATACCCAACAAGTGCTGTCTTTAGCCAAACCCAAACTTAGTATTTTGGATGCCCCTCTATCCTGCATATTAAGGCCGGACACGGTTGATTAAATCCCAAGACTTGATGCACGAGGGGAAATGATACGAGAGGCACGTATGATTAGGGGACGGGAGGTTTGAAGTGGTTGCAATGTCAGTGGTAGGGGGCGGGTGTGGCAGTACTTTAAGCCTCACTGATGTGGAGGATTGTACAACCATTTTCTTTTAAAGCAACTCCCTTCTTCCTATTTGGTAACACATAGTCGTCCTCTTATCATTATTGTGACCCAAAAACAGAACATGTAAATTATATTTTATTTAAAACCTCATTCCGGATGTTTGCGAGTACGACAAATCCTCATGAATAATGGAATAATAATCTGGAACCCAATTGAAAATATGCAGATCAGAGGATGTTGAGTTAATCAGTAGTGGGTTTGGTTTACGTGGGAAGTGAATATGAAAAGAAGGTATGGATAGTCGTAGTAACAGCAGTAACAACAGCAGCTGTTGTGTCTGTCCATAATCACACTCGCAATGAGAGCAGGACTCATCAGTAAGCAATGTCCCTTCCTAGCCACTGAGATTCTAAGGATTAGAAATAACATTGACAGCAATTACATTTATTTCATATGCTCTTTCTTCATTCTGAAATATTGTGTATACTAAATTCAGTTGAAATACGAAGATGAAGGTGGTTTGCTCATGCATGCCTTTACTCAACTGTATAGGAATAAAGATTCGAATTAAGTGATGGTTATTTCGGTTATACAGTGCCTCCCCTACTAAAATGGTTTATTTAATACCTGAGCAGGCAATGCTTGGTGGAACTAGAACTAAGGGTATTATGCAACAATGACCGTTTAGCCTGCTGTGATTGCTTTGCTCGGAATGCCCCGAAGGGACAAGACAATCTCAATCAGTAAATTAACCAGGAGGACCATCCCTAAAGGAAGGACATGATTATCTTATAAAGCGGTTTAAGATTGAATAGCATTGCCCGCTGAAGGAGTAGAGGAGACAGGCACATCACTGGGAGTGGCCAAAGTCAAGATCCAGTTACGGTACCACGCACCCTGCCTTTTCTATATGAGATATATAAAACATGTAAGGAGGCCATGACGTAACACTGAATGCTTTGCCTCTTCTAACCTAACTGGGGGCTCCAAAACTAGATTGCATTTTCTAATGGGTACATTCATCTATAGATAAAAATGTGCTCTGATATCCAAAGGCCGTATTGAGTTCTATTCTTACCACTTAGTTGATTACGTCCAGTAACTTTGTTTTGACCATTCATCTTTCTCTTGAAATGGCCGAGGTGTCATTCAAAATGGTGCATTAACTCAGTTAATTTGTGTGTTTATCATTTTTTATTCTGAAGTGCACTGTAAAAAAAATGTCGTCAAAATGACGTTGAATCACCGGCAACTTTTGGGACAATACTTTCACCGTTTTTTTAACAGTGACGGTCACCGTTAATTTTATGCAGAATCACTGTTCATTTTACACAGAAGCACTGTTCATTTTACGTTGAATCACAGTTAATTTTACGTTAAATCAGCATTAATAGATTCACAGTATTCAAATATACAGAGAATATTCAATAAGCCTCACAGGGAGTCTGATTATGGTGACTTTAGTTACTGTAGCATACATCTAAAAACCTACGGATAAGCCATACTTTGACTTTGTCCTTATCCTATATGCGCCACTGACAATCTGACTTGCATACTAGCCCTGACCTGTACAAGAGGTTTTACTCTATAGGATTGATACAAGGCAGAGTTTCCAGAGGTGAGGATATATGCATAGTATATTGCCACAAAATAGGTGTATAGATCCAGACAGCTACTTTCTTCTGGATATTATCAAGTGATCGTGGTGTTTTGTCAAACAAGATAGAAATGTTAAATTCTCAAACATATAGATTAATTGAAAATTACCATTATTTCAACATGTATACTCCACTTCAAGGGCTCACACTCTCCAGAAAAATCTTCTTACAAACCAGGCCACCTAGCTATGGCAAGATCCACTATATGTGGCTCCCTCTGGGATTTGACATTAGAAGATGAATTTACGTTGAATCATTGTAATCCAAACCAGCTTAGCATTTAACAAGGATCCACTGTGAAATGGCTGATATTTACAGTGCTTCATTGTATTCCAAATAACGGTGAATCAGCATTAAATTTTACAGAGTGAATCTGTAAAAAGTACATCTATTTTTTACAGTGTGTCCAAAACTTATGTCTTGTCCGATCACATTTTTTTCCAAAGTGACAACTAAAATTAGTCTGTCAAGCTATTTTCAGCCTACAGGTCTGTTGTCTCCAAAGTATGACAAGTCGCAGCATTATTCATAATGATGATAACAGAGAGCCAACTCAAAATATGTGTGCAGAACTAAGGTATAGGTTCTTAGCTTACTTTGTTTGTTTGGCAGCAGAAGTATTTTTCTCATGAGGGATAGTATTTAAGTCTTGTTTGATAAAGCACTAAGATCACCACTCTTAAAACAGCGACTATAATTAGATGATCAAATTCAAATATGATCTCAAAACATGATCAGTGGAAATCTACTTGTCAATGACACAGCTAGCGAACATTAATAAGCCTCACTGATCAGTACAGTGGAACAAGCATGCTGTGAAGGGCCAGGGCAGTTAAGCTGAAATCAAGCTAATAACAGTTTTCCTGTTCTGGATGAGGTCTGTCCCAGAGGACTTTGGCAAGAAAAACTCAGCCCTGTTATGTGTCAACACACAGAGACTGGTCCGGGATGCACGGTCTACTATAAAATGAAATCCAGATTCAACTTTGCGAACCCACAGATACGTTTGAATACTTGTATTGTATCCCTGAATCAAATTTCTGAATTATCACTTGGCCTCCAGTAGCAACTATGCTTTTATTATCTGATATTCAGAGATTCTGGTGGACCTCAGTGGTTTTCAGCTAGGCATTGCAAAATCCCTTAATAGGGTATTTTAGAATACAAGTTTATAATTAGGCCTTCAATGCTGGTTTACCTGTAACTGATGGTCAAGAACATGAACTGATGAAATGTATATAATGGGTGTATGAGACGAAACCGATATTAAATTTAGAGATGACAACTACATCTCAGATGAAGTGCTGGGCAGGCAAATGCCTCAATCTAGACCAGCATCTAACACCAAATACCCCCACCCCTCATGCTATTAGTGCGGTGTAATAGGATCATTATGAAGGGCATCATTCATCTTTTATTGGCCTGAATATGACGCCATGCTGAATAAACTGATAATGAATCTGCATTCTGAAACTCTTGATGAATTATTGGGGAAATGAGAGACCGCTGTGCTGGAATGAGCTTCTAAGAGTCCTAATATCGCCCTTATTTCAGTTTCATCACATATTATAGGGGTTGTGCTGGTGCGTTGATATCACCACGATATGATCGCAGTGTGAGATATCAGCAGTGTATAGGAATTCAGTCAGTAGAGGTTTGAAAGTCGCATACACACGGCGAATAATTTGCGAAGGTAAGTTGTAACCCTCATCTTATAGACCTCACTACTATAATCCATGGGGCTTTTTATATACACTGAACCTAATCTCAAGAGAAACTAGTATATAGCAACACACTACGTACTCATTTCTTTGTCTTACCAATTTAGCTTCGTCTATAAATCAAAAATAAGAGACTGAACTATATTGTATAAGGCCTTTACTTGCAGGCTGTAAACATGGACAAATTATGGAGTCCACAAACACTTGTACCCCTTGAATTTGTCCAGCATTGTGGGGTACAGACCCACCTTACAAGAAGGCCGCTGGTCAGTGGCGGCATATACAGAGTGTCACTCACCTGGAAATATAATGAAACAGACACATAATTACGTTGTTAATGGTGTTTTAATACAATGGTCGATATAAGATTATTGTACAACTGCAACCATTAAGTATGTGAGGTTCTACCATGGTGAATGAAAGAGTGTGCTGAAACCTCTGTTTTCAATGGCTATCATGGAATACAACATCGTAATATTCTACAGCCTGTCTAGTAGCTAAATCAAAGTTATTTTAGAGTATCTAAGAAATTATGTTCACATTTGATAAATGCAAAGCCACATTAAGAGTATTTTGACAGTGCTCTTCGCTTGTATGATACTCAGCCTACAGCATTGTGTGTTACCACCCAGGTGCAACTCCTGTACTCTCGTTCCCAAATCCTTGGCTCTGGTAACAGCCAAATGGCCTTGAACTTGGGATTTTGCTGGGTCTGGGCAACCCCTGCTAGTAGCTTGGAACCAGCAAACAGGAACAGGAAATGGAACCAGAAAGTCTGATAGTAAAACTACCATCATACATTCTGGTTCCTGTCCACTGGTTCCAGGGGTTGCAAAATCCGAAGTTCAAGGTCATTTGGCTGTTACCAGAGCCTTCCTTCGGAAGGATTTGGGAACGAGAGTACAACTCCTGAGGAGCTGAGGAGATAGTTACATAACTGAAGTTATCTAGGGTTTACTCAGAGCTCAGGTGAAGTCTCTGTAAACAGGCTCTTTCACAGTGTCCATTTAGATTAGGTAAGTCTGAGCTCCTGAGGCTAAGCAACTGGAGTATCCTCCGCCCACCCTACCCCATCCCCCAGCCACACACACCACTCTCACACACTGATTTACTAAACAAGCTGTTGAATTCATCCCTCCCAATCCATGTACTCTTACACACAAGGTCTGATAAAAGCTATGCATACCTTATATTATATTGTCATATGCATGCTGGCACTCGTTATGTGATTATTCCTGTTAGGCTTTCGCTTGATTCCACCTTTTAATTTCCTTCCCCTGCAGTTGACCACATCTTTGAACAGCTTGTAGCTTCACCCCTGAGGCAATCCACCACGGTCGAAACCACCCAAAACAGGTCCCCCTAGCTACCTCTTAATTGCAATGAGACCACAGAGCAACTAACAGCTTTGATTCAGGTATATTTAGCACAAACAGTGAGGAAGGAATGTTTGAAGTTGAATTGAGTCGCCTTAACCTTCAAGCTTTAATACTAAACTATCTTTTATCACAAAAAAAGAGGTAAAGACAAAGTGCGATATCTTCGATTTTGCCAAATCGGTCTGCTGAGCTTGTCCTCTGCAGACCTTTCTGATTGGCCACTGCTTGGAGATTGCCCTGTTAGCACCAATGCAGCGTTGGGTAATGGAGCATGTGGGAGGAGAGTAAAATACAGGTGTTCCTAAATGGTTATTAACCCTCTCCAAGCACAGGCTTCCGAAGGAGCTGCTGCAGTGTGTGGGAGTAGCTAATGCTGAAAAAGTGTGTATAGGTAACTGTTCTTCTATACCATATGTGGATTTCCTCCCACTCATTTATATATATATATATATATATATATATATATATATATATATATATATATATATACATATATATGTATATATATATACATATAGATATATATATATATATATATATATATATATATATATATATATACATATAGATATATATATATATATATATATATATATATATATATATATATATATTATAAAACATGGGGATCTGGTTCAGTCTGAGCTAGCGGAGGGGACATGTTTTATCATTGAAGTCATGATTATTCAATTCAATTCCCATCATTCAATCATGTTATTTGTGAAAGGGTTCCCCATTCCTCAACAGGGTAACATTATTTGTTTTAGTTTTTCATACGAGATTTTATATAAATTGGGAATACATGAATTTATAAAATACTTGGCAGAAATGTAGGTATCATGGTCTGCCTGGTATAATGGTCCTCCTCGCAGAGGTAAATCAGCCTAATCTGTATGTTAACTAATGCATCCAACGGCTGCAGACAATAGATGCAGTTAAAACTAAACACTATACGTTTGGTCAAGTAACCCATTTTAAACTAAGAATAGACAAAGTGGGCATACATGATCTAACCGTACATTTTCATTCTTTCCAAGAAATGAAGGAGGGAAATGGCCACTTCAGCAAGTTCTAAGACGTCTGGTGGTTGAAATACGAACCTCTAATGTACTCACACTGAGTGCTTGTTTGCGCACCTCTCACTGCCACTGATTGGTGTCCAGTCATCAGGTAACTTCAGAAATGGTGCCAAAGTGTCAAGGATTGAATTCCAATGTCATCTACGGCTGTTGTGTGGGAAGCGGGGACCTGGTACTTACTCTATTTCCTGGACACTTACCACCTACACCAAAGGGAATCACTTTGACTATTGATTCCAAATTGAGATGAGGCCTTTAGTAGTGGCTTAAGGGACTTGGGCGTTCATGTTTTTAGAACATTAAACACCAATTTAAGGATATTAGAATATATCCAACTTCCTGTGGTAATTTCAGATATCATCGAATTGATTATGATAATTCTAGCAATGATGGTTATCAATTGCGTATGCAAATAATTATATCATCTGTTTTCACTCATCTGTCTTACATGTGCTACATGAATGCATCATGAACAATAAAGGGAAAAGTGATTTGATTAAAAAAGAAAAGTTAAGTAAACGCGGGGTCTAGAGGATTCTCTACTTCAAATATGTTACTCAATATAGGTGACACGATCTGCGAAAAAGGCCCTTAGTGCAGGGAGCACTAAGGTCCCTTTTCCCAGTATATGTAATTTATTAGGAGTAAGTGGCAGACCAACCAAGTAGGGGAGGAGTGGTAAGTATGGGGTGGTTGCAGGCAGGGAGATCAATGGTCACCGGTCCGTGATTGGAATTTAGTGGCACATGTCGGAGCGGTTGGCCTGGCTAGTTTCAAATATCCATGCAGACTGTATCCCAGGGTTGAAGATAAATATGTGTATACTATGTATGATCTTATGAAGCAGACTATACATATTGTGCATATTGATTTTTTAATATGCAACTTTGATAATTCCTTTTATTCCAATTATAGGTTTTATAAAATTAGTCTCTTAGCAAGAAACAGATTCAGAGGTATGTGACAGGAAACTTGTAGCCAATTTCAGGTGCAGGCATTATGGTTTCAGAATGATACATATTTGTACAGTCTATTCGTACAATGCCTAGTTGTATGGCTGGATCTCGCACTTTCAGCTAATCATGAATTTCAGTGCATGGATTTAATTGTGAGCAAATGGCATTTTGATAAGCCTAATCACTTTTATCATCGATCATATAATTATCAAGACTGCCTCAGCCTATCATCATACTTCGTCATTCATAAAAGTAACAAAAGTAAATAATTTTAGCTAAACTTTCAATAAATGATCTATATTGCTGATTATTTGAACAATTTGATTTATGTGGTTCAAGGTGCCTCAGTGGGTGACTCAACCTGCCCAGGGCATGAGGCACATTGAACCACTCCAAGATTTTATTTTCAAAAGTTCAAAAAAAATACAAAAAATGAACATACTTGTGTTGCCATAGCTCGTCATATGTCGCAATGATATAAGGTAACTGCCAGATACAAAATCAAAGTTCAGGTGACTTTAATAAGGTCAGGAAAAAAATTAAGGTGCAGAAGTGGTTCAACGTGCCCCTCTCTCCCCTACCTATTTGAAGTTTATTTTCTGATGATTCTAGGTGATGGGGAATCTGCTCCTGTACTATTTTTGCCCCTGCACAGCCAACATTCATAGAAAGAGGGATCTTTACTGTGGAGTGATGGTCTTCTCTTGTATTCCAACTGAGGAGATATCTGCGTTAAACTGTAGAATGCTCTTTTCAGTATGATAAACAATTAAATTGACAATTGAAATCCTTACTACTGTATAGCGCAACCTGATCTTTTCAAATCAAATTTCTCGAAATAATTTATTTTTGCTGTCAACATCGAAAATGACTGCTGTCAGTGTCAACTTCATCGGAAATCAGGACTGTCAGTGTCAATTGTTACTGTTGATTTTGAGAAATTGGATGAACGATGAAGAAATGTGAAGAAAAACAATTATATGAAAATATTTTTTGGGGTGACCCTTGTCGGCTTCCGTAAATAATACACCATCTGACCTACTCACCACCCCCCTCCCCCGGATATTCTCCAAACCTATGTCTCCATGAGGCCTGAAATGCTCCCACTTAAGGCACATCTACTGTCCAGGCATAGGAGGCAAAATCACACGAACATAAATCCTATCCCATCACTAGAAACAATCTGATAAGCCTTAGCACCTTTGATGGACATGGATGCGAACGGATTGGACATAGGAGGGTGGGGGAGGGCAATCTGATGTACTGGAGAATGGGCAGTTAAGTTTACACCTCTACACATGTACACCTGGTCAGGTGCTGCTATAACGAGGCACTATCTTGTCTTTGTGAGTAGAATTTATGGATAGTTTTGCTAGGGGAAGGACTAATAAATAATTCATAACTATTTGCATAAAGTAAGGCACTGTTTCATGTTAGAGCCCTTGTACGCAGATGCCACCTTTGTTATTGTGGTTTACAATATAAATTCCTTCGTCAACCTAAGATGATATTCATTTTCCTCTTTGCGATCCACAAGAAATTATGAAGCAGAAGAGCCATGGTTGAATCTGTTCCAGATTCACCCTCATAAACAAAAGCAGGCCCTCAGTCAGTTTTCCTTTAAATGATTGGGTTATTCCCAAAGCACAGGCCTTGACTGTTACATCCAGAGAACTCACTCAATACTGCAAGGCATCTTATAAAAGCACCCACATTGCTGTAAAGTTAATGGTAACTAATGTTATAAAAGCCAAGGCACATATCAAATAGATTAAGCTAGATCTCTGCATTATAGACAGGAGTAAGGCCATGGTGCAGTGATGGTCAATTTCCTTTCATGGGTGTCATTCAGTGCTGTACTACTAAAACCACATTATGGGCTGTCTTATGGAAGGGGCCATAGAGGAGGAGACAGACAGGACATTACTATGAGTGGTGGAACTAACCTCCTTACTCACTTATTAAGGCAGATGTAATCATGGAGCCTCCAGAGTCTCTATGATGAGATGGGGAGGCTTTCTAAGGTATGCGCGAAGTCAGCCGCAGTCAGTACTGACAGCCTAACCTCTCCTGAATGCATTGCACTGAGTGAACCTATGATACTGAGTGTATCGGAAGGACAATTATAGGATAGATCCCTGTGAAAAGTACTTGACTCATTGCCCCATTAGTGTTTGCTCTTCACTGCAACACAAGCCCTCAGAGAACTTCAAGTGCTTTATAGACGGCCTCAAATGTCCCAAAAATGCCATTAAGGTGTTTCCATGGTTTCAGATTTGGCTGTTTGCTGGCTTGGGCTTACGGGAAATATTGATAACTATTGATCTATCTATTATTATGTTAGGTACTCTGCCTCAGGTTGTAATGATAAGTCTGATCGTTTAAAGTGAGCCTGAGCAAAGCCTAGTGAGCCTGATGCTATAGGCTTTGTCAAGCACTTTATACATTGGTCAGAATTCATGGGCGATTTGCAGCACTATATTCACTAATCTAACATGCAATTCCTAGCAATTTTGTGACATTAAATATTGCTGAACAAAATAGCCGAGATTATGCTTATTTTCACATTCTCCAAGCACAAACGAATACACAAGTACAAGTTCAATTAGCTCTACTGAACATTTGGATGGAGAGTGCGACAGTGCCATCACAGGCTTAGCGACGCCGCTATGTCACCAAGCAACGTCGCTACGTTACCTGGCGATGCTACTATGTCACCTAGCAGTGACACCACTTACTGCAGAGTCCATGTTGTTTGGATTTTGCTCTCAATTGTGAACATGGGCCACAATTTGCCGTGAATTTAAGACACGGTTTGCCAAGAATATAGGCGACAGTGTGCTGTGAACATAGGCCACAATGTGCTGTGAACATGGGCCACAGTTTCGGTTTGCCATGAGGAGCATGAGGATGGGCTACAACGTGCCATGAACGGCATGGGACTGAAACCTAGGTTGAGAGGTGGCTTACCTTTTTTTAGGGGGGCTTCCAATTTAATTTTATCGAGAGAGGAGGCCTAGTGTGCATGTTCATGTCACATGGATACCCTGGCTTAGGCAATTGACTCCTGTTTGCCAGCTCATGATACCATCCACACACTGAGAAGGGTCCAAGAGGCACATGTTTTTATGTATAGGCTTTGTCATTAAGAAAACTCAAAGTGATTCACGTCTCAATGAATCAGACCATTTATATTGTTTCCTTGCTTTCTCATTTCCTTAGTATCTTTAAATCATTGCTTGGTTGCCAAGGGTATTTTAATTTAAACCTTGCTATTGCTCCCACATTCCTGGCCCCTTTCTGTCACCCTCCATATTCTAGAGAATTTAATCATTTCACTGCACAAGAATGGTTAGGTATTGTATGGCCAAACAGCTTAGACTGACAGAAACGGAAGGAAATGTTAAAAAAGAATTCATTGTCATCAGAAACACTACAAGTGCATGTTGGTAATGTTTCCTGACATGCCCATGTGATGCCTGTTTATTAATAACCCTGCCCACAATCTCAGGTTCCTGTTGACAATTACATTAGACAGGTGTCTCATGACGTGCCAACGCTCATACCCGTAAAATCTCACAGTGGCATATGGAAATTTACCAAGTGGCTTGAGATGATAAATTATTCGTGCAGAAAAGGGGTTCCTTTATGAAACGTCATAAACCTGATTGTCAAGTTTTAAGCTTGACTTAAATGTCACGGAAATACTTGCGATACAAATTGTTAAGAGCCTGTCAACCCGCTAGGTAAGGCATGATGTATGAAAGCATCATAAGAAAGTTAATTACTTGTCCTGTATTTATACATCCATGTTGGTTATAGGGTATCGAAGTACTATGTCTGATTCATGCAACATGCTATACTCAGCAACAGGTCTCTGGACACTGTTCAGAATAGTTTTTAGATCTACACTATTCATCCCAATCTGCCAAACACTTTATTTGCAGACCAGCGACTCCTCTGTCTTCTGCTCACTGACTCAAACTTAAGTAGCCTGTCTTCATCAATCTCAGTTATTCCCTCTCTGCTACTCAGGTTTATTTTCCACACCTTTTTATTCCAGTCTCCTCTTGTTTCTTGTAAACAGCAAGTGAGCTGGATGTGTGAGGCAATTTACAATCTGTGTCTGGGCCGGAAGCAGCATTAGCAAGCCTATGTTTCTTCCACAAACTTGTGAAACAGTTAGCTGTTAGCACCTTTTATAGGATTGCCTCTCCTGTTGACGATTGAAAGATTTCTCAAGGGCATAACTAATGATTTTGAGCCGGAGCAATCCTAAATTTTGTATATTTTATATCATTTGCAGTTGATTAAATAGACAGATGGTACATATATGGCACAATCCCTCAAATCATTACAGGCAATACCTAGTCTTTTACCCCTCTCCCTCGGGCTAATAGGATGCAACCACCTTGGGGCAATCTCTAATAGTGGCTGCCACCCACTACAGGTCACCCATGTCCGCTTATTACACCCTCAGTGCCTCAGGTCTGAGAGCGGCTCATTGAGCAAGCACTGAGCAGCTCTTAGCATATACACCCTTGGAGTCTGTTCCACAATAATGATAATGAGATATCGAAAATGTCTTACAACTCTAAACAACACACATTTTGTGAATGTACATTTAAAGCAATATCATCCTTCATAGAAATCATCAAGACAATCCCTTCACATTGAACAATAGTGTTTGTCCTACATGAATGTCTGATGCATTGAGAGTATCAACAGGTAGATTGCCCTATTGCATCAATAAAGCAAATGGGTGATGGGGTATGTGGAATGAGAGTGAATACAGGTGGGTCTCAATGGTTATCGACCCTGTCCAAGCACAAGCTTCCGGCGATACCCACAGCTCCTGCCACACCACAGAGTGTGTGAGTACCTCATCCTTGTGCTGTCTGGTCTTCATCAACCCCAAGGCAGCAGTCTGTGTGTACCATTTGAGATTTTCTCCTCCTCTCATAGCATGGATTAAGTCATCATTTCTTTCGTGTTGTAGTTAGAAAGGTTTCTTCTTTTCCTGTTTCATTCCCTAAATTGTTTATATTTTCATTTTCTACCAGACAAGTTTGGAAATTACATCAATTAACTAATTGTGCTTGGCAGAATCTTGGAGTGCTCTCGGGAGGTAGTATAGTGATTCAGCCCGGTTTAGCTAGATCAGCCTAGTTCAAGTTTGACCATAGCCTGCATTGTTTGAAACTATTCTGTACTGAATATGGCTCTAGGATAGGCCAATGTGTGTACCCATGGCCACACCTGACTTTGGGAAGAAATGGGTGGGAATTAAATATGCAGTAGCTAGTGCTTGCATTACACACACTAGCAGCAGGGTCTAGCTGCTGAAGCACAGACCTCTAGTCTACGTCACATGAATGCTAGTTTGCCCACCTCCTGCTGGGTGGGGCCTCTGCCACTGATTGGTCTCTGGGCATTGGGTAACTTCAGAATAGTGCCAAAGTGTGAATGATCGAATTCCTATATCGTCAACAACAGTCTTGGGGGTGGAGGCAACATGGCATTTACTCTGCTTCTTGGACATTACCACCAACAGGGAAGGGTCTAGGCGGTTTTACTATTGATTCCAAATTTCTTATAAGGGGTTAAGGGAAATGGGAGGACAGGTTGTTAAGACATTAAGGACTATAGAGAAGTCAGTGACAGGCCAACCCTGGGGATAGTGTCTGAGTAAGGGGTGGTAACAGGCAGAAAGATCAATGACAGCTGGTCTGTGATTGGAATTTAACGACAAGCCTATAGGATAAGCTGGCCTGGCTACTTTCAAATACAGTGCAGTTTAGTGCCATATATATAATTATGCTGAGTGAGTTATCTCAATAACAGTTTGTATCGTAGATTCAATGTTTTAAAAAAAGTGTTGATATTGACATGAAAAAAGAAGACGCTACAAGCTGCTGTCATGCTCTGCTTAATCAGTATGACAATCGGATCTTTGCAAACCCCTCTCTGGGCAAAATACTCTCATTGAATATTGAGTGGAACCTTTGTGCAGGTGTGCAAGCAATACAGCTACACTTTAAGTCAGAACCCGGATGCTTGCATTAATTTATGGGTGGTTAACCCCTCACCCCCTCAAACCCAGAGGTACATTCTGGGGAAATCTTCAAAATATCTTCTTTCAGTTTGTCTCAATAGAATCTATGCTTTGCCTTCTCCCTGCTGCACATTTATAAAGATTCTTCTGCTTCAAAAATAAACACTGGAACTGCCCTATCCACTTCAGTTTAATCAAGTGAAGACACTAAATGCTAACTATTTATTTGAAAGATGTGTCAAAACCAATCGGAGGAGATTGCCCACATGTGGTAAGGTGAGTTGGGGCACACATTCCTAGAGATCATCAAAACATGGTCACAGCAGATGGCAAACAGCCACGAGTGGCAAGGAATAAACCTGATCAACAAAAAGTTCCTAATTTTTGCATCAAAATCAGCAAAAAATAAAAAAGACTGTGGTCGTGTCCTTTTCTCACCTTTCAATGGAAGATGGTTGGTAAACACCTTCAACTGTCGGGATTGTTAAACCTTATCACAAGCAGGAGTGCATTTTTGATGTGCATAAATTGCGACTCTTTAGGAGTAAATCAATCTTGGTGGGGATTGCATAATGCATGCATTTCTTCCCGCTGAGCTAGTCACCGTGGCTGCACTATGACGCCAACATAGCATGGAGTGTTACAGCACTTTACTCGTCTTAATGTGTGAAAAGATTAGATTGAAACTGATCATTGTTGGTGGCTTTCAGACAGCTTGTTTTGATTGGCAGAGTTGGTGACTGCCGTATTTTTAGCTTAATTCAACCTTTTTTCGTAGATTCTTCAATGCTTGCCTTTGGTTTAAATATGCAAGAACTACCGAATTCTGAAATGTCACCCTTCAGCACTTTTAATCATTTAAAATGAATGTCTTAAGGTCAAAGCAGCTGGTATGTTGCTATAAATATTATGGTTATCATAACCGGTACCGGTTTATAGCTATTTACTGTGTATGCAACACACCTTTGGACAATTTAGTTTGAATACAATTTAGTTCAAAAGCTCTCATCGATAACAGGCAATAATGAGCCAATGATCTGTAGTTGACCTTTACATAGCGTGATGTTTATTAGCCGTTGACCACAATCATGCTTATATATTTGTAACAACAAAGATGGACTTACGTAAGGTACCAAGTAGGTTATGAGGAAAGATAGTACACAGTACGATTTTAGATATGCGTCCAGCTGTATAATCTTGGCCTTTATAGAGGTAGTTGCAGGTTTAAGCTTCTCCCACTTTAACCCCCACTGATCCCCTCATTGTTCATGATGAATAGCTCCCACTTAAGGCACACTCTTGTGCAGGCACAAAATTGGTTGTTGGCTAAGGCATGCACTCCTTAGAGCAAACAGTACGAGACTCGAGTCTCCCCAGTAAACACACTTACGTTATTTAACGTTACGTTACGTTATTTAACGTTATTCTCTAGGTTGGAAAAACGTAATTTCACTACGTAAAATAACGTTCCAATGTAAGGGTTAATTTAGGTTATTTCACCTAAATGAACGTATATAAACGTTATTTGAACGTTCTAGGAACGTTCCTGAAGGTTTATTTAGGTAAATTACGTAAAATGACCTAACTTATAATTAAAAACCTACAGGGCCCCGTGGGGCTGAATATTCAGAAAAATATATACATAATTTTTAATTTAAAACACAAAAAACTGGTTGTATTACAGATTTCCCACCTGGTGACTTACTGAGACTTGAACTGGGTTCCTTCACATTAGGAGACGGCTACTCTACTGAACGAGCTAGGGAGGCAGGTGTAGAATGTGGGTGGATAGCTACAACACATGCACATAGCTCTTTACATAGCCTATGTATTAAGCAGTCATACATTTGAGCTAACAAAAAAACGTTTTCCTAACGGTCGGAAAACGTTTGCAGAAGGTTTGCAAATGCTTGCAAAAACGTTTATAAAATGTTAAAACGTTGAACCAAAAAAAACTTTGCAAAAAAAACCTTTGCAAAACGTTTTTGTGGAACCTCTGGAAAAGGTTTGCAAAAGGTTTGCAAAAGGTGACTGATGTAAAAAAAATATTAAGGACTTTTAGCAAACCAAACACAGCCCTTGATGTATATATGTAGTCAGGTGCAATTGGTTTAGTTTTGGTGACTATCATGGGATTCGAACCCAGTCTCTCAGAGTGTGAACAAGAATTGGCCTGTGCTCTATGGCCACAATCACAACGTCCTCTTGTGGTTGGAGGCTGTCTTAGCCTATCTAACATCGTCTCTTATTGTCCTAACATATACAGCATTGGAAAGATGCCTGTGTCTCAGATAAGTTACCCAGCGAACCTGTCCCCTGTCTCTGTCATTAGGGACCTTTAGCAAACCCGACGTAGCTCATTAAACGCAGACGTAGTAGTGCTAAAGGGATTGGCTACGTCTGCATTTAATGAGCTTTTACGTGGTTGCTAAAGGTCCCTTCTGTCTGTCTCTCTGTCTGTTTGTCTCTCTTTTCCTCTCATCACATGAATCAGATGGCCTATTTTCACATGTTTGTTCATCCACCGAGCTAGGACAGGTAGCAGAGAGCTGGCCTCATGATGTGAAGGTAGAGAGTTCAAATCCCAGTGTAGTTGTATTATTTGACTAATGCACTGGTGATCTTATTATGCCCACCTTTTCTCTAGAGAGTTTATCATTTATTGAACATTTTAGAATTCGGACCTCAGCCCACATGTTTAGCACCTCCAAACTATCCAGTGGATACCTTTCAATATAGAAATATTACGTTTTTATAAATTGAAAATATTACCTCCATAAAGAAGCATGTAAATTACGTAAATAAACGTGGATATTACGTTTGTGTTCTACGTAAAAAAACCTGCAGATAACGTTCTCAGAACGTTTGTAATACGTTTCTTTACGTTGGTTTACGTTCAAATACCTAAAATAACCCTTACATTGAAACGTTATTTTACGTAGCAAAATCACGTTTCAATAACGTAAGTGTGTTTACTGGGTCCTCCCCCATCCATGGCCAACACCAACAGTCTGGGAGGTCTTAAAGGATTTACACGATGTGTGATTTAGAAAGATCTTAAATAAGATTTAAAAAACGGTCCATAGTTTGATTCAGAAGAATTCGGTTCAAACTCAAGACTTGACGGATGATATTGTGTCGATACATAAGGCACCCATAATTATAGGACTGGAAAGTGGAGCCCGGTTGCATTGTCAAGAGTTCAAGGAAGAGGGGTGCTGTAATTTTAGACTCACTGATGTGGCGGATCATACAACCGGCTCTTTACAAATAAATGCTCTCACCGATTATTTAGTATTTACTCACTGCCCCCTTAGGAAAGCAGCCAATAGCCTGCTGCGTAGTATTGCTACTGAACACGGGCAGATGTAAAGTGAATTTTAATCAAAGGCTAAATCCGGATGCTTAATTTAAGTCCCCTGGTATTTCTATAAATATGGGAATCTATATCGAAACCACTGCTGGCTTGAGTTGCAGAGGGAACCAATAACATTTGTCAATTTCTATAAGGATTGATAAGGGAAGTGATATACATAATCTGTGTGCACACCTCACTGTATAGTCCAATTCATTATGCCGTGTGTCGAATTATATCTACTAGCTGTAACCCAATTGGCATCCACTCCAGGTACAACGTTATGCTATACACCCTCAAGTACTGTGAGTATTACCACTATTGTACCAATAAAGTGACAATCTCAAGGCGTGTTCTAAAGCAGTAGGGAGCTGGATCGTGGCACTCATGATACGGCTATTATTATTATTATTATTGTTTACTAACAAACAACTATGTATGTTGTATTACTAATCCAACATGTTGTATTGCGTGGGAAATCACGAATGACATGAGTATGACATATTATGACATGACATAACATGAATTGATATGATCTAGTATGACCTATATACATTCATTGTTTAATGACATTTGGTATACACTGTAGTGATAAACCAACAGCGCCCGTTCTATTCTTGAACTCAGCAGATCACAGTGCTATTGCTAGGGCGACCCGCGTCTCCCTGTACTTTTCGGACGCTATTGGAGTCTACCTATGTCATTCTCAATTTGAACCACTGAATATATATACCGTTTATAACTAATTTGTTTCTCATGTATTATGCTTATATGAGATATATGGTACCTTATATTAATAAATAATGTATTTGATTAACTTGTATCCATGGTTATGTCTTATGGTTGTGTTCCCCTGCACACTCCTACACTTAACTATGAAGGAAACACACACTTACATTGTCATTACCATTTGTCACCCTATATTTGAAAATGTCACATATGGCCTGAGGGGAAGGGGAGGGACAGTAGAGTCATTATATATGGAACATCTCAAGTTAGATGAGTGATCTACCTGTAACAGGTAGGGGGGTGCATATTATACATCATAATGCCAGGAGTATTAAACATGATACGGATCTATTTAAATATTATGTAAGGCACTCTGATGTAGGGCTATACACCGTGTCTGAGACATGGTTAAATGATGATACATCTGATGCACTTATGCATGTTAATGGCTATACACTCCTTCGTGTTGATAGAGACCGATTAAACCCTAATGGTGATCGAATGGAAGGGGGAGGTGTAGCCATATACATAAAAGATGGTATAACCTTTACTCTAGCAGGGTTAAGTCAACTTAATATATCCAATAAAGATATTGAAATGCTATGGGTACGCATAATTTTACCTTCCCAGCTTGATATGATACTAGGTACAATTTACAGACCTCCCAATGGCAGTCCTTCTGAGTTTTCTAAAATTATGTTAGAAACTCTGAAAGAGATAAAAGATCAAGACCCTCTGTCAGATCTAACATTTTTAGGCGACATTAATATAAATTATTTAGATAAAGAAGATGATAAATTTAATGCCTTATTAGATATTGAACAAGAATATGGGGTCACGCAATATATTAACACTCCTACAAGGAAAAATGCCATTCTGGACCTAGCCTATTTGGACTGTAGATTCATTTCAAATTCTAAAGTACTTAACTATAAATTCAGTGACCATCACCCCATTCTAATTACAAAAAAGAAAATTGATATAAAATACCCAACTACACAATTTTTAGGCCGCTCATATAGAAATTACAATGCTGATACCATGAGGAATGCCCTAATTAATTATGATTGGACTTCCCTTCATACCACAAGATGCCCTGATAGGGCATGGGACATTATTCTCACGGCCATTGAGACCCACCTTAATATTATGTGCCCGATAAGAAACCACCAGATAAAGGCAAAAGATGAACCCTGGCTTACACCAGTTCTCAAACGTAAAATTCTGGAGAAAAATGAAGCTTGGAAGCATGCGGCTAGAACAGGCCTGCCCGAGGATGATGCTATATCCAATAGGTTGGCAAACAGGGTTAAAACCCTAGTTAGGAGAGCAAGAAGGCAATATATACAAGACTATAAGGAAGAAGACAATAAGACCTTTTGGAAAAAAATGGAAGAATTATTACCTAATAAATGCACTACTAATTCCATTAGCCTCATAGACCAAGATTCTAAAGCACCAATACCCCCTATTGATGCAGCTCAATATATAAATCAATATTTTGTAGGTATAGGCCCTAAATTTGCTAACAACTTCAATATACCTTGGACCTATGCTGGCACTACTACTAACCTAGAAATTCCTGATCCAATCATTACTGCTGATACCATTATTGCAGCTGCTAAAACAATTAACATTAAAAAATCCTCAGCAATTCCCTATATTTCCTCCAGAGTCTTTAAAGATGCTTTCTTTGCTATTCCTGAAAAATTTGCATTTCTATTTAATTTATCCCTAGTAAATTCCAAATTTCCCACAGCTTGGAAAAGGGCCATAGTCACACCATTACCCAAACCTGGTGATAGAGCTAATGTTACTAATTATATACCCATTTCCCAAATCCCTCTACCAGGTAAAGTCTTAGAAAGAATAATGCACACTTACATATCCCATTATCTAGAATCTAATAACTTACTAAATCCAAAACAAGGTGGTTTTAGAAAAGAACATTCTACAGTTAGGACAGTAGCAGATTTAACAGATCAATTATTTTTCAATATCAATGATGATAATTATTCAATAGCAACCTTTATTGACATGTCCAAAGCTTTTGACGTTGTTAATCATGCTATACTGCTTTCCAAATGTCAAGAGCTGGGTATAAATAATAATGTATTATCTTGGATAAAAAGCTATTTACACAAAAGGTCCCAACACACTGTTGCAAATGGTATTACCTCCAGTGAGGCTTTCCTTTCTTGTGGAGTTCCACAAGGGTCCATCCTTGGACCCCTCCTTTTCTTGATATATGTCAATGGCATAGACGGTCTCTGTCAGAATACTAACCTGAGCTCGTATGCTGATGACACAGCAATTTATGCCTCTGACAAAGACCCTGTCACTGTATATAGGAAAATTCAGGACGATTTGGATCAACTATCACGCTGGTGCAATATAAATAAGCTAACTGTAAACACTAAAAAATCCCAAGCTATGAAATTTGGCAGTCAAAAACACCTCCAAAATTTCAGATTACCAAATCTCATTTTAAACAATAGTCCTCTTGAATATGTAGATCAATATAATTATTTAGGTATACAATTAGATCAAGAACTAAAGTTTGATAAGCAAATAAATCAAATGAGATCCAAATCGGCCATTAAACTTCGTATATTTGGTAGACTTAGAAGGTATATGTCATATAGACAGGCTCTTGCCATTTATAAGTCAAGAATACTACCTTACCTGGAATATGGAGGTATTATTGTACATAATACTAACCAAACCCTACTAACAAAACTCCAAAGACTTCAGAATAGAGGACTGAAAATTGCCCTCTATTCTCCCCCTAGAACCTCAATTGAGAAAATTCATAAAGATGGCAAAATTAATTATTTAGAAGACAGAAGGCAAAAGCAAATAGCCGTCCATGCTTACACTATGACAAAGCACCCAAATCACCTGGCTGTTCCAGCCAGAGATACTAGATTGCATGATGGCCCAGTTTTGAAAACATATCATAGAAGAGTTCAGGCCTTTAAAGGAAGTGTAAATTATAAATGTGCCACCCTTTGGAATGATCTAGGGGTTAATGATAGGTGTATACCCACCCTAGATGATTTCAAAACAAATAGGAAAAAGTTTCTAGCCTCCCTCAGAAAGTAAAATTTTATTGGCCTTATTTTTCAGGAATATTTATAACACTGTTCCTCCCATCACACATTCTCTTCATGTCAAATTTGTGACTGTTTACCAGTTAAATTACTTATTATATTGTATCATGTGAAATACCTGTCTTATGTCTATAATTTATTAGTTTTGTCACTGCTTAGTACACGCCATCAGCCTGTTATCTGAATCTCCCAAAGAGGCCCTCTGGAGCCAGGAGAATATGGGCACCAAATTTTTATATATAAGGAGCCCAACCTGATACCTCCAGAATAAATATTACATTTAAAAAAAAAAAAAAAAGTCGAACAGCTGTTGTGTTTATCCATAATCCCACTTTTTGCAGCAACAGAGCAGAAATGGTTGATAATTCATGTTACACCTAATTTGCGTATCCCTTCCTGTCCACTACACGGTATCATCTTCTAAGGAGCAGCAATTGAATATTTGTGGATCAACAAGGGAAAAGGGACCTCCGCGGGGGATTTTTAGTACCAACTCTGGCCACCAGGGGGCTCCATATAGCCAAAAAGGACCAAGATATAGCAAAAACTTATCTATATTACTTTTTTATATAGAATATGATAGGCCACGTTAGAAGATTCCATTTTTGGTGAAAACATTCCATATTTGGAATGGAAAAGAACGTTTTTGGGCCTAAATTGGTGTTTTTGCACATGTTGGTTGCCATGGAAACATGATTTTCATTCTAAATTGAATTTTTTTTTAATTGAATGAAAAGAAGGCCCCAAAACGATTTCTATGCTGAAAACAGAATGTAAATACCATTTTTAGATCAAAAGCTGTGGCCAATTGTTTGAAAAAGTTTGGATATTTGGTAATTAGCATAATTATGCTAATTAGATAGGAATATCTCTAAAACAAAGCAAGATAGAGCTTATTGGCATTAAAGATTGGACAGTGACCACACATATTCAGAGAGCCAGTACTCAAAAACTAGAAGTGGTACCTGCTTGTAAAAGATATCACTGGAAAGCTGATGACATCAATTTTATTATTAAGTTTTGACCTCGGAGGACCCTTTTCCCTCGACTGTCCACATTTATTTATATTGATGCTTAAGATTAAGGTGATTATCATAATACCGTTAACTATCTGTAGGCCTATTATATAGGATAGGGTGATGGTGGGTCCTCCTCTATTTGCATCGCTGAGGGCCTCCACTAGTAAAATGTGTCATGACAGACACGACATTACCTTGGTGGAACTAAGAACCTTAGGTAATACAGCCAGCGTGGCGTCTTGTGATTACATTGCACTGAACGCCCTGATAAGATGAGACAATGGCATTGGTTAGAACTGACGTGATTCAGGGGGCTTGATTCAGTTAAGACTGATTCAATGACAGAGCCCCTTGATTCCCCATGACCAGACTGATGAGGTATAATTCCCTAAAATTGTCATGTGGTAACAGTTGTCTCTTCTGATTACATTGCATTGAATGGCCTGATTACAGAAGTGTGAAGAGTCAACCTAACCTGTATGAGTGGGGTCAACATGAACATCAAATAACACAGTGCCAAGTGAATTACATAGTACTGTAGGGTCAATTATTTCCACATTTACGCCTGATCTAATATGAAGATTTCAGAGAGGCTCTATTGGTTTCCATTCTGTAAACTCAATACAAGTCACCGAGAAAGCATGTTTGTAAAATCACTTTGGCCATTGTGCATTGCTTACACCAAGGGCTTTCACCACTATGTATTACTTTCACAATACGAATTAAACGTCTTGACAATGAGATGATCAAGTTGAAGTGTGAACGTTATGTAAAGTTTAACATCTTCTTTGAGTTGGATCTCATGGATTGCCAAGCAAAACTTTGGATTATACATTTTAATATTATGTTGGCAATGTATCACCTAGATCGGCTTAAGATTATGTTTGTGTTGATACAGATGATCATTAGATTGGAAAGGATTGACCCCCACACTCACTCACTGCCACCCCATAGCCCCGGTCGGAATCCCATATCCATTAGGCAAAGTCAATCAATCAGGGTGTAGACTATATATATAGAGAGAGAAGTTTCCCATGGAGCTGATTCGAGCCCATGATCCAATGCCTTCTAATACCATTAAGAAAGAAATGCAATACAATGCATAATGTAAAAATATGAGATCCTTATACTTTGGTGATCCTGGGTATGGGTGGAATTGGATATTGATACAATACGCAATGCAAACCTGGTCGAGTCTTCAGGTTTCATCTCTGACTACATGTATCTGGTTTTAGATTACTGAAAATCATTGGCCTGGTATATCAAAGCTATAGCCGATATGAGTTAGCAGGCAATTCAAATGCAAAATCTAGATTAGTAAAATGTGATAGCACCGTGCTTGTGCGAGCAAAGTGTTTGTTCAAAGAAGGGTCAAACTGAATTGAATAAGGCTAGGCTGAAAAGCCAGACTTATAGCAAATGTATCTACATCCCAGGATACATGATGCAAACACCTGGCTTGGATCATCTATATCCCTCACTATATATTTGACCAGGCACATGAAAAGGGGTATTGAGGGGGGGGGGGATTATTTAAGTCTGTGTCGATTTCTCAGCAGACTACTGCATTCTTCACAAAACATTACTCTAGATCATTATTGGGCATACATTTTCTCTCCCCATTTTACCGTTCTGATGCCCCCTAGTGGCCAAAATCAGTACTCAAAATCCCCCAGCGAAGGTACCTTCTGACTTGTTGAACTACACATAGACTCCACTACTACAGTACATGTATAATGGATTTTACATGCTGATCTTAAGGGAGGGCATTAACATATACGTTATATCCCTTTCACTGTTTAACCTTTTCACCTATGTCTATGAATTAAAAAGTGGATATGGACACTAGATAATGGTGTAAAGTTTTTTTTTTAAGGTGTTAAGAAGGTCAAAGACGTAATCAATGACAAATATAAAACACAGTACATGAATAACATCCTCACCAGATGGTCAATGTCGCTGTCCCTTTCACGCCTAGCCGAAAGAATAGAAAACATTTTTAAACATAGGCAGAAAATGTCTAAGATGTGTTGACATCCTCTGCTAATCCTGTACGTGGGTGGAGGTGATTAAATCAGTTGAGATGTAGTTGAATGGATCATTCTTTCCCTGAATACTCAATACCACAAAGTAAATAGTCCGGTGTATATCAAATGAAGGTCTCTGCTAGAAAATGTGTTTGTATCCGCAATGTCTTTGCTATACCTGCACTATTTTTGTTGAAACATTCTCGGTAATAAATAAAATAATCTACACTAGTAGACTGTTAAATGCAAAGAGAACTGCAATGAAAAACATCTTTCATAGCCTGACTGCCACAAATCGCTATTCACTGTATATTTGCTGTGTAACCCCTTTTGCCTTCCCTAGGCTCACTCTATATACCAGAGTAGTTTTCTCCATTTACAAGTCAGTAAACCAGGGTTTTGGTCAAACGGTGTCCTAGTCCAGGATGATAGCACACTGTTGGTTGATACTCCCGGCCATTTGGCAGGGGACTGTTGGGAAATCGGCTTCTGTGCCATTATATGGTGTAAAGTAAACCTTTGGAGCTGATAGTAGAGAGTGCAGGCAGGGGTCTATGTGATATCTTACACTGATGTGGTAGTGATGGAGGGGGCAAATGGCATGTACAAGGTATTTGCCCTCTATTCCTATTGTATATACTCTATAAACTCAGAGGTGACCTTTGCTAAACATGGATGATAATGTCCTACAAAACCACAGAAAATCTTTTCTCGTCCTCTTCCTCTTCCTCCATGTCTCATTGTATCCAGACAAAGTCCCCCGAGTAATAAAAACATACTTGATGACTTCACTTTACATATAAATGAGTATGTGCTGTATGGCTAGCCAGTATACACTAACAGTAACTGACAGAAATATTGAATTCCAATAACAATTACATTAGATAAGTGCCTGATGATGAACATAAGAACATATGAACATAAGTATGGTGCCTGAGTACCTTTATATAAGAGGGTCATTAAATGTTGATAAACTGGTTTCAGCCAAGCATGATTGTGTTCAAAAACAGTAATACTGATGTTGTCGGTTAATTCCATAGAGTATAACCAGCAACAGGCTGTGGACACTGTTCAGCACACTTGTTATATTCACAGTATTCAGTCACATCTCCTGAACACTTAACTTGCAGAGCAGTGGCTCCTCTGTCTTCTACTTCCTGATACGTTAGCAGCTTGTCTTTATCAATCTCAGTTATTCTCTCTCTGCTACTCAGGTTTATTTTCCACACCTTTTTATTCCAGTCTCCTCTTGTTTCTTGTAAATGGCAAGTTAGCAGGATGTGTGAGACAATTAACATTCTGTGCCTGGGGTAAAAGCAGCATTAGCAAGCTGAAGTTTCTTCTGCAAAGTACTCTTTATAGGATTGCCTCTCCTGTTAACCATTGAAAGATTTCTCAAGAGTATAACTACTAATTTTAAGCTTAACTGATCCTATTAACCCTTTGAGGATGACCAAATATTAGTACAACTAGCTGGGAGGGCGAGATTTGTTGCAGGAATTTTCCCTAAGGATGAGGCTTTTCTGAATCCCATAGAGTTATGATGACTACAGTCAATGTTCGCCCAGCCATGGCATCAACCATAGTTGATGCTCACCCACAAAGGGTTAATGGATAATTTATATCATTTGCAGTTGACTAAATGAACAGATGGTACACATTATATGCTGCCATCCCTCAAATCATGACGGATTGCATTAGGCAATATGGTAATCCTACTCTTTTACCTCTCTCCCTCAGGTTGATGGGATGCAACCACCTTGGGGCAATCCTCTAGAGTTGCCTCCATCCACTACAAACCTCCCCTATTCGCTTATTACAACCTCCTTGCCTCAGGTCTAAGAGCAGCTCATAGAGCAAGCACATCATAGATTCCCGAGGCCTGTTTCATAATGATGAGAATGATATATCGAATCTAAATGTTTTAGAACTCACATATATCACCTATACAACCAAATTGACAACATAGCTTTGATGAAGTTTGCTGCTTTGTTCAATCGCCATGAAGAAACCACTATTGGCTGTATTATACAAAACATTAAACAATAGTGCTTGTCCTCACAAACCCTATATGACTGTGTGATGCTTAAATAGGTAGATTTCCCCGTGGGCACCAATATAGCATGATCGGGCACATGGGAGGAGAGTGGTTGTCAACCCTTTCCAAGCACAGGATTTCAGAGATACCCAACAGCTGCTGCTTAACGGCAGAGTGTGGATGTACCTCATCCTAGTCCAGCCTGGTCTTCGTCAACCGCTAGGCAGCAGTCTGTGTGTACCATTTGAGACTTTATCCTCTTCTGATAGTATGGATCAAGACATCGTTCTTTCTTATGTTGTCAGAAAGGTTTCAGAAAAACATGTCATTCCCCATCTCTTAATATGGAGCATATGTGGATCAACAAGGGAAAAGGGACCTCCGCGGGGGATTTTTAGTACCAACTTTGGCCACCAGGGGCTTCCATATAGCCAAAAAGGACCAAGATATAGCAAAAACTTATCTATACTACTTTTTTATGTAGAATATGATAGGCCACGTTAGAAGATTCCATTTTTGGTGAAAACGTTCCATATTTGGAATGAAAAAGAACGTTTTTGGGCCTAAATTGGTGTTTTTGCACATGTTGGTTGCCATGGAAACATGATTTTCATTCTAAATCGAAAATTTTAAAAAGTTGAATGAAAGAAGGCCCCAAAACGATTTCTATGCTGAAAACAGAGTGTAAATACCATTTTTAGATCAAAAGCTGTGGCCAATTGTTTGAAAAAGTTTGGATATTTGGTAATTAGCATAATTATGCTAATTAGATAGGAATATCTCTAAAACAAAGGAAGATAGAGCTTATTGGCATTTAAGATTGGACAGTGACCACACATATTCGGAGAGCCAGTACTCAAAAACTAGAAGTGGTACCTGCTTATAAAAGATATCACTGGAAAGCTAATGACATCAATTTTATTATTAAGTTTTTACCTTGGAGGACCCTTTTCCCTCGACTGTCCACATATGTATTTTCCTACTCTATCTGGAAATAACATCAATGAACAATTTGTTATTGGCAGAATTATGGGGCTAGTGTGGTAATTCAGCCCAGTTGATATAGATCAGCCTAGTTGGAGTTTAACAATGGCCACTTGTATCTGCATTGTTTCAAATCATTTATACTGTAAATAGGTCTAGGATATGCCAACTTGGGTGCCCATGGCCACACCTGACTTCCTCCCTTATGAAATTTGAGGAATAAAAAGAATGGAAACGGACTGTGCAGCAGAGTCTAGCAGGTGAAGAACATACCTCTACTCAGAGTAAGTGCCAGTTTGCCGAGCTTCCCCTGGGTGGTGCCACTGCCACTGATTGGTCTCTGGGCATCGGGTAACAGTATCGGTACAGTGCCAAAGTGTGAATGATTGAATTCCTATATCATCAACGACAGTCTTAGGGGTTGGGGAGACATGGCACTTATTCTGGTTCCTGGACACTTACCACCAATAGGGAAGGGTCTAGGCACTTTTACTATGGATTATAAATCCAGATTAGAGAGATGGGAGGACAGGTTTCAAGACATTAAGGACAATACAGATGTCAATGACAGGTCAACCCAGGAGGGGATAGGGTAAGTAAGGGGTGGTAACAGGTAAAGAGATGCCAGCTTTTCTGTGATTGAAATTTAGAAGCAGGCATAGTATTGGTAAGCCTGCTCAGATACGATGCATATCAGGGCCGTTCATCAATTCAGGGTATATATATATATATATATATATATATATATATATATATATATATATATATATATTTATACCACGATTCTGGCGTTTCCCGTGACGAGAGTGGATATTTGCCGTGCGTATATCACAGGATATACGCACTCTCAGAATTTATTTTCTAGCCCAAGACGTCTCTGTATGGATTATATGGAGGTAATGAAAGAACTTGTCAAGGATTTGAACCCGGGCCCCCCGCGAGAGAGGCGGATGCGCTACCCCAGCGCCGTGAGGGCCTGGGTAGAGTGAGCTGGTGTTTAGCTGGTTTGGCTTATATGTAGGGATGTCATCGATACCGCCAGAATCGATACACCGACATTTCTATAATGCCGATTATCGCATCGGCAAAACCATTATAGCGATAGACCTTTCAGTTTATAGATAGCCCCGGAATTCACCTTTCCAAAAATGTAAAATTTGTGTAAATATTCCATCTGGAACTACCTTATATTTCAGTATAAAAAATGTGTGCTTTGTAGACCCATAATATTGAGGGAAATCGTCTTCAAATCGTGCTCAAAGTGTTACCAAATCTCTATTCTCAAATATTCCAGTGTGAGGATGGAAGAAGAATTAATTAAATTACCCTTATTTTAACCAGATATAACTATTGTTGTGGTATCAAAATAAATTGATATAATCGAGAAACCGAGACCAAAATAGTGATAATCGAAATCGAAATAAATTGGATACCAATGACATCCCTACTTATATGATCTACCACTACGGGCGCCGTTTTGCGTTCCAGACCCGTTCCAGAGGTGCACCCGTAGATGGATCTGCGTTCCAGATAGAGAGGGGTTGTTCCCTACCTCTGTACGACGCAGGGAGGTGGTCTAGGGGTAACGCGCCTGCCTCCCACGCGGTCGGCCCGGGTTCGATTCCCGGACGGTGCAGCACATTTTACGGCGAAAACAAACAAAACGCCCTGTTTGAAGAAATAGTGGTATAAACGCATTAAAGGCTTGTTGGGAAAGCATTCATTCGGTGTATCGACTTAATAATGCACTCGCCTTCGGCTCGTGCATTATCAGCCGATACACCTCACTCATGCTTTCCCCACAAGCCATTAGTGCATCAATATACATATATATATATATATAATATATATATATATATATATATATAATATATATTATATATTATCCTCAGCATAATGATATCAATCCATATATTATATGGATTGATATCATTATGCTGAGGAAGTAAATTTGTATTATAGATTCAGTATGTTTAGAATAAGTATTTTGATATCAATATGAAAATAGAAGGGCCTGTAGTCATTCTTTATTCCATCAGTGGAATAAACAATCATTTCTAAGATGGCAAATTTAGTCTATAAAGAGAACGATATTGTATTTAATCAGTATGCCCTTTTGTTTACATGATACATGATCTGATGATGGCAGCATTAGCATGTAGGTGTCTGGTGCTGCATGAAGCATGATTCTAGATATACAAGGCTGATCAATACATTTGGTCCGAAACCTCAGCATAATGCTCAGAGGGAGTACCTGTGGGTTTCTTTCCAGTACTGTGTGGTTTATTGCTTACTTTATGGTGAATCACCTATCATAGTGCTTATCTAATGTTCACTATTCATTCACTTCATTGACAGATATGTACTCTTTTTGCCAGTTTTGGAATGTACAGCATAATTCCACCCTTTGGATATACACTGGCAAAGGCCTATGTTCGGGTATATTGGACCCTTTTTGTAAGCTATGGATAACAATTAAATGCCACCTACTTCTTTACAACATTATTGTTGCAGTCGGGGGATAACCTTTGTGTGAAAACACTAGATAGAGAAACTATAAGTAGATACAGTGGACTTTATCATAAGGAAAATGGGTTTGAAGATTCTGGCATAGTTGTAAGAGTGTTTGTTCAAACCCTCTCTCTTCAGATAATCTTATCCAATAGTATGCTAGAACCTTTGAGCAGGCATGCAAGTAGAGCATCAACCAACTCCAACTAGTCAGAAGGGTGCTTATTGAATCATGATTGGTTTAATAGCCCCTCCCCCTCAAAAAGAGTAAAGGTTCCTTATGGGAATATCTGTTAAAATGTTTTCTTTGAGCTGGTCCCAATGCGATCTATGTTTTACCTTCTGGCTGCAGCATATTTGTAATGATTTCTTTGCCTTAAAACCATAGGACTTGAACTGCCGTTTCCACTTAAGTTTAATTGGGTGTGAAGACAATAAATGCCAAATGTTTATAAGAGTGATGTGTCTAAACCAATGAGAAGACATTTTCCAGATGTTATGGTAAGATGGGGCAAACATTCCTAGCGATCATCAGCATATGGGCACAGCAGATAATAAACATGCACCACAAGCGGCAACGCATGAAACTGATTGACAAAAAGCTCCCAATTTCTGCTTCAGAATCAGCAAAAGAAAAGAACTTTGTGGCTGTGTCCTTCTTTCACCTTTCAATGGGTGGATGGTAAACACTTTCAACTGTCAGGATTGTGAAACCTTAGCGTAGGCAGGATGCCTAAACTGTTTTTGATGTATTATTCTGAAGCACCTTTGCAGAAGTCTTAACTCTACACGAGCAAATTAACATTGACTGATCATTTTTGATGGCTTCCAAACAGCATGTTCTTATTGGCAGAGTAGCAATGCAGTGATGAACTGTTTATAGGATTTAGTAACGGTTGGGTCCTCTTCTGGGGGCATTGCTAAAGGGCCTCCTCTAGTAAAGTGTGTCGTGATGATCAAGATTGGTTGTAACTAAGGACCTTAGGTAATACAGACAATTTAGCCTTTTGTGATTACATTGCACTGAATGCCCGATGAGATAAGACAAAAGCAATGAGTAGACCTAACCAGAATCACTCTGTGATTGGGGCTTGGTATGATTATCTCATGAGATGTTGAATAAGATTTCCTGCTGCAGGTGTGGCAGGGGTGACTAATATGATATCACCTTGAGTGTCAGAACTAATATTCTTACCCACTTATTTTGGAATAGCGCAATAATACATCATATACTTTATCAACGTGATGCAGTTCTGGAGAGTAATTGACCAGATCTTCATTAATGCATTATGGTATATCTACAGGGTTATATATAAATCTGAAAGATTGACATAATGCAGTCTTACCACTGCTTCCTTCATGTATCATGAACACAGTGGCCATATATGGCATGACAAAGCGTTATTTGGCCCATAAAGGGTTAAGACTGATTCAATGACAGGGCACCTTGATTCTCAATAACCAGATTAATGAGATCTATAATTGCCTCAAATTGCCATCCGGTAAAGGTGGTGTCTTCTGGTTATATTGCACTGAATGCTCTGATTACACAAGTGTATAGATCTGAATAAGTAGACCTAATCTCTCTTAGTGGGGCCAACATGAATCAATTTAATTTCCGATTAATGTGTGGTCCAATATACAGATTCTAGGAAAGCTCTGTAGGACTCCATTTTGTCAACTTATTACATTATGTTCAGCCTGTTTGTAAAATCAACATGCCCATCATGTGTTCCACCAACGGTTTTCACCAGTGGGTATCATTTTCACAATATCAAGTTAAAGTCTTGATAACGAATCTTTCTGATCAAGTTGAAGCGTGAACTTTATGTAAAGTGAAACCATGCTGGTAGCTCATGGTATGCTCAGCAAAACTTTGGATGATAAATATCAGTATCATGTGTAAGATGTATCACCTAGATTGGCTTAAGATCATCTTTGTGTTGATACAGATGATCTTCATATTTGAAAGCACTGACCTGAACACTCACTCACTGCCACTGTGTAGCCCATATCTATAAGGCACAGTCCATCAATCAACCTACGCGTGGACCTGATTCAAGTGAATAATCCCATGCCTTCCACTGCCACTGCCTGCGACTGCTACATAAACTCTCGTGATCCTGGGTGTGGGTGGAATTGCCTATATCGGCAAGGATCAATTTAAATGCATTTTCTGTCCGCATTGATAAAAGACACAATGCAAAACTGGTCAGCTTCTCTGATGGAGTTAAATAATGTGTTTGTGTTACAAAGAGATATGCTATTCATAAACCTATATCAGGAGTTTTATCAGGGCCAGAAAATCATGAGGGCCAGTTTAGAATATTTTAAGTGAACCCAGGAAAGAGAACTGGGCCCCTTATTTGCCATATCAACTACTTTTCTCAGGCCCTACATGTTTCTCTTCCAGAATGAAAAGCTGAGTAAGTGTGTTGACCAAAGTCTCCTATAATATATAGCCCTTTTTTATTCAAGTGGGTCGATCTCATGGTCTTAGCCATATGACCAGAATTACATATTCCTTCCAAAGAAGCTGAGAAAATAGCTATTTTCTGATAATCATATTCAAGCTTTTAGTTTATGAGATAATTGACAGGATTATATTGTTTCTTTGCCAAGTAACTACACTCTAAGAACAGTGTGTTGTGAGAACATGCATAGGGAGTTACACACACATCTTTGCAACACACGCTTTTGGCAAAGAGTGTGTAGTGTGTAGTGTGTTATAACAAGATGTGTGTTAAAAGTGGCTGCAGAAAGGCGTGTTGATAAGTGTGTAAATGTAACACACTGTTCTCAGAGTGTACATCGTTCAATATAATTCTCTAAAGGGGTGCCTCCACCAACAACTGTCCATCCGTCCATAGCCTAGCACATATTTTGGGTGATTAAAAAAAAGTTAAAAGGAAATGGCAATGTACAGGGGTACCTAATGTGTAGGTTTCAAGTGCGTTTACAACCACAGACAGATTTGCGCAGTGGGTTGCCTGTCTTACAGCGCCAAGGTTGAGGATTCTGGTCCTGGTCAGTCCACTTCCCAGGATTTTACCGACTTACTCACTACCATGTGATAATCTAAGACAGAAGTCCCCTAGTGGTGTGTTGCTGAACTACAAAGAGATTGAGTCACCTTAAGGCAACGATATGTATGATATCATGCAACATAAGGCTTAGCACCTTTTTTCCTGGGGATCATGAAGTAATCCCTTATTACTAACATTCCTTGACTTGTGTAGAGGCCTTATCTATGGTTAAGTCAAAAAGAGAAAGGTGTATTAGCAGGTATGGCATATAAGCTTCTGTTATTGATGGTTATTTATCAGCTAATTATGTACACAGTGAGAGCTGTGAGAGATGTGAGGTGACACTCAAACTGGAATAATGGATATGGTCACCTTGGTGCTGTATATTGTGTGATTAGCTAAGGATTAATTAGTCTCAAAAATAGTCTAGCAGTCATTACCACTTGACACTACAGGGACTGGATTAGCACAGATTAAAAGTAGGAAAGCAGGGAAGCATGGTGGGAGGGTGAGTTTATGTAAAGGAGATATGAATTTATAATACATTTATCTCTCAGATAATTATGTTTACATATCCCATGGTATACATTGTCTGACTTGTGTAAGTAATTGGATACCTCGCAAAGAACTTGCCTGGACTCTATCATCCTGTGTCCTTACTCACTTACTCAGCAATAAGTGTCCCATAAAACCCACATTGCTGTGAAGTTAATGTAACTAGTGTCGTGTAAGCTAAGGCAGATACCAAAAACATTAACCTGCATCTTTGCATTTCATAAAAGGGGAACATGGTCAATTCTGTTTTATGGATGTCATTAAGGGCCGTCCTACTAAAAACGGTTTATGACCAGTCTACTTGGCAGAGGGTAGGGGCGGGGACAGACAAGACATCACCATAAGTGGTGGTACTAACAGGCTTCTTCAATTATCTAAGGCGAATGTAATCAAGGTGCATCTGGCTCCATAACCCGATGGAGAGGGTTCTAATGTATGAACGGTGGGTCTTGACGACAATAACAGCTTGGCGTCTTTTGATTACATAGTATTGAGTGAACCGATGACACTGGTCCCCACAAAATGGACGGACAGTTATTGGATTCATCTCATATAGAAGTCCTTGGCTAGTATTCAATAAGTGACTGTTTTATGCTCGATACACCACAAGCTCTCAATGAAAATCGCATGCAGACCAAAATGTTTCCAAAGCCACAAGTGGATCTGGCCATGGTTTCACTTTTTGCTCCTAAAATGCATAGCATATTGGCTTGGCATATTTAAAGAAAGCCAAGAGTCAGGAAGACCAAGGGAACATTTAGACTAGTACAATGTAATAGCACAATTCGGAAGTAGACTATAATTAAGCCACTTAAAAAATTAAAATGGTTTCTCATCACCACGCACATTATAGGAATCAAGTTGTGAGCGGCCTAGAAAAAGTCAGATATTTGATTATTTAAAATCATTGATGTGATACATTAGTGTATGAATTTTTTTGATCATATGACTTGTATACAGCTTTTTTTGCAATTAGAGAAGAGAAGGTCAAAATAATATTTCATGATATGGAAAACGCCCTACATAAAAAACCTCCTTGCCAAATGGTCAAGGACACTGTGCCTCTCACCCTTGACCCAAGGGATATAGAAAACATTTGTAATCATAGGGAGAAAATGTAGAAGTATGGTGTTGACATCCTCTGCTAACCCTGCGTGTGGGTGGAGGTGCATAAATCATCTGAGATATAGTGGAATGGATTATTCTATCCCTGAATACTGAATACAACAAACAACAAATATTCCGGTGCTTATGAGATTAAAATCTTTGCTAGAAGATGTGTTTGTCTCCACAAAGTGTTATCAATGCACTATACTGCTGAATCATTCAAAAACAATGTTAACTTGTGGACTAGATCTGCACACTGGACTACCCATTTCAATTTTGAAAAAAAAGCTCTCGTAGCCTAATTAGCTGCAACATCTCCGAACCCATAATGCCTACTCTATGCTCATTATCTACCCCAGATTATTTGCTCGATTGTCACATCAGTAATGATAGCGTCTGTGGTGATCTATAACAGTGTCCTAGAGCTGGAGAACCCCCAAGACTGGCAGTTGATGCTCCCTGCCATTTGGCAGGGGACTGCTGGGAAATCAGCTTCTGTGCCTGTGTATGGTGTGAAGAAATCCTTTATAGCCGGCTGTCGATGTGGCAGACCGGGGTCTATGTGAAATCCGAAATTGCTGTGATGGTGAATGGAGCAGGAAAAGGTCATGCGCCTAGTATTTGCTCAGTTTGCCTTGCATATATATGACGTACATGCACTAACAAACAGGTGGATCTTGCTGAATATAGATGCTATTGTCCCACAAAACTCTCAAATGCAAACAAGCTTCTCCTGCCTCTTCTCTATCATCATAATGCAATACAGACCCACCTTGCAAGAATGACACCGGCCGTTGACATCATTTAAGGCATGCATCACTCACCTGGAAATATAATTAAATAGACACATTAACACATTGTTACTGTTTTGTGGTCAATGTAAATATGTAACTGCATCAATCAAGTATGTTATGTCATCACGCTAACTAGGTCTTCATAGAGTGTCCCCTGCTCAATCCCCTGCCGCACACTCACTCTCACAAATTTTCACACAATATCTGAAAAGCGTTTTTGTCTATTTTAAATCCCCAGTCCTAAGTGCAGTCTCCTACTCAATGTCTAGAAATGATGTTAAACCATCCACAAAACTCAGCAACATGTTTGTATGCTGGACATCATATATAGTTCTTATGTCTGAAGTATCTAGGTCCATCTCCATTATGCTTTATCTGTGCCTCCCACATCTCACACAAGCTCACTGACCCTGATTTTAGCAGCCTGTTCTCATCAATCTCAGTTATTCTCAGTGTGATTTTTATTCCTATCTCACTTTGTTTCTTGTAAGCGGCTTTAGCAAGGTCTACAATTCAATCTGTGCCCAGCATTAGCAAGATGAAGTTTCTTTCACAAACTTCTGACACCTTTTAGCTGCTCACAGCGTTGCTTGAGTTGTCCTTTTCCCTTAGCATAAACCATTTACTGAGTACATGCATTGTAACTGGACGAAATTAAAATAACACTATTCGGATAAAAATGGTACAGAAATACGTCCTTTGCCTACAGCTGTTAAAACTCAGCAAGCAACTGCCTGGCTGCATCTCTCAAAAACATCATGCATTGCATTTTACAAATATGGCATCCCAGCCGAATTAGATAAATCGCGAGGGTATTAGAAGAAAAAAACGTGAAAGTATATAACTCCATTTGGCCTGAGCCGTGGCAGGAATCAGAACACCGGTGTCAGCTCCTATTGATCTGACCAACCGACCGATACTTCCACCTTTTACCTCACTCCCCCAGGGGTTAATGGCATGCAGACACCTTGTACATCTCCCCTGCAATCCTCCAGAGTGGCCACCACCCACTACAAGTCACCCCTGCCTCCTAATTACACCCTCACTGCCTCAGGTCTCGGAGCTGCTAACAGAGATGCCGTAGAGCAGCTCCCAGGATAGATTCATGGGACCTGTTCCACAATTGTTCCTGTTCAACAATTGTTACTATTATTAAGCATCTCTAGTTATTGGGCAGCTTATAGTTATATGAGAAGAGTAGGTGCTCATAATATGAGCATCAATGTGTATATGGATAATCATACTCTTCTTTTGCCATGGTTTTGATCTTACTTTGAGTAACAGACTTGTATGAGAGTAATGGGAGGCTGAACTGATAAAGCAAGATGGAAAAGACCATGTACATACAAAGGATCTATATAACTGGATACCAGCTTTAACATCTGTGGATAATTTTCAAATTAGATATGTACTTGGCATCTAGTTTAACCTTTACTTATCGATGGGCCTGGCATGATTAGATGTCACAGAGCTGTATTAGTTAAAAATAAGCTTTCTTTATCAGTTAGTACTTAATAGTTTACGTTTATTGAGTGTAATAGGTAGATAAGATATGTTGATAACATATGTTACTACTCAAAGCATGTTAACCTCAAAAGTAAATGCTAGTTCCCCATTGCCCCACAGAGAGGAGCCAATGCCGCTGATCGGACTGTTTGCGTCAGGTACCTTCAGAGATGGTGTCAAATTGTGAGCTATCAAATTTCATTGCTGTATATGATGGTCATGTGGGAGGAGAAGAGGTGGTATGCAGTCTAGTTCCTGGTCAATTACCGCCCGAGGGGGAGGGACCAAGCAGTCTTACTATTGATTCCAATTTGAGATAAGGATTCTAATAGTGGCTTAGGGGAAATGGGAGGACAAGGTTTTAAGACATTAAGATCCTGATTTATGGATATTTGAATCGATAAAATGTCCTATGGTTATATTAGGGTCTCTAATTGAATATGCTACTTTGAGCTATTGGGTATCTTTGGTGCATGCATACATCTATATCTTCTTTTTCCTTCTCTATAATTATTTCACAATAGCCTATCTGGCTGATCCTGCCAACCCTTCTGAAGTATACCTCTCAAAAGGATACAGTGGAGTACAGCACCATACTGCCCTAAGATGGTTGACACAGCAGGTCTGCAACTGGCTGTTGATGGTTTTGGTAAGACTGTGTTTTGGTAGGCAGCAAGGTGCAGTGCTAAAGACGTATTTTTAAACTTCATAGACCAACATTGTCCATAAAAGCATCTTTTTCTTGGAATTTATTTCGTCTTTTAATTTAGGATAATGGTAAGAAAAGAGATCAAATTCTGAATGTCTCTTTTTAGCATCTTGGATTATTCAAGGTGGTAGTCAGAATGTAAGAATCTAGCCATTGGTTTCACACTTAATAGGGCACCACCATCAGTGATGGTTTAGAATGCTCCCCTTAATCAGCTCCCAGCCAAGCCATCACTGATCCTATCACTGCTTATCCTTGAGTAGCTTCCACTTGAGGCACAGTTCGGTTCAGGCATTGAATTGGCTGTTGGCACCACAAAGACACTCCTTAGGGCCAGCACTATAAGACGTGAGTCCTCCCCAAGCCTCAGCCAACACAAACAGTCTGGCAGACCCTACAGGATTTACACTGCTTAGGGACACATGATTTATTGGCACAGAGGGGCAGCCTCAGGATTTTAATAGCATGTGGAAAAAAAGAATAAAAGAAGGCCCGGGTTAGGGGTAGAGCAAAAGTGATCAGACCAGAGGCAAGACTGGTTGGATGAAACTAAATGAGTCACATCTTATAAAGGGAAGGAGAAGTGGGAAAATATGCATTGTGAAAGAATTAATGCAGAGGGGAATGTTGGTTTAAGTCTCAGAAATAGTATGTTGCTATTCAATATTGCGACTCGAGATAAGGAGATATCAATAAAATTATAACTTAATTCCAGATGTTTCATCAACGTGCCCTGGCATCAAGGGAATCATAATGTGGAAACCATATGAAATGTTGGAGATTGGAGGATGTTAAGTTGATCACTGCCATAACTTTTACACGTGGAAAATATTGCCTGGTTAAATCTCCAGCGCAGTTATAAAAAAAAAGGGATATGCATAGTTGCAGTACTCACAACAGCCTACAGTTTGGTCAAATCTAACAAGCACAAGCTGCTGTCACGCTAATTCATAAACTTCTAGTGGAACAGAAGATTTAATGAGCGGAAACAAGTGTTACCCATAGTCAGTTATCCGTTATGGCATCTGTTATGTATATCTACATTTACATAACACCTATATCCATCTATATTAGTATAGTGATGCTTTGTGTACCAGGGAGTTGTCATAAGAAAGCCTCACCATCATTGCTGTATCTATGGGTCTTAGTATTGCATTGCACTGAATCCCCATTATATTACAAACTCAATCAGTGAACTAAGCCAGGGGTACCCTTTATGAGTAGGGATAAATACAATTAGTCAATAAAACAGTGCAGGTTTTATATTGGACCTGTGACTTCACTCTTTATGGGCAAACTACGCAACTAAGCCTGCTGCTAGAAAAGAGCCCCTTGATTCACCAAAACCTATCTAGTTCATAACACATGGAAGTAGGGCATAGGATAAGACTGGGAGCTTAGCCTCTTCCTGTTACGCTGCTACGAATGCCCTGGTGATATTCCAATGAGTAAAGGTTGAGAGCTTTATCTGAATGCAGTTGATCCAACCGTGTCAAATACGTTGCATTGTATATAGGGTTCTTCATCTTTATATAAAGATGTGCTCTAATATGCGTGTGTATCTCTATGTATCACTGCTATGATGCTAATATTAGGAAACACCACCCGGTTAAATCTTTCTGAGCAAGTTGAACTTTATGTAAAGTGTAACAATAAATCTCACTGTGTGAAAAAAGTTAGATCATATCACTACTATGTGAGAGATGTATCACCTAGATTGGCTTAAGATCATGTTCATGTTGATATTGATGATCATTAGATTGGCCTCCACACTCACTCACAGCCATTGTGTAGCCCATAACTATTAGGCACAGTCCATCAATCAACAGGGTATACACCGTGTAGAGAATTTACCGATCGACTTTATTCAAGCTCATGGCCCCATGGTTTCAAGACCCACCCAAATGAATATAAAATACATTTGTCATACATGGTAATCTTAGATGGGAAGTATAGATAAATTGAGATCATTATACTCTGGGGATCCTTGGCGTGGGAGGAAATGCCTATATCAGTGGAGACTTACTTTAATGTATTATCCTCTCCAATCAAGCTACACGTTGTCCCTCTTTATCTGTCACTCTTCCTCCCCATTGTCTCTTTATTCTGTCCCCCCCCCCTTCCCTGTCATTCCCGTTGTTCCTCCTAAGCTTCCATGGCTTTAAACTCATTTCACTTAATGCCCTACCTTCCACGTCCTTTCTACCCTTCCCTCAGTTGGTCTCTGGGGCATACACATTTAGAGACCATCCTACCTATTCACCACCCTCTCCCCCTCCCGTTGACCTTCCCAAGGTGTATGTCTACCCCATGAAACCTGAATAGCTTCCACTTAGGGAACACTGCCGTTCAGGCATTGGAAGCAAATTCCTCAGAGCAATCACAATAACTTAAGTCCTCCCCAAGTCTTCACCAACACAAACAGTCTGATAGGCCCTACCAGGTCAGCCCTATTTAGATGGATGGGCCGCAAAGAGGTGGGGGGGGGGATTGGTTGATATAGATGAAAATATTATTTTAAGGACACTCTTGGTCAGATAGTGGTATGGTGCAGGCAGCATCTGCTAAGGTCTTTGTGATTAACTTAGTGATAACTATTATAACCTTTAGACATTATAGATGTGCAGCTGGCACCATAGATCTTTCGGTTTGCAAAAAAAAATAAGAGTAATCCCTCATGCAAAGATGCAATTCAATGATGTTTTCATTCATACCAATATTGTGCCCTAAAATAAGCTAGTGGAAATTGGGTTTTAATTAAACTTAGTTATGCAGGCTCAGTGGAGCTGCATCAATACACTCAGGCTGTAAGAAAATATGATTTGCAGTCTACAAGAAAATATGGAGAGCAGTTGATGGGGTTAACTGACCCCCAGATATGCTTGCAAAGAGAAAACATAACTTCAGCCCATCTATATTGAAGTTTTGATTACTAAAGTTATACATGTAGCACTAAGCCGAGATGTTGCAAATCTTGGTATTTTGCAACGCATTTGGCCCTCAAGGAACTGGCCATGACTTTAACATCCAAATTCCATGCTCCGTAAGTCAGGATGGATACCAAACACATTAATCTCTGCATTATAGGAAGGAGTAAGACTCTGGTGCACTGTAAAAGTAATGAGAATGGGTTGGGATCTGTTAAATGAAGTCCAACAATGGGATATTTAAGAAAGTTAGTTTAGATTTTCGTTGACCCCTGTCCCATATAAGATACATCAGCCTCTATGAATTGATTGGTTGTTTAAACATACAATAAGCATGGATCATATCCAAAAGTATACCTGTGACTAAAGTTAGGGGAGGAGGGCAAAAGCTGCATGGGTAAGTGTGTGTCCTGAGCAGGTACTTATATCACAAGCATGATGCTTACATGTGCTATGTCAGGCAATATGAGGTCCTTTAAGGCTTAAAGATAATAAATAAAACCACCCCATTACACCAGTAATGAAACTTGGAAGCATACACTCAAAAGCTCAAGATAACAATTACTGTCTGGTGATCACAAGCCGAGGTCTCTAGGAATTATCTACTTATCAAAGACACAGCTAGTATAGCGACCATCCCAGTCCCACTAATGGGCACGTGGAAGAAGCATCACGTGAGAAACCTGAACAATCAAGCAGAAATTAAGCAAATGACATCCTCTTAATCCAGGGTGACATCAGTCCCTGGGGACTTGGGCACAACCCTGTTTTTTTTTGTTTGACCACAAAAGGGTGTGTGTGTGGGTTGGGAGGGGGGTAGTCCAGGGGCTCTAAACCTCTATAAAAGGGTTTGGTACGAAATGGCGAACCCCTTTTTTTAAGTGTTTTACTGGGTAAAAGATGACAAACTCAAATGTAAATGTATCATCCTAGCTTAGGCGCATTGCCTTGCTTCCGCTAGGTCCCCTATCATTTTAATAGCGTATCACAGATTCATACTAAGTGTGGTTATGGCGTTACATTTCGTACAAGCATTCTATTATATACACAGTCTCTGGGTGATTTATTTTTCATTAGTGTAAAAAAAAAGGATCATTGGATGATGTGATGAGATGAGATAAGGGGCGAGGGTGTTTGGTGTACAGAGTAGGGGACATCCTTTAAGTATGCAATAAACAATATATTCTACATAAAACAGTGGTTATAATCTTGTTTTATCGATGATAGTGCCCCACAAAAGCCATAAACCAGTGAGCACAAAATTCAGTTCAACGTTGAATCAACGCTGAATCAACATTGAATCAACATTGACAACCAGTTATACCTCTGTAACGGGTTGACTATAAAGTCTAACTGTTATCGTTGTATATCTATTGTATGTTGTATGATGTAAGACAACACGGTTCTACTGTGTTTAATAACTGTTTTATTCATCTAACTAGTGTCGTCGGTTCGTTACATACACCGACTCCTCTAGTTCGGTTATCTATACGGTAGTATACCGGTACCACCTTCGGTTACCGTCGGTAGTTGTTACATAAGCATTTTACATAACTAAACCTAACAGGTGGCGCTGCTAGTACGGTCACGTGGCTATGCAGCGCTGTATATAAGACGGCTACTTCTCCATTGGAAGTCAGTCAGGTTTGGGACTGTCGTGACATGACCACCCTGTGCTCACGGGCTTAACTCTATGCTATAGGGTTGCCCCACTGTATTATATATCTGTTCTGATCTTGTATATCCGCTGGTTATACTTGTACTATAATACCCAAGAGTTACCTTTACAATAAAGTCGCCGTATATTAAAGTCTAATTTACCTTGTCTGGTTTTTGTACTCAAGTGTTACATACGTAGTAAGAGACCAACTACATTGGTGCCGTGACCAGGATGATTGGGATGAGCACGCTCGCTATATCTCCCATGCTTACAATGCTACCGAACATGCGTCGACGGGCTGTACGCCTAATATGCTCGTAATGGGTGAAGACATAGTCATGCCTAGTGACATGGTCTATGGAGTGCAGGGACACCAGCTCGAGCAACCCTGCACAGTGATGTTTGTTGAGTCACTTCGACAATCATTACGCGAGTCCTATGGAGTAGTAAGGGACAACTTGGAAAAATCTGCTAGTTTGCAGAAGGTGGGCTATGACACGGGCCTTAAACTCCGCCAATTCAAGGTGGGGGATAAGGTCGCGAGATTTAGCACACCAAATTCCAAAGTCAAGACCCTGTACTCCTGGGATGGTCCGCATACGGTTACTATGGTGGTTAGTGAAACTACTGTAGTAATACGGTTGCAAAAAGGGACTCTCACTAAATCACATGTGGCTAGACTCCGACCTTGGTATGGAGTTCCATATATAGATGACGGTGAAGATTCCCTCGGTGCTGGTCGAGTACCAGCACCAACCGACCCTGCGCTACCGAAGATACCGAAGGCAGGACCAACGGTCATACCGTCGGTACCGACGGTAGCGCGCCGAAGGGGTCGTCCTAGGAAATTACCGATTGAACCACAGTCGTGTGTTACCAAGCCCAAGCGCGGTAGGCCTCGTAAAAAAGGGTCAGCTGTGCGTAAAGGACTAACCGTAGGCACCGGTAAACAAAGCAAGGTGATACCTCCGGTGTCATCATTGCTGGACATACCGGTACTAGGTCTACGGAGGAGCACACGTGTCAGAGAGCGAGATAAAATTGTGTAAACATTTTTTTCTTACCTTGTTGACGACATTTAGCTGCTGGCTTGATTAAATTTCCATGGACAGTTCCGTACTGGGCCGGTGGTCATTGGCCCGGTACTCGATCACCAAAACACAACGAGAAGAGACGGGTTATCCGGTGTGGTTATCCGTTGGAGGTAGAAAAGCACGTGTTCAGGGCGGGTGGCTGGCTTTGCCGATTAGTTCTAAGTATGGGATTAGTTTTGACCACATATTGCTTAGTAACACGCTGCTGTGTATATCCTCTAACGCCGGTATATCATTCCCGGGTTTTCCGGTGGCTCCGCCACGAAAATTGTAAACAACAGTGAGAGTTCCCACCGTCGGATATGCCAGACGTGGGAAGGGCGCTGCCCGCGTCACCTGATCGATTTCTCCCGCCAAATGAGCCGTGAGAAATTGGGTCACCTCGGCGCGTCTTCGAGACGCGACCCCTGATTGGCTGAGAAGCCGGTCAAGGGGCGGGGTCACGGGGGACGGGTGGGGTATATAAGCCCCACAGGCGGCCAGGCTTCTTCAGATCAACACGTTTGCCCGTAGGGTAGCGTGTTGATCAGTGGTGCCTAGGTCTGCCCGGCAGTACCTACACTGTTGTTTACTTGCTGTGCTACTAAAGGCTCGGGTGAGTGAACCGTGAGGTTCACCTACGCCTGAGCTAACAGTATGGCAGCCCGTGTAGATGGCACATGCACGGCCCCGAAGAAGGCTGAGGCCTCCGACGGGGATGACCGAGTTCTCGAGTCTGACACGGAAATGGACACTACCGGTGCTCCAACCGTCGGTCAAGGCTCGGCTTAGGTACCAGCTGAACCTAACCCTGAGGGGTCGGGTGATGTTGTTCCGAAAACAGAACCTGGTCTGGGTGGTAGTAATACCAACCAGGAGGAGAACCCTGCAGGGGGATCTTCTCCGAAACCCGCCGGTGTATTGGCACAAGAACCGACGGTCCCTGATGGTGATTCATCAGACGGGTCCACGGTTCGTGCTAAGACCAAACGGAAGCGGAAGCGTAAGAGGAGGATTACATCTTCCCCTGAAACTCCTGCTACCGAAGAGGTCGCACCGACTGAGGCAGATAGGCTCAAAGCTGTTGCTGATAGAGTGTCCAAGGCGGAAGCCGAGGGATGGTCTGTTGCAGAGAGCAGAGCCAATCGCCGCCTCCGCGCCAAGGCAGCGCATGTTCGTCTAAACCTGTGTCTCCGTGATGATGACCGGAAGAACCTGAGCCTTTCTGATTTACTTCAGGAAAATGGCAAAATGGCTCTTCCTGCACCTCACACGACCGAGGGTTCAGACGACGAAGACTGGTTGACAGGTGATTCCCACCCCATTGACTGGTACCTCGTGTACCTCAGGGCAGTGTTGGAAGGGAATAAACCTAACATCCATAGGTCATGCCGTCCCAAGCTGAAATATGCTTGGAAGAACTACGTGCCAGGGGATCCCTGCCCGTATGTTCGCTGTCAGCGCCTGAAGGGGGCTTCGACAGCTGCAAAACGGTGGCCGAACCTGTTCAAGTTCGCCCGTCATTTAGTAGAGAAGCACATGAATGTGCGTCCCTACTTGTACTGTGTGAGTGGGAGTACTAGTACTTCCTGCCCTGAGTACAGTGACGGGGAGCTATTCCGTTGCCAACGGAGGGCTGGTTTGGTAAGGCATCTTTGCGACAATAAGGGCGTTCACAAGCGCACTATTAGTCGTGGAGTTGAGGCTGCACTGAAGGTTTGGGGGTGCCACAAACGTGTAGGGAATCTACAGTATAAGTGGCGAACCAACAAACTTAAACAGTGGAATTACCTCACGGAGGCTGACTGGGAGAGATTGTGTAAGGGCGCCAAGTGCGAACAAACCGATCTCGGGCCAGAAACAGAAACTCCGATGCCCACTGTCAGAAAGGATACCCCTCCTAAGAAGAAGAAAGATCTGAAAAGGGGCCGCCAGTCATCCAAAGATGATACCAAAGGTGGACGTGACCGTTCCCGCAGTGAACCTGCGAAGAAACGTGTCGCCACCGCCACGGTAACATCTGAGGTCGACCGTAGCCAAACCGTCGGTACCGTCACGGTATCTTCGGTTGCATTGCCCCCGGTTGCTGATCAACTGCCCAGGCAGGAGAGACAGAAACTGGGTGATGCACTGGCTATTGTTCAGAACTCATTGGGTGACGAGCAGGCGGGTCAGGTTGCTGCTGACTATGTCAAGCAGTACAAGTGGAGCCAGAAGCAAAAGAAAGCTTCAGCTCCACAGGAGAGTATCTCACCTATCAGTGACGCTGAACAGGTAGAGGTACAACAGCCGGATGGGGCGTCAGCCCAGCCGACTGCTCCACCCCAGCACGGAGCAACCTCTGACCCCGCAAGGGATGACGAGGTGACTCCAGTACCTGAGCACAGGGCTGTTGACGAAGGGCTAGCAGGGTTACCTGTGTTGCCTGGAGACGGTCCTGCTTATGACACTGGATTCTCTGACACTCTAGTCCCCGGATTTGAGTGCTACAGAGCTAAGATGGCTGAAAACGCAAGTAAGCTACTCCAGTTTCAGGTTTCTTTCTTGGAGAAGTCCTACTTTGAGCAGTACAAGTTGCTCAGAGAACAGGCTATCCGGGAAGGGAAAGCTTGGGTTGCTGAACGCACCAGAGTCCTTGCCGAGCGTGAGGCGAGTCTGGAGCAAGATCATGCCCTCTGGAGGGCTACGATCGAACAGCTTGAATCAAGGTTGACAACTTGTGACGCCAAGTTCTTCCGGCAGTTCGGGCTAAAGCTGACAGAGTGGGAGAGAACTGGTTTTCCAGATCTCCAGTCCAGGTTGGGGCTTGCCGCAAGGCCTGCTCCTCCTGTGACCCCGGTACTGTCAGTACACCCACCTAGGTATGAGATGCCATTTTCTTTCATGGCACAATCTACCCGGGTGGTCAGTGGCGGGGAGCCTACTGCGGCACCGAGTACCCTCTCGGTAGCCCCAGGTGGAGCCCTTCCTCTCCAGGTGGAGGCTGCTGTGGTTTACACCACGGAGGCCCCTCCTGGAGGAAGTCCTGATGGGGAAGGAAAGCCATCCGGCGGTGTCCCTATGGACACCTAAGGATGGTCCCCTGTCAGGCCCTCTGGGGTGCACTGTTCCGCCCCTCGGAGGTAAAACTAAACCATCGACGCAGCTACACGCCCCTGGACAACCGAAAGCAGACCGACGGTGCTGTCGTGACTTAACCTAGTCACTACTGCCACCACACTGGAAGCAGCCTGATGTCTTCAAACCGTGGTTTACTACTAAGCCACAACCGTCGGTTCTCTACTACTGTCCAGGGCTCCTGATCCTGTGGTCACATTCTGCTATTGTGACCTATGAACTATTATATGGATCATCCTCCTGTGATAATTATTTATAGGGAGGCACGGACCTACCTTTTTATATTTATATTTCACAAGAGATGGAAGTACTATACCGGTACTGGACTCTATCCATCTCTACCACCATAAACTGCTAGGTACTGGAGTACCGCCCCTAATAAGGATGACGATCTATCCCACCTTATTTAGGATACGCTAATATGGATTTTTATATATAAAACTTTTCTTCGCCAAAGGAAGTGAGAGCTATTATAGCTCTATTATTTATATGTAAGGACACTAACTCCACACGGATTCGCACCATTGCTGAATGTAGTAGGTGATGTGTTGAGTTTCCAAGGTGGTTATTTGGTGCCTTTACTTTTAACTGATACTAGTCTAGGACTATCAGTTGGACAGTTTTTATATCATGTGCCTACGGGACTATGGTTTGATACCAAAGACTATATTGTTGATATAAACTGTTATATACATGTTAACCTGGTTGTTCATGTATGTATGCCTGTTGTTACTATGAGTAGAAATGTTACTTGTTGATAAATAGATATACGTGGTATATAATGTATCCAAGAGGTATTATTATTATAAAACCAACCCTTCCTACATTCTAAAGGGGGGTAGTGTAACGGGTTGACTATAAAGTCTAACTGTTATCGTTATATATCTATTGTATGTTGTATGATGTAAGACAACACGGTTCTACTGTGTTTAATAACTGTTTTATTCATCTAACTAGTGTCGTCGGTTCGTTACATACACCGACTCCTCTAGTTCGGTTATCTATACGGTAGTATACCGGTACCACCTTCGGTTACCGTCGGTAGTTGTTACATAAGCATTTTACATAACTAAACCTAACAGGTGGCGCTGCTAGTACGGTCACGTGGCTATGCAGCGCTGTATATAAGACGGCTACTTCTCCATTGGAAGTCAGTCAGGTTTGGGACTGTCGTGACATGACCACCCTGTGCTCACGGGCTTAACTCTATGCTATAGGGTTGCCCCACTGTATTATATATCTGTTCTGATCTTGTATATCCGCTGGTTATACTTGTACTATAATACCCAAGAGTTACCTTTACAATAAAGTCGCCGTATATTAAAGTCTAATTTACCTTGTCTGGTTTTTGTACTCAAGTGTTACATACGTAGTAAGAGACCAACTACACCTCTAAGAAACTCCTCTTCATATGTGAATACCCCTAGTGGGAAGACCGTATGGAATGGACAATACTATCAGTATAAATTGCTTGTTTCTATGCAACTGATATAAGCTGAGGACCTGTTTCTATTATATAAATTCGAAGTGGCCCCTACGCCTAAGCATGCTTACTACATGTTGAAATAAATAGTCTTGAGCTATATATTTATAAACTCTTACTGCACCAAAGGGAATGTCGTTGAAGAAGGCAGCATGACTAGCTGTAACCGGAACAAATCTGGACACTTTATATAGTGCTGCATAACCCCACCTGAGAGCTGGGTATATGCACTCTGATATTAGTATCAACACTAGGAGCCAAAAAACGAGAACTTAATATTTCATTGAATGAAGTATTTATTGTATTATATTTGTTAATATTTTCCTCTGACCATACTGGGAGAACGTGTTCAACCTTTACATGATTTGTGGTCAATAAACCTTTTCAAAAAAAAGCAATGCATGTTGATATAATGTTGTGTGCCCACTGGGAAATGCAGAATATTCCGGTCACATTTCCCGAACATTCCCCTATACAGGTTCCGGAATATGTAGCTATCACCAAGGCTATACTGATAGTTATGTCACCTTAGCTGCATTAGCCAGGTATTTTGATCAAGGAATTAGATTTAGTGAGAGTAAAGTCATACAGATCTGAAGCGGTCCACCAGGAGTGACAGCATGCATATTGTTGATGTGATTGGTCAAATGGGGCATTATGTAGCGAGAGGCGCTTTTCATTACCGCCAAAATGATGACAATTTCTAGCCAATAATGTCATAGAGTTTTTTATTATAAGTAGAGTCTGCTCATATGCTAATGAAGACCTTATGGAGACCTTATAACATTGCACCATATACCCAGAAAAAAATATTAATTGGTAACCCGATAATGACTATAAAAGTAGCTACACTCAAAAACTTTGTTTGATCCAAAGCAAAACATCTTCTCATTTCATTTTTGATTGATTTCTCAAAAGTTACAGCCACCTAAGATACTTAAATCTAATACCCATTTTTAATAAAACTAAACAATACAAAATTTGAGTTAAAATGATAGCTTCACTTCAATGGTTCCTCAAGACCAAATGAGCTATATAATTCCTTAGGCCAAAAAAAAAAGAAAAGGTGTGTTTCAGGCAACATGGTCCAAAAATGTAGGGTAGGTAGGTCGGATTTTTTTTTTTTTTTTTTTTTTTTTTAATGTTGGAGGTACCTTGAATTAGTTGCGGACTGCCATATCGACTCGCGGGTCATCAAGACGACTCACCGATTCTTACTATAACTAGGTATATCATCAAATTATTGGACATTCTTGTTAATAAGCAATTTCCTGAGGCTGGACAGTTAATTAGGGATGTGATCTGTCCTTCCTGACCAAAAAATTGCTAAAATTTCCGAAAAAATATGAATATTTTGCAAAAAAAAAAAAAAATCTCCAAAATCGGAAAAAAATGCTAGGGTCGGCCCTTTTTTGAAACTAGGGTCGGGTTGCCTGAAACACACCTTCTTTTTTTTGGCCTTAGAATAAAACTAAAATTGCTCAATTTGCAGTATTTGTTTCCAACCAACTACCTTCTTGTTCAAAGAGCAGCCCTGTCCACAAATACTGTGCAATGCAGATCAAAATCTGTTCAGGGGACAGGGATCAGAAACATATAATCATCTGAAAATGTTTCCGAGGTCCCAAGCCACTCTGGCAAAATGTCTTGCATCCGTCAAACAAGTTGCCAATATTGAGTGGAATTCTTGTCCTTATCTATATTGTAATCTAAAATATGGATTTCATTCAATACGGTCTTTGCATGTTCTAGGTTGCTCAATTGCGGAGTTCTGTGGAATAACTGGGGAATCTTATTTAAAGTAAATGATATGAAGATCAGAGGTTTAGGGGCAAGTACTTATTTATTTGAAAGGTAAATATGTGACGTAAGGTAATATTCAAATGGTCATTATGGAGCAAGATAGGTATTCGGCCTTTTGGCTTTGCCACCTGGCATCTGGCCCCCTAGTCCCCATTGTGACTTAGCCCCCTTATCAGTTAGCCCCCCGATACTTGGCCCCCTCCTACTAGTACCGTGAATTCCCGCGTACTACCCGCGGGTTGTACGCGAATCAAACTCAGCTTTCATTTGATACCAACATGCCTATATAGGGTGCGGGTTTTACGAGGGTTTTAATTACTATAGAACTGTACTAAAATTGAGGTTTTCAGATCCAAAAACGGGTTATAGGATTCTCCTGAGTTGGGGGTGCGGGTTATACGCGAGATGCGGGTAATACGCGGGAATTTACGGTACTTAACTATAGTGCGTCATGTACGCATGTGCGGCATCATTTTCCCTTTATGTGCATCATATGTGCATCATGACTTGTGTGCGTCTTCTTTCCCTCAACATTTTCAAAAATGATATTTCCCTCACTGATCCCACTAGGAAATCTTTCAAGAAGTCTTTTAATCTAAAGTATTCAAAGTCTTTTCTGTTCAAAAATGTCAAAATTATATTGGGCTGTGTTCGTCGTGTGTGCATCATGTGTTCGTCATCCAACTGGCAAATCTTTGAAGTTTGTTTTCCTCAATATTTTTAAAAAGTGTTTTATTGCAAAGATTTTGAAACAAAGATATTTCCCTCACTGCTGTGTTCGTCATGTGTGCGTCATGTGTGTATCATGTGCATAGGTTTTGCCCCAAAACACATTTTCTACACTTGTGCATCATGTGTGCGCCATGTATGCGTCATGTGTGCATCATGTGTGTCAGTTCTGTCAAAGAAAAAACTACACGTATTGATCAGATAAGGACTGACTCGGTGTGGGTTACCTCATTCTTTCAGGAGTGTACCAGCTTTGCAAGGTGGATATAATGTATAATCATACATACAACTTTACGCATTTTTTCTCCTGAATGCAACACAAAATCAGCTGGGTTCATCCACAGGCCTTTAGAAGGGGTATCCATTTATTAGCATAAAGAATGAGTTAATTCCACTAATTCATGAAATATATCACAAATCCGTTTTAATCAAATTGCATACATGTACATTGACTCATGCATCTCAGTTTAACACGACGCTGTGATATATTGTCTGTGAGTGTATACATACTAAATAGCAATATCTCCCACACCAAAGAGGCAGTCCTGGTTAGCCGTCACCTGATAATGGCAAGCTGGCTACAAAGGCTGCACTCCTGCATCATGAAGACAGTAGAGTACAGTAAACCGGTACGCTGCCCGTAGATGACTAAGCAGAGAACCAGAGAGCTGTTGACGACATTGGTGTATGTCCTCGGATTTCTTTAAGATAACTAGATTACTTCAATTACATACAGATAGAAAGACTTCGAGACCTCCCAAGTGCCCAACATAATGAAGCTAATTAAATGATGCATAATCGATTCAGTTTACAGCATTGCACCTGTTGAATGATTATGGAGTTTGGTTTGCACGACCATGTGTTATGATTATTGCTTAACAGCTCTTCAGAATGGTTCTCTTCATAGTTGACTTTCTTTCAAGAACTTTGCCATATTCTATACGGTACACCATTTACTGCAAAGGAAAAGTTTTTATACAACACAACGTGTATCGACACCATTGAGTCAAATCCTTATAGCATAATTGCAGTTCCAAGGAGATAGTTCGGCGGTGGTGCCTTCACCTTTATGTGTACCATTCAGTGGTCTCCCCGTCACAGGGTGGAGGAGGGGACAGACAGGACATGGCCGTAAGTGGCAGAACTAACCACCTTGTTCACTTATTTAGGGATAATCACAGAGCCTCTTCACACTCCACAACTTGGCACTGATAGAGAAATCGCTAAATTTGTGGAGAGTGTAAAGTACTGCTTAATTAAGGATTAGCCTCTTGTGATAATTATCTAGCGAGTCTATACAAGTACAATTATTGATATACACATAATCTCAGAAAGAACTAAATACATAAGCATATCCATACATGTAGGATTATATGCACTTAAGTTAAAATCATGGAGATGTTTTTTTTTCAGATATTTGTATTATCATTTCAATAAGCATTTTTATTGGAATATATTTTATTCTATAAATGTCTTTGAAGATGCCGTAGCCGTGTCTCCCTAAATTGGAATAATGAGTACATCAAGGATAGAAAATTAAGTGACACTTTATTATTTTGACCAGAAAATCAGTACTTATATCATACTTAATTAAGTCCCTAATCCTGTGTCTACCAATGCAAGATTGTCTGTTTTAGGATATCATTGTAGTATTGCACCAACCAACGCCTTGTCAGCTTGCAATAGCCAATCTCGTTGGTCGGTACTGACCAACCCACCTTAGTCTTTTAATTTCCAGGGGAGCCACTGAGTGGTCATCATAGTATCTTACAGGTGGCACCAACTAGCGGTATACTAAGCTAAAACGGCACGGCGGTTGCATACAAGTGTATTTATTCAACAAGTGTACGCCATGGTAGCCACGAGTCCGCTTCATAAGCGGACGAGCTGGCTACCTGGCGTGCACGAGTTGAATAAATACACGAGTATGCAAACCGCGTGTCGTTTTAGATTTATTATACCTAGGTTTACCTTATTCATAGCTCTAGCAGTAACACAGAGGACTACATGTTACTTTTAGAATTATAAATAACAAGTCTAGTATCAATAGTCTAAACCAGGGAGACTATAGCTCCAGTCTCCCTGTCTAAACCAAGCGGGTAGGCCTAGCCTACGTCAGGTGGATGGACGCCAATTTAGGCAAATGTACCATCTCCCTGCCCGTTGTTGAATTGGTGTTTATCTTGAATAGTCTTGATTGTTCTTGAAAGCCATTTCCGGCTGTAAGTGTAACTCTCAGTGGGGCGCACGGGGGCTGACTCAATTATCTGCTAAAACTTGTACATTTCATCCCTGTCACTATGGTGACGAATTGTCAGCGTATACAAGCGATGACCGTGTCACCAGTGACGGAATGTCAGCTTATAGAAGGGCTGGAAGAAGATGGGTAGGCCTATGGACCACTAAATTCGACATGGCGACATGGCCTTTTCTTAAAATCGACATTCGACATGGAGCTTAGTGACATGAGGAAAAAAATAAGTGACATGACACAGGGTGTTTCTTAAAAACGACATTGGACATGGGAGATGGCAGCGACATGGGAGATGGGAATTTAAGTGACAGGTGACATGGCTATTTCTTAAAATCGACATGCGACATGGGGACCCCGGCCCCCATCCAGACCCCCAAGAAGTGGTACGGATTCCCAAAACGTTCTGGCTAGGTGGTCTACGGGTCCTGTAGCTCAAGCCGGGACAGGGCGGGGTTGCCGGTCGGAGAGGATAGGACAAGTATAATAGAGCTGCTTTATAGAGGCTAGACTTATAGAGGCTTGTACGCCACTCTCATGATCTGTACGCCACGCTCATGGCTTGTACGCCACGCTCATGGCTTGTACGCCACGCTCATGGCTTGTACGCCACGCTCATGGCTTGTACGCCACGCTCAGAGCCTGGGAGTGGCGTACAAGCACTTTTATGCTCCTCTTACGCAGTCGGCAGCTTCTATGGTTAAGAGATAGGGATCCTGTATGCTTTGTTGTCCTAGGTATAATAAAAATACAACAACTAAGGTACACGCCAATGATTAACCTAGGTAAGCCACTATTGACCGACCCCTCAGACATTTTTTAATATAACTTTTTTCATTGTGATTAACACACGTATGACGAACCTAGGATAGTCTGTACTGACTAATCCTTTCAACCTGTCAGTGTATGGATTGAGAAACAGTGCTGAGACCCACGTTCAGATTATTCTCCGATATCAGACAGCCCCATCACTCATGGTATTAGTGTGATCTAACATAATCATGATGAATGAGACTAAGATCACAGAATAATCTAGTTATTCTCTTAATATCCTGGATGACTGCATGCTGAGTAAGCTGATAACAGGCTGGCTCTGTGCGGGTGAAGGCCCACAAATGGCTTTTTAAGGAAAGTGGAGATGAAACACTTTGATATGAGATTTTGAGAAATATCCCCAAATAATTGATGAAACTTTTCTTTTTGGGTGGAGATAACATAACTGAGGAAAGACTGTAATATACCAATAATATTATAGTAATGAGTTCTGAAACACATAGGTGAGGGGCTCATAAATAAACAGAGTGACAAGGAAACAGCAAGAGATGCGAGAGATTGGGCATGCAAGTCGATCTGACCAGAGATTGCCTTGTATGAGAGAAGAAACATGTACGAGGAGGCTCAAGAGATGAGAAAAGTTGAATAGTCAAGAAGCAGAATGAAAACATAATCTGGGATTTGTTCCATTCATTACACTGAGAATTGCCCAGGGTCGCTGACTCTAACTGCCTGCTTTTCCAGATTGACAGTACCAAAAATGGCAACCTGGGCTTGTCAAAAAGTGAGGGTGATATAAGCGAAGTGAGGGTATGATGATAGGACGGAATTTGCAGAATGTGTCGAGCCTAATAAAGTTTGAATTTCTTTATTCTTGATAAGTGGTCCCTCACCGTTCCAGTTGATGAATAGGGCTCAGTCTCACAACTTTGTAACAATTGGATCGTCTTTGACCTGGTGACGTCTTTGACCGGGTGACATCTTTGAATGGGTGACATCTTTGACCGGGAGGCTAGAAAAGGCTATATTACATTTTTTCTTTTTTTTCCATATCTCTACTCTAAGAGAAAATATGTGGATGGTAATTGCATAATACTTTGGACAGTTTACCTCTTCAAATTCCACATACTATAGAAAGTGATGTTTTTGACCGGGCAGAGTAAGAATTATAACATTATGCTATAATGCATGTAAAAGGTCCTACATATAAATATAACAAACTTTAAATAAATTTTCTTTTCATATAGTGTGAAAATATCCTTTGACTTTGTCTACCCATTTCTTAATATATAGGTCTGATAATATATGCTATAATAATGTTTCCCGGTCAAAGACGTCACCCAGTCAAAGACATCACACGGTCAAAGATGTCACCCATATAAAGACGTCACCCTGTCAAAAAGTCACCCGGTCAAAGACGTCACCTGGTCAAAGACGTCACCCGGTCAAAGACGATCCAATTGTTGCAAAGTCGTGAGACTAAGCCATAATGACCGCTCCCTCATGTAGATAAGCTGCCTTAGTCCGGTGTTAATCGATCAGGTAATTATACTCAGGCAGAGTGAACACAGATCTGAAGCAGTACTCAAACCAATGCCTGCAGACATGTTTGCAGATATGATGGAAGGGAGCTTGGATAAGCAGTATATACATATGGCGATTTTATCAATATGGACTGCATGATAAGCTCCATATTTCCGGCAGATGTTTACATAATTATTTGTAAACTATGCAGATGTTAAATATCGCATCACAGAAAAAAGGTTATTTCATTCTGATGACCTGAGGGATGAAAATAATTATATGCATAGAACTATTCCTCGCAAAAATGCTATTATCTTTTGATTCAAAGCCAGAATTCTTCTTGTGAGCTTTGGCTAAGATCATTAACAAGCACCACCTGACAAAAGGCAAGTCCGTTAGCAATTATGAACCCACTAATGAATCCGGTCAGGCAAACACCATGTAACATCAGAAAAACAAAGCAACCAATTAGTCATGAGCAAACTAAACACCTTCAGTCCGTTTAGTGAACTCTCCCCGGGGAGCAGGCCATTAAGGGACAAACCGGGATGTTTCAGTCTGGCCCATGTTTGCCCTGTCGCTGAAATAAGGATGGGTGTACCGGGTGAAATTGACTGTTTCCCTCCAATGTCGCTGTTCTCCTTCCCCTTCTGAGTCTTTTCTCCTTTACATTCTCCCTCAACGATGACAACCCATACCCCTAATTTGTATGTTCTCTCTCTGGACATTCCCTCTCTCAACCTCACCCCTACCCTCACCCAGTGACCATGCCCTAGGCTTATGGGCCTTGAATAGAACCACATTATGTCCTTCCTGGGTATATAATGTCCTTCCTGGTACCACTGAGGCACTCTGCACAGGTCAAGCACAATGACATGTGCGTCCTCCCCAACCCTTAGCCAACACAAACAGTTACAGTGTGCCAGGCACCAACTCATTCAACACACTGCTGAGGCGGGTAGGGCGGGGGCAATCCAATACTGCTTTTGTGCCTGTCGTATTAATAATGATATAAAACAGACAGAAACAACTCTTAATAAATGGGCAATTTGTGGTTGCTATTTTAATTCGTCTGAAGACGCGACAACAAGATTGACATTTCTGACGAGTAACTTCTGATTAAACTCTCCTACCCCAACCTGGATATAAAATGAAGCACTCTCTTTCAAAGCAATCCTTCAATATGCTGTTCCAAACTACCATGAACTATATAAATACTGTGATTGAAAATAACCTAATATAGGTTAAATCCATTAAATCACTTCATAGGTACATTCCTTAAGGCATGGCGACTAATTTTGAATGCAACATGAAAGTATTCAGATCAGAGGATGAGGAGCGGGTCACAATTGGATCTGGTTTCAAAGTCTAACCTTTATGAATGTAAAACTTCTTAGGATTTTATTTTCTATCAGCCAATAACCACACGATTCTGAAACATGACACATTGAACACAAGGATATATACCTAATTTTAAAAATATTTTCGAAATTTTGTCACTTTGCATTCTAGGAGAAAATGTCGTCTTTCGGAGAAGAGTAGAAAAAAATGTCATTCTTTCCTTACATAATCAAAGCAAATTGGTACTAAAAGTCATCAGATTTTTCTTAAACGTCCCCAAATGATTGCTTCGATCATTTGCTGATGAATAAGAGCAATTTTGATATAGGGTGCCGTGCACAATTTGAGGGTTTTGGCCCTTTGAAATAGAAAAGCATTGGAAAAACGGAATAAATCAAATCTTTGAAGCATTGCATTATGAGTAAATTCCCAATAATCTGCATATAAAATGATCTCGTCACGTAGCTTTGGATATATTCAAGCAATTTATTCACTTTTATTGTATTTTTTATGCCATTTATTACATCATAAATGACAACTCCTAAAGTATTATTGAGAATGCCCAAAATAGCTATGATTATTATATCAAAAATATAAAGTGCTCTGAAATGCTCAATTTTGCTCGAAATCGTCCAAGAACTTTTTTTGGGGTGTTCAAAACTTTTCAGAGCATTATGCCTACCAAGAATGGGGTAATTCTGACATATTTAAGCCATATGCGCAGAAAGATGTGCAGCAGTCCATTGTGCAATGGCCGCGACCCAACTTATGTTAAGGCTCAAACGACAGCATACAACAGCAGTAGGGTAAAGGCACCCGTTTCTGACGCTCCCGGACAATGAAAAGGTGATCACTTTTGTCTGTGGCTATAGATACCTCTAGATGATGCTGATTTTGATATAGATTTTGCCATTGGGCACATCTTAAATGTAAGTTATATTCCTGGAGAAATTGCAATAATTTTCACTGTATAAGTAAGAATAATTTTATCTAATATGTTGCTTGCAAAAGATCAAATTGCACCTAAAGTCGGACACCTCATGCTAGAAGTGATCCTAGAGTTGGACAGATGTAATACCTTTGATTTAATAGGTATGCTTGGCTGCATATTGTAGCGACTATGGGGTGGGGGGATTTCCACCGGCTCCACAGGGTGGTGGGCCGCTGGTACCATGGTCGGCCGCCGGGGGGCGCGGCGGTGGGGTGTGACGTCACACCCCGCCGGTGTGCCCATGAAATCGGCCGGTGTCTCCACCGGTGGGCAGTCAGTGCCATGCTAGAGATCAAACCAGAGGTAGCAGCGAGCCAGCACTGGGTTGGCTTGAATGAAGACCGAATTGTGACATCCTAATTGACATAAACCTTTATGTCTGAGAGACATAGTATCGATTACAAATCACGGATTCACAGATGAGAGGCCTGGGTGTGTGTCTATGAATAAACAGTGTTAACCTTACAGCTACCAGAGTCGTCTGCTTCTTCCACATTCAAGGCATAGATCTTTTATCACAATGTAGTCTGTGAAAATAATATCATTAATACATTGTTTGAGACTGGTTGATATCTATAAATATTATTTGATCCCCAAATCATATGAAAGGTTCATCCTATATCTAGACAGCTGTGTATGCATGTAAGAGCTATATAACTGGCCTAAGCATTCAATACATTATGTTAATGATTCTCATAGAACAGTGTAATATAACCAAGACACCATCTTGGAGCAAGGATCCTGAATTCCCATTGTATGAAAATTTTCATCGTCATCAAGAATAAATTCATGAAATCTTAGGTATAAAGTATCCGACTCTGGGTGTAATTAGTGTCCGACTTAAGCTATTATAAATTATTATACGATATGGGCGCACACCGACCATTTTAGGTGATATTCGCGTTCTGATATTCCTGCATACCCCACACTTGGGAGGGTGAAATCGTTCTGATATTCTGGATATCAGAACGATTCTGAATGGGGAATTCAGAATCGTTCTTATATTCTGAATATCAGAACGATTCTGAATGGGAATCGGCAGCCATAAAATCCGAGGTTCTATGGAGACTCGAACACGCTACATCAAGACTTGAAGTCCGATGTGCTAACCACCACGCCGTGAAGGCGCTGGTAGAGGTAGGTGGCGAAACAAGGAGTCTACAGGCGGATTTCCAGCCCTGTAGGACCATTATTTACCGAGTTACAGAAGAAAAGGCATTTTTTGGTATAGTTTCTTTGAAAATCAAAAAAATTTTCTAATTTCTTTTTTACTATAAAGGTAGAAGTTGGACTTTACTTAGCCTTTCGTTAAAATAATTCTAGGGATTTCTTTTCACATAGAAATAGGCATTTTGAAAAAGGTTCGTTTCCACCCAGGATCGATCCAGGTACCCTTGGTGTGTGAGGCGGAGACGCTAGCTGCCATGCCTATCCGGCTGTGGTGAATGCGGAGGGAAACGCTGGTTAGTATATAACATAGCCCCAAGCTGGCCCCCTCACAAATTCTATGTTGAACTCAGTGTTGGAGATTGAGGATATGACGTCACCCCGCTCCACCAATCAGCGAGCAGGGTTGGTGGGAGCTCAAAACAACATGGCGCTACTGCTGTACGAGTGATATTCAGTCAATAATCCTTCAAAATGGCGAAATTAGGACGAATATAAGGTAAATAAAGGCATTTGAATGGAAATATCGTATAATAAACCTAATAATATATGAATATCCCCGAACTTAGGGTGTGTATTCATGAATAACAAACCTCGGTTCGTTATTCAAGTATACACACCCTGCGTTCGGGGATATTCATACATTATTGGTTAAATATACATACATTGCTATAAGTACTCTTTCTAATGATGTACATATAAATATAAAGCCAGAACAGCTTGGACAAGGAAACTAGTTCCTCCGTTTAGTATTGATATCTATCTTAATACAGCACAAACACCCCATTTTCGTATGTGTAAGGTGCCTAATATTTGGTGCATTGCATCTATCAGAGGAAGGAACCCCTCAGCCGTCTCCTTAAATTGATGTATTAGGTTAAATGTATATATCAACTGTATAATTCACAGCCAATGGTGTCTGACTCAAGGTACCTACAGGTCCGACTCAGGGTTCCTTTACTCTATGTTATTCCCAAACCGAGCTATGTGGGTTGTGTGTGGGTTTCTTCGTGACAAACAACTGGTGACTGACTTTGAGAGTAAAAGACAAGGGATAATACCGTGTCTGTCATGAATTATTTGTCTGAGAGGAAATTGAGTCCCATTTATGCAATCGTCTATGTGAACATCTTTTTTCAAGGGAACGTTATTCATCTTAGAGTTTCCACTGTGGCACTAAATCTTTTGAAAATTTAAATTGAAGCAGCAGCATCCTCATGAAAGGGCAGATTTCTTCAAACACCAGAATTTGAATGACATGTATAAATCATACCCTCAGGTCTAGCGGTTGCTGATTAGTATTATCCATTGATGTATTGGCCTGGAGGTGATTAAATGTATACATTTGAAGACTTCGGCCTCCTCATTTTCTCCCACCTGAACCCATTACAAATTGCTATTGTCCCTTTGTGATGTAATATATCACGAATGAACTCAATATATGTAACTTTCATTTAGAACTCGGATGATAATTGCCTGTGTTATCTTTGTTTACTAGCAGATTAATAATCAGTATGAAATACATTCAGGATACTAATTATATAAGACCTAATTGTGAAGATTAGAAAGGCCATCATTTCATCATCCTTAATTGTGTATCATATTAATTGGTATACTGATGCATCGCCATGGCTTTGATATTGATTCATTTTCTTGGCAGTATACAATATAGTTTACGAGGTCCCAGGGGGTAGTGGTATAGATTGCCAGGCTTCTGCCATGTCCATTTTTAATGATGTGGGAAGAAATGGGTCAATGACTAATTTATCTAACTCCACATCCATGGAGTCTCACTCAGAGCAAGAAATTACTGGTGTTTTCCATTTAGGAATAGAAAGTAGTTAATGAGAGGCAGAATATCATGCTATACCGTGCTCCTCCAACCATTATGGGTAACTGATAATGACGATCATTGATTAACATTTAGTCAAAAGTTGCCTGGTCTTAATCTTTGATATCTTCAACCATAGCAGTCATTGAATACGACTTCCCTTGTGCAGACAGGCACTCAACATCTGACCCCGACATTAAGTACTTAGGACTTCGTGCATGCGGCAGATCAGTTGGATGTTCACTGACAATACCTCTCACATCAGACTGATCAGGTAATGATCTTTCATCTTAGGCTAGATGATTAGTTGCCATAATCAAGGAAGTATTTGGTGGAATTCAGACTTACTTTTGAGTGAATGTTATACCCAATACATACACCACACATACATAGCACACAAAGATTATATCATACTACACACATGGCGGGAGAGGGATCTGGGAATAGTGCCTGGAGTCAGATAATCAGTGTTCTATATCAGACAGCCCCATCACTCATTATATAGAATGATCCAACACAATCATGATGAATGGGATTAAAATTACACAATAATCCAATTGTTCTCTTAATATCCTGAATGACTTCATGCTGGATAAACTGATAACAGGCTAAATCTGTGTTTGGGAATGTTTTTCAACGAAATCTGAAACGAAACACCTCGAAATGAGATTCCGCGACTTGAATGCTTAATATTCCAGTGGAAGAGGGGTCATTCTTGGATTCAGATAAAACAATTGAGGCATGATTTTATTATGATAGATACATTACTGCTCGACAATCCACACTATTTATATGGCTTACTATTGCAGAATACCAGTGAATACTGAAACTTGTAGAGAGCACACGTGTGTAGAGACTAAACCTACCTCCTTTGAGGGAAACACTTCCGTCAAAATGTTCGGCTCGGAATAATAAATCCCTGATTTCAACAGCTGCTGATCAATGGGCCCTCCTCTATACTTAGTCCTTAGCCAAGCAAAGCCTTTAATATTGATGGTATGATCACAGTAGCTGCCATGGTCTGGTGCCAATATACCAGGCATATGGTGAGAGTTGATACAGATATGAGGCGACACTTAAACATTGACATAACGCATATTTGCGCATATTACGTGATTGACCTCTGGCGAAAATGGGACATTTACTGTAATAATTGTAAATCTATTACAACCTGTTAAAGATAACGTACATCAAGCCACAAATCTTGTTAGCTAAAGGTACGATCCTTAGGAATCACCACCTCATGAACAACAATTTCATCAATCATAACACTCCCACCAATGAGCCCAATCAATAAAAAGAATTATGTAACAAGGCTTAAACAAAAGCAAACAATTGCTCATTTGCGGTGGTTTTTTTTTCTAAAAGCTGAGCAAACTAATCATCTCCTTCCTCTTCTGTGAGCACTTCCTGCCCAGGGGAGGAGGGCACGAGAAGCCTGTCTTAGATTGTCACTTTCTCTGCTGACACAGATTGGTACATTACGTAGAACCACCCAAAATGCTAAAATCTTTCATTCCCCAGCATCCTTCCTTACCATAACCTTGTTTTTTCTCTCCCTCCCTTACTTACACCCTTAAGCCCGGCCCTGATTTGCTATTCACTATAGGTTACTCCCTGTGGACATGGACGTTTTGAGACGTTCTAGCTCCCCCTCACCCCTGGGCTAAGGGGCCCTCAATAGCTCCATATTTAGAGCCCCTCCAGTCTGGGTATGGAATTGGCTGTTGGCACCACCAAGGCAAACTCCTGAGGACAAGGGCAGTGACACTTGGATCCTTGTCCAGCCTGTGTCAGCACAAATAGTCGGATTAAAAGCTTAACTCTGCTTAGAAATGGTCATTTAAGGAGAAAGGGGTTGGGGGTCAAAAGCACACACCGTTTTATGTCTGTTCCTTGTCATCATTTCCATCGATTTACTCAAATTGACAGTGACCGGTTTTAGAGGAAAGGAGTGTGATGAGGTGATGCCAATTTCAGAAAGATGGTTCAGAGGCCCCCTTTCTCCCCATCACGGACATTAATGAGGCTTCTCTCACACAAGGTGTCAATTTTAGAAGGCGCATGTCTTCTCACCTTTTGTACATCCTATACAGTCGGGCCATTTCTTTTGTTATGCCGGCCAAGTGTGGTATAAAGCAATCTATCGGCCTGTACCTGATTTAGTACCTGAATGAGTTAGTACCTGAATATTTTTTTCACATAATGACGTTAATTAGAAGAGACACAGTACTATTAATTTGTAAAATTTTACCTGCTACCTATAACACTACGAGTGATACAAAGAGGTCCAGTTTCTCAGAGTTGCATAAGCAATACTTTGATGTCGTCTACAAAGCAAAGGGAATCTCTATGACGGTGGCATCAACTACCGTCTTATGCAAGATTCTACATCACTGTAAAGCTTCTAATGCGAATTACGTGGACTTACCAAAAATACATTTCTGCTGAACCATGATAAATCCACCACCATATTATGTCCAAAGTCCGACTGTTTTCATCAGACTGATCCATGAGTCCGGTGGGCTATAATATACTATTTATAAAATTGTTTGATAAAAGAATATTTGGCACTCGTATGGTATTGTGTATGCAATAAAATGTGAGGAGATAAATTCGCCCCCCCCCCCCTCTTAACACGATTTCCGTTTCGTCTGGTATAATTGGAGAAGGGGTCTCATTAGTGGCATCTGAGGACTTAACCCCTTTGCAAAGTACCAACGTCTTCGGATGAACACACTCCCAAGATGGCAACTGCCTGGAAATGGGTAAGAAGGCACACATAAAACCGTATGATAATTAATGAGTATATGATGTATTCAGAGCAGTTAATTAGGGCCCATCTGATTAAGGTGATTAGCAAGACAATAACTATATCATACTTAATCATATATCCAATGTATTGGTATATCGATGCAAGCCATGGTTTTATATTGTTTTTCTGGTTGGCAGTATAGATATTTAACGCTGGGGGTATTGATATAGATTGCCAGTCTGGGACCTTGTATATTTTTAATGATGTGGGAAGAAATGGGTCAGTGCCTGTTCCTCTACCACAACATGGAGTAAGAGCTAACCAGTATTCCCCATGGGATATCAGCTTTCGAAGTAATCACATCAAGGGGAAAAATAGAATGCAGTTAATCTTGAGGCAGATGTAGATAACATACATACGGGAGTATGCCGCGAAAATATAGTTTTAAATATCATCAATTTACTATTCTTTTTGCACATATATTGGCCCATATCCATCTATATGAACTATACTTATAACTATTCAATGACGGAGTTTTATGTTGCACTGTCATTTTGACTTGCTTTTTATTCATGCCTCAATGCCATTGATTTCTATCTATGGTATATATGTATATGAAGAGTTTGGATGCAAAACGACATAAATCCATTTTGTGAGTTTTGAGATGAAAGGGTATGTCTGATTTTGAAGAAATGGTGAATATAAAGTCATATTTTCCAATTACTAATGATTAATAGGCAATAAATTAGATACCTAGGAATCGATTTCAGAAATCCTTGGTTATTATTGACAGAGAAAATGGATGATTTAATGTCATTTTTCAGTTTTTTTGCAAAATGACATAAATCCAAAAGCTGTTTTTCTGTATGTACCCCTAAATCAGTAACAGGCATTACTTATTTAAATTTTTAGAATTTCATGGTTGAGTATGCTATAGATAAAACACGAACAAGTGATTTTAAAAGATCCTCGCATCATATTTCTTTGATTTAATATTATTTATGCTCAATTATGTTTTTTTGCAAAACGACATAAATCCAGAAGCAGTTTTTTTGCAAAACGACATAAATCCACAATTCATAAAATTTGACTTTTGGGTCCATATTTCGTATTTCTTCAAAGTTAGAGTGCTAATTTCATTTTGAGATGATACTTTTAGCAATAGAGAGCAACATCATATATAATAATGGCCATTTTAGACGTTATACATGCAGGAATTAAGAGCCATACACACAAAAACGATGTTTGGTGAGGTGGATTTATGTCATTTTGCAAAAAAACTGCTTATGGATTTATGTCGTTTTGCAAAAAACTGTATTTTAGGCAGGCCCTATGTACTATAGGAGGACAGTTTGAATAAAAAAATTTCCACATATTTTTTTAGTTTGCCCTAGCCTATGGCTCTAAGTAGTTTTATCCCGTTTTTGTATTTTGGCGCTTATGTCGTTTTGCATCCAAACTCTTCATATATTGATTTGGCACATGATTTAGATGCTATGGTCAAGTCGAACCGTTACAGATGGAAGCCTGATTCAGAGTGACAGGTTGGTCATGTGTAGGTTCCTCTTTACCACCAGAGTCGGACTGCAGACCAGATATGAAAACCAGGTTACTCTCGAGCACCCATGTCCAATAGTCGTAACAGTCCCACATCCCGGTGTCTTCCAGCTAAACAATTCTAAATCACCCTAAGAGTGGATGCAATTGTGGTGAAATTAAATAGAAAAGATAAAAAGTTTGTCCCCATCATAAGTATAAGCTCTAAAGTTATTCTCATGGTAAAGCCTTTTTTCTTCTTGTTATGGATGATAGGAGCTACCTATTAAAGGTATTCCACACTAGCTGGATGCCCACTGGACAGCGCCATATTTGACTGATGCCAGTATGCATCCTCTACTGTCCAGTCACTAGCTTCAGCAAAGCATGTGGACCAGATCAGGGAGCTAAAGCTCTGCTTGGAGAGTGGAACTGCTGCATTCCCTGCATGCTGGGACACCTGAAATCATTTTTATTACCTGTCCAGGATAGGGTTGTGGCTAGGAACAATGGACTCATGATCAGTAGTAGGGGCCTACCTAAGTTCAAATCCCCTCCAGGCAAAGTGCGGTGACCATACCATGCACAAGTAAATCTGTTTTACTCAGGTCTGCCCCTGTGTCAGTACATGCCTTTGAGTTGAAACCCCATTGGTTGCAAAAGGTTACACCAAAACGTTTTTGTAAAGCATTGGCAAAAGGTTTGGGTGTAGTCTTTTGGTAACCACTTTTGGTAACCATCACAGTTACACTAAAAGTCACACCGATGACCGAACCCAGGACCCTTAGATTGGGAGTTCCAGGCTCTCCTGGTTGAGCTACCGAGGCTGATGGTAGATCCAGGTACAATAGGTAAACTTTGTTATTGATCCTCATTAATGATCAATGCTAAATAACGACACACTGTAATAAGGACCTTTAGCAAGCAATGGGGTCGAACCCATACATACCTAATAAAAGAGGTTTACTTGTGTATGGTCACCACACTTAGCCTGAGGAGATTTGAACTTAGGTCCTCCTGATCATGAGTCCATTGTCCTAACCACAACCCTATCCTGAACAGGTAATAAAAGGAGTCTCCAGGTACAACCAATGCACAATACCCGCATGTAGAGGCTTAATGTAATTATTGCTCCACTCTCCCCCCAGATGTTGGGCCCCCCTCGGACCCACACTGCTAGTTCTAATTGCTCCCAAATGGTAGCAGCACTGGTATCCCGCTAGTGAGGAACAGGATTTGATGTTTATGACTTGCTTTAATACTTTGGTATCCTGGTGCCTTTTCAAAAAATGACACTCATTTGAATGACCGGCGTTCAAACATGCCATTACGGAAAGTCTGTCTTGGAGCTGGAACAGTCCTTAGCGCTATAACTATTAGTGATCCGGGAGGCCGGGAAATTAGTTGCTGGCATGTATGGCATATCCTATACATTTGTACCTCTTTGTGGGGGCTTCTAGTTGTGCCTCTATGTGATATGTGAACCGGGTACTGCAATGAATGGGGCTGGCATCAGGGTAGGATGAGAGTGCCATGGGGCTGGTGTGAGGGTGTTGTGAGGGTGGCATGTGTCATTGTTGTCCTCCTACTCGACTTTCATACTCATGACTGAGTCATGTGAAAAACCTCTGTTGGTGACTAGCTGGGTCACAGTTTTGTACCAGTTTGACCCGGCCTACACAGCTCCCTACCCTAGTGCACTGGATAAGGGTGTATATATATATATATATATATATATATATATATATATATATATATATATATATATATATATATATATATTTATATATATATATACTGATAATTAGATCTGTGTTTTAAATATCGCTAGGATAATTGGTCTGAAGTACATCATGGTTATGTACAAATGATATGTATCTTGTTATTTATACGTGGTATGGGCGTGATATTTAGATGGTTTGTGCAAATGTGATCCTTTAATACACTGTTAGATGGTACAACAGGTGGCAGAACCTCTCCACACATGAGAAGGTCGGTACTTTTACCAATCGGGCTACTTATTTGGTTGTAATTTGGCACGCTGCACTAAAGAATTTCATGTAAGTCATATCCTATACATTTGTACCTCTTTGTGGGGGCTTCTAGTTGTGCCTCTATGTGATATGTGAACCGGGTACTGCAATGAATGGGGCTGGCATCAGGGTAGGATGAGAGTGCCATGGGGCTGGTGTGAGGGTGTTGTGAGGGTGGCATGTGTCATTGTTGTCCTCCTACTCGACTTTCATACTCATGACTGAGTCATGTGAAAAACCTCTGTTGGTGACTAGCTGGGTCACAGTTTTGTACCAGTTTGACCCGGCCTACACAGCTCCCTACCCTAGTGCACTGGATAAGGGTGTATATATATATATATATATATATATATATATATATATATATATATATATATATATATATATATATTTATATATATATATACTGATAATTAGATCTGTGTTTTAAATATCGCTAGGATAATTGGTCTGAAGTACATCATGGTTATGTACAAATGATATGTATCTTGTTATTTATACGTGGTATGGGCGTGATATTTAGATGGTTTGTGCAAATGTGATCCTTTAATACACTGTTAGATGGTACAACAGGTGGCAGAACCTCTCCACACATGAGAAGGTCGGTACTTTTACCAATCGGGCTACTTATTTGGTTGTAATTTGGCACGCTGCACTAAAGAATTTCATGTAAGCCAAGTGTCGCTTACAGATTCACACTGAAGAAATTTTTGGTGTTCCAGACATAATGGTGGCCACGAAAATACTAGGTCTACTCGTCTTTCTGCAGTGTATTTAGGATGATTTCCTTTAATGACCCAAATAGCTCCAGGCTGAATAAATAGTTGGTTGAATTGCGAGCTTGTGTGATCCTAGTGTTTGCCAGGATCCATTTTCAGATTAAGCACCATTCCACACATTAGCCGGCAGTTCAACTGCTGCAAATACATACATGAGGTTAAACACCATGAAACTATTCATGGAATCTCTCCAAATCCTGGTCATTACCTGGTAGATATAGTACACGTGAGTTGCTGTATAAGAGTTATAAGCCAAGGTCAGGGTACTTGTCCAAGTCGCCAGCCTAGGATACTTATCATTATCCAAGGATTATAACACTACATATCATCACAGGACAGGGGGAAATCAGCCAGTGCCATGTATACATAGATATCATCATACCCTGATGGCGCAGGCTGGTACTTTACCCTTATGTAATGTGTGAAGCTCCTGTGGCAGAGAATGGAGTGACATGTGCCTCTATGTGATATGTGAAGCTTGTGAGGTCATGACTATACATAGCGGTATGATGAGGGTGGCACGTGCTATTGTTGCCCTTCTACCTCACATTTACACTCAGATGTGACTCCTGTTAAAAATGGATGGTTGTGCCCTCCAGACATCGCTAGATACTGTGGAGTAGTTGCGCCACATCTTCCTGTCCGTACCACTACCAGTATGCATATCCTGTCTCCTCTGCCGGATGGAAAAGTGTTGGTACTATATAAATACCTCGCTCTCACTTTTATTGTTACCCTCGAATAGAGTTATTCCACCAAGCTGACTACTTATGTGTTTTGAGGATTATTCTTCCATGGAAAAGGACAGCCCTCCGGACAGCCCTCTTCGCATCCTCCAGGAAGGTGCTTAAACATAATTATTAGGGAATATCATTTTATGCTACAAAGGCACTTTCTGGAGGAGATAATTGTGAGCAGGCAAACAGAAAGGATGGTCCCCGTGGGATTAGTTCCGATTTTAGCCACCAGGGGGCGCCACTTTGGCCTAAAATGAAAGAATTAGGCTAAAAATTGCCCTTGGGTACTTTTTTCTGGAGAATTCAATAGGATTACATAAAACATTCCATTTTTGGCAAAAAGCTTCTTTATTTGGCAGGTGAAAGGAACGTTTTAAAGCCTAAATGGGTGTGCTTGTTGATATGTGTTGCCATGGAAACATGATTTTTATTCCAAATAGAGGAAATTAAGACATAAATTGATAAAATGATTTGTGAGGATTGCCATGGTGAAAACAGAACAAAATTATGATTAATAGATCGAATTTTATGACTTAAAGAATGAAAATGTATCATAAATTTCTAATTATCATAAATAATGCTAATTAAAAAGGGATATCTTGGAAAATATGAGACATAGAGCTTATTCGGATTTTGGAAGGGGTGATGCCCACACATATTCATGAAGCCATTTCTCAAAGACTAGAAATAATATCTTCTGGTGTAATATATCACTGGAAAGCTTATGACGTCAATTTTAAAGTTGGCTTTTTCCTTGGAGTACCCTTTTCCCTTGCCTGTACACATATGAAGAACTTCAATCATCTAAAGCATTCAACTAACCCTTGAAGAACCGTATGATGTCACAAAGATCTAGTTCATGATACACTTGATATAGTTGCATTGCTAGATCATGCCGACCCTTCAGGAAGGTAGCAACAATGTTGCAGTGGCCAGGAACTCACCAGTGCTCCATTCAATCATCATGGTAGGATGCATTACATGTATGTAACTATTATTGGATAGAAGGATTGAGGTTCACTCCATACTGTAATTCCTCCATTCCTGTAAATTAAAAAGAAAGGGAAATATTACCGATAATGAACTAATCTGCCACGTACCTGTAGGTATTTGACGATCTTGCACATATAGCGGCCCATGTACCAGGTCAGGGTGATGTCGTCCAGCACGGTGGGCGGCAGACAGATGAGGCACACCAGGAAATCAGCCACCGAGAGATTCACGATGAAGTAGTTAGTCACCGTCCTCATGCTGTGGTTCCGCCACACCGCAAACGACACCAGGAAGTTGCCGATGATGCCCACCAGGAACACCACGAAGTAGATGAAGATGATGAACCACTCGAAGGGGCGCGGGTAAATCCAGTCCAGGATCATGTCGATGTAGTCCTCGTTACTGACGCAGTATTCGTTGCTGCACTCGGGGACCGTGCTGTTCTGGGTGCTGTTACTTGGCATGTCGGTGCTGTTAGCCATGGTGAGGCTGGTGTTAGTGAGGTGTAACAGGAGGCTGGTGTTGGAGCTCCCTCCTAGTCCATAGGTGCTCTCCATGGTAAGGGTGTAGTAAGTCTTTTCACACTTTTATAGATTATGTTGATGCACCTTTAAAAGTAGTATTTCTCTACTTCTCTGATTATCGTGGTGCACCTTTACAAGGGCATGCAAGTGTTTTTAGTGATGTCTCACAGACAGTTGATTTAGGTTATTACTATCCAATATGAGTAAAGTATAGCCTGAAAGTTCCCGATACAAAAGATTTAAATCCACATGTAGGTCGTTTAGGTGTATTCCTACAACTATGCCAGATGAGCAAAATATAGACTAGTTATCCTTGGTATGAACCACTAATTTCATATGATGTATATCTCCCTCTATGTGGGGCGCTCCAATTTCCACCGATCGAGGAGGTTGCTCTCTATGTAAAGTACAGTATACTATTTGTTCCAGCACTAATCTATACCGTTGTCCTAACAATGCCCTGTGTGAAAGTACATACCTCCAGATGTCCAGACCCACTGAGGGGTTCACATGGTTTTACATTTAGCGTCTTCCTTAACAGGGTAAAATGCAGGATGGGTTCTTGTAATGTCCAAGTTAGGTCCCTCCCGTGGTGTGAAGTAGAGCTTATGGCAATGCTCAGGGCTGAGCTGTGCATGAAACCCTCTGTAATGTACCCTTATACATATGTATACATAAGGACTCTGGTTCCCTAATGAGGTGCTACTACACACGTTGAATGGACCTAACCTATCCTATGTCAATATTGTGCCACTCCCTAACACTATACCTCTCACTTGTTACACTGACCAGGCATGTGGACATAGGCAGTGGTGGCCTGATGTTTTAGCAGATTAGAGACCAAGGCCTAACTGCCCCTTTAGTAATGGTCAAAGTGGAGTGACGATCGAGACCCTAAGCCTTCACAGGCGAGGCGGGGTTTCAAGGCTGTGAGTGGCGAGTGAGTATCCCTCTGCATTGAACCAACATTGACAGCCAGTTATCATTGTTGATCCACTGTTCTGTGCCCACTGGGATGTTAGACACAACACGGTATAATTTGGATATATAGAGGTTCACTTCTTCTCGAGGCCCCCGGCTGTCGGTATGGAAGCTGCCAATAGCTGCGGGTCGGCTAGCGGTCAATGGAGGAAATACCCGCAACCATCCAGCCAGTAATGTAGCTACCGTGTTATATAGATGGGTAAAAGGTTTATATACTAAACATTTGGTATGTGAGTCAAGAATTACATATGGCCCCAAATTGAATTACTCCATAATCAAGTGTTCATTAATTATATCGTTGACAAGTTGATATTACAGCAGTCTGTATAATTATAATGGCTAGGACCGTCCAAGGATTATGTCATCTTCTACCTAGACTCAAGCCCAAGTGGACCATACATCATATGTCCATTACTCTTCATATTAATCACATCTAGCCAGGGCCCACACAACCTATGAGCTGCTCACACAAAGAGGCCAAAATAGTCAATTACTCAGATTGCTCATCCACCTGTTACAGGAGGCCCATAGCTTATGCCTTCATGAACACCGGGCCATTAGCTGCTACCCTTGGCTACGTCAAGTATAACAAAGTAATCACTCTTCTGCTTGAGCTGCTCCTTGCGGCAGCGGTTCCCACACACAGAGGGGGTAAACTATTCATGAGCTGCTCAATTAATCAGAGCTGAGGTTAAGCCATGGGCTCCCTGTGAGCAGCTGTTGTACTCGGTCTGTGAGATGCTGCTTGACGTCTGAGACCTTAATGGGATATGTTGTGGTTGATACATCTACTGCGAAGTACCGGGGTCATCTAATGATGCAAATACTAAAATAAGGTGACTAAAACAGGTACTGAATGATTACCCATACATTTTGCCTCATCAGCAATTACTTGTCTTCCGCTAGCGGCACTGCCAATGTGGTCATCCAATCTGTGGTGCTAATCCCAGTAGGCTACTGACTTTTAATACTTTTTAATCACTGTCCGAGCATGACATTTAAAAACTGTTGTCACCAAGGCGGATCTACAGCAGAACGACAGGCAAATGGTAAAACCAATCTGATGTCCAAGACTAAAGTATCATAGTCTACCAAAGGTCAGCAGTTACAGCAGCTAATACCCTCCTAACCTGAGTCAAATACTGACATGAGTCATGCTGGACGGTGTTGACATTATGCTGTGATTACACTCATTGGGACCGAAGGCGTTTGGTGGAAACGGACGTTTACGGAAAAAGTCACGTGTGCTTGATGAGGATGGTTAATCAGTGGTGTGTCCTGCGCTGATCGCCACGCACCACCTCGTGCTTCTTCCCGGGCCTGGGCAGTCTGATCGCTGTAAACGTCCTATTTGTACCTTGTCTAGTTACACATTATGCTTTGTAACAGTGTCCAGCCAGCCTAGGTAGCTATTGTTTATCGTGTATGAGGATGACCAAAAAGGGCACTTCTGCAGTTAGTGGGTATTTAGGCAAGTATCAGTAATGGCCTATGCTGAACATACGACCAGGAGGCCTCCCGGTAGATATAATTATGCGGAACCCAGAGGTGTATTCTTCCTGAGAGACTAGATCATCCTATTAGAAGCATCCATGTACCCTGCATCTGACTGCGCATTTAGGATGATGTGAAATTAATAACAATTAGACCAAAAAATCCAGAGCTTGCAATGTCAGTGTGTTATACTTTTAGGTATCCTCCTTCCAATTAATACACAATACTTCTAGGGTCCGATCAAACTACTGATGTGTCCAGTGGTCTCTGCTTCCAGGAAATGTTGTTGAAGCTGCACAGATTAATTAGGATGACTAATACTAATGAGGTTTCGGATGTAATTGTGTGGTTTCATTTTTGACATCTATAAACCATTAAGGAACACCCACTCTTTATGAGAAGATAGCGTCACGTTTAGAGTAACCCAAGTGATGTCCATATTTTTATGGTTTCACAAAACGTTTATTAGGTGAGATGGCTGTCCTTGATTTAATAGAACGTCATCATATTGGGATAGAGCCCCTATCAATATCAGTGAGCGTGTTTTATGGAGCAAAGCGGAATACGTTTACGAATAGGGGTAATGCAGTTATCATTAAAAGAAAGAATGACTGGACCTATCTTTCTCTCATCCAAATGACAGCCGTCTAATGTGAGAACGGAGTCTTAAATCACACCGAAACCTTGATATCGTAATCCAACACAGCGATTTCAACAGTTCAGTTTCCTTTCTTAATCCTTTTCCTGGGAACAGCTCCGATGTGAGCTTAAATGTGTCTTTTACTGCCACAAGGATGGGAAATGAAATCCTTTACGGTAATTGGGAACACTACGGTGATGTGGTTTTACAGGATTGTATCACCTCACTCTGATCGTCGCTGGGAATTACTGCAGTGATAAAGACCTCCTGGATTGGCTAGGTGGAGAGAAGTTTCATTGGTTCTGTGTTTTCGATCACTGATAGACTAATCCAGCTTTGCTTAGGAGCTGTATTTATAAGTCAGTCCTCAAGTGAAGACTCAATTCAGTGTGGGGCCATAAGGGAGTGGGTAGGGGAACTGATCAAGGTGCTCTTATAGACTCAATGCTGCCTCCATTGATTGTGCTTATTGCCTAAAGCTACTTGTGTATTGCTCAATTTGCTTTTCTCCCACAACAAGATTCCTCTTTCATGTAGCCGTTAAATAACACGCTCACATCTCCGCCGTCTTGTACAGGAGTTGCATGCAGCAAAAAAGTCAATATTTAATTGAGAGGGCCGCCAGATTCATCAACATGCAACATCAATGGGTTCAAAGTCCCACAAAAGTCATCACACTGTAAAGGAAGTTTTGCAATTCCTCACATCACTTCTGCAGTAGTAGCGGTAGTGGGTTATATTCCATTTAGCATGCAGTATGGAGCCGTCTTCAAATGTTTAAATCTTTAGGTGGTGACAACGTGGAAACCATGGAATGAGCTGTTGAACAGTTCCTGCATGCACTCAATGGTGCTTTTCTACATGATATATCCTTCAACTGAGAAGGAAATCGTGACTTCGTCTCTAGGCTTTCTCCATGAACTGCCCCTAGTATTACAAATATAGTCAATGCGTTTAGTATGTTCTGCAGTTCTTCAGGAATCCTTTAAACTGCATGTTTTGTATCCTCAGTGGTATCCTTGTCCATTTATGGGTTTTTTAAACTCCTGAAACTGCACAAAAAGTGATGAGCAGCTCCTTGCGCCTCCTTGATGCGCTGTCTCATCCACCTAGAGCAGCTCACGGTAAAGTGGATCCTGCACTTTGTAGTGTATGTAACGTGACAAGTATGCTTCTACATGGAGGATACTCAAAGCCACTTTTAAACCATAACTATCCTCACTCACTGCGTATTTTAAAACAAATCGTGTGTCCAGAAAAACCAAACTTAGTTTTCCAATCACTTTCCAATGTTTTTTTCGGTCGTAAAACACAGATGAAAGTTTGGTGACTGAGATCTCAGCCCGAACTGACAAGGTCATTCAGACTATGAACAAAGTGCTGTCAACTATACATGAACTCCCTATGAGTTCCAGGGCTCATTGCCCTGTGCCAATGCAGGCCTGTGTGACGGCATCTGTGGTAGATGAGAAGTGCCCACACTACAGAGTACTCCCAGCTCCTGTTTATGTTCCTGCTCCTGCTGCTGCTCTGGGTCGGTGAGCAGCTCAGGCATGAATGGAGCAGCTCCTGCCTCCTACAGTCCACCACGAGCTGCTCACTCCGGCCGCTACTGCCGCATACCGGGGGCTGCCGACCTGCCACCTACTGCCGGGTCGGCCAGCTGCTACTACTATGGCCTTGGGAGTCACCCTGCGGGCAGTTCTCGATGGTGGCCTGTGTGGAGGTTTCAACCTCAAAGAATGGCTTAAGTGTTGAGTTTTTCCCGGCCAATTTCAGGACTATTGCTTTCCTATAATCATAAGACTATTTAAGGATTGAAATTGTGCTGATTGTTGAGACACCGAGACCTGTGTAAAAGTAAATAAGAACATTAATCTGTCTCGGGATTTCGTTAGTTTATAAAGTCTGGCTATTAATAATCATATATGAGTAGGTAATTGGTGAGTCACAGTATTGTGAGAGTGAGCGGGTCACATTAAGCACTATACGGTGGGAGCAGCAGCTCCCAGCGTGCCAAGCAGCTGCTGCCGTCCTGTGCAGGCCTGCCACCACACGGTCACACCAGGCGCCAGAATGGGGACCAACAGGGGCCTGTTTTATAATGTCTGACTGCCACCACACGGCCACACCAGGCGCCAGAATGGGGGACCATCAGGGGCCTGTTTTATAATGTCTGACTGCCACCACACGGTCACACCAGGCGCCAGAATTGGGACCAACAGGGGCCTGTTTTATAATATCTGACTGTCACCACACAGTCTGTTTTATAATGTTTGACTGACAGACCAGACACCAGAATGTGGGACCTACAGGGGCCTGTTTTATAGTGTCTGACTTACATCACACGGCTAGACCAGGTCCCAGAATAGGGGGGCCTACAGGAGCTTGTTTTATAATATCTGCTTTAAACAGAAAGACACCGGAGTAAGGTGGAAAACTCAGATGAGTTTTTTCAAATCTGCATTGCTTTACGATCCGGCCATGCGATGCGGCTCAGCAGGTGTAATATCATTCGTTCCTATGTATTCTATTGACAACAGGGTGATTTGTGACATTTCATACCCTTTGTAGTCATTGTACACAAATGCAGCCCTGGTAATTTGAGTTTGATGACAAGTCACCAGGCTGACGTATCATTGCAGCTCAGACGAGTCAGTCTTTAAGTTGAGCTTTAAGGCATCATGTTGTATCGGATTCAAGCTCTAACTCTAAATAATCTAAATGAATATTGTGTATACATAGACAACGATGGCTGCATGCAGCCTCTCCTTACACTGGTGGAAGTGTCCCAAGCCCCAGCCGAACTTATAGAATATCTTGTCTGACTGTCTGGTAGAGTGACAGGTCTCTCAGTTAGAATCTCTAACAGGGAACAACAGCCTAGACAGCTTGAGACTGGGGGTAGTGTAGCGGTCAGTCAGTAGGACATCCCTCGGGGATGGTTTTCTTCTTGTGCAGTGTTGTCTGGCTGGAGCTACTTCATCTTTGATGCATGACCAGATAGGCTGTGGTTCAATAGGACCCGGCTAGATGGGGCTGGGGTTGTTGGCGTATGGGACACATGCCCATGAGATGGCCCAGTTTCGAGGAATATCTGAAATGACAAAAAGTAAGGGAGACGGGGTCGTTTGGGCAGTGAACAATGTGTCGTGAATAACCCTCATGCATACATTCGAAGTAATAGCGATTTTAAATAGTCATCCATCTAACCAATTTCTGTGTTTCCTGTATTTTATTATTCATGTTATTCAACATTTAAATTACAGCCATCCTGTTAGTTTCTTGGCGGTGAGAATTTCAATATTGAGACCATGCATCAAGAGGAGTCCTTTTTTTTACCGCCAGTTAAGGGTTGCTCATAATGCAAGTAGTGCCTACAGCATGATTTGTTCCACAGTTACCCAATTAACAATAATTTGAACTGATATGCAATTTTGCAGTTTGGAATCAGCTCTGTGGCATTTGATGATGACGCAGACCACACCCATGCTGCATCCAAGTGCATGAGTGGAAAGTACAATTAGAGTTTAAAGAGATACATTACCACCTCAATCGACCTAAATTCAAGTTTTAAAATAAACCTATAATGTAGACTTCCATTAGTCATTTTCTTATCAATTGACAGGCTTTTCGAAATAGGAAAGCCATTTGCTATGAAATCTAACTGAAATACTGAATTGAGGGCTCTTTGGTGGACCTATGAATTAACTGTGGGAGCATATGTGTTTTGATTATTCATTATGCACCCCTTGCCGGTTTTCATTTATAAATGTCGGCTCTCACTTATATATTTTTCATGCTATTATGGTCTCATTTACAGATTGAAAGAGAAATAACAGAGTCCAAATTCCTCATAATTTATAGACTTACAGGCCCATGGTATTTGGAAACAAAATGAAAAAGAAAATAATTAACAACCATTAGCTGGTAATGGAGAAACCACCCAATGTGCGAACAGACAGCTTGGTTAGTTGAGAACATAAATTGGCTGTCCTGTGTTTTATATGTCGCAAAGGGAGCCATTGATTAATACAGTGGGCATACCGCTTGTTATATGGCTACTATAACCTCCTGACTGCACACACCCTGCTAATACTACCAGTACTAGTCAACCTCCCCAGGCAGAAAAGGTTCATATGAGAGCACCACAAATCTCCCTGATGAGAAAGCATTGGTCCTGTTGTGATTGGCAAATGAGCTTGTTGTTTTAGTTTGTTACAAAATGTTGCATTGCTAACAGCAGGTTGCTGTGGTTAAAGATACAACGCTTGTAATCATCTGCAAACAGTGGATTAGAACCAGGTGTGAACACTACTATAACCCTTGTCTGTCTGCTGGCTTGAGGCTTATTATGCAGAAATGCAGCTAGTTTTAGTAATGAGTATTGGTGCATCATAGTGAACATTCAGCGTGGTTCAACCCTGTAGGTTTTTCATGGTGTTTGAATGAGACATTGATGAGTTATTTGTAAGGTTTGCATCTAGGAATCATTCTGGCTCATTAAGAGTTCTTGGTGCATTCAAACACAATGCCGGCCTTTGATTTTACTGCTAAAGTTGAGCATACTATCTTGCAAAAAAGAGACATTATAGCGGGTTGAGTTGAATATAAACTAGACTGTACTTGTGGATTCCGGTAATAGCAAATCAGCTCAAGCCACTATATATACAGCAAGCAATAATTCATTAACAATAACCCTGATGAATTAAGATGTCATGGATGAAGACCAAGAAATCTACATGTATTATACACCTGCAACCAAATATACCTCCTTTTATACTGTAAATCTACACTTCTGGCAGTGTAGCATTTAGCCATATATCAATCGACAAGAATTGCATTACTTTGTGCAACACTGGATAGAACTCTCATACAATAAGAAGAAATAACTGCTTTCACAGGTTCCAATTCACATCGCAGCAACCAGCTCTGTGGTCAATAGGAGCATTTTTACTTTTGACTGACCAATGGCTGCCTTTGTTATTGCAGCCATGTGCGGGTCCTGATAGCAAACCTGTAGACCTCATGTCAGGTAGACACTGGTAGAGGCTGGGTCTATTCCCTTAGGGATGTATGTCCCATTCGGGAGCGCATCCTTTATAGTGAATCCTGCCAAGAACTACCTGCACAGTGCCAACTGTGAACTGCCAAATGTCAGCCATGTTGCTAGACATTGGAACTCCCACAGTGTGAAAATCACCACTCGGACTGCTACTGACCCACTCACACAAGCACAAGGCAACACGTCAGACAGAGAATAATGAATAACCCTGTAGTGCCAATTATGCACTACATACATGAAGCAATGGCGTAATTCAAGTTGCGCATCTATCTGTGATGGCTCAAATACCAAGGTATACTCTATGATTATGTTTAGTAGGTCTTATTCAGCCCTTTAATGGCCACACACTACACTGTGGGGCCCTTAAAGGTTTAAACAGATGTAAAGATATTATAGCTCATTAAAACCTGTAATATTTCTTAGACCTGTTTTGTCGATAGTTATAGACCACACAGTATCTAGAATCAGTGCTACTACATTAAATTTGCAAGCATGCCTGATCATAATGATAAGGCAAAGGTGACCCGAGATCGTTATGTATGGCACTGTCCCTCCAGGATAATGTACGAACACAGCACCACCAAACGATTCACAACTAACTGAAGCCAACCAGCTATTGTTTTTATATGATTTGTGCATTCATTGTGCTTTTTAGGTGATATCCCCGAGCCACGTGAAGTCGAGCAAGTCCGCGGAGAGTTCCAAAACAAACCAAAGGAGTGATTACTATTTAGGACAGCTCTTATGTATTGTTGAGATCTCGATATGGTCTTGGCATATCCTTTTCTTCATATAGCTTGGGCCCGAAAGTAATTCATTGCATTCAAAATAATGAATGCTCCCTCCGTCCCTCCCATACCAGATCGAGGCTATCCTCAAATCAACATGGCGAAATCCAGTCCGTACATTTTTATGTGTATATCGTTCAAAATGGCCAAACTAGGACGTAATTAAGGAAAATTTTAACATTTGAATCGGATTATCATATAATAAACCCACTGTCAATTGGTTATCAGGCACTTGTGAGATGTATCGTATGGATATGGGCACTTCGCGCTTCGTGACTATATCCTATAATACACCTCAATCGTGCCTGGATAACCAGTCATTAATTATGGGTCAAATACCAACCCCCACCCTGAGTATGTCACGATCTAATACAATCATCTAGATAATTATTCAACCATATAATCATGATATATATGTGACGTGTTTGATCAATAGAGATCCTTGAGCAGTGTGCTGATTATGGCTAATCATCGTGGCTATTCAATGACATATTAGAAGACCACATATTAGAGTTGATACATATTCAAGTAGATCATACCTGTCAGTGGCGTAGGAAAAGGGGGGGCCAGGGGGGCCCGGGCCCCCCCAATCACTGAGGAGGGGGGGCCTGAATATGTTTGGGCCCCCCCAAAATTTGTCAAGACCTGTAATATAATACACACAATTTTCAATCCTTAACTCTCCTGCATAGAAAAAAGTGGGGGCAGAGGGGGCCGGGCCTCCAAATCAGACCTAAAGGGGGATCAAATACTTCTTCTCCATACAATCTAATATAAGGATGTATATGATACATCATGCACAGAAACCGATACTTTAAGTTGGTTGGAGTGGGCCCCCCTTGGGCCCCCCCAATGAAGATTTGCTTCCTACGCCTCTGGCCTGTCCCCTGTACTATTGTATGTATGGCGTATCCAATATAGAGGCCTTACTTCGACATCGATTCATTAGTTACCCAGTTATGTAACCCAATGCACAGATAAGCTTTAGGCTCCAGAACAGTAGCGTAGCAAAAGGGGGGCCAGGCCCCCCCCCCCCCAAAATCACAGAGGAGGGGGGGGGGGGTGAATATGTTTGGGCCCCCAAAATGTGTCCTAGATCCTATGCTATAAATTATCTAAACCCCAGACCTTACCTCGCCAACATAAGGAAAAAGGGGCACAGGGTCTTGGCCCCTTATCAAAGTTCAGTTTTGGGGACTTCAAAAAGACATTGTATTTCATAAGGAAAAATTAGTTTCGGCCCCCCCCCCCCATGAAGATCTGCTTCCTACGCCTCTGCAGAACTGAGGCAATAACTACCTACCTAGTTGGTCGTTTTTTGGCTCCCTATGCGGCAAATCGTGGTTAGTTAATACTATAACAGTGAGTACATAGACATCAGTTTGAAGCTCAATTAACATAGCCACCTGGTTGATCAAAGTTGACCAGCCAGTTGTCAATATTGATTTAACTGTGAACTAGAGGCTGACCTGAGTGGAATGTGCCAGTGGTGGAAAAAAAGCCAATGAGAGCCATTTATGGAGATACAGTCAGGTCTAACACTAAGTGCCGGGTATTAGATAAATAAACAAAGGTTCACGAGTATTGCTCTCCACTGAGGGTTATTTCACGAGGCGAAGCTGAGTGAAATAACCCTCAGTGGGGAACTATACGAGTGCTCCTTTGTGTTTATTTCATGTCATAATTAACTAATTTTGTCAAAATTCCACTTAATTGGTGTGAAAAAGCAATTTTATAATTTTTTAAATACGGCCTTCCTTGGTTAAGTTAATGGGAGTGCCGTATTCATGTTTCTTTATAAGTGCGGTAAGGAGGGTCCTAAATATATTTCACATATCAAAGCTTATTTGACATGAGCCCTGGAAGTAATAGGTGCTTCAACCATACTAGCACAGACAAGGCAAATACTATTGCCTTGATGTATGAATTCAGCTCTTTCAATTTGCTCTCTAGAGGTCCATTCATACGTCTTGATGGCTAAATGTCATTGCGCATTAACACACAGTGCTACCATTTAAGTTATTCAATCTGTCTATACGCTACCTCTTAAAACGAGAATGTGACGATTGAATTGACCTTCTAGTAGAATTTGCTGATACTTCCAATAGTGTGACATGCATTAGTGTCTACTCCTAAGTATCCCATCAGAACTATTTGAGATGACCTTTACTTTTTCTGTAAAAGGTGCCGCACATAACTACTAGAGCATTCTGGAGTGATATTTAATGGGGTGGGGCGATCATAATTCAGTCAGCTGTCATCGTAGTGAACAAGTAGCATCAATAACGTAAGCTTATACAGTGTGGGAACGATTCTCCCTGCTTTCTCACACATTTCTGTATAAATTGATTTAACACTTTCGTATTCATGTCTTTGCACTATGTGGAGCTAGATCTGCTTTAGTCTGCATGTTTACAAATCTCCAAGTACATGTGACCATAATATATCGCATACAATAGTCAGCTTTCATTGGATAGCTTTTTAGAATTACTAACTAGATTGTGAAGAATTAATCTTTGATACTCTATAATATATATTTCTTTCAAGACGGCACTAAAATTAATACTCATCAGATTAACAGCATCAGCTAAAAATGGAGTTTAGGAAGATGTATTTGCTTTGCATGAATCAATTGAATTAGACTTACCATATTCGATGTAATCCCCCTAATAAGCGCCCCCTCCCCTTTTTGTAGCATTTTCAGACTAAAACAAAGGCTCACATTTCCCAACTTTGGAGACAATTAAACTCTTGTAGGGGCACGAATAATACGTGTACATATAGGTCCGTGGAGTCAGAGCGGGAAGTGCCTCCAGCGGACACTAGGTGGCAACACCTACGCCATGTCCTTTCGGTTATCCGGTAGCGGAGCCAGGCAGGGCACTCCAGACGGCGCTACGGAGGAGTGCCACGTCGACACTGCTTGGTCCGCGCTCAAGGTATATAAGAGGCGGAGGTTGGCTACCTTAGGGAGTTCGTCCCAGGACGAGCTCTGACCCACACCTTTCGTACCTTCGTTACCACTTTGATAGGGGCACCTACACCCCTCCCACACTATGGCTCCTGCACCAGCCATGCTGGCTCAGGACCTGATCGTCCGGTGTTGCTTACTTCGAACTATCGATAGAACCCTGTGAATCTTCGAATGGTTAAAAGACCAAGTGAACCGAGTAGAAACCTTCGTGTACTTTTGAGGCTGTGATCGAATAAAACCTGTTGCATTCAAACCGAATTTGGAACCTGTGCTTGCGTTATACGTATACGAAACCCCTACACTCTTAAGTACTTAAAATACCATACAGCGCCCAGGGTGCTTATTACGTCAAATACGGTATTCCATTCCACCCAAATAACGTACATAGGATTTGGACCTAAAGAATTTAGATTCGGAGAACCATCGCGTATTCATTCATTTTGCAAATGCAAAGAAAGAGTTGGCTTTCAGAGGGCCCTTTTTACTATACGCTTTGGTAAGCTATGGCTGTGCTAAGGATATCATAAACCTTAGAGGCAATGTCCAGATACTATGACGGCTTACAGAATTGCCATAGACAATTGTATATAAAATGACCATGTGACGGTAAAATGCCACTTTGCCCGATTGGCATCCTGAGGGTGCAGTTAGAGAGATAGCAGCTGGAGATAAGGCACCCTGGGGGCTGACAGTAATGCTGCACATACACAATATAGCACTGACTCCTCCCAGACACTTTATGTTCCATTAGCTGGAGTATACAATGGGGGGGGGGGGGGGCTGCAACACACACTAGACATGAACGTATGTGACCTCCACATGTTATTGTAGATTCTACTGTATTTTATACAGATAGGATAAGGTGAGCACTGTATGTGCATCATCATTTAAATTTTGTTTTTCATACATGCTGGTGTTGCTATACATCTTTTTCCATACTTGTCTTAATGATATGTTTTTGATATGCATCTATCCATTAGAATATTGTAGAAGTTATATACTGTTTTTGTAAATGAGGTAGTAAAATGTGTGAAAACTATGAATTAAAGTTGTACGCTGATGATACTGTTATTTATGTAGCAAATCATAATTTTGAAGTGGCCCAGCGCCTCCTACAAGAGGACCGTGACTGCTACCTCACTTGGTGTCAACAAAATAAATTCATATGAAAAAAAGTTTGACAGTGCCAACAAGCACACATCCCGGCGGGCTAGGACCAACTTAGCTCACTGACTAGGATTGGGAACAAGTGCAATTTGTGGTATATGGTTGGTGACATGGGGCCCTATTGGTTATTTTGTCAAAAGTGTCAGATTCTGTCCAGCTTGTTAAAAGAATATTTCAGGCAATACCTCTATTTTCAGATTATATGCTGATGGAAGCTATGCCTCTATCATCATATACACAAAATTGTTGACTTGAACTAACAATTCAATCTTAAAGTTGATTCAGCGTGTTCACCAAGGCCATTCCTCTTTGCGTACATCTGCACTTCATTCTGATTCTGGTTGTTTTGATCATAGCTGATGTTATTGCCCGATATGGCCAATGTGTTAAATAGATTACAATTTTATTCTATCCAATTTTGATCCATTGGGAAAGACCATGGCTAGGCCCAATAGGTCTCCATTTCTGAGCTGGCAGTCACCTCTCTTTTCATGGATGGTAAATCTGTATTTTCTGACCTCAGAGAATTTGGAATGTTTCTAAACTTGAATCATATCTCCATACTGATTAGGACTAGAGATTTGCTATTGTTCAATATAAATAGCAGCATGTGCATAAACATCACTACCTTTAATTTTGATGAAACCTAGTATCAGGCATCTAATCAAATACCCAAAACTGCATATAATGTTTGTCCTTTGCAAATGCTTAAGTTTATATTACTGGTCACAAATGTAAAATCTCCATCCCAAATCTCATCCTAATGCTTATCGGAAACAAATCTGGAAAATACCCTCTTTTCTGGAAGTTATCTAAACAGTCCTCAGCAGTGACCTCATTAAAAATTGAAAATGGCTGCCACTTATCTTGTCACATATAGTAAATTCAGATTCTCTGACCTTAGAAACATATATTTTGAACCTTTTAATTGTAACTCTATGTTGATTAGAACCAGAGATGTGTTATTTCATGCATTTTAACGACTTTTTGGTGGCCATTTAGAATTTTACACTATCCTTTGAAACTTCAAAACTAAAAGACATCTTCTATTGGATAGATCTTTTCATGCTGATGTTAATAGAGTCATCATCTGTGTGAATATGATGATTTGTTCCAGTTTTCCTGTTTGACCTAGTTTAATGGCAGCCATATTGGATTTCTTTTTGGAAAGAACATATATCAAAGAGATGAAAACCACTGAGAAACCTTTTCTTGCAATTTTGTTGAAACTAGGCTATATACTTCCTTTCGTTTACTGGACTACTTCTATGTGTAAAGTATTACATCAAAAAAGTCAATCCTATGAGAGAAGCGTGGAGATCTTTGGGGCCACAGGTTGGAATGGCCTGATCACCTCTCGTAGATCAGCTTCTGCTGTTGATATATTCAAGAAAGAAACTGAAAGTGTACTTAAACAACTGATACCATGAGGGGTAGGTCATCCCTCTATGTGACTAAGGGAGAATTATTATTCTCTCTTCTCCTCCCCCTCCCCCCAAATTGTTACACATTTCCACTGCTGAATGTCCAAGTCACTCCATTTAACCTTAGTACATCCTTAATTTACATTTGTTACTTAGCAAAACAACCACCAACTAGCCAATTATTAAAACAACTTGCTGTAAAACACTTTAAATCCTGTATTTATTTCTCCAAACTAAATCGTGTGTGTCAGTACCCGTTCTCCATTTGTTTACTTGGTTAATCATGAAGTATCAACCCATAACACTGTCTATCAGTGGGGAGTGAGGATTTAAACTTTCTTTACACCAGTCGTTAAATATTACAATTAGCTAACAGTTATTTATAGTCCATCTCGAGTACCGCTGAAGTGTGACTGATATGAGGCTCAGGCTCATGAGAATACCACAGAATAGCTATACCCAGATGTCACAAAGTGGATTATTTTTTTTACCTCGAATTTATTATTAGAATTATTTAAGTTATGATACATATTCATTTCTTGGAGCAAAGTTTGTAATCTTCCTTTTTCAGGGATGTGATTTTAGAGCTTTTGTGGTATTTTTTCAGTTTTTCCACGTTTTACAGATAAATCCATTATAATTCAAAGAAATTAAAAAGCTGTTATTTTATTTTTTTGTATAAATATTTAAAAATATACAACATAATAATGTATAATTGAAAATGGTCCAGAACGATTGGAAATTTTTTTCTGATATAAATAGACACCATTTGCATGTACAATAGTTTAAAGTCAATGTCACAAAACGACCATGTTAAGGTGTCCGTTACGTGTCCGTTACGCTACCGTTACGCCATATGGCGCTATATGGCGCCATATTTAGGTCAGAACATTTCAACATATGGCAGCTCATAATGTCGTTAATATTTATCTCATAATAATTCTAAGAGTACCTACCCCCCCTAAATCGATGTCAAGGATTCCAATGAGGGTATCCATCTTTCTCTATCTCGAAGGGTTGCTTAGCAACCAGCCCTTTTATATGAAAAATGTCCGATTTTGTTGAAGCCATGAAAAATCATGAGTATACATGGTATTTTCATGGCTTCAATGCAGTGAGAAATAATCATAGCTATATCACAAAATTTTATGTTCATGTTCCCAAAGACCTATATTTTCTATTGCAATTGAGAAAAAAACAGAATAAAAATATTTTTTATTTACTTTTTTTTCTCTTTTAATTGTTGCAAAGTCATGAGTTTGACCCATGAGTTTGTGAAATGTGTTGGTACAGGTACCAAGATAGGGGTACTCACCTATGCCTGATCGTACCAGTGTAGACACATCTTTGCTCTGGATTTTGTTGTTACAGTGCAGCCATCATACATGTATAAAAGAGTCAAAGGCTTACCAGGTTGCAGCAATCGAACACATGTCTTTACTCTCCGCCCATCAATAAATCATGACACCAATACAAACGCAAAGATCGCCCAGGGCGTTCTTCCCTTCTCAGAAGGCTGACAAAGCGAACTGGGGTCTTTGTGCTGTTGGTGTACTGCTACTTGACATGGCAGTCACCAGGGTGCTGTTACAGAAAAACATCCTAAAAAATAGCGTTAAAACGATAATGCTTAATGATTTTTGATAATTTTCTTTAATAATTTACAAATTACGCTTATATTAGCAAAATTTATTACCTAATACTTTACACTAGTATCTTCAAATTTACACTTATGCTTCGAAATTTATGCTAATTTACTCTATTTCTTTATTACCATCTTTTAACATAAAACCCCAGGCCAACGCAAGTAAATCAATAGCGAAAATGTTCTTCTGTAACACCCCCCTGAAAAATAACACTATCAATTTGCCGCTGTTTTCTGTAACAGCCCCCAGAGGCACTTACTTGTGGCTTGCATGAGGATACAGACAATGTATGTAACAAACCCTACATGTTGTGATTGATTAAAGACTGAAGTCTGTGGCTTTATGTGAATTAGTTGGATGAAATAATGTTTTTGTGCATATACCTATATTTACATTACCCTTTTCATTTGTGATTTGCTTGATCTGCAGTTAACTATGATGAATGCCGCAGCTATTAAAGTTTACCAAAAATGCAGCCCCACTCATACAATAGCTTTCAGATGTGACTACAAACAGTACACGGCTCAAGGAAAAGCTGCTCCATGGGAGAACCTATTGTCAGATTGTCTAGTGGAGTGACAGGTCTTTCAGTTATACTGTGTAACTGGACCAAGGTCAACAAGGTCCCAGACAGCAGGAACCAGAAGTATGGGTGGTATAGTGGTCAGAAAGTAAGACTTCCCTTGGTTCACGTTTTTCTGTGTTCAGTTTTGTCTGGACAGAGCTACTTTATCATGGATGCACAACCAGATAGAATGTGGTTCTACAGGATATGATATTATTAAAACGTTAGGTGGACATTTCAAAGACAGCATTTTAATGTCAATAAAACACCATGTGATGGTTTATCATAATACAAGTAATTCCTGCAGCACACACTTTTCTTCCTATTTTATTATCTGATACATTTATATTAGATTTTGATGAGCTATCTTGCGGTTTTCAACTTCTATGTGATTAGGGAATTAAGGTCACTGCGCATATACATGCTTCGGCCATGTACGTTTAGGCCAAGATAGTGTGCTTTTAAGACTTGTTGAGTATAGTGCGCATATATGCAAGAGGGCATTCAGTGTGGGAACATATATTAATTAATATATTCCGTATAGTGCTCTAGGATCTGGTTAGTTGAGGACACACAAGGGTTGTCGTATGGTGGGTGAAACACAGAGACTTCCATTGATTTATACATTGGCCATGTCACCCCACGCAGGATCACTCTCCTGTTCAGGAAGGGTAGAAACACAAGCTGTTCTCCCGTATGGCCAATAGGAGAAATCATTGTCTCATTCGGTTCAGACACTGTGTTCTCCCATATACCTATGGGTGAACAATAGTGTATCTTTATCAACCCTCTTCCTCTCCCTTCCCTCCTCCTTCCCTCCTTCCCCTTCCTCCCTCCCTCTCCCTTTCTCCTTCTTTCTCTCCTTCCTCCCTCCCTCCTTCTCTCTCCCCTCTCCTCCTCATTGAGTTTTATCAAAATAGGTAGGGTAAATCTGAAATTTTTTTTGGCCTTGTGTTGTTCTACCATCTCTCGATGGCAAAAAAAACGGGTGTATCTATGTAAATATCTAACCATGTATTTCACCCTATGACTAATGGAAGAAATTTAAAATGTGATGTAACGTTATTAGATTGTGTCGTTCTACCATCTCCCAATGCTAGAAAACAGGGTTTCTATATGTATATACTGAATCATGTATTTCACTGTATGATCTATAGAAGAAATCAAGAATTTGACATAATAGACCTAGATAATGTCGTTCTACCACCCCTCAATGGTAGAAAAAAAGGGGTTCTCTATGTATGTACCTAACCATGTATTTCACCATATGACCCATGGTAGAAATTAAGAACTTGACATAATAAGCCTAGATAATGTTGTTCTACCATCTTCTTATGGTAGAAAACAGTGTTTCCCTATTTATCTAACCATGTATTTTACTGTATAACCTATGGTAGAAACAAGAAGTTTACATACTAGCACTAGACCATTTTGTTCTACCATCCCTCAATAGCAGAAAAAAAGGGGTTCTCTATGTATGTACCTAACCATGTATTTAACCCTATGACCCATGGTAGAAATTAAGAATTTGACATAATAAGCCTAGATAATGTTGTTCTACCATCTTCTAATGGTAGAAATAGTGTTTCTTTATTCATATATCTAACCATGTATTTCACTGTATAACCTATGGCAGAAACAAGAAGTTTAGATACTAGCACTAGACAATGTCGTTCTACCATCCCTCAATGGTAGAAAAAAAGGGGTTCTCTATGTATATACCTAACCATGTATTTCACCATATGACCCATGGTAGAAATTAAGAACTTGACATAATAAGCCTAGATAATGTTGTTCTACCATCTTCTTATGGTAGAAAACAGTGTTTCTCTATTCATCTAGCCATGTATTTCATTGTATAACCTATGGTAGAAACAAAAAGTTTACATACAAGCACTAGACAATGTCGTTCTACCATCCCTCAATAGCAGAAAAAAAGGGTTCGTTATGTATGTACCTAACCATGTATTTAACCCTATGACCCATAGTAGAAATTAAGAATTTGACATAATAAGCCTAGATAATGTTGTTCTACCATCTTCTAACTCTTTCCAGCCGGCTAGTGCATTAATGTATGTACCTAACCATGTATTTCACCATATGACCCATGGTAGAAATTAAGAACTTGACATAATAAGCCTAGATAATGTTGTTCTACCATCTTCTAATGGTAGAAAACAGTGTTTCTCTATTCATATATCTAACCATGTATTTCACTGTATAACCTATGGTAGAAACAAGAAGTTTACATACTAGCACTAGACCATTTTGTTCTACCATCCCTCAATAGTAGAAAAAAATGGTCCTATATGTATGTACCTAACCATGTATTTCACCCTATGACCCATGGTAGAAACCAAGAATTTGACATAATGAGCCTCCTACACAGCTACACTAAGGGTTCAAACTCTCTGCATACATCTTCTACAAGGAAGAAAGGGTCCTTACAAAACTTGCAACAGCAAAATGGTCATGCTCATTGCCATGCAGAAAGCATGTTCCATGCCAAAATGTGCAGACCATTATTTCTGGTTGGATGCTGAAGAATGCGTTCCAGATACCTACACATGAACCGCGTTGCTCAAGCAGCATATTGTGTAACCTGTATGCATCATTTGTAGAGCATCTTTTCTTAATGGCTACTCGCTAATGTGTCAATGGATGGCATCTGTCCAATCAGAGCTCCCCAGGAATGTTTTGATTGGCCATTGAGCTTGTTACAGAAGTTGGCAATGGCAGGACTGCTACCTTAGGTTTACAGCCGTTTCCTGTGGTGTGAGGTACAAGGCTTGTAATCAGTGTGATGCAGTGGATTCAGACCAGGTGTGAACACTACCATAACCCTTTAATGCCAACATACTTGCGTAGGACCCCATGATACACAAACACAGCACCGGGGTGTCATTAATGTGCATTGCTACGTCATGCTGACCCTTTAGGAATGCAAGCTGGTTGGTTTTGCATGATGTGTAAAATAGTTTAGCACTGGGGATTAATGATTAGGGCTGCCATCATCATGGCAAAATCAATGGGAGTATTGCATTCAAACATCATGCAACCCTTAGTTACCTTAGGGTTAGATGGTTTTCAAGCCAACTCTAAGATAGAGTACAATATATCCGATGCGGTATTTCTGAAACATGTACTAAGGAGTACGTACTCCACACAGCCCTGCGAGAAAACACTCATATCATAGTGTCTGATTCACTTAAGTATTTAGTTTTGACAACATTGCCTCACTTTAATCTCTCCCAGTGGGCACAGAACATTGAATCAACATTGAAAACTGGTTGACAATGTTGATTCAATGTTGTTCTGATGTTGACTCAACATTAAACTGCCTTTTGTGCCCACTGGGCTGTGTGTAGCAAATGAAACAGTGATTGTGTGTGATACTTAAAGCTATACACAAAAATACAAGATGCTACCTTACCCTCTAGTCGAGCATCAACTGGAAGCCTTCTGCGGTAGTACTTTTGTACTGAGGGAAAGTCTCTGACCATTAATTCTAAGCCAACTGTGAAGGCACAGACAGACCTAAGCACGAACCCCATCATCACTCTGGTGGCGTACACTGTTCACACCCGCTGCTATATGTAGGGCCTATGAGCTTTGGCAATTATTTCCCCAGCATGTCCAAAACTCATTTCCAACCTCCAAACTATGTAAAACTTTGGTTCTAAAGAACACCTACAGCCTCTGTCATTGGAAATAGGCTTATCTGAAAAGTCACAATATACTGTAAATGTAGATATTTTCGCGTGTATAGATTTTCGAGATTTTGTTTAAAAGTACATTTTCGCATGTATTCAAATTCGTGAATTTTGGAACGTTGTAGTAGTAGGACTACAGTGTATACATTTTTTAAATTCTGTAAATATTTTCGTGGATTTTTTGAAATGGCGAAAATCGCGAAAATATGTGGAGCGCAAAAATATCTACGTTTACAGTAAACTGCCTAATTGTTATAGATATGTAAATATTTCTATTGGCTCAGAATTACATAAGTGAGTCACACCTGTCAAAAGGGCCAATAATATGATCTAGATAGAACACAACATATCATCAAGGTAGCTAGCAAAATTTTAGAAAGTCATGCTTGGGGCTATTACTAGATCAGATATGTGCATCGCCTTGTAGAATATTACTCCCCTACCACAAGGGAAGGGCAGCCGGGGGTTTATTTCCCAGTGATTCCTGCCAAGAACTACCTGCTCAGTGCCAAGTACATACTGCCAACTGTCAGCCATGTAACTATTGTTATCACTCAGGCTGCTACTGACCCAAGCACTGACACAAGCGCAGCATGTAGAATGGAGAATTGTGCTTTAGTCTGCTTTGCCCTTTGTCAGCATAACTTCCCATTACTGCATTCATGATACATGACCTAACTAGATTGATATACTGCTGCGGGATCGGCTGTGTTCTACATTGGTTCATTGTGATGATGAATGGACCTAAAACTGAGGCATTGTCTACCAGAATATCATTTGTAACACTACCCAATAGACAAGCAAAGTCTGGTTTGAATGATAGAGGTTATTTTTATCTCTTAAAGTGATAACATATTCGCACTGACCAAGACCATAGGGCGCCCATGTGCCTCTACTCTCGCCCCTCCCCCTTTAGCTACCCTAATACTATGTGCCATATAAGGCATGTCTCATTCAAACGTGTTATTATAGCTATCACTGCACTGCCTACGACTACTAGTACTACTGCTCACCAACAACTATTAGGGAAGGTTATATATAGGGGTCTGCAACGTCACAGTGTGGGCAAACACAAGCTACACGTGGTTAGGTAACCTCCCCATGATAGCCACACACCAGAGAGGCATTATTCTAAATTATATTTTTAGTAGTCCTTGGTCGTAATAAATCTGCAGCCTCCACCATACACAATGATATTACATGTATTTGATCATATTTTCCCCATAGGCCTAACAAGACATAGGCTATTTGGCCATTAGGCCAAAAAAAAAAAAAATGTGTTTCAGGCAACCCGACCCTAGATTCAAAAAAGGGCCGACCCTAGCATTTTTTTCCCAATTTTGGAGATTTTTTTTTTTTTTTGATTTTTATTGTTTATTTTTCTCAATTTTTACAAATTCTTTCAAGAAAAACCAGCTCCCAGTGACCTCAGAGGCCTGAATAATTGATTAACTTCAGAAAATGGCTTTTTAAGAGGAATATGCAATAACTTCTTGATATTCCTAGTCAATAGAGGAATTATCGAACCATTCTGGTGAGTCGCGAGTCGATTTGTTGATTCGCGAGTCATTCCTGGTTCTCTCTATGTTACAAAAAAACCTACCGACCTACAAGGTCCGGCAGGCAAGTAGCGGACTAATGCCTTACTAACTAATATTGGAGGTGTTTGGAGTTATATTTCAGATTCTAGTTCTTCGAAAGCCTGTATAATGCAAGAATACAGACTTCAGAGAAGCCTTGAGAGCTGAGGACTTTGGAAATTGATATTTTAAGAAATATATTCATGTTTATAGGCAATAATAAGGCTGCTACCATAAATATGTGAAAATACTGGTATTTGGGGGAAATTCAGTGTTTTGGGCATTTCCTGTGGTATTTTCAAACTGCTAGAATGTGATTAAAATATCAAATCTGTGACTTTTTTTTTGTTAACTGATCATATGCTGTCTATTTAAAGGTAATTTTTCAAAACCCATAAAAAATGACCATATTCTAGTGCTTTTTCAATTATAATTGAATGTATCAATTTCCTAGGTTATGCTGTCCCAAGATCTTTGCCCAAAAAGACTACTAATTTGAATTTTGATTTTGTACTTCAGATAGCTCTATAATATATTCTAGTGATCAAAACTGGCCAGAAATGGTACAGAAAGTATCCCTGGTGTCAACTGGTTACAGTTATACCAGTGAAATAATTTTAATAATTTTTTGTCTATTTTTTATAGCCCATCTCACAAAAATAAGGATGGCATAAATTGAACTTTTTGTAATATTTATCCATATATATATCCCAATAACTATATATCAAGTGCATGAGTACATATGGAGTAGTAAATAAGCACATAGTATATTAAAAGAGCTTTAACATGGTATCTTTAGTTCTTTTCTACTCCAAATATTGATCAAATGACACTGTTTGCAAGAAATGTGGTAGGGAGAAACTAGTTTTTTAGTCCGCAATTTGCCAGCTGGGCCTGTACCTACCCTAGAAATTCTGACCATGTTGCCTGAGACACACCTTTTTTTTTTGGCCTTAGTACACGCTATAACTGCTAAATTATGGTGCATATACCTATATAGGGGTCACGGTCCAGTGGTCTGTTTGCCCACCACAGCTCTCATATAAATAGAAACAATCAACTATATGTAACCTTCCCTATACAGCACACACCACAGCCCCTCCCCCCCCCCCCCACCATATCCATAACCGCATAGGTGTGTGTTGGGCGGGGGGAGGGGGTGTTGGAGTATAGCATAATAGGTCACTAACATTACTTCATAATAGCTATCACCAATAGAGTTGTCCAGTCAGTGCAGGGGTGGAAATAGGGGCAGCATACAACAGATAGAAGGTACTTCTGAACGGGATGTTAGATCAAAAAATTCATTACCTGGTCAATAAAATTCGTTATAACCCAATTCACAGCTGAACAAATTCGTTATAAAAGGATTTTCTTACTATAGAACAGTATAGGACTGGATTTGGAAGACAAATTAGTTAGTTATAACCGAAAATTCGTTATAGGCCAACCAAATTTGTTGTAGCAGAATTTTACTGTATATTGGGGTAATGCCTGAACGGTGCTCGTACTAGTGGTAGGTGAGAGACCAGACTTCACATTAGAGCTGAGTCATTTATTACCAGCTGGGGGAGGGGCTGGTGGATATAGGGGGGGGGGGTCATGATAAAAGACGGGAAAGGCATCTATGCTGGGGGCGGACAAAACAAAATACAGTCCATTTAAATATTCATCACCACGAGTGATTCCACAGGTGCATTTTTTTTTTGGGGGGGGGGGGGGTTATTTTCTGAAAATTCGAATGTAGTAGGGGAGGGGTTTTAGTTTACAATCAGGAAATTGGTCGGGAGGGGGATTAAAAAAAATTGCTCTTTTGGGAAAATCCACCAAGCACCCCCAATTAGTAATAAATGACTGGGCCCTTATGCTGCATACCTTGTGCGGGTATGCCAGCTTGTGGTTGTGGGCAGTGCAGCTTGTGCAGCCTGTATGTACCCCCCCCCCCCCCGTCATAGTCAAGGGTCTGCTGTAATTATAATGACCCTTGGGCCTGTGGGCGGGTCCTAGTCTGTGTCAATCAAAAAGATAGGCTGAAAAATGGATGCAGGCCGACGTATACATAGACACTTTAACAGATAATATATCTTGGGTAAATAGGCCTTTTTCAAAATTCTGAGTGCATGACATGTTGATGTGCCTGCCTGGTGATGAATGATCTCTGTATAAAACACACTGTTACACCATACATCAAATAAAGCAAACACAATAGTTAACAAATGTGAACTCTACATTATACATAATGCTATGAGTGGCGTCACATATGGACACTTACATCCTATGACATGTAATCATGGTTGGTGCATTAGCAAACTGCATACATGCCCTACGTTCTGTGTCACAGATATATGTCTTTTTTACAAGGCAGTGATGACACAGTGACAACTAAACCCACAATCAAGTCCCCATAATTATGTCAACCTACTTGTGATCAGTAGACCTAGTGGTGAGTAATGAGTTCCCGCGAGAATAGCCATTTCTAGTGTCGTATTTGTGACTGCATGAACATTGGCATTTAGGAAACTTTTCCTTTTCGCTCTTTAAGTAACTTTAATGTCATTAAATGCAGTGTAAATGTCATGGAAAGGGCATAATGACATTGAAGCAGCTTTAAGCTGCATTTACTATAATATTAAATATGCATAAAGCATCACTTTAAACAGACTAATCTTAATCTAATATGCAAATGCCAACATTAATTCGTGCAGTGAGTAATACCAAGGCTGAACACCATGGACTGTGTTCTCAATGGGTACGCTTGTCTTTGGATGTATTCCACAGTCTGATCCTTCATTAATCCGGCCCAGTAGAGATCCGAGACCTATGCATGCGTTTTGCAGAGGTCTCCCTGCTCTCTTGCATTATTTGTGGATTATTCGCACATAGGGTATTCATAAGCTGTTGATGTATTATGATTACTTCTCTAACTGGTATGTATTAATGTCTGGATAATCGGGCAATTAAAGTACATCACATCACCTAACCACATTGCCCATCACACACACCCAGTTCCCTTCTTTCAACTTTAGCCATAAATGAACGAAAATGGAATCAGCTGTGTGGTCGATAAGATGTGTCAATTTGTTGGGTCTTTTTGTAAGAGGCTTCAAGAGAAACAACAGGATCTTAACAAAATTATAAGTTGTATTAATAGTACTGTAAATTTCACTCAATCTTAACGATTCATGGGAAAATTGATTCTGATTAGTCTCACAAATGGCAATTTTACAAGGACTGCTCAGGGTTTCAGTTCAGATTATGTCAGCTTGTTAGCTGACATGGAAATCTGTGAGAGGAAATCGATCCACGGTAGATGTGATTCAGCTGCTAATTTGAACAACTAGACTTGAATGGTACGTTTGATTACATAACAACCAATACTGGAAAAGATTCCTCTGGTGGAATATCTGCCAAGTTGTCGTTTTCTAGAATATATTCAATCCATGAAGATGCTCAAATCATAATTTGATTTCAATCCACCTACAAATATAGTTTAGGTGGATGTTTTGGCTTGCCAGGTTTGATTGCCTCACATCGATTCCATTCAAAGTAGCAACTTGTAGCAAATTCAATTTAGACCTAAGGGAGTGGTCATTTTTTAACAACAGGGGGGGGGGGTTGGTGGATTTGGGGACCAAAAAAATTTGGACCCCTTGAAGGGGGGGGACCAAAAAAATTTGGACCCTTCTAGAGGGGGGGACCAGAAAAATTGCACCCCTTTTTAGTGGAAAAGCCCGCGCGTTACTATAGCTCAAAGGGGTCGGCCGCGCTCAATTTCAACTTACCTGAGGGGGGGACCAAAAAAATTTAGACCCCTCCCGTGGGGGGGACCAAATTTTTTTCGACCCACTTGCGCGAAAATCCACCGACCCCCCCCCTGTTGTTAAAAAATGACCACTCCCTAAAGAGCTGCTGGACAGTATTGCATCCCATTGTACATAAATGACCATGTGACAGACTAAGTGCCACTATAGCCTATCAGCATCCTCAGGGCACAGTTAGAGCCATACCAGCCACTAATAAAACACCCTGGCGGCTGACAGAAATGGTGCATGTACACAAAATACAGTTCATACATACAAGGGTACAGTGCTTGATTATCGTTTCAGTGACATAGGAAGCAGGTGGAAGACTGCCTGGATTTACAGTACAGCCTGCAAAACACACCGAGCCTGTTTTCACAGGTTACTCGGCCTGGCATACAGGGCCTTTCAGTAGCAGCATCGTGTTATTACTATAGCTTTTATATAATCATTATTGCGATTTTTATAGGATATTTGCGAAAAATAAATCACCCTTTAGTATATAGATCAATATGTGACCTACAAACTTATGGATGTATTTAGTGCATGGTCCATTGTATTTATGAGTAATTTCAAGTGCACATCTGTATTCCATTTGGTTTGGCACACACACAGCAGGGTATAGCATATGTAGCTGTATGGAGAAGGTGTGAAAGCCTGAGCCCGGCCTGCTATACCAGGCTACCAGCCTGCTATACCATGCTGCTGTGCTGGGAGATTGTGTAGGAACGGCCTGCATAACCAGGCTGCCTGTAAATACGTTCCAGGCTGTTTCCCTGGTCCAGTCCTACACCTGGGAAGATCAACTTTGGAAAGTCTGGGGAAGCTGTATTACACAAGTTATACACAAGAGATTGTCATGTTCATGAACAAGTGTTTTTAGAACAATACCTTTAGCTTCGTAGATCCCCACGTTTCATTAGAGATCCCTGTCTCGTTGCAATTTTCTGAAACTGATACTTTCCAAAATGAAGCCTCTCACATCAGACTTCCATATTTTATACTTCTGTAATTAATTTGAATAATTCTGTAAATGAATGGTTACCCCTAGTGGGGCACTTCTAGATATTCAGACAGTGGAATTACTCATTTTAATTTTCTTAGATGATTCTCTTCGACAAACAAATGTTTCCGATGGCAATATTGATGTTGACATTGATAAGTGGGACAGACCAGACACAATCATGTTTCTTGCATATATTTTATAATAAGAGGTTCTTCTTTCTGATAATATTTTTATTGTTCCGAAAGTCTGGTAGTCAAGTGAACCTGTGTCTCAATGTTTTAACACACACATTTATGAACCGCTGAAATGTAATGCAATATTGAGGGGCGGCCTGTTCTGTCACGTTCTATCCCATGCAGTTTCCAGCACAAAAATATGTTCTTTAACAGCAATCTCAAAAACTGATTTTCAAATTAATGATATCATTGATTCATGGCTGTAAAACTCCTTTTGACGGACGGGAAATAATATAATACGAAGGGCTTAGAATGGGTAACCATGGTGAGTTAGTGCTACAATTATACAATCCAAGTCTTGTCGACATAACACACAATAAAAGGGCTGGGTAACTTTCTTCTCTTCTAGTTTTCTTCGTATCAAAACTCATGGCACTAATACAGACACAATAGACGTCTTGGACGTTTTCTTTCACTGAACTGAGAATTTACAAAGACACCCAAGGGTTTTGTGCTGATTGTATCTTGTTTCTTTAAATGACTGCTGCCAGGGGCACTGAATTGCCGCTTATGTGTCAACAATGTACATAACAGACCTATACGCGTTAAAGACCCTAAGCTAAAACATATAGACAGGCCCTCAAATGTGACCACAACCACTAGGCTTGCCTGACTGCCTGGTCAACTGACAGGTCTCTCGGGTTACTGTCTAACTGGACAAGGGGCAACACGGTTGTGGGCGGCCACAGACAGGAGGAACCTGAAGTGCAGGTAGTGTATCAGTCAGTCAGACGTCCCTTAGGGGTCAGTTCTTTTTGTGCAGTGTTGTCTAGATGGAGCTACTTTATCATAGATGGGCTGTGAATCTACAGGACACAGCTAGAGGGCCGGATTAGAACATTGGTGTATGAGAGATTTGTGCATCAAATCGACCTAGTATAGATGTACATATGAAACATAAGGGAAAAAATGTGTTTCACTATTTACATTGTCTAAGAGACTTATATTTTGGGGTATAAATGTAACTGCTTGCGCAGTGCCAAGCATGGAGCTGGTCGGACATTGTTACGACCAATACTACGGAGAATCCCAAAGTGTGATTGCTATCACTTTGGCTACTACTGACCCACTGACACCAGCACTTAACATGGTGTGGGAATTCCTTTTTGAACTGCTATTTTATCAGTTTGCAAATATCACTCTGGTTGGTAACTGGTCATCATTCTGAGTCAGCATGATGCACTAATTAGGACAAAACCCTGGTTAGGATGACTGTGTCTATTTTATCTTTTTTTCATGAATATATTTGAGAGGTTCTTTCAATATTCTGAATACATTGTGCAGTTACTGTACCTTCCATCTCTGTGTACAGCACACTGTCACACCTGTCATCAAATAAAGCAAACACTCTCTGTCATAAACTATGTGGGAAGTAGCAGCCTATATCCTATAAAATGTCATTATGATGATAAATGCATGTAATACTAAGATCATTAGTGTATACCATATGTTTTGTGTTACAGATATATGTAATTATTAGGAATCACTTACAGCATCGTGACAGTCACATCCACAATCAAGTCTTCATTTGTCAGGTTAATTGGCCCAGCAGTCATATATTCTGGTACTATCTGGTACCCCCCTGGATCCACCAATGCTATAACAATATTTATTATATGATGGGTGATAATGAATATAATTTGGACGTGAAAGTATCAGCTTCATAAGATTGAAATCATATATCTCACGAAACACCTTGGATTAATGTAAAGATATGTAAAAGGGGGGACTAAGTACCAAGTCGCCATAAACATTAATGCATCCCTTTATACATGCAATGACCATGAGTAGTGTGCCACTATACCCTGTTGGCATCCTAAGGGGGCGGTAAGAGCGATAGCAGCCAAGGATAAGACACTCTGGGGACTGACAGTAATGCTGAATATACACAATATAACACTCGGATGCCTCCGAGGCAATTTTATATTCATTACCTCTTTTATACAAGGTCAGAGAACCCGTGTCATATCACCTGTTTGTTAGACATAGGCATATGTCTCCCTTTCCCATTAATACATGTTGTTACAGGGAGACGAGCAGCAGCAGCAACAACGTCGGCAAGTCGTTGGAATCTAGATAAGAGAATCTTATGTTCATAGTCAACCATTAGCTTTTAGAAAGAAAAAAACAGCAACTTCATAGATAGTTGTATACCCTTTAAGGGCCGCTGCTGCCTCTGGTCAGCATCTAAAATACCCTTGAAAAACCGCTGCTGCCATAGGGTAGCAAAATTGCTACCCTAGGGCAGCAGTATTTAACATAATTACTACGTCCCCTTGTCAAAAAGGTGTAAATTCTGTCTCCACTACAACTTATTTTACTCCTTAGCCACTGTACCAGGGAGCACATGCTTGCAAAATTGCATATTCCCATGGCACAGGGCCGGTGGTTAAGTCCCAAATGACATTTTTCAAGGCCAGCAGGGAAAGGGTTAAGATAATAATTTAGAGTAACTGTAATTATAGATATTTGAGGTGTGGAATTGCTCATTATGATTTCCTTAAATGGCTCTTCTTGTAATTAATGTGAACATAAGAAGAAAACTCAGGTCAACTTTGTAAATAAAAAAACAAAAGAGGATCACTGTCAAGGCTGCATGATGTAGAATCCATTTGATCTTTCAATTAAAATTATTCAGCATATAGTTAATAGCTTTCACAGGTGACTACAGCCAGTAATTCCTTTCACTACTCGAAACGAGACGGCTCCACTCAACATGGGAGATGTACTGTGTGGCTGGCTGGTGGAGTGAAAGGTCTTTTGGTTGAGCTGTCGAACTGAACATGGTACACCTAGACCCCAGACAGCTCAGACTGGAGGAGCCAGGAGTGTGGTAGTGTAGTGGTCAGTCAGCAAGACTCCCTTGGGCCCGGTTTTCTTTTTGTGCAGTGTTGTCTGGACACATCGATGCATGACCAGATGGGAGGTGGCTAGGACCCGGCGAGATGGAATGGTAGTTGTTGGCGTCTGGGAGATGTAGGCATCGGATAACCCAATTTTAATGAATATCTGAACTTTAGAATGGAACGAGAGAAATCGGTTTAAACTTAAACTTAAACTTTTCTGAGCCTTTAGGCACACCCGTAAGCCCAAAAGTCACTGCATGGTTGACTCACATATACAGGTGTTGAAAACACATTGTTGTCTGGAGCAGGTACTTGTGTACTTACAGGTGTGCTGGTTTTACCTGTCATGTCAACTTTTAAAGAGACCTTACAATAAGGAAATTGGTCAGATAAACGACCGAGCAAACAGCTGTGCCATAAATTAAGATGTGTTAATTTCAGTGAACACGCCTCAATTGAAGTAACAGGATATTAACAAAATGACAAGTGTTATTAATGATGTGTCAAGTGTTATCATGCCTTTAACTACTCGTTGGGATTTTGTTTTTCACTCTTTCTTTTTTTGTTCTGTTCACCTTTTGTTGTCTTTGTTTCATTCTCATCAATAAACCCTGGCACTAATACAAACCCAACAAATACCGCAAACCCTGTTTGACTTCATTTCTTAGAAGGCTGACAGATTTATTTAAGGTTTTTATGTCGTAAGTGTACTGTTCATTTACATGACAATGACACTGAGCAGCTGCTTGCATGTCAGTTAGCATACAAACAGTGTGCGAAAGAAACCTAGTCAATTCCTTAATGTTACAGGAGATAGTTGATTATTAATGAAACCCCTTCTTGCTGTGGCCTGTGACGGACCATAGTTTGTGTAGCTTATGTATAAGAGTGTCAAAACATGCTTTGATGCATTACCAACAATTGATTAACCTAACACCTTCCGACGGCAAACAACTCCTAGCTGACCTCCTGACCCTGGCATATTTATTGCACCATATTACCAGTAAATTTGATTCATCTGGAATTATCACTCTAGCTACTAGGCCAATATGAACAGGCTATCAGAAGCATAATAACGACAATTGGACCTTAAGAGACAAGGAACTAATGACAATCTGATCAACATATATACATACACAGGGCACAGAAAACCGGCACAGACAATCAATCCATACTCTGTTATTCATAAATTATACAACGTATACTTATATATGTACTCTACTACCTACTAAGGCTACTTGTCTACCACATAGAAATATGAAATCCTTTCTTTGAAATGTAACTGTATTTGAAAATCACATAGTGCAATAGATACATTTACTCAAAATCTTGTAAATCCAAAACCCGACACATATATTTGGACAGCATCTCAGTCCTGTATTCTAGCTAGGTCATCAAAGATAACAGTATAGAAAGGCACTTGCATATACATGATTACACTAATTGTAGTTGTAGGATAATGTTTTACACACGATATCTCATGGCATCTCATCATTATAAGTACAATAATTCCCCTATATATAAAACGGCATTAGTAGGCCGCTGGTACCCACCCCATTGAATCAGCCTTGAGGTGCTTGACAGGAACAGGTAAACCAAAAGAGGCTAGATGCAAGCATGGTTTTTTTTCAAAGCTAACTCGATTGTTTTCATCAATTTACTTAAATTAATATTTAGAGGAATTCACATTTAACAAGCCTTCTCCCTTTCAGACGAATTCTCTTAATACAATTGTATTTAAATGATAAACGATATATAATACACATATTCTCGCATAGAATGCTTGACAACATCAGGCAACCATTTATTTTAGATTTCCGCCATTGTTTTGCTTTTCAAAATAGCACTATTATAAGATTGTTATAGAAAAATGTTGACCAAATACAACGGTTCAACACAGTAAATGTACATCTAATCCTACAATTTTAATACAATGTTAAAATGTATTGTAATTATAAAGATATACCACCCTAAACTTTCGAATCAGGCCCCTCCGAGAGAATATGCTTGGAGAGTGAGGTTGCTACCGTAGCGGCGCCTTGGTTACCAAGACGATATAGGTCGGATGGACGCTGGGTGGCTGCTGCAGTCAGCTCTCTTTTCCCGCGCACCGTATACTCTGTAAATTGTGTGTACTCCATAAAATTCTACGTACCTCATTAGCCAGATAATAACTACATAAATACCTCATTAGAAACATATCATGATTGAGTTGTGACAATTACCGCTATCATGTCGTCAGGTTTCTCCCTCTCGGTACTAACGTGTATACCATGTATTAAATCTTCGAGGGTGACATAACGTTTAATGCATAATGCACTAATGGTTCGTCGTGTTGCATGAATGCAGCCCGAGCCATGAACGTGCCCGTGCTGTACTCAACGATCATACCAACCCTATCGGTTTGATTCAGGGTCGGCATGATGCACCAAGGAAGCTCCGGAAGTTACTTGTCGGGCAGCATTGAGGCATATTGACGGCAATTTCTGCATTTTAGGATGTAATAATATATCCCTAACTGGATATCCTAATGGCAACCATACATAGTGCAGTTATAGTTGAGTGGTTATGAAGTATGGAATCTACCTAGATGACGTCAGTACTATTGAAACTGTGGACAATGGTCTATAGTTTATGCAACATGGACCACTACAATCACATTAGGCTCAGATGTACTGCATAGCTTTAAAGTTGTGTAGGTGTTGACAGCGTACATAGACAGTTTCGCATACATGTAGTATGGGTGTATACAACATAGTGTAAGTGCATGACTCACGTAGATCGCCGGTGAAAGATGTGCCTATAGGGGCGGTTAGAGGTTCATGTTCTGCTACGTTACAGGGCCTGGACTGAGGGGGGGGGCAAATAAAGGCCGCCGCGTGGTTGGGCAGTTTCACCATAATAGTAACATTGCCCCTTACCGTATTTTAGTGTATTCTAGTTGGGCCCTAATAATTTTCAGTCTTCACTATAATGACACATAGTACTTACATAAGGGTCAACCCTGCAGAGAGGCCTTCTCATCACTCCCTCTGACACAGAATGGTATCATCCGCTGATACACCTTTAGAACAAACAGTTTTTAATATGGTTAATTCGATTTGCGGTCACATAGAGAGTTGTTGGGACTGTTTTATCAGTTGAAGATAGTAGAGCAATAAATTGCTAGTCTTTACATTACATTTCTGCTCAATCAGTGATATAGTTTTTTTTTCTAGTAATTAAGCAAGTCGTTCTCACTAATATTATACATGCAATACATGTGTAGGTGTGATGTTAACTCTGGCTGCAAAAGTCTTAATCTATACCAAGATATGACCTTAATATGACAGATTCTTTAAATAACTGATATTCGCACTGTGTTAGCTTGTGCCAAGGCAAGATGCCATCACTTGAGGGTAAATGATGTAGTGTGTGCTTCACACGGAATGCTCATCTACTTCAGGGTCTGACACTTCTCCCAAATTAGTTTGCGGCAAGGTCACCAGGAGGTTTTCCCAAAAATTCACAGCTTCTTGCTCAATATATGTATGAGCTTTGAAGTAGCTAACATAACTCGGATCGAGTGTTTCCAAGTTTAGGTCAGTTTCCTTAATAACTATCAGCCTCTTAGTACCTGCGTATATCAAGACACAACGCAAGATGAAACTCATACCTACTGTAGTGGCTCTCTAGGAAGTTCCTTGAAAAATACACAAGGGTTCTCTTGCTTTTGGATATGCAGTCGTGCATGTTAACGTGAATGGGCAATCCACCTAGAAAGTGCACCCGATGGAAGCAGACCTTAAATCCACGCCGTTCTAGTTCTGGTATTAGCCATTCACCTGCATACTCCTCATCTTCTGTAGCATATGACATAAAGACATCAAATTCCTTCCCCTCATCGTCATGCTCTACTGGGGAAACAGTCTGTAGTTGTATATTCATTACATCAGCTGTATCTTTTTTTCTGTATCTCCGCACAAGAATTGAGACAGTGACTACGATGAGAACAGTAGCAGTGATGCCAAATGCTGTCGTAAAGAATGTCCCCGATTCAAATTCTATTGGCTCTGGTTCAACTTTTTCAACTTTTTCACTTTGACAAGGATAATGTACGTCACTGACTGATATGTTGCTCATGATTGTAAGGAGGATTAGCGCATCTGATAAGGTCTGCATCTTTTATAATGCTGTATTTCATAAGAACAAAGTACCGTAGGCCCATGTTACCACAATCACAATGCCATGGGTTGTTACCAAGACGAAGTTCGACAAGTGAATGGAGTTTGATTATTTCTACTTTTTCAGGTAGCCTCTGGAGCAAGTTGTTATCGATATAAAGCACTTTCACATTGTTGGCCAATGCTTCCAGAGCGGCAAATGAAATATTAGATATGGAACTATGACTTAATATCAGCTTGAATGTGTTCAACAAGTAACTTCTGAAATGAACACTCTCTAGAAGGCTTCCTCTGAAATCTAGCTCATACAGGGCCCCTTCAGGTAGTGAAGGCATGACTGATGGCAGTCTTAGCTCTCTGTAGAATTGACAACTTACCCGTAGCACGTGAGATATTGGATCGCTATCACAAGAACAGCTGTCCGGGCACTTATCTGGTACACTGCATGTGAAATGATCTACAAATAATGACATTTCTTGAACTTGTTGATTAATTGAACCTTCACATGTGTAGTTCCATGATACTGCAGATATCAGGACAGGATAAGAAAACCTATATTCTGCACAATTACAAAACAGGGAGCCGCTTGACACAGATTTGGTTATTATATCAGCACAAACAGTGAACTGACTCCCCAACTGATAATCAATGACTGCACCCATCTTGTCAGATTTATCCGGAACACCAGTAGTCTTGTCAAGTGCCAAGGCCATATCTGGAATTCCAGCACAGTCTGATATAAGTGTAGCATTGTTTGTATATTCCACAAACCTGGTGACTGGTAGGGTCGTTAATCTGTTGAAGCTGAGATCAATAAACTTCAACGAAGATAATGTAGGAAGGTCACAGTCTATGGTTTCTATATCGTTGTGTGAGAGATATAACTCTCGGAGCTTAGGCAGTGTGAATATTTCACAGGGCACAGTATTGAGCTTATTATGACTAAGGTGTAGATAATATAAATCGGTCAGTCGTGACAAGTCACACCTGAACGTGTCCATGAATCTGTGCGCTATATGGAGAACCTTCAGATCATCCGACCTCCGCACCCCACATGAAACCCACACAAAATGGTTGTAACTAAGGTCTATATGCATGGACCTGGATTTGATCCTCTTTGTTAAGGGGTGCTCAATGTTAGACAGCCAGGACTGTGTAATGAATAGGTCAGAATAACCCTCCAATGCACCATAATACGGTGCTCCATACCCAGGTCTTCCCAAGCATCCAGAGATGGTTCGACTCATTGAAAGGAATTCACACTTTTCAGAACAGTCTATGTGCCAGCACGAAATAATCAGCAGTAGTAGGTTGAATAATGTCCCGTCCATGTTGTGCGTAAATCATTCCCTCTACCTGAAATATATAGTATAACTTTAACTAAGGAAATATATTTATGTGGGGTTCATCTCCGCAAGAGTTGCGAAAAGTTGAAAAACAGGGAGCTGCTATATACACAGTAATCTTTTATCATTTCTACAAATGAACATTTAACCAAATACCATATCAGTTAGAAGAGTTAATTAATGCGTTGGTAGATTCATCAACTCTACTACAAGTACGTACACATAATGATAACATTTTGCATAGGCTTGGTGCATGGTATTGTCTTATACAGGCATGCCATCGTGCATAGTCTATTGGTGCCAGGGTTAATAAACAGTTTAAAGAAAAAGCAGGTAGAAACAACTATGCAGATACTTACAGCAAATGATGAGTTACCTTGTCTGCAGCTGGTACTGTTCCTTTAGGCCGAAATTATGCATGAGGACAGAATGAGAGAACCTAGAGTATACATGTAGATATGTTTGGCGCGTATGGAGAATCTTTCAGGTAAACGTTTAAAGAGTGTCCAATTGAGTATTGACATAAATGCCATGAAGTTTATGATTCGATTTAATTCAAAGAGTGATCTCATATGGTTACGTTTAGTGATCTCATATGGTTACGTTTAGATCTAATCCACGTCTAGATCCACGTCTATTATAGTCCAGTGAATGAACACTTCAGGGTCAACAAAATTGCTACATATGGTTTTTCAATGGTTTTCCCCTCTTTGATACATGCACATTTCAGGAAAAAAAGTTTACGGGAATCCTCCTTGGGGAAGTGCTTGAAATCCAACATGGCCGCCTTTGCACTCCCTCTCAATGTTAAACAGCCATATTCTTGCTTATTATTGACATATTCACTATTATGATATATCGATTGACATCAGCTTCAACAGATGTATTGATCAGAATTATTTTCCAAGGTCAAGGTCACATATAATTTGTGATTTTACTGTAATAATGAATCAAAAATACTAATTCACAAAAAAACAGCAAGTCTGCATCATTGTGGACATAAAATCCACTCCATACCTTTCTTTAATCACTTAACTGCACATTGATACAAGGTGGATCAGGAAAAAAGAGTGTGTGAGTTGCATGAAAGTCAATCCAGATCTTGTAAAGGTTATTACAATCATATACCATACTTTGGAAGTACCATAACATTATGTCCACTGCACTTAAGATACAAGGTGTGAATCACCATGAACTTAAAACATACACATAAATTTGACCAATAACCTAAATACGGCCAAGGTCAAAGCTCTAGATATTATCAAAAGGAGCAGTGCCTAACCATTATTGAATAAAAGGTTTACTCTACTGTCAAAAGCTGCATGTCTTTATAATGTACTATCTGGGGTGTCAACAGGTTCTGCAATCATGCATGTAATACCTTTGCAGTTTGCAGGCCAGGGTGCATTTGAGTCCATTATTTCTACAAGAAAATGTTTACTCTGCTGTCAAAAATATGTCTGTACCTGGAGGTAAACCCACAGGCTGTGAAAGATAGCTGCATCAGATGTTGGTGGCACAGGTTCAGGTGCCATATAGCATGATTGAGAAGCAACCTTCTCTGTAAACCTTGATGCATGCTCTGAGTCTAAATCTTTCATCTCACCATAGAATGCTGCTAGCAATTAGTTCCCTGCTTCCTCAATCTCCTGCTGAAATCTTTCTTTTTGCAGGAACACAGTCATCATAAAACTATTTCACAGTCTCATATTTTGCCATTGCAGATAGTTTCCCTATCCCATAGAATAGCTAGGGCCAATGCGGCCTACACTAGGATAGTGTCATATTCCTAGCCCTCTGAAAGGAGTATGTCCTATGAGAACCCCTGTGGATCCTTACAGCGGCTCTTTGGACCCTTCCCGTAGCTCTGGGCACCCCTTCAGTGACTCTGGGGACCTTTCCAGTGACTCTGTGGACCCTTCTAGCAGCATTGGCGCCCCCTTCAGTGACTCTAGGCACCCCTTTAGCGTTCCCAGAGCTGCTGGGAGGGTCCCCAGAGTATCTGAAGGGGTCCCAGAAGTCAGTAAAGGGGTCCACAGAGCATCTGGAAGGGTCCCCAGAGTCACTGGGAGGGTCCCCAAAGGAGCTTGGAGGGTCCCCAGAGTCACTGAAGGCAACCTGCGATATTAGGAGAAAAACAATAGAACCTTTAAATTCCTTGGGTCTAATTTAGGGTGGGTAGGCGTTGTTAAAATAGTATTCTAAGCCATATCTAGGTCACAGGAGATGAAATTCTGATATTTTGGTGACCATCTTGGATTTTGGCGGCATTCTTGGATTGTTCACAATTTTTTTTTACATGTGCCATATCTGAAAAGCCTATGATCAGAGCTTTCCGGTGGTATATGGTGTACTTTAGTCTTTTTTGGTGATAGGTGTTGCCAGAAATAATGCTCCTAGCTCTCCAATGCTGCAGCTCATGATGTATTATAGTATCATTAACCATAATAAACTAGCATATCTCACCATCCTGTAGAGCTGCAGGCTGGCTGTGCTTTACACTGGTGATCAGAGATACAGCACCAGAAAGCCTTGTAAGTAGGATAGTGCATGAGGCTATTATTAGAATAGACCTAGTTTGGTATCTTAGAACAAATGCCAATATCTAAAAAGAAAGAAGGGGATTGAGGGGTGAGTGGTGCCTACCAGAGGCATTCAGTGTGGTGCATAGTGCAGTGTATAGCATGCCTGTGAGGAGATACTATATAGGTCCTAGAGTCACTTTGGGAATGGCCATTTTTAGGCGGGTTCCCTAAGGACGATTTTTGTAAACTATTTTTTTATGAGAAGTAGACATATCAGAGTGTCCATTAAAACAAAAAAATTGCATGTAGCAATTTTGTTGACCCTAGACTGCTTATTTCTCTTCATTCACTGGACTATTACTAACATAAGTCTACATGATTGTACAGGTTTTCTGCTTGAGTGAACGTCCATAGCCACTCTGATGCTGCATTTCCTGTACAGACAGGATCTTTTGTCAACCACAATAATATTGACATTTGAGCCTGGTTTCATGGTAGCACCAGTGTACTATAGGATGTCCGTGTTATAACGCATTCCTGTGAACTGATCTGATGTACCATATCAGATAAATAAGCGCCCTGGGTGCCTATGGAATTATCTTTATCGCGTCTTCCAGCTTTAAGTACCTCCAAACTCGGGGAAATTAAGGCTTGCTTTTAGTCTACGAACTGCTCAAAAGAGATGGGGGGGGGGGGGGGGTTCTTATTAGGGGAGGGGGGGGCATTATTACGTCAAATACGGTAGTCCAAAACGTTGGTGGGGTGGGGTATTGTCCTTTGGTGCATCAATAAAGCCCGGGTAAGTAACTTGCTAATGTTGCGTTGACCACAACATGTGGTTGGTCAGAACTTGTTCATGAGTTTATATCAAAACCGATTCCCTTGTTCCAGACACCACCCCCTTCCCCGTGCCATCCAATTCAGTTGGAAATTAGACAGGTGTAGTGGTACTATATTATACGGTATCTCTCTATATGGTATTTCCGAGTGGCACACACAGTTTCGGGAGGGAAGCTTGTGCCACCTATCAGGTGAGAGGTCAACCTTCACCTGTCCTCGTGACTCGGGCAAAAGGTTATATAAGACCTGGTTGTTAACTCAATACCATGGGCAGTCAGTGCAGGCCCAACTGGTGACGGACAAAGCAGTAAAATGAGTATTATACTGGTTGTTTCTTATACATGGAAACGTGAGTACTTGTATTTTATCTGGAATAAAAGTATGTTTATTCTCGCACCTGGAAACTCCCATTCCGTTTTTCCTGAGCCTTCAATAACCACGAACCACCACACACGTATTAGAGGACAGAGAGGACAAGCTACTCGAAGTGAACAACAACTTAAGGTAATTTATGATTTGAGGATAGGCTTTAAGGACCTTAACTACGGCCGCCAAGCATACTAAAGTGGCGAAGGCAGTAATTAGTTAAAGACGCCGTAGGCACCATGGACATCTCAATTTACCACAATATAAGAGGATGCTACTTAAGTATTAGCGGAAAAGGGTGGGTGAGAGGCTGCAGAGGAACGCAATATCCAGATACTTAATCATTTCTAAAAAAACATCCTGAAGCGATCATAAAAGAGGCCACTTAAAGTATACAACAAAGGTACAGCAGTGTCTTAAGGCAGCAGGGAGTTCTTAAAGTGACAGATCTTGACAAATCCGTGGCATCTTTCATGAGAAACTGTTTATCTCACTAATTGTTGGGACTTACGGGGAAGTTGTTTTCTATTCTTAGATTGAATATTCCGGAATTGCCTGACAAGTATTGACATCTAAAAACATGTTATTTTAGATGTGTACACCTTTGGGAAACAGTGCCAATCATGCCTGTGTGCACTTTCAAAGGCTGCGCTCATATTTTTGAATCAGATGTAAGGAAAACCACGTCTCGTTGTCTGCCTAGCTGTTTTAATCAAATTAATCTAAAGGATAAGGCAAGAAACACTGAATTGGGGAGAGTTTCATTACTATTTATGGGCAGCTATTAAAGTAAACAATACTTAAGAATGATACATTATATTTTGATGCGTCTGGGTCATAACTGTCAGTAACACAGACAAAAGCTTTAACGATTAAATAACATTTGTTAACAGATGATCATAAAACATGGCAATTAGTAAAAGGAAACAAGGCCACCTAGGATGGATTGATTATCTAACTGGCTAGATACTGCCTAAGATGCCTAGTTGAAAGTCTTCTCTTTTTTTGGGAGGGTGGGGGTGGGCGGGTTAACAGCCCACAATGTCCAGGTACCGCCAGGTACCCTGTCATTTGGTACCGATTTGCGTATGAGCAACCTCGAAATTAATTAATCATAGTTTGTACAGTTTGAATCCTGCTAAGTGAACAGGTCCCTGCAGCTGCCGTACATTTGTAGGAAACTACAGACAACAACACCCGATGCTAGTGCAGCCCATTGTATATACAATCAGTATAACAGCGTAAATTAGCAGTATTCACTATCAGCATCCGGGCGGTACAGTTAGAGAGATATCAGCTGGAGATAAGGTACCCATGGGGGTAGTAATAGTACACATACCCAACGTAGCACTGGGACTCCTCCCAGCTACTTTATGTCACATTAGGACTGTGCTGTATAGTGATACAAGGGGATGGGTCTATATCAGCACTGTATCATACACTCTGCTTGCTAGACGTTTGTGTTATTTTTACGGGGTGGGGGGTTATATCAGCCCTGTATACTCGACTCTGTTCCTCCAAGGAATATATGCACACAATAATATTTACGTTCAGTTTTAGAAAAATATAGCTAGTAAAGATATCTGTGATATAACCATCTCTCTATGTTAAAGCAGATGATACCGCTCCTGCCCCTGCCTGACTTAATTATTTTATTAACATGTTAAAACATACTGGATTGAGGTGCCCCTAATCAGACCTTAATTTATAAATTCAATCAAAATCATTATATTGATTATATAAATCATTCAAACAGGTGGAACTAACAGAATACAGTAATGTTGATGTAACTGTATATTTATACCCATCAAAACCTGCTACGGTTAGGTACTACACGCCTCTATATTTTTTCCAGAATCTCAAGGATTACTACATACATTGGCAGGGATATTTTATTCATTTACCCCAAATAGTAGAAATCAACCTACTCTTCTTCCCCCACCTCTTGTAACCAGCATAGTGCTTCAGCAAGACGGTGACCTCACCTGCCCTTTAACCATTTAGTGCATTGATGCATCAAGCCATTTGGTCAGGATCTGAATGCAGGCCTGGGGCTAAATTATCATCACTCGCACGGGCTTGATACACTGCCAAAGCATCGTCATGATGCACCAATGCAGCCCTGTAGCCCTAGTAGACTTGCCAGGGCTGCATTTATGCATCACAACAACCAAGATGACGACGTATCAAAGCGTTGTGTCGCTCCCAAAGGACTACCCCGTGGCAGGGACTCCAACTCTCTTTGATTTCTGCTGAATTACCCTAATCCCTGAAGTGGTGACTAGCCCCAGGTCCCTCCAGGTTGGCTTAATTGGATCATTGAGATCAAAGCGTGCACCCCAGGACCCCTTTAACAATACTTAGATTCCGCCCACGGGGACCCTCCTGTACACCTATGTAGGAGCTTGTAGGTGCTTCTTACGTATACGTGCAGAAAGGGTATGTAGGTGTCTGCACAGTAAAACATATATCTATTGTCCTAAACATGGGAACAAACTATTCTTTAGCGATTGTACTGAAAAGCAAACAATAAACGGAAACAGGGCTATGTATGGAGTGCATTTGCCTAACCACCTATGAGTTTTAATTATTCCCAATAAGAGACATATGGACAAATTAATTATTTCTCATGATAATGGTCTGATAACTACTGTAAATTGAAGGATACACTTGAAAGAACCGTCTTTACTTCCTGGTGGATACGACCTTCAACTTGTCCTAGAAATCCCATATTCCATGCCCCCACGGCTTTCGGTGTTCCCATATCAAATGGCCTGTGACATCATGTATTTGTTTAAATTTCTTGGCCATTTAGATATAATTTGAATTATAAAATAGAAAAAAAAACATGAAATAAAGGCAAAGCCTCATGGCAAGAGGGTCATTTTTGGATTGTTGCTCCCCAGGTGAGACTTCGGCTTTCTGGGATACTGCCTCAGTTTCACCTTGGGAGAAACAATCCAAAATGACCCTCTCACCATGGGCTTTTTGTTCATGTATCACCCCTATTCCCCCTCCCCAAAAAATCACTTTTGTAATCATGGTAATTATTTAGCAACTGAATTTACATTTACTTGGGATGCACATGCAAAGTAAAATGGTCGATACATAAATGAATAATTCAAAGGAATCCTATTCTCAAACTGAATCAATGAAGAGGTCCGACCTCTTGACATTTGAGAATTGATATCTAAAATACTTCATTCAGTGATCAAAGGATTAATGTAATTCGAATTGTGATATAAAAAGTTATACCCTTTACATTTCTACAAAACGTTAGATTGTCGAACAAAGCTTAGTTAAGATGCGATAGAAATAGAGAACTCTTGTGTCTGTGACTCTGCTTCCATCACCCTTGATAAGAAGTTGCGTAACTCTTTTCAGAATAAACTCAATAAACCACTTCAGAAGAATGAAAGATGAATTATTTACTTTCGATGGAAATCATTCTTTGATTAAAAATGACCATCTTAAATTACAAACAGACAAAGTCGACTGGAACAAACAGCCAAGAAACTACAATGCTAAATGAATGAAGGATGTAGAGAAATGCACAGTTCCCTCACATCTGAACTCCCAAGCTTCCGAAGCAGAGCGTGATAAGTATTGTAGACCATGGGCAATGTCTGCTGAAAGGAAATTCGAATGCTATTATGTTGATGAGGGGACAATATCTGTCTGTCAAGAAAATGTCAAAGCAACCAGTGCCAATTGTTATTTTTATATTCTGATATTTACACCCTGCTCAAGGTCACAGTCTGGACGGCTTCACATCGCTTAAACTGATAATAACAGTGTGTTTTATTTGATCACTCCAAAGGCCCACTTTTGTAGAAGGCCACTTTATTATCATTTGAGCTTCTCCTTTGATTAGGCACCGATGACTGAATTAAGGCATTTCACATCAAAGTCTCTACAGCGACTTGGGGTAATAGGTGGATACAAAGAGGCTTCTTGTCCAAACAGGCTGCAGTGAACATAGAGCACCTATCCAGTTTGACAGTTGCCTCAAGTGTAAGTTCCAATTCAAAAACAGGTTGGTTCATTTCTGCTCAGTCTTCACAGGGACAGGGTACTTTATGGGTACAAGGAAGACTAACACAAAACTCATAATGCACTGATGTTTCACATAGGATTTAATGTGAAGTATGGAATCAAGTCATAACATGATTATGCTGAATCAAAAGGAACATCTGAGGAGCTAATATCAAGACTAGTATTCATAGGAGTGCAAATACATTATGTCGTTTTGACACTATTCACCACACCGACAGATGTAATGAAAACAATGAAATGAATAATACTTAAATAAGTCAAACTAATAACATGACTAGGTTGCTGGGGATTCGATGAAGATTCTTTTCAAATAGACTGAATTATCTTTTTAGATCTCTTTAGATTTTCAGCAGTTCGCAATTGTTGTCACACGCTGATCAATCCATTGTGGAACTCTGCATGGTAAACCTTCCCGTGGGACTAGATATATTAGATATGATGTTGGCATACCCGGATACTGACCTTTAGGGTATAGACATGATAGACCACCCACATCAGTAGTACACAGCCAGACCTCTCTACCTCCCAATGTAATGTTTGCCTACTCACTGTTGCATTAAAACATACAACACATCTTCTGTTACTGAAAGGGTCACATCTTTAACAAGTTAATTCAGCTGCTTTGGGGATAGTTATGTATATACACCACTTTAATCCAGATGTAGTAGTCCTAAGATTGCTTTAGTATTAAATTTTATATATTAATATTCCCAGCTAACAGAAAAACTTATTTTTTGTCTAAATAATGTTTTAAACGTTATAATTACGTTTTGCCATAGTAAGGAGCCTTGGGGAAAAGTTATATGACGTTATAAAATGTTGTATAACGTTTTTTGTTTACTGGGTTGTGTGAGTACTGAAATTGAGGACTGGTTGGGGAATACAGCTAGCTGAGCCTGGAGCTCAATTCATAACAATGTTCGACAGCTCAGTAAGGCTACGATCACAAAATAACATGTCTGTAGGGAAAAGAGGGCAAATCGTAATTTTTTACAGGTAGTAGTCAAGGTATCATCCAAGGTTGTAGTACAAATAATTTGATATCATCTCACAATGAGATCGTAGGACACATGCCCATAACATAATCATACCACTACCCAGCAAAGGGTGGTTGTAACAATAAGTAATCTAAAAATAAATTACTGTATTGGAGAAGGACATAAGAATATTACACATACTACGATTTAGGGTCGTAGCAGTAAAATAGCCCTCTATGTCGTAGAAACTTATGAATCAAGCCCCTGGACACCAGTGGAATGAACATTTTGACAACAACAGGTCAGCCGTATAAAGCCCCCCTTCCATAGACATATTGTCAATAATAGGGCTGACATATGAATGTATGTGGCATCACTACCTGACTGTGGGGGTGGATATACCTTTAGATATAATCAACTATAGCCATGTTCTGTTTGTGTCCGGATTGTTCTTAAGGTAATACATATCTGGAAAAAATAAGAGGCTGCAATGTCAACAGCATAAAATCGCTGACAGCTATCTCGCTGTGTAGCTTTTCCATCTGACATTGTCCTTCCCCAGCTATTTATTTTTGAAATCCTCACAGCATAAGAGCATCTTAGATTATTGTAATGAAATAAATTGAGGTATCAAATGGGAAAGCATTAGAGACGCTGTCATATCAACGATGGAATCAAGCCACTCAGGAACATCTAGATCAACAAGCCATAAACAGATGTTGTGAGGCAATAGAAATCATAAACCATAAAGTCTTTTTTTTTCTGAAAATACTGGTCTGACAGTAGGGATATTTCAGTTCCTTTAGGCGTTTTCATTTGTTAAATTTGGTTTTAGTTTAACCAAAGATTTACAATTAATTACATGGGGAAATGAGGCATTATACTTTGTTGTCTACTTCTTTGACTAGTCATAAACAGCCCCATCAAACCTGCAGTAAATCTACATGTAGATGGAATATTTCTTACTTAACACATGGACCTTTTACAGGCATTTCAGGACATTTCGGAACTCTGCAGTATAAATGCGGGGTAGTAGTAGGGGTTGGGTTTCTATGTGAATAAGTATGGAGCTATCACTATCTAAACGTTGAGTACAGTTGCAACAGAGGCAGGGTGAAGTTAGTGGTCTTTCCTTACAAATAGGATGACACTGATTGCACTATGAGTTGCATGTCCCCCTTCTGAATTCTGAATATGTTATTTACAGAAACAAAGAAAGGTCACCATGGTAAAACTTCTTTAACAATTTTAGAAGCTTAAGGGTACTACTTTCTAGGACAGTGAATTGTCACACAGCCATGGTCTTAAGTCAGGCACTGTGCCTAGAAGAACGACCTAGAGTAGTAAGAGCCAACCCTATCAAAGGATCAAGGTGTATGTAGCTCCCCGACTCAGTCAAAGAACAGTCGGACCCCTCATTAACCACATACAAACCAAAGTACTCACCAGCTCTACCGGCTCTGGTCCTCATTATCCAGTAGATCCCTAAGGTCATGAGAGTGTTGTCTCTGCCCTTCAAGGCGCAGACAAATTGAGCACAGGGAAAAGCTGAGGATAAGATGGACTTGAGTAAGGGAGTGCTCAGTTTTTGACAACAGGGAAATATTTTCACCCCCCCCCCTAAAGGGGTCAACATTTTTACCCCCCCCCCCCGGCAGGCCGAAAATCGCGCGGGTTAGCGCCCCTTTGTAGCATAGTAACGCGCGGGCTTTTTCCTTCAAAACAGGTTGAATTTTTTTGACCCCCCCCCAAGAGGGGTCTAAATTCTTAACCCCCCCCCCCCGGTCAAGGGGTCCATATTTTTTACCCCCCCCCCCCAATCCACCACCCCCCCTGTTGTTAAAAAATGAGCACTCCCTAATACTGTGCAATGAATGGGGATAAAGGAAAGCACAGCTGTCTGATATATTTATCTTAAATGAGTCCTGAATAATTTAAATGTGCTAGGAAGTAATCACAAAATTACAGACAAAGCAACTATGAAATGTCTGTATCTGTACTCCCCATTACCGAGACGTATGAATGTGGCAGTCACAAATGATACTTGCTAAATTGAATGTCACACATGGTAGGTTATTCACAATTCAGTGCCACCTTTTAAGAAGATCACAAGGCAAACAGTTTATTATCCTTTGCCATTTTTACTGTAAGAACTGCTGATAGTTGTCTTCACTGCTGCATTTGATCCGTCTTGAAGATGCTACTTTGAATGCTAATGTAATTGTTTGTCTAAAATCTTTGTCGGTGACACTTTTCTGTATCGCTAGTCAGGCAAAGAAGAAGGGTTCCTTTACAGTTTGCACAAGGATGCAGATAGTCAGTGTTCCCCTCCATCTTCGGAGATAATTGGTGGATACAAATTTGAAATACCCCCTCCTCGTGAGGCAGACGGCAGTAAGACAAAGAGCACAATTTTAAAGCTCCAAGAGCAGCTTGTTGCCGACTTACGGTCATGTTGCACCAATGTAGGGCCCTGTGGTTTACTCAGTGTTACTGCAGAATGGATACCAAATGAGTGTTTCAGCTGAGAGGCAGTTACTCACCAGGGCTGCATTCAAGCATCACAATAATAAAGGGCATAGCATGTCAAAGCAGTATTACTATACGTTTGCCGCATTCACATCTTGTTCATCAGGATAATATCAGTAGTGTAAACATTATTTGAGATGTTCTAAGTAAATGGATCTCACTGTACCCCGCAATATGGTTTCTTTTTGCAGATCACGCCGCAATTACGTCATTAATCATCTACAAAGTAAGCACAGCACATGTAAAGTAGGAAATGAAGTGAGATGCATTCAGAAACTGCACTGTACTACATTGTACATGATCTGGCAGTTCATCAATTCAGTCTATATAAAACCTTTTCACCATGCAGGATATCCGGTCCTGCAGATTCTTTTCTTTGAAGGCCCGGCTTAAGTTTTGCACGCCCGTATATTGGAGTACAATCTTGCTATTTAAAAATGAAATCAAAAGTTTTTGTACTGACAAAGATAATAAATAGGGTTCCCCTATATGTTACAGTTATATATATATATCATTTAAATAAGTCTTTTTCTGCCGGTGTCCAGCAGGTTTTCGTATAGATTGCTTAGCACTATCTATTCTAAACAAAACTCACTCATCATTAGCTAACATTTTGTTGGCATTGCTCGTCGGATTGCTTTGAGTAACAATTTCACAAGGCTTAGACCCCTAAGTGCCTTGTAGGATTTGTCAACGTTTTTGGTGCTGCTTATACGTCAGTTAGCCATATACATGATAGTTCCCGGTCCTCTACTTTGATAAAAATATAAGAGAAATTTTTTTAGTGTGCAAGCAATTACAAATGCTATTACATTATGTTAATTCATACTCGATTACAACATAAGGTCTAAATGAGATGACGATGCAGTCTCTGCAGCGTTTGAGGGGTTCTGTGTTTCATCAATGTTTAAGTAGCTGCAGATTCTTTTCTTTGAAGGCCCGGCTTAAGTTTTGCACGCCCGTATATTGGAGTACAATCTTGCTATTCAAAAATGAAATCAAAAGTTTTTGTACTGACAAAGATAATAAATAGGGTTCCCCTATATGTTACAGTTATATATATATATCATTTAAATAAGTCTTTTTCTGCCGGTGTCCAGCAGGTTTTCGTATAGATTGCTTAGCACTATCTATTCTAAACAAAACTCACTCATCATTAGCTAACATTTTGTTGGCATTGCTCGTCGGATTTCTTGAGTAACAATTTCACGACTTAACAATAATGTACCTATATGTCTGTATGTTCTACATGGCATCATTTTGAGTCAATATTTCTCACTTTATGCTTATTGATTTAAACACTTGAGGCAAATTATGCTGAGGCACTGGACATGTCAATCCATGTAGAGGGAGGGAAGATTGCTCATGATGTGCTACTATAGCATTCATGCAATCTAACCGATAGATCTATATTATTGAATTAGTTAGTGTGTGGACAGTACCACTCATACACTCTAACCTTGTTTGTGCCTTAAAAACATGTTTTGTTCTAATATAAAGGGCTTTTTGCCCTCTTGGGAAAATTTAGATAATTGAATTATGATGGTGTACCTTGTGCTAATAGTGCAGACAAAGCGAAGCCAGTTAAGTTGTGAAATATGAATCTGTGTAGGCGTGGCACTACATGGATGTAATCAAACAAGCCCTGTCACATAGCACCATATAATAGAGAGAGAGAGGCATCGTTCTGTTAGACAGATCAATGACTGTGTCATATCAACAACCCAATGAAAGCAAGACTCTCTGAATATATGCTAGTTTAGCATGTCATATCCTCAAGATCTTCTAAGATTACTTGAATGCTTATATCAAGAAACACATCACAGAGGCGTTGAATGATCTCAAAAATTGAAAAGCAACAGAAAAATCACAGGATTCTCGTAAACAGGATTGAAGGCAGATACGAGATCATCATAACAACTACCATAAATTCTCGCATGCAAGTCGTGGCTTATACACAAATTAGAAAATTATCAGTTTTTAGACCCCTAAGTGCCTTGTAGGATTTGTCAACGTTTTTGGTGCTGCTTATACGTCAGTTAGCCATATACATGATAGTTCCCGGTCCTCTACTTTGATAAAAATATAAGAGAAATTTTTTTAGTGTGCAAGCAATTACAAATGCTATTACATTATGTTAATTCATACTCGATTACAACATAAGGTCTAAATGAGATGACGATGCAGTCTCTGCAGCGTTTGAGGGGTTCTGTGTTTCATCAATGTTTAAGTAGCTGTCACAATGAGTAAATAAGTAGCACTATTCACATTGGATGGAGAAGGTTACTGGGGCGTGTGAAGGGGTTCAATTTACCCTAATATTTGGACACCTGACAGAAATAATGATAAAGGTAGTAATTGAATACAGCAGCAACTGCTTTTCAAATATTTTCTGGAATGCCTCTCCATGGCTCAAGGCCTGTTTCCTTGCAGGTAATAAGTTATAGACTTTATGAAGGATTCTGATTCCTTCTGGGAAACCTACTTCTGGAAATCCACAAAGTCCATTCTATAACCTTTTACGATCTATAGAAGAACATATTCAGTGGCCTGAGAATTGATATATCGGCATGTTCGTATTAAAACTCACTCATCATTAGCTAATAGGCGTCAATTTGAGTATGTATTCTTCACCTTATGCTATCGGTTCATACTTATTTGTTAAAGGTATGTCATATTGAGGCACGGAAATGTGAACCCATAATAGATGGAAGGAGGGTTGTGTAACTAAAGCATACATACACCCTAGCAAATAGATCTATGTCGTCAAATTAGAGAGTGTGTGGGCAGTGCCATCATACAATCTGACATAATTTTTGTCTTAGACACATGTTTTGCTCTGCTATCGAGGGCATTCTGCTCTCAAGGGAAAACATGGACAATTCAATTACGATGGTGGACAATGTGCTAATATTGCAGATAACACCAAGCTAGTATAGTGGTGAAATATGAATCTAGTAGCAGCTGCGTGGGCGTGGGGCTCTGTGGACGTGATCAAATTATCCCTGTCCATAGAGGCATGAGTCATTGAATAATCCCAAAAGTATGGTGGTTGTCAAGGCTCACCCCCCAAAAGATATCACTATTTTAATTTTATATTCAAATTATTCTTGGCCGTTCAAGCAATTTCTCAAAATAGTGATTTCCATTTTTTGCAGTCAACAACAAAGATTCTTGCTGTCAACTGTCAACATTGGCCAAGGCTCACCAAGAAGAAACAGATAGCTGTCAACCCTTTGTATCACTCTCCAAGCATATTCTGCTATCAGCACATGAGCACATGCTTTCTGATTGGTCCTTTTTTGATTAGATTTGTCTTTATTTTGTGTCTATAATTGGCTTATCCTTCATGACAAGTCCACAGGTTAACAAGTATAGGTATAGTTGTTCGTCAAATAAACATGTGACAATCTCCAACTTTGTTTCAAAAATAGTTTTTATCCTTCATGACAAAGAACTATTTTCTGGTTTGTTCATATACTCTTACTAATATCCCTGTGAGAAGAAAATATATAATTTTACGACACAATTAAGAGGGGCTGCGTTTTAGCATTTCTGCTAATTCGAGGGCGGCAGCCTTTTCCTTTTGTATATTAACACTGTAGTCCGGAAAAGTCCGAATGCTATGAACTTATAATCATATTACATTTACCCAGGTGTACTAAATACTAGTTTCCTTATACTTATCATGATATTTTTGTCTCTAACAGGTGAGATCCATTAATGAAAGGCATGAATGACAAGTTAAAAAGAAAAAGTAATAAGAAAAATACTCAGTTTACAGATTGTGGTAGGAGAACAATGTTACATATACTATGTAATATTTTAAACAATCAAACCACTCCTTGGGAGGGTAGGGCGGTCCCTAAAGGGCAAAGAAAAACCCAGGGTCACATTGTACAATCTTTCATTGTATCTTAGGCTTGTTTAAATGTAAGAACTTGTACAGTTCAAGCTTAAACTTGTCAAGAGTCTCAATCTTTCTGTCTTCAGGAACTAGGTCATTCCACACAAAGGATAAACTATGTTCTAGGCTACGGGTATATGCACAACTGTGGGCAGTATGACATTTTAGGATCGGACCATCCCAAGCCCTGGTGACTAAATTTCTATTATCACGATATTTTTGTTTTTTACATCTAATATAGGCTTCCTTGACATTAGGTACTTGAAGTAGGGCAAGGAAATACTCGCAGTAGGGATATCTCTGCTGGCTCAACTCGCTCCATAGGCCTACAAGGGAACGACCTGTTTTGTTTCTATTTAAAGCATAAAAACAGGACCCCCTCCTGAAATTTTCTACCAGGGACATTTTGTCAACTTCCCAACCCGCCATTTGCAAAATCTTTACAATATACCGTAGTACTGCCATTTACACCGTAACAACTGCTTCAGCTTTGATTTATATATTTTTCAAAACCTTCTGAGTGTAAAGTTATCCGTTTTTCATGTCAGGCTACTACCGTAGTTGTAAATCAGCCCCCTGGACCCCACCCCTTCATAAAAATTCAAAGGGAATGATCAAGGTTAGACCATTAAAAGCTGACATCCTGCAGCCCTCTACAACGCTGACTATGACGCCGGTTGTTTTGATTACGGACACAGTCGGCAGGCATGAGAAAGAAACAGTCCACCCATTCCTTGTGAATATGGTAAATCCTCGCGTATAAGCCTAACTCGCGTATAAGCCGCACCCGACTTTGGGCCGATCCTATAAGCCGCACCAGCGATCTGATTATGGTGACTTTAGTACTGTACTATAGGAGCAAAAACTCGCGTATACGCCGCACCTGGACTCTGTGCTGATCCTATAAGCCGCACCAGCGATCTGATTCGCGTACTAGCCGCGGCTTATACGCAAGGTTTTACGGTATTCTGTTATATCTAGCCTTACTGCTCGATTCAAACCTCTTGTTTACCTTTAGAACACCATTTCATTATTTGGCACCAAATAAGGTAAAAAGAAAAGTTATCCACACATGAATGGGCCATGCCTGCTGACTGTGTCCTGTTTCAATGCATAGAAACAGGAACACACTCTCCTGCAGCCAATAGGAAGTCTCGCGTCATTCCCTGCAGCAAAATCTGCTTCAAGAGTATGTAGTTCAGACGATGTAGGGATACACAGGGTTGACAGCAGACTGGTGAGCCTCCTTGGCCAATGCTGACAGGTGACAGCAAGAATTTTTGTGGTTGACAGCAAAAAACAAAATCACTACTCTGAGAAATTGCTTGAATGGCCCAGAAAAGTAAAACAAGAATTCATATAAAAAACATTTTAGGGGTGAGCCTTGCCCACCACCGTACAAAAAGGATTGCAGAAATTAAAAATGACTGAGGGAAACTAAAGGTACTAAATTAGATCAGACCCGCATTGTTAAAGTTTGGAGTGCTGCTTGTATGTTAAATTCGCATTAATTCCTTTTGCAAGCATTCAATGACAAGTGCTATTACATGACTTTGTTCATACTTGAAAGGTTTGCAGGCAATGATTACAACAGAGGGACAAATCTGAATAAGATAAGGATGTTTGCAGTGTTTGAGTGGCTGTCACAACGGTGCGATGGGGTTCGATATACCCCATTGTATAAACACCTGACACAAACAATGATGAAGGTATGATTTGAATACAGTAACTGTATGGTTCAACATATAGCGTTGTTACCTGTTGGTATCTTGTATCATTATAGCCTCAGGCCTCAAGGGTTGTTTTTTAGATATAAATTATGACCATCACTGCGGGGAAGTCATCTATGAAGGATTCCGATTCTTTCTGGGTAGCCTAATTCTGGAAAGCAAAGGTTCGTTCCCTTACCTTCCATGTTTAAATATTTATGTAATAACATGTTCCACGGTCCGACAATTGGGATATCAACATTTTTTTCTTAATATCCAATCAGCCTATTCAACTCCAATTATTGTTCTAAGACGCAACATTAATATCTGTCTCCAAACATCCTTTTGCTAAATATACCTGACACACTTTACTGGCACGCCCCATGACTCGTGTGTTCACGTTGTCTGTTTCCGATGGCAGTACCTGATGCTGTGACTATTATCTTATTGTCTTACAAGAATTGTGACTCATAGTCTGAAGTTTACTAATATATCTCTTTCACTTGAATGCCCATGGAGCCGGTTCTTATCATATATATATGCTATAAATCTGTGATCACATCATTGCGCCATATCTATTTATAAATGAGATACCCAACACTTCCACATAAGAACTAATCTTTAGTTTTTCATTAAGTTTTTCTTTGAGACATTTTGATTAAAAACATACCTTTTATATTCCCCTGAATACCTTTTTCTGCTTTTGATATAATCTGTCCAAACAAACACAATGTAACTAATCCATCTATATTCATTGAAGTAATTCATCGAACAACAGCTTTGTCCAATTCGACTTATAACAGATTCTTCATAATGAGAAGTTATGCCATAGAAAAGGGTGAAGTATTTTCTTCTTGTTAGCCTAGTGTCACTGTTCAGCTCATAGAATCATGCCCAACAGCCCAAAAGCCAATTTCACATTCATCTCCAGATCTCCAGGCAAAATAAAAAGACAAAGCATAGATCATCCATGATCAAACCGTAACTATTCAAGAAGTAGTTAAATTGTAATTGTGATACAAAAAAGTTATTTCAAAGGGTTCAATTACTCAATGAAATTCAGTGGGGATAACAATATAAATAGTGAACTCTTAGGGATGGCCTAGGTCTGGCTTCTGCGTTCATCACGCTTTCTAAAATACTACGTGACTCTATGAGAGTCCATCACCCCCAGATATACTAAGTCAACTGACACAAACAGTCGAGGAAGTTATAACAGATTACATCAAAGAAGGATCCAGCAAAATGTCATTCCAAGAATAGATTACAGTTTATGTACAGATCCTTGTCATGAAACATCTAGGCCACACTAAGAAAAAAAGTTTAGTTTTGCAAAATAAATCGTCAGCTATCAAAGGAACATGTACCGTTTCTCAAACCGCATGTATGAGTTTTATTTGATCAGTGTCTGTGCTCCTTATTTGTGAAAAAAACACACTTTAAAATCATTTAACACTCTCCTTCGCTGAAGGTTTCAAGTAACTCGCACTGCATCGGTGCACTTCAGAAGTGCATCAACACTATAAAGCCTGATGCATGGATACAGCATTGGGGAGTTACTTGTCAGGTCTACACCAATGCACCATGCCAACCAGGGACATGATGCATTACTTAAAATACTATGCGGCTCTAAGGGTTAAGCCTTGCACCACTGCGCAAAGTCTCCACAGAGAGCTGGGGTTGAGGACCCGAGATTTGTTCTACACTAGATGGAGCTTCAAGTAGTCCAGGTAAACGAGATCCCAGTTTTTATACATGTTTTCTACAGGTGAGAAAACATGTATGAAAACTGGGATCTCGTTTACCTAGACTACTTGTAGCCCCATCTAGTGTAGAACGAATCTCGGGCCCTCATTGTTGAAAACACAGAGCCCTCTTCTGCCCCAGCAGGCTGCAGTGAACACAGAACATCTATCTATACCTTAATCGCATCCTGTTAGAGTTGAGAACCAAATGTCTCAAGCGCTAGTACAAATTCAAAATAGGTTGGTTCATTTCTCCTCACAGTTCACACAATTCTGTCACTTTCCTGATACATGTCCCCTTTCTCAGATCTTGAATATCCATTTAAAGACGCATTTCTCTCACCTATCTAAACTATGTCACCTTGCTATGAAATAGGATGTCCTATGACTTGTTGAGATGACATGTCTGAGGAAAATGACATGCGTTAGGAAGATGACACATATTCATGAGGTGACATGTAAGGAAGGCAACATCTAAAGAAGATAACAAATATTAAGCATCTGAGGAAGACTTTTGTGGAAAACATTGGTTTCTTTAATGTATTAGGGACATGATCTTAAGAACATGCCGGTTCGTCATTCCAATTAAATGAAACATAACTGATGAGCTAAATAAGCTAATCTAGTAACATGGTGAGGTTGCTTGAAAAATCAATGCTGATATTTGTAAACATGGATCATAAAGTCTCTGCTCTTTGCTTTTCTTCAGTATTCTCAGAATCATTATCACTCCATGTTACAACATGGTGAGGAGATGGATGACAACCTTCTCATGGAACTATATATTGCACTGGAAGTTGGCATAGCCGGATACTGACCTTTAGGGTAGAGCCACGATAGACCACTCACAGTTTGATTATACATTAAGACATTGCTACCTCCCAATGTAATGTGTGCCTACTCATGAAACCCGCAACACACCCTGTTTCACTTTACATATTGACATGCTCATGCAATTGAATAGGTCACAAGTCAAAGTGTTTTAATAAAGCAGCTGTCGCACTGTGACAATGTTAAGAATACTGTTTCTAGCCAGAAATAACAATTTGAATAATTTTTAATTCAATAGATGATTTTCAACAAAGCCTTACCTATTATACACCAATATGACCGTACACCATTCCTTGCTCAAATTCCTTGGATTACAATCACCATTGCTATGGATGGATTGTGAATAGAATGAAAATGGTGATGTGATTATTAATGAACTTGATCAAGAGCAGGATGGTAATAATGAAAACCAAAAATACTTCTGTTAAGCTTGTCTACATTTGATGGGAGGGGAGTTCTCAGGGGTTCAACCACGGAGTGTAAACGCCAATCAAGGTCTTTGTAGAATCTCCCTGACTGGCTGACCCCTCATTAACCACGACAGAGAAACCAAACTCACCAGCTCTACCGGCTCTGGTCCTCAATATCCACTAGATCCCTTAGGTCATGAGAGCGTTGTCTCTGCCCTTCAAGACGTATGCAAATTGAGACCAAGGAAGTGCTGAGCATAAGATGGATTTGAGTAATACTATCCAATGTATGGATATAAGAGCAACACACCTATCCATTATGCACTTCGGAAGGCATGATGTGATGCAACGTCCCATGGCCATCTCACGAAGCAATTGGTAATGTAATCTACTTCCTTCTTTTGGTCAAAGTGGACATTAGCATCAGGACCCTTGCCTATCACATCACGGTTAAAGTAGACTCTGTAGTATGAGGCCTGGTATGAGTAGTTGAGTTAGTATGAGTAGGTATGAGTAGGTATGAGCTGGAGGTACAGAATATATAGAACATAATGAGGGCTGCATTCATGCATCATGACAACCCTATGGGACTGATACAGTCCTGAAGGGTTGGCATGATGCAATAATGACGCACTGTCTTGTTACTCACTGCTGGCCCGGTGACAAACTAATATCGCTAAATGGACCTTAGGCAAGGCCAGGATATGACCATAGCGTGAGTCTCTTTACGCTCTTACCAACTTGCCCCACATCTCGCTCCCAAACCTCCCACCTACCATGAATTATAAGCTTACTTAGTTCTGTATGCAATTATCTACATAGCCTGAAAATGCCTATATATCTTAGGATATATATTTCATTGGGACCCTCTGTCCAATATGCGGAGAGTCATCTCATCCACCTCAATTCATCAACCTTGCCTTCACCCTCCAACAGATGTTCAGTGCTTACTAAATCAGACTGGTGGCCATTATCCACCAGTGGAAAATAAGAGAGACTTTGTGAAACTTGTGTTGTTAGTTACAAGAGCCAAATCTGACTCCTTTCATTTTGTCTGTGGCTGTCTAGATGATTCCACATACATTGTTTACATATTCCAGGACTTGTTCTATATTCTCACCGAAGGATAGTATAGTTTATCGATCTCTTTTGACATATTAAGAATCTTTCAGCATGTACATCTCAGGCAGCTAGACTGGCAGTAATCCCAATACATGTTGTAGCTTTACCAAGGTCGTGACCAGCATGCTGATGATGGCTACTGCCATTGATTACGTCCTGAGAAGGCTGAAGGAATCACTGCATGACCGTGTGACTTCAGTCTTTGCTCAGATGCCAACATTCATACAGTGAGTCATCATAGACATGCATAGTATGATGACCGTCATGAAACATTTGAGGCAATGCCACGATTGGTATCGATAGTTCTTTTTACAACACATTATTTACCTAACTGTTTCAGCTGTCATTCTTAGTTTAAATTATGTTGATGTTCTTGGGATATTGAGATGAATGACACGGATTTCAGATCTTACTTTCGTCTACAAATATAGCTTGTTCGTACCATACATTAAGGTGGCTGGCGGGGATAGCCTGAGAGTAACTACCATTTTACAAGATTTCTACCTAAACCTATAGGGTATATAGTCTCCAAAAATACGAAAATAGATTCTGAGATATCTTACAACAAAGTTTAAGTCATCTGTGATAGTATCATATAGTATTTTCTCACATTATACTCACAAAATCACTGTAAAAGAGTAACTACGTTTTTTTAATACTCTATTACAATATAGTTTACAACATAATCTATCCAGAAAATGTGTTTTCAACATAATAGTCCCGAGCACATTTCTATGTTTTTTTTGTGCTTTGAAATAAAAAATGTCAGGGAAAGTCAGGTCTCAGGAGGGCATATAAAAATAGTCTTCAATGTGTACCATCTAGCCCTGTGGCCTCTCTATCTAAGGCGTTGGACAAGAGATCAGAAGATTGTGAGGTCGATTCCCACCCATACCACCATCACTACGTTTTTTCTACCTATTTTTACCTAGATACATGTTTATAGAGTGGACTAAATTTGATGTCAAGCATGTATCAATAATACAATATAGTATGTTATTCCCTTTACTTCTCACATAGATATGCATGAAGTTATTGTAACATTGTAAATTTACAAAGGCATGAGAGGGATTAGAACAGCTTACCCTCTGATGATGAGACATGCATGGAAAACTTAGGCCAGCAAGCCTTGGTCTGACTGTAAATTTGTTTCTACTTCCACACAGGTCAACATCTCACCTGAACTGCGCAGAAAGCTGCACAATGCACATGTTTCCCTTCCCTGCCGGCCACCTTAAGTCACTTGACAACGATTTTGATGCCTTGTTGTGAATATAATGCATGATCAGAAGTATGCAGAACATTGCTGTTTGAAATTGTCCACACAAATGATATTAGCCAGCCCAAGAGACGTATGCTTCCATATTGAAAACTGATAGATTATCCATGAACTTGATTGTTATAACATATTGATGTGTTAGCCAAATGCAATCTCCAAAAATAAAGGTTTAGAGGGTTAATATTTAGATATTTGTGACATATCTGTTGCATCTCATACTGACTAATTGTAGTTGCATTTAAGGCTAAATTTAATCTGAGGGAAATCATGCTTTCTCTATCAGTATCAAGTTGCATCCTAACAGCACAAGAAAGGAGGGTGCTTTTACTTGACAGTTGGTGAAATTTTCTAAACAAAACATAATCAGGTATCATATGCTGCTGAAATACCTTTGCGCATCCATACCATCTCACTACAGAGATACGTTTTGGCAGGAAGGTGATTAGATGTTTGTAATTGAAGGCCACTTTGCAAGATGATAATAAGGCGATGAATCATTATACTTTGTTGTTCTTAGTGTTACGATGGCGCAGACGGTTAAAACTAATAATAGTTGTGTTTACTACTTCATTTCATCAGTACTTGGGTTGCTGTTTTGTTGAAATCCGATTTCAAATTCCTTTAGGCTTGGTCTGAGACTCTCCTTTGTGCACCGCCAGTCAGGTGAACGAGAACCGTCTCCACAAAGACTGCAGATAATCGTTGGGTACAAAGAGCCTTCTACTGCCCTGGAAGGCTGCAGTGCACAAACAGCACCTATCAAAATCTTAAATGGCAGCAGCTCATGTTTATTCATTCCAAGTCACTGTTCTTACTGCGATTTCCGTATGATTTTACAGTGGAGATAATTATAAACAGTTAGCAACAAACACAGCATGTCAGTAATAGCGGTATGTCAGAGTATATATATCAGAGTAACTATAAATAAAGTTTGCAGCCTTCTTATGAGGGATTGGGTGTTGGCTGATTCATGATACTAATGTGAACTAGTTGTCATTTTATCACTTATGGAGGGCATTGCTGGTGCAATGGACCACCCGTATAAGAAAATCCTTATATGTATAATATATAGAATGTACAGTTGTGACAATGAATAGCTGGCCGGATAGTTTCTGTTTCAGCTTTGCACAACAATAAATCACAGCTTACGAAGTCAGATCTTTGACATAGAAGTCGGAATTCTTGGAGAAAAAACATGTCCAGTTAGTAGAGTTGAGTGCACCGGGAGGACAGTAACCCTTGTCTAATGACCCCGGATCCTGGTGTGCGGTTTGCTTACAGCTTAGGGGTTATAATACTGCCAGTAAGGAGAGCAGCTCGGGGCTTACCCTGATTGTAGCAGCTACAGAGGAGCAGCTCCACCTGCCCACACAGGTAAGTAACCCTTTAGGGACGCATGTCGCTAAACGATGGCATTTGTCGTGATGATGCACCAATGCAACTCCAGCAAGTAATACGCTGTATTGTAGCATCATGCCGACCATTCAGGGTTGTCTGAACACCGTAGGGTCGGCATGATGCATGAATGCAACCCTGGCGAGTTAATCGCCAGGGCTGCATTCATGCATCATGATGACCAAGGGGATGATACATTAGGGCATGATGCCGTCCTTAAAGGGGTAATGAGGTGGCTGAACTGTAACTACGCAGCCTTTCACCTCGGGGAATGTCCCATCAATGAAGTACAAGTCTTTGGTCGAAGGAAGAGTTGTAAACACTCTTTTTACTTTAGACCCATTTCCGGGAAGCAGGGCAAACTAACTTCTGTAATGAGAGAGCACAATAAACGTATCTTTGTGTTAACAGTGCAGTGCGGTAGACTACAGCAATAGTTTTAACATTAGTTGCAAAATACAAATCTAGATGTTTCATGATGTGCCTTTACCTAAACTCGCCCTCCTCTACATACTTCATGATTCCGTCACGGGAAAATACGATGGAAAAGGGTGGCAATCTAGCACAGTAGAGCACGGTAAATTTGATGCTATAGAACAATTTTCTCAATTTTTTCTTGTTTTACTTTCTTTTATAACGATATTTTACAAATATCAGATTCATATTTCAGTTCAGAATTAATGCAAACTGTTTGAGAATATGAAATCAGACATTCCTAACTGGTTCATAGCCGGAAGGGTTTGCTTCAGCTGATACCCCAATGGTACTCTTGTCTGAAGCAGTGAATAATTGAGAATTTCTAACCAGCGAACTAGTAGCCTGTTTTATATAATGGGTAATTACAGTACTATATTACGAATTTCCAGACCGTCCTTACGGTTTGTAAGATCCTTCTAAGATAGGGCTCAGGCTTATACCTGAGAAGTTACGGTAGTATAATTTAGCAGAGTGCAGGGTAATAACTATATGGCCGGAAATGTTTGCCTGTCTGGGTGCCTATGACATAAGCTGAGCCGAATATCTAATCAATCAGGGAGGAACAAAGGAAGACCAGATCGGGGATGTTTATATAATATCATACCACTGTGTGCCACTGTGACAGGGCATACAGCACTAGAAGGAGACATTGAGTGTTGAATGGTTTTCCTCTTCTGTGACTTCTCCTTTACTAAACATATTATTATTTTCACGTGTATTTAACAAAACTACAGGTCATATAATCTCTATACAGACATTTCCATGAGCTTCAGTACCGCATCAACTGAAAAATTCTCATTCTCTTTTTTAAGGTTTTACCTCTTATTTGATAGTTAATGGTCAATAATCACAGGTCACATTTTATATCGAGACCGTTGGGAGAGTGAACAACAGACTTTAGGCTGGGCTTTCCCTAAGTATAATAGAAGAGTGGGCTTGAGAGCATACTGGAAGAGAATAACCAATAAGTTTGGATGGGAGAAAAGTAGGATGGGAGGAAACTGGTGTGAAAACTGGCGAATGGGGAGCAGAGAAGACAGGCAATTCACAAGTAGAGAGGCATGTTCATATGGGTCCGGTGAGTAAACGAGGGATAAACACAGCAAACGGACAGCATTTCTTTCCACCAAAGTTAACTATAGCCTCAATCATGTTATGCTCCAAATTTCTATGAAGGCAGATTTATTTTTAACATTCAACTGTCTTCATTTCTGATGCGTAAATAAGACAGCTACAGAATACAAAGCTGGTATCTACATGATTGTACAATTACAGTGCGTGGGCGTTGGTACAAATACAATCTAACTTACTTAAATTAATTTTGTCCTACAAAAACATGTTTACTACAAAAACTACAGGCAATCTCCCCTCAGGGGTAAACATGGATGATTCAATTATGACTGCCAGTATTTTGCCAATGTCGTAAATCCAACATATAGGCATAGACATCCATAGATTTAATCAGATAATCCCTGTCCCTGTAGACATGGTTCTGTATCTGCAAGGTAAGAATCATGAGACGTTAGTGCCTGTATGACAGCATCTCATAGACAACTGGCCAAACACGCGATCCCTTTATACAACTATTTGAGCATTGATATTATGGCCATCCAGGAAAGGAACTATCCATAAAAAGCCATCATTAAAGATTGTGAAGATTTTTTTTTTTTGTTTCAATGAGCCCTCTCGAGACTCGTTTATTAACAAAATACGCGTTCGAGACGCGGCATAACATTTGTTAACATATGATACAAAAAATCATTACTCCGTGATAAGTATGTCAGGCATGTTCATATTTGCATGTTCATTTGGAATTTACAGACACTTTTTTTTTTTTGCTTTATATTCATACACAAAAACACACACGTGTGACCATCGTCTTGTTCTCCTAATTGGTGTTTTCCTTGGAGGACAAATAGGTTATAATTATTTTTTGTATCTCTGTGTTGTTAGTCGGCTGCAGGGGGGGAGGCTATTCGTGAATAGAGAAGGACATGGCTTACCACTCTTTCTGCATTGTATCGATGATAATAATGTCTTACCCTGTTGAAAATAAGCCGCAAAGCTGACTTGAACAAATTCTTAAGCAGTGATCAAATAGAAATGAAATATCACTTTCCCTACGTAGTCATTGTCTGGACCAAAGCCACAACAGTTACAAATGTGATCGGCTAAGTGAAGTATCAAACATGAGAACGGTTTTTAAGTCAGCAAGATCTTTTAAAAGGGTTCAATGCAAACAAGGTCGTTATCTTTTGACGTGTTGACTGAGAGAAAGCTTAAACTGTAAACAGTTGTGTTAGCCACAAGTTTCATTTGGCCCAAGTAGGATTCATGGAAGAAAAACGAGAGAGATATTGTTCCCTATAAAAGTGTAGTCGCCATTCTGTCTAAAGATACAATGTTCCTGTCCTAGGTGAGAGGAGTGCTTTGCTTCAACTCAAAGATTGTACTGTCAGTAAAATGACCACACTTAGAGACACTTGGTGCGTGTTAGTATAGCCGTCAATACCCACGACCACTATCGTTGTGGGTATAGGATACAAATGTCTGAAAACCTTTGGGAAAACAGTACCATTTGCGAGGCTACTTTGCTTCGCATTCCCCTGAGTTTAATATGCAACATACAGACCTATAAATTAATGAGGGACATAAATGTTTACTATTATTGATTCATACATTCAATTGTGAATTATATTACATTTAGTTATACTGGGCCACTTTGATAGAGGCAGTCTGTAAGGAACAAGAGGAGCTTCTGTCCATTGGAACCCCCTATTGATTGGTCTAGACACAACTATAATTACTTATTTGTCCATTTCACCTCACCCAATGAAGGCCCTAAGTGGCAAGAAGGGCCGCTCATGGCCTCTCTTGGTTGAAGAAATCTACATGATTGGTTAGGGTAGCCACAACCAATAGAAAACTGACCCGTCTGTCCGTAACTCTCAGACAGCCCTTGGCTACATCTAGGAGTTGCAGCCGTAACTAGGTGTGAGGCAGCTAAATGCCACAGACTCTTACATCATCAGGCATTAGACTACAATTGTTGTATCATCAGATGAACCTTGGATGGTGACAGATGAACTATTAGCAATTTGGTAGTTGTAGCCATTTTGTAGAATCCTGCAAAAGTCATCGCACCTTATCTGCCATCTCTCAAGGACACGCAGCAGGAGGATAGTGGCTGCTTACAGGCCGGGCAGACTGTGTCTTACATAATCCTGCTGTAACAGCCTTTCACCCTACCCTGTTGTAACAGTCTTGTTGTAATCTTACCCTGTGTACATGGTCCTGTTGTAACAGCCTTTTACCCTACACTGTTGTAACAATCTTGTTGTAATCCTACCCTGTGTATACATAGTCCTGTTGTAACAGCCTTTAACCCTACCCTGTTGTAACAATCTTGTTGTACTTCTACCCTGTGTACATAGTCCTGTTGTAACAGCCTTTAACCCTACCCTGTTGTGACAATATTGTTGTAATCCTACCCTGTGTACATAGTCCTGTTGTAACAGCCTTTAACCCTACCCTGTTGTAACAATCTTGTTGTACTTCTACCCTGTGTACATAGTCCTGTTGTAACAGCCTTTAACCCTACCCTGTTGTAACAATCTTGTTGTACTTCTACCCTGTGTACATAGTCCTGTTGTAACAGCCTCTAACCCTACCCTGTTGTAACAGTCTTGTTGTAATCCTACTCTGTGTACAAAGTCCTGTTGTAACCCAAGAAGGGGGTGGGTAGAGGTGCCAGGAAGTTTAGATGTTCCTCAAACAGTCTTGGACACTGGTTTTGATTTTTCCAAATTAATTTAGTTATTGCCAACCATTAGCATTCACTGTAGCCATCTTTGCTGCGATGATTGTAAATCAATGTGATGTCATCCAGAGAGGCCCATGTCCCTGGGATAGCTTCAAATCCAGTGCTCAATTGTTTCCAGCTACGGTATAACTACGCATCTAGTCTCGATTACAAAAGGAGTTAAGGTAGGACTGGCACCTGGCCTCCCATCTAGTAGGAGTCAGACGCACCATTTGGGAATTTGCCCACATGCATGCATCAACAGACACCAGCTGTCATGTTGATTGCTACTAATCTGATCCCTTAGCTTAGTATGGTCACGAGGCTCTCTGCCACGCAGAAAATCTAAATACTCTGGCCCTTAGTATGTAATGGCTACCCCAGGTTGGTCTTAGGGACATTGGCCAGGCTTGAACAAGGGCTATTCAAAAATGTCTGAGGCAAAACAAAATACTGACTAACACCTTACTCAAACAGACACAGCCTAAAATGAAAAGACAAAGGTGAGTTGGTGAGTACTCACCAACCTGACAATATCAACTAACCAAGGTTGTTCCCACGGGGGGCCCAAAATGACTGACTTGGTTAGGCACTATAGTGACTGAAAGATTGGTTATATAGGGAGACAAAGAATATCAATGCAGAGACAGAGTCATACTTGTAATTTCGTGAATACCAAAAGGCAAAACCAATAGAAAGCAAAAAGGGAGGAATGCTGTTTCGTAAAAGTTTTTTTCCTGTTGCTGTTCACGACGAACGGAGTGAGTTTGGTAGCTACAGAAAGAGCTAAATCCTAGCCTAATGACTCTGGAGTCTGTGGTCTCGTTTGACTGTAGTTTAGAGGTCGTACTGCTAGTAACAAGACCACATACAATCACTACCTATAGTAATGGTAGTAGCTACAGAGCAGCAGCAACTCCACTTACTCAATCTAGTAATGAGGTAGTTTAAATACCAAATTATCTGTTTTTCTTTACAAAGCAGTGGTCTACCATTTTATGTTTAGATGACATATAAAAGCTATAGAGGGGATCTATGCACATTGAGGGACAGTTAACTGTTAGCTTCTTTTGATAATTGAGGCCAGTGTCTAGGCAAAGGTTCCTGCAAAAGTCATTGCACCTAATTTGCTATTAGCAAAAATTGGATGGGCAGCAGAAGATGGTTATAGATGGGTAAGTTGATTCTAATGTGCCTCACGGTATTTGCACGAACACCTGGGTACTTATAATTATTAGGAAAACTTAGTAGAGAGACATTTTCAAACTATGTCTTTCAAAAGAAAGTTGGTTCCCCAATATTCTGTAACATCTTTTTGATAGAAATTAGTCGGTCAAAATAAAGTGTAGGAATAGGCATTGGATGATTTGATAGCTGATAGACGTTTCCTGTTTGCATTATATTGGTAGCGCTCAGTATGAAAGACCACAAGTCGGCCAATTACCTGGGGGAGCAGGTTGGAGCAGACTTAAGCAGGTACTAAGCTGGTGAGGAACACGTCTGTGAGTAGGTAGCAGGGTGACAGGGGCCCTTGTCTCTTGAGACCTGTCTTCTAATGGCGCTCTTAGGATGACCGGGGCCCACTCCACACCTCTGGGGTAGTCCTGTTGTAACATTCCCTAACACTAATAAAGTCTGTAAGTCTGTAACTCCAATAACTATAACTATCCCACTAAGGGCTGCATCAGACCAATTCATGGTCCTGTTACATCAAGACATTCTCAGTGATTAACGGGCCAGCGCTGAAGGTTAATCAGTCCAAGCTCCAAGTGTTAAGAAAGACCTCGATCCCGCTCCTACAGTCCAGGACAAAAGGCAGTGCATGTTTAGAACACTACAACCTCACGACAACTGATGCCCTTCACAAGAATAAGGTAAGATCTGGTTATAATGATATTGAGGACGCCAGTGGCATGCCACTGTGTACTTATAACTATTAATAGTGTTTGCTTAAATCTAAATTTTCTTCACAAGAATAGCTTCGATGTCCCTAAAACAGCCTGAAAGAACGCGTTCGAATTTTACATCATCAGTATTGCTGGTATGCATTTGAATGTCACCATTCTGGATGACATTGCAAATCAAAGTAATATTATTCAAAATATCCCATAATATTTCGCAATCTTTGCTGTTTAGCTTTAAAACCTCGTCCATGGATGAGGCATGCATCTGCAGACCCCAAGTCTCATGTTTTCTCATATAGCGTGGTCCTAATCTCATCACTGAGGAGCAGTCTGGTCATGCAGTACTTTTCCGGGGATATAGCCATACTTGGCATTTCTAATATAAATACCAGAGGGCCAAATCATTTCCCTTCTCTCTCTGTCAGTCTCCATACTTTAGGGGTCGTAGTTTGAGCATGGTAGCTTCTAAATAATATTGCTTGCTTTCTACACAGCACTACTTAGTGCATATTTGGTACCGTTCCTTATAAGGTCTCTAATATCAGATTCTCACAAATGATCCAGACTGAGAGGTCAGGACTGGGTGTAGTGAGTTCAATGCACTTAGAGCACAGTAACCCCTGCCTAATGACTCCCAATCCTGGTGGATCCTCTGCTTGCAGCTTAGAGGTCGTACTGTTAGTAATAAGACCACACACAAAGGGGCTTGTTACTCATAGAACAGGATGGGCACGCTGAGCAGCCAATGAGGGAAACTGCAAAGGCTGCTCCTTTTGTATTTCTTTCAAAGCACTGCAGTAGTGGTTCATTAAAGCACCAGGGTTCATAGCTATAGATTTCGCTACCAGGTTTAACTACAGCTTTCGATATTGTTACATGGAGTAATAAAGGTAATAGATAAAGCAGCTTGGTTACTGCAGCAGCTGCGCAGCAATCGGCAATGGTCCATTAATAGTGTTGTATCTTTAATCATAAAACTGGCCAAGAATCGAAAGGGGGCGATGTGCCAGATTATATAATACTTTCTTCACTGGTATAGGTGAGAAACGATTTGAGAGCCTAGGTGATAAGCTGGTGGTTAGTAACATTGACGCGCTTGTTAAATGAAATCGATGTACACAAATTGAGCGGGATAGAGCATATTAGTGCAACTGTTATGAAAGACGCTCTTCCGATTCTAGCACCCAAATTAACATGCCTAATGGACAACTGTTTCCATGGTATAGCTTTCCCCACAGCCTGGTCTACGGTTACTGTGGTCCCATTGCCTAAGTCTGGTTGCGATAGAGAAATCGGTAATTAGCGGCCAATATCGCTACTGCCGATGCCCAGTAAAATCATGGAAAGGGTTGTGTATGAAGAAATATACAGCAGACTAGAAAATAATAATCTATTTCAAGTTGTCAGTACGGCTTCCGCGCATCCAGGGGGACAAGCGACGCAGTCTTTATCCTAGTCAATGATATCTTCAGACCACATGACAACAGGGACCCGCTGGTTGCTTGCTTCCTGGACATGCGGAAGGCTTTTGATTGTATTCACCACTCAGAGCTGCTTAGTCTTGTGAAGGAATTTACTTTGCCAGAAATTTACTGTGATTGGCTATATGCGTACCTGAGAAACTGTACGCAATGTGTATTGTGTAATGACACCAAATCCAGCCTTGCCAAAATAAATTTCAGAGTCCCACAAGGATCTATATTGTGACCCCTATTATTCATCTGTCAAAATTTGCCAAAATTTGTATAAAATTGTCGTGTTTTAATGTACGCGGATGATGTAGTGTTTTATACAAGTCGCAGTAGTCTGGGAGAGTCCTGTACTCTCTTACAGGAAGATGCTACCGTAGTATACAATTGTTTTACACACAGCGGTCTGTGTATGAATGCTGACAAGACTGAGGTGGTAGTGTTCATCCATGAGCAACCCGAGGTACAACCAATATTAAACATAAGGTTGGGTAATAATATACTCTCTACCTGCTCCCAATATGAATACCTGGGAATCATACTGGATAGCACTTAAACTCTTGAGCGCACCATTACGGAAACTGTAGGTAATACTAACTATAGGCATGTTATACTAAGAAAAATGAGAGGCAAAATGTCACATCCGACTGCAATGCTTATTTACAAACAAACTATGTTACCGGTAATGGACTACTACGGCTTTCTATTTAATGGTGTCACAGACTGACAGCACAAGCGTCTACAGTTGACACCAAAGAAGTGCCTACGAACATGCCTAAATGTTCGTATACGGCACCATGTCTCTGATCTACACAGAGATGCTAACATTGATTATCTTGCTGACAGATATGATTTACAACTGTTACTATTGATACACAAATATATATATGGGAATAACCATGAATGGGATTGGTACTCCAGAGGCCAGTGGTGGGGGGGGGGGGAAGCGAGTGATGCGCTCTAGCGGTACTGGCCTGTTGACATATGGAATAAACTCCCCGCGGAGTGTTGCCTTGCGGCATCAAAGGACATCTTCCGCCAAAAAGTGAAACCAATTGTAGCAGGCCTCTACATTGAAAGGCAAAGAGCCAAAAGTTTAGTGAGATAAATGTCTGACTCTATATAAAAGAGTAAAACCGTAAAACTGTAAAACTGTAACATTGTACTATTGCTTGATTTACCCTTATTCTATTTAGATATGCTGCTAGATATACTTTTGATGTATATCATATCACATATATAAGTAATATTGTGAATACTATATCATACCATGGAACCGAAACATTGTACCAAATCAAGGAAATGTATTCTCATTTTGAAATATAAATTGTGTTTGAAAATCACTCTGTGCAAATAAACACATTTATAAACTCAAAAAAACATGGATGATATAGAGGAGTACTGGAACTTTTCATTGTGGTTGTGACCTGTTGGTTGGCTACAAGGCCCACTCCCTACAGAGTTACTGATCCCAATCTACTGTTCCTTGCACAGACGCAGGCAATGGGAAGCCAGTAAGAGGTTATAGACGATATGAGGTGATTCTCGGATGCCTGATGATTTGTGGGGTAACACCTGGCTACTTGTCCTCCTGGATTGACTATATGGGACCTATCATTATTGCAATTTGACAGGCTTACCGAGCTTATACCTCTAGGTTATGAAAGATATCTTTTTTTATAAACCCTGTGGGTTAGGTCATTTACATTTACACCAGAACACCTTGCCACTCCTGTACCTCTAATAGGGAGCTAGACATAGGGATGCAATTACATGTCATCAAAGCTTGCAGTGTATCTTCTGTTAAGCAGGCTGGGAAAATCATCGGTTTCTCAGTCACAGTGAGAAACCACAGCACTGTGTTATCTCACTGTTAAATTGGGGGGTTTTCACACAGCGCTGTGATATCTCACCCCCCTGTAGGAAACCACACCCATATTGTATATTTTCACATTTTCACATTTTCTAAGGATTTCCCTCATTCCAAATGAATATCAAGATAATGTATAAATGGGCACACAATTGTTTTCACAATGCTCACTTCAATTATCTGATTGTGTGGATATTAACAATGAAAAATGACGATTTCCATACAATCCTATAAAATGGTATTGAGAAACCCCAATTTGCTGTAGGTTTACCATCATTTGCTCCAGAAAATGAGTGTCTACAATGATGTATTATGTTGTCAGCTAGGTATTGTGATGTCAGAGGCCAATTTGAAACCCTATAAAGCTTTGTCGCAGATAAGTTTTCCTATGCGGATCTGCCTTTGGTTATTTCCCTCAGCGTCTTCACCGACACAACAATCCTCTGACAAAGCATCGGCAGCTCCCTCTGTCCAGCTTTGTGTCAATATAACTACCTATATCTAGTTCATAGAAGGTACTACAGAGATAGAGGTACCAGGAAGTTTTCATGTTCCTCAAACAGTCTTGGACACTGGTTTTGATTTTTCCAAATTAATTTAGTTATTGCTAACCATTAGCATTCACTGTAGCCATCTTTGCTGCGATGATTGTAAATCAATGCGATGTCATCCAGAGAGGCCCATCTAGTAGGCAAAACAAATAGAAAGCAAAACGGGAGGAATGCTATTTCGTAAAAGTTTTTCCTGTTGCTGTTCACGACGAACCGAGTGAGTTTGGTAGGTGCAGAATGAGATAAACCCTAGCCTAATGACTCTGGAGTCTCGTTTGACTGTAGTTTAGAGGTCGTACTGCTAGTAACAAGACCACATACAATCACTACCTACAGTAATGGTAGTAGCTACAGAGCAGCAGCAACTTCACTTACTCAATCTAGTAATGAGGTAGTTTAAATACTATAAGATCTGTTTTTCTTTACAAAGCAGTGGTCTACCATTTTATGTTTAGATGACAAAGCTATAAAAGCTATAAAGGGGATCAATGCACATTGAGAGACAGTTAACTGTTAGCTTCTTTTGATAATTGAGGCCAGTGTCTAGGCAAAGGTTCCTGCAAAAGTCTTTGCACCTAATTTGCTACTAGCAGAAATTGGATGGGCAGCAGGAAATGGTTATAGATGGTTAAGTTGATTCTGATGTGCCTCACGGTATTTGCATGAACACCTGGGTACTTATTAGGAAAACTTAGTAGATAGGCATTTTCAAACTATGTTTTCAACAAAATATTAGTAGCGCTCAGTATTAAAGACCACAAGTCGGCCAATTACCTGGGGGAGCAAGTTGGAGCAGACTTAAGCAGGTACTAAGCTGGTGAGGAACAAGTCTGTGAGTAGGTAGCAGGGTGGCAGGGGCCCTTGTCTCTTGAGACCTGTCTTCTAATGGCGCTCTGATGACCGGGGCCCACTCCACACCTCTGGGGTAGTCCTGTTGTAACATTCATGGTCCTGCTTCATCAAGACATTCTCAGTGATTAACGGGCCAGCGCTGAAGGTTAATCAGTCCAAGCTCCAAGTGCTTAGAAAGACCTCGATCCCGCTCCTACAGTTCAGGTCAAAAGGCAGTGCATGTTAAGAACACTTCAACCTCACGACAATTGATGCCCTCCACAAGAATGAGGTTAGATTTGGTCATAATGATATTGAGGACGCCAGTGGCATACCACTGTGTACTTATAACTATTAGTAGTGTTTGCTTAAATCTAAATTTTCTTCACAAGAATAGCTTCGATGTCCCTAAAACAGCCTGAAAGAACGCGTTTGAATTTTACATCATCAGTGCTGGTAAGCATTGGGATGTCGCCATTCTAGATGACATTGCAAATCAAAGTAATATTATTCAAAATATCCCATAATATTTGGCAATCGCTGCTGTTTAGCTTTAAAACTTAGTGCAGGGTCAGTAGCAATTATAATACGATTATTGTATGAAAAGGCTCTAGTTGCAGGGATATATATATATATTATATAGTAGGTAGCAGGGTGGCAGGGGCCCTTGTCTCTTGAGACCTGTCTTCTAATGGCGCTCTTCAGATGGCCGGGCCCACTCCATACCTCTGGGATAGTCTCTATATATATAATATAATATTGAATAATATTACTTTGATAGTCATATATATATATATGACCATCCAGGTCTCACTGCGTCCATGGATAAGGCATGCATCTGCAGACCCCAAGTCTCATGTTTTCTCATATAGTGTGATCCTAATCTCATCACTGAGGAGCAGTCTGGTCATGCAGTACTTTTCCAGGGATATAGCCATACCTGGCATTTCTAATATAAATACCAGAGGGCCAAATCATTTCCCTTCTCTCTCCGTCAGTCTCCATTCTTTAGGGGTCGTAGTTTGAACACCATGGCTTGAGCAATCCGACCAGGTTATGGTAGCTTTTAAATGATATTGCTTACTTTCTACACAGCGCTACTCACTGCATAGTTGGTACCGTTCCTTATAAGGTATCTAAAATCAGATTCTCACAAATGATCCAAACTGAGATGTCAGGACTGAGTGCAGTGAGTTCAATGCACTTAGAGCACAGTAACCCCTGCCTAATGACTCCCAATCCTGGTGGATCCTCTGCTTGCAGCTTAGAGGTCGCACTGTCAGTGATAAGACCACACACAAAGGGGCTTGTTACTCATAGAACAGGATGGGCACGCTGGGCAGCCAATGAGGGAAACTGCAAAAGCTGCTCCTTTTGTATTTCTTTCAAAGCACTGCAGTAGTGGTTCATTAAAGCACCAGGGTTCATAGCTATAGATTTCGCTACCAGGTTTAACTACAGCTTTCGATATTGTTACATGCAGTAATAAAGGTAATAGATAAAGCAGCTTGGTTACTGCAGCAGCTGCGCAGCAATCGGCAATGGTCCATTAACAGTGTTGTATCTTCAGTCATAAAACTGGCCAAGAATTGAAAGGTGGCGATGTGCCAGATTATATGATACTTTCTTCACTGGTATAGGTGAAAAACGATTTGAGAGCCTAGGTGATAAGCTGGTGATTAGTAACATTGGCGCGCTTGTTAAATGAAATCGATGTTCACAAATTGAGCGGGATAGAGCATATTAGTGCAACCGTTATGAAAGACGCTCTTTTGATTCTAGCACCCAAATTGACATGCCTAATGGACAACTGTCTCCATGGTATAGCTTTCCCCACAGCCTGGTCTACGGCTACTGTGGTCCCATTGCCTAAGTCTGGTTGCGATAGAGAAATCGGTAATTAGCGACCAATATAGCTACTGCTAATGCCCAGTGAAATCATGGAAAGGGTTGTGTATGAAGATATATACAGCAGACTAGAAAATAATAATCTATTTCAAATTGTCAGTATGGCTTCCGCGCATCCAGGGGGACAAGTGACGCAGTCTTTATCCTAGTCAATGATATCTTCAGATCACATGACAACAGGGACCCGCTGGTTGCTTGCTTCCTGAACATGCGGAAGGCTTTTGATTGTATTCACCACTCAGAGCTGCTTACTCTTGTGAAGGAATTTAATTTGCCAGAAATTTACTGTGATTGGCTATATGCGTACCTGAGAAACTGTACGCAATGTGTATTGTGTAGTAACACCAAATCCAGCCTTGCCAAAATAAATTTAAGAGTCCCACAAGGATCTTTATTGGCGCCCCTATTATTCATCTGTTATATAAACAATCTGCCAAAATTCGTATAAAATTGTGGTGTTTTAATGTACGCTGATGATGTAGTGTTTTATACAAGTCGCAGTAGTCTGGGAGAGTCGTGTACTCTCTTCCGGGAAGGTGCTATCGTAGTATACAACTGTTTTACACGCAGCGGTCTGTGTATGAATGCTGACAAGGTGGTAGGTTTCACCCATGAGCAACCCGAGGTACAACCAATATTGAACATAAGGTTGGGTAATAATATACTCTCTACCTGCTCCCAATATGAATACCTAGGAATTATACTGGATAGCACTTTAACTCTTGAGCGCACCATTACGAAAACAGTAGGTAATACTAACTTTAGGCATGTCATGCTAAGAAAAATGAGAGGCAAAATGACACACCTGACTGCAATGCTCATTTCCAAACAAACTATGTTACCGGTAATGGCCTACTACAGCTTTCTATTTTATGGTGTCACAGACTCACAGCACAAGCGTCTACAGTTGACACCAAATAAGTGCCTAGGAACATGCCTAAATGTTCGTATACGGCACCATGTCTCTGATCTACACAGAAATGCTAAACGATTACCTTGCTGACAGATATGATTTACAACTGTTACAAATGATACACAAAATATGCATATGGGAATAACCATGATTGTGAAAGAATGGGATTGGTACTCCAGAGGCCAGTGGCGGGGGGGGGAGGCAAGTGATGCACTCTAGCGGTACTGGCCTGTTGAAATATGGAATAAAACTCCCCGCAGAGTGTCGCCTTGCGGCATCAAAGGGCATCTTCCGCCAAAAAGTGAAACCAATTGTAGCAGGCCTCTACATTGAAAGGCAAAGAGCCAAAGGTTTATTGAGATAAATGTCGGACTCTATATAAAACAGTAAAACCGTAAAACGGTAGAACTGTAACATTGTACTATTGCTTGATTTACCCTTATTCTATTAAGTTATGCTGCTAGATACACTTTTGATTTATATCATATCACATATATACGTAATATTGTGAATACTATATCATACCATGGAATCAAAACATTGTACCGAATCAGGGAAATGTATTCTCATGTTGAAATGTAAGGCCACTTAAAATCGATTATCAGCTTTGCGGACACTTTTTTGAAAAATTTGGTGAGGGAGTGAGGCTTTTATTTTTTTTGAATGCTTTTTTCAAGACCGCAAAGGATGTTGCTTTTTCTTTTTTCCCCCCATTCAAGTTGACGAGGGAGGTATTTTTTATTTTTTTGGATTCTTTTTTGGAATTACATGTATAGTTTCAATGTCAGACAGTATCAACCCTGCAAGGGCTGCATAGTAATGTAATATTTTATTTCCCTTTGTCATGATGGTTGGAAAATCACCTGCTCTTAGATTGAAGCGGAAATTTGACTTTTTTTTCTTTTTTGAGGGGATAGGAGCGCCCATTTTGACTGTATTTTTATTGGAAAGGCTAAAATAAGGTTGATGCAGCCCTTTTAGAGAGGTGCGGGCGGTATCCGCAAAGCTCTTAATCAATTTTAAGTGGCCTAAATTGTGTTTGAAAATCACTCTGTGCATATAAACACATTTATGAACTCAAAACACCATGGATGAAATAGAAGAGTAGTGGAATGGTTCCTTATACGTTCAGGAACAGTTACACTTTTCATTCTGGTTGTGACCTGTTGGTTGGCTACAAGGCCCATTCCCTACAGAGTCACTGATCCCAATCTACTGTTCCTTGCACAGACTCAGGCAATGGGAAGACAGTAAGAGGTTATAGACGATATGAGGTGATTCTCGGATGCCTGATGATTTGTGAGGTAACACCTGGCTACTTGTTAGAAGTCCTCCTGGATTAACTATATGGGACCTATCATTATTGCAATTTGACCGGCTTACCGGGCTTATACCTCTAGGTTATGAAAGATATTTTTTTTATAAACCCTGTTGGTTAAGTCATTTACATTTACACCAGAACACCTTGCCCCTCCTGTACCTCTAGTAGGGAGCTAGACATAGAGATGCATTTACATGTTATCAAAGATTGCAGTGTATCTTATGTTAAGTGTATACAGAAATCCATTGGGAGCTCAGAATAAATTTAAAATCTGTGACAAAACGTGGGAAAACGTGACATTAGGGGAAAACACCTTTATTTAAGTTCATGTCTTCAGCTACAATTTGATGCTTCAAGCATCAAAATATTTAAAATAGTTGCTGAGAAATGACATCTCAAACATGGGATGGTAGGGACATGTAGGAATTCAGAATAGACTGCAATGCGATCACATAGCAATCTATTAAATCATAATTATTAGAAATTAAACCAATAAATGGATATTATTGTACATAGATCTGGATCTGGTAGGAATATTGGCATTCTGTTTTCAGTTCTGAAATCCTCATGGAAGGGGCAATTTAATGGGGATAATTTTTATTCCAAAAGAATGAATTGATGGTTGCCATGGCAACCAAATATCAACAAATGGGCTAAAAATGGCTAAAAACGTTCTTTTTACATTCCAAATAGGACCAATTTAGAATGAAAATAGAATTTTGATAATAGCCTAAAAAGATTCCTTGTGAAAAGTTGGTCTAAAGTCATTTTATCTTAAGTACTCACATTTTTAGCTATATTTCCTGAAACATCACGTTTAGAGCATTTCTGGCTATTCCCCCTAATGTTACGATTTCCTAGCTTTTGTCACAGATTAGACGTTCTAACAATTTCCGATTACTCACCACATGATCCAAGTACACTCTTTCTTGCCATTTGTGTCTAAAGAAACTAAGTACAAAGGAAGAGTATTTGTCAAGGACAGTAACCCTTTCCTAATGACTTCCAATCCCAGTGCACCCTCTGCGTGTAGCCTAGAGTCAGTCATAAGACCCCACACAGACCGGCTTGTAACTCAAAGAACAGCTCAAGCACTGTGGGCAGCTGATGAGGGAAACTGGACAGGCTGCTCTTTTCGTATTTCTTTCAAAGCAATACAGTAATGGTTCTTCATAACACCAGGGTTCATAACTATAGATTTCCCTACAAAATTTCATCTTCCCTACAGTATTCAATACTGTTACATACAGTAATATGATAACTCGGTGACAGCAGAGGCTATACTGAGCCTTTGGCAATGGTCTACCATTAGTGTTGCATCTTTAATTTCAAATATGGATAAATTCTTAAGCAGTGGAATGGTTGGGGACAGTTAAGGTAGGTTTTATAATCTTGCCCTGTTTAATGTTTACATGGTCCCACAGCAAGCGGGTAGGTGGTTAAAATATGAACCAAATTGATTATAAGAAATTCCTTAATATTTCCATATCACTGAGGATTTGATCAATTACATCTACACCATTACACCTTGAACCTCCTGTAATTGGAGTTGATCTGTAGCAAGACATAGGGAATCTTCTGAACATCAAGCAATACAGGGGGGGGGGGCTGAGTATGCAACCTGTAACAATTAGGGACGAGATGCAAAGTATCAACTGAGCTCCCACTAAGATGGTGAAGCATTCTGAGATGTACACAAGTGCTATCCTGGAGATTTGGCAATGTTGTTAGCACAGCCTACATTGTCACCGTGTGTCACCGTAATGATCGGCTGAACATGCAATCGGTAACAACTTCCTGAAATGAGTAGTGGAATGTGGGCTGAGCTCCCTCTGAGCTGTTCCGGCACTCTGAGCTGCAACTGATTCGGACATGAGAGGAAAGAGTACACTCTAAGATGATTGTAACCGTTTCTATGGGTACTATTATCTTAAAACACCAAAATAGATAAGGTGTGTTAATTCATGCAGTTCAAATAGCTCCAAACTGGTCATTGGTGTGGATTCCCCCCAAACCTCCCGCCTAACTTTACCATTTCTTCAAAGATCGTTGATTGAGAGGACATGGATTCCTCCTCTACCAGGATCAATGTAGCTTATGTCCCACCCTGATTTATATCATTCTGTAGAAGAGTCCATGGGTTTATCTTCCTCCCTTTCCTAAATCATTCATTGTCTGAGTGAATCCTGTCACCGTCATAACTGTAGTTGGCTGAATCAGCTGTAAAATGAAGTATCAAGCGTGAGGAAAGTACCTACTTGAATCAGCACTATCTTTTAAGAAAGTTCTAGACAAACAATGTCATTAACCTCTGTCATGTTTACTGTTCTGAAGGCTCAGACAATTTTAACTACTAACGGTTGTGTTCACTGTAAGGGTTTGATCGGCCTCCAAGGTTTCATTTTGTTGGAGGCCAATTTGAAATCCCATAAAGCTCTGTCTAAGACCTGGCTCTGTGGAGCTGCCTTTGGCTGTCTTCATCAAAGTATTCAGAGACGGAAGGTAACCATTTAAGGCCATTATTATCATTTAAAACCTTGATGCACAAATGTAGCCTGGGTGAGTAATGCACCATGTATGCATACATGCAGCATTACCATCCTACGAGGATTGGTCATACACACAATAAATATGTACATACAATGCTCAAAGACAGTGATTTTGTTTATCATCAATATAAATGAAAATTAGCATTACACTGTTTTAAAGGTGTAAAGAATGGAACCACATAGCCCTCCTTCTCCAACTCCTAGCAGGCCATAGTGAACACAAAACGCCTATTTATACCCTAATGATGTTGTCTCATACGGAGTCTGAGGCACCAGAGGTGCACTGGAGATCATATTGGTCACTTTATCCAATTAATACCGTACGCACACCACAGCATTTGGGCAAGGCATTGGAAGATGTATTTCACTTTGTCAGCTACTTCATGTTATCATCATTCTTTTTGTACAATAAACCACAGTGTATAGATGTTTGCCAAATATGACAGCACATGCTATATCTAATCTTGAGAATGGGTAAAAGTCACAAAATAACCCAAAATCTTGTCATACTCCAATGTTTCTTCATGAAAGCAGTCTTCTGTAGGAAATGGTTCCATGTGTGCGACTACTCTATAGGCAGTATTCCACTGACGGAATCACGGCCGATTCTCCCATAAGTTTAAGATTGTAGACTTTTATTGGATGACGGAATTAGGTGGAACATATGTGTGCCAACCACCACAAAATACTTCATGGCATAATGAGGTATATATATATATATATATATATATATATATATATATATATATATATATATATATATTTATTTATATGTATATATATATATATATATATATATATATATATATATATATATATATATATATTCATATATATATATATATATATATATATATATATATATATATATATATATATATATATATATATATATATAAATATATATCAGGATGAAGAATAGTTTAAGTAGCAGCTCAAACATGCAGGACAGCATAGATCCATAAGGGTGTATTCCACTGACGTCGGGCGGCCGAAATTCCGTCATCCAATAAAAGTTTGATGTCAAAATACATTCGTGTTATTTCACTTTGCAAGACTACAATGATGACTCAAACTTGTTTTACAAGTATGCAGACAATGATTTCACAGTGATAGAGTGAAATACAAAATAAAATTGATGCTTTGTCATGTTCAATGGGGTTTTATATTTCCAAAACATAGCTAGACCAATTATTCTCTACACAACTCTAGGACCATCTTGTTGTGACAGTTTTAAAAAGGCCTACTTGTCCTAATACATCAAGGCATTACTTTAGTTTATGCTGTCATCTATAACCTTTCTTCTAAAATGCAAAGCAAAATGATGTTCATCAAAATGTCACATATTATTTCAAAATGTGGCTCCGAACCCAGTGTGGAATTGAGGTTTTTGTACCTTCATCCGGCTAAAGAAGGGTGCACAAAATAGATCCAGCAAGCAGCAAATGGTGCACGATACATGCTTCCAGAGGCCTTAAGTCTCAAATCTTCTGTAAACCTGTACAGAATTGGGTAGGAAAAGGACGTGGACATTGGTTGGGGGAGTGCATGCAGTGAGTACAGTGCATTGCAGACAGAGCACATGACTGTCACCCTTGCCTAATGACTGCAGATGCTGGTGAGTTGTTTGCTTGCAGCTTAAAGGTTGTACTGTTAGTAATAAGGTCTCACACAGAGCAGTCTGGGGCTTACAGTTTTTGTAGCAGCTATAGAGCAACATCAGGTTGGCCATATGTCCAATGAGGTAAGTAAAAATGTAATTGTACACTCAATACATAGAAAGTAGAATATTATTGAGCGCGACTCATCAGTAAGAAAAACATGAAAGAGACATTGTTTCCTAGACAATTCTCTGCCATCATGTGTTAAGGAAGTTGTTGTTCAAGATTAATGCAGTGAGATCAGTGCAGTGCAGTGCCGTGCAGACAGAAAATGGTAGTTCTTGCCTAATGACTCTAGATGCTAGTGTGACCCAAGCTTGCAGCTTAGAGGTCTTACTGTCAGAAACGAGAACACACAAAGAGAAGCGTACAGTAATTGTACCAGCTACAAAGCACCATTCCCACCTGCTCAGGGCTGCTAATGAGCTACTTTGGATACCACCAGCACACTTAGACCAGAGTTTGCACTGGTCTATCATTACTTTTCAGTGGCGTAGGAAAATGGGGGGGGGGGCAGGGGGGCCCGCCCCCCCTAATCATAGAGGAGGGGGGCCCTGAATATGTTAGGGTCCCCCCAAAATCTACCAAGACCCTTTAATGTAATACACAAAATTTCAAAAAAGTACCCTTTTCACATAGGGACATTTGGACCTAGCACCCAATCAGAACTAATAAAGGGCCACAAATACTACTTTTCTATATAATTCCTATATGCACTACCATGATTGGAACCCAACATTTAAGGCTGGCTGGATTGAGGCTCCCTGGGCCCCCCCCCCCCCAATGAAGATTTGTTTCCTACCCCTCTGCTGTTGTAGCTCCAGATGACATTTAAAATCCATGCAAGGGGCCAATGCACGTTAAGGGGGATTTAAATACACTTCTCAGTAATTGTGGCCAGTTTGTAGGCAACTGAGGGCTGTGTCTCACGAGCCTAGGCCAATGTTTTTGTCTCTGACCGGGTGCCGTCTCTGACCAGGTGCTGTCTCTGACCGGGTGCCGTCTCTGACTGCTCTAGCATGATAAGGTCAAAATACCAACAGCAGGAAGCTAATTATGATTATAATTACAATCACATAACAACCGCCATAACGTTTTTACAAATCCTTATATATATGAGTATATTTCTTTCTAAAACACCTTTTTTCTGACACCTGGTCAGAGACGGCACCTGGTCAGAGACGGCACCTGGTCAGAGACGGCACCCGGTCAGAGACAAAATCATTGGCTCAAGTTCGTGAGACACAGCCTGAGCTGAAGTTTTGGAAAAGTCATTGTACTCCATCTGCGCTGATGTCACAAGGACAAAGTAGAGGGGCAGGTAAGTGGTAATAATTATGTGGAGCAAGATGCTCCTGGGTTGTATACGGCATAAACTCCCCACTTATGTTGTTTCGGCTATTTCTGGCCCTTTTCAGGCTTATACCCCTACAGAATGACCAGTTTTGCATCAATTTATTTAAATGTTTGGTATATGTGAAAAAACATCCTAATAATTCGGGAAATCTTTATTTTTTGTGTATTGGCCCAATATTTGTCATTTTCTGGCCCTCCAAAGGCCCAAAAACCCCTTAAAACGTCAAAAACGCTAAAAATGTCATGTTTTACATGTCTCCTATGTGTACTGAGGCAGTAATAGCTTATTCCTAATATCATTTTTTATTAGGTCTATGGTATAGTCAATTGATTCACGAAGATTTCATTAGATATGTTCCGTATTTTTTTCTCCACAGTCATTTAAGTGTGTTTTGTCAGCAAAATATTCAAATGTCATTTCAGGTTGATACCTCTATATAGTAAATGAAGAAGATCCACACAGTCTCTATTGTATCCCAGATTGTGAGGTAACTCTTGTGTCTTCTGCTGGAAAAAAGAAATTTTGAAAAATATTCAATAATCTTGCCTCCAGGAGCATATGTCGATTGGGATACATATTTTCCGTCACGGAGTCACCCGGAATATTCGTCACAGAGTCACCAGCCACCCTGATGAAAATTTAAACCTTCATAGAATTGTTAATACCCAATATATTTAAGTTATCTCTGGTTTTCCTGTGTCCTACCCACTCCCTCTAATGTTCTAATGCAAAAATCCACCATTTTTATGATTATTTATACAAGAAATTATTTCGGTCACGGAGTCAACCGGGTGACTCCGTGACGTAAAATAGGTTAATAGGGGTACTTTAGGCCTATACTGTGCAAATTTGCTCTAACCAGATATCATGATGCTTCATATTTCCTAAAGTACACATGATCAGGACACTGTAGAGTGAATTTAACCAATAATGGGACCATTTTGAGGAAACTAGGGTAAAGTTGAGAGTATGTAGTTGAAATGTTCATATTTCTGATAAATGTTCAAAATTCATCGGGCTGTATCTCAAAAACTATTACTCAGAGGATATCCATTCTTGGTATGCTTCAAGATATATGTTGGCCCAGCTTGTGTACAAAATTATTAGTTGCTGTGATGTATTCAAAACCTAATGTTCATGATCATGGATTTTTCGTCATGGAGTCACCTGAAAAAAGGACAATAAACTTCACGAGGCGATAAAAACTGAACCGCTAGGGTTAGAAATGTATCAAAAAGTGTTCCAAGGAGCCAAGACATATACCTTTCAATATACTAAACTTGTTTAAACATATTAAGAACTTTCTGATTTGCCCTTCCTCTATCCGAAAACAACATGAGTTTGAGCCATATTTCCTTCCAACTATAATGATACTGAAAATCTGATTGTAAAAATCAAGTCCACCAAGCCTAGAAACAATCGTTAAACTATTTCATATGTACACATAGCGGTGTAGTCAAGAGTGAAGATGCTTAAAGTCTAATAGGAGATTCTATATGAAATCGTTTACGCATATGGAGTCCCCTATCTGGATAGGTATAGACTAGAGAAATGGGGTCTGCAGGAAGGGGTGGGGTGTTGAGATAATGTAATGAAGGAGAACGACCAGGAGGGAGACCCGGGAGGAGAGGTGTGCAGAAGGCAGCAGGGGAAGAAGCAGACAGAGCGAGGTGGTTATACATATCCTGGATAATGAAGGTCAAGTCAAGTAAATCTTCAACATAACTTGTTGCGTTCCTTAATTGTAATTGCCATTGATCTTACACATTACCCAGGTTACAATTATCTCTAGCTCTAGCAGGAAGCCAGACACGAGGTGGCAATTATAATTATGCCCTAAGAAACACAGTAGGTGTTTTACCTAATACCTGGTTAATGCATCTGAACATTAACCAGTCATATTTCCTATTTAGATAGGTAGCAGAACACCTGAGGTGTAAGACCTTGAGACCCGAGGCAAATGTCATGGTAAAGATAGCCCGGGGGGGAGAGAGAGAGAGAGTGAGAGAGAGAGAGAGAGAGAAAGAGAGAAAGACAGAGAGAGAGAGAGAGAGAGAGAGAGAGAGAGAGAGAGAGAGAGAGAGAGAGAGAGAGAGAGAGAGAGAGAGAGAGAGAGAGAGAGAGAGAGAGAGAGAAGGATAAAGCGAAAGTATAATGTTGGGAAATAATTAATTTGCATACACTGCACATCAGCTACTAGGAAGTTGTGAATAATCAAATCAAGTCTCGAAATACCAGTAATAGCAGCATGTTAATCGCATTCGTTTGCAATACCTTCCTCATTACTATCTGAATATGTTGGTCAATACGCAGGCAATATAATGTTACATATTATTCCGCAACATGTATATGCCTCTTACCCTATGTACAAACCTTAAATCCCCTCCCAGCTATTTGCCAAGATAGCACAGCACAGTGTCTCACGCTGTCGCGTTAAGGACAGGCCGAGCATGTAAACTGCAACAACTTCCGATGGAGAACAGCTCAATGTAGGCTGAGCTCTCACTAAGTTGCAGCAACTCTCTGAGCTGGAACTGATTCAGACAGGCACACATGTCAAGACTGTATAGGGTTTGGTAGTGCTGGGGTGAAGGGGACATGGAATGGAACGTAGTGGGTGTAATGCGGGTATGTATAGGGAGTGATGGGAGAGGGAAGTAAGGGTCTGTGTCATCAGGGGGGAGGGGGGGCGGGAAGAGAGAAAGATGTTTAAGGTCAAAACGGAGAAAACAGTCTATATGAATTGTTTTCCACTGTGCCGGACATTCAGAGTCCCCTATCTGGTTTGCGATAACGGGGGAAAGAGTGGAGTGGGTGATTTAGGGGTAGAGGCTGAGAGAGACAAAGAGTCAGAGAGAGAGAGGTAAGGGGATAGGGAGACAGGACAGGGCATACAATGATTTGTTTTTTGGAAATACAAGATCTCCTATGCTTAAGCACTGGATGGCCGTATTCAATGGGGCCATTGAATACAATGTGGCCGTATTCAATGGGCTAGGAAAAAGTAGTTTTCCCTTAATGAATGGCTTCAAATAAAGAAAATAGGGGCTGGGGCGCATCCCACGAAGCTGCAGGCTGCCCCAGCCCCCACTTGTGAAATACAACAGAGACGGTATCAATGGGCGTTGGCATTTGACTATATATTGGAAGGCAGTACGAGAGAGAAGAGCAATGTGAGACGGACATAGACGACAAGAAGAGGAACCGTCTACCAAGAGACAGGCATACAGACAAGCATAGAAAATCAGAGAGAGAGAGAGAGTTAGAGAGAGGGAGAGAGAGAGAGAGAGAGAGGGAGAGAGGGGGAGACAGAGAGAGAGGGGGGGAGAGAGCAACAGAGACAGATGAAATAACTGTAAGCGTCGACATGGATGAAAACAGACGTAGGGAGTTGGTAGTTTAAAGCAAACCTTCAGATAAAATGATACAGGAATGACAGTGCTGTAGATGATGGGTTGGCCCCCACCGGCCCACTCCCCCACACACCAACACCCAGAGTGACCAGCCGGATAAGCTGCTGAGGAGACCTTTGGGAACTGAGCTTTACTAAGCTACTCAGCATGAGCTCTGTCCTGACATGCAAGCTGATAGACATAGGACTATCCACCACTTTAGTAGCTGTCATACTAAACCTTGGTGCAGGTAGATTTATAGACATCTGTTATAAATATTATACTGATTTCTATAGTGCACAGGTTTATGGAAGTACAGAATGGATTTCTGTGCATTTGGCGGCCATATTGGATGTTGGTTAATTATGCACTACTAGCAACGGAAAAATCCTTAAAATCAGTAGATTCTTGAAAATGATTCAAATCTTCTGGTTAGTAGTGCATTGATTGAATTAGGAAATGCTCTCAAACCGTTCATTCCACATTCCTTCATTCCCGCCCCGTCCTCACCCCCTGTAGTTACAGCTTCTGACACTGCCGACTCTCATCACTCGAAACGTGTCAATACCCTAATCACAGGAAGAGAATACAGAAAATAGTATCATTCTTTTCATGGAAAATTTAAGAGCTACAAAAACTAACGAGGGGTAACCCTGAAAAATATACTGCTGACTACTAAAGAAATACCCCAATCATGGGTCATCAATAAATATTATAGCCAGAGAAATGGCAAATTACCTTATGAACCGTCAAATGTATCCCTTTTCCTTAAAAAATATATAAAGTGCTCCCCTGACCAAGGTCCCTTGCGGGTGCGTGCCCATGGTCATGAGATAGACCTTTTCCTTGACATCGTGCTCATGAGGCAGTGAGCATAGTATGTAATTTGCGCCCAGCAGGAGTTCAGGTAATACACTGAGTCAACTCCTATCCTAAACTGTTACAGCTCGCATGCTCGCCTGCCTGTTAGGAAGGTGACATATACAGCTCTGAGCTGCTAATGTGGCCAATTGTGCAGGATATGTACAGCCTGGAAATAGTCCTATACCACAGGATGATTCCTGATATAGCTCATGTTTACCATTGCAATGGATTGGCCATCCAGTTTGGATCATTTCGGAGTAAGCAATTAGGTAGCATTCTGACTGCTTTAGCTTACCCATGACCCTAGAAGCGGTGGTTAGACTTTAAATAAGCAAATATCATGCGCTGGGTACGACGGTCCACATGTATATACCACTTCCCATGTTGATCTAGTATGAGTGATTTCAGTTTCTTAAAATAATTGCATATTTAATAGGTTAGAGTGGCAATGATTGTAATATGTTGGTGTCAATGCATGATGAGATGGTACAAGGTGTGCACAGTGTTTGTTATCGCCATATGACCGGATGACAGCTGGGCCCACATTAGACACATCACGAAAACCTCCTTATGTTATAGAATTTGGCGAGTAATCAGCGAGGTTTGGATTAGCAGGATGAGCAATAAGGTAGTGTTTATGATTCATCAAACTGGCCAAATTACAATGCAGGTGTACGACTCGTCATTTCCTTATTGTCCTCAGCTATTACAGCCTGTGCAGCGGTGAACATCAAATGGGATAGTGGCAATTTCATCATTTTCCCAATGTTCATGTACTGTAGTAGCTAGAGCATAATATGCATTTCTGTACATATATACATAATGTTCATGAATAATTTGGTCAAACAAATTATCTTAATTGAAGGATGAAACCTTACATCAAAGTACCAATAAAAATATGTTTATGAGCAGTGTTGGGTGGTTAGCATGCATTGAGAGTTCAAACTAAAGCTAATTAAGACTAAAGCCAAATGGGTTGACTCTCCAGGCAAGTAAAATCTCAGCCAGAAATAACAGAGAATCCTTCCAAACATTATGTGGTTTTGTTGTACAACTGGCCATTTATTGAAATCCTTATGCACTGAGTGATTTGAATCACTCGTGTTTGGATCACTCGTGTTTGGATCACTCGTGATGTGACGTTTTACTTGGACTGTCCTTTCATTGCTTTAGGAGTAAATACTATGTGGCACATATTTCAACACTGTGTACGTTAGAGCATGTGTCATCGACATAAAGCAACATGATGGTGTATTTTTTCTCTTACTGCATTGAGTAAGGTTTACCTTCCTCAGTTTGCATTTTACTAATGTTACAGTTACTTTTCATATTTGAAATCAGAAAATGCAAAGCCATTGTAACTCATGGTACAATGTTAATGAAGATACAGGTAACTAAAAGTCTATAGATCTTGGTATACATCCGTTAGATATCCCCAACTTGGAATGAACCAACTAATTAGCCATATAGAATCAGTACAGTATACTATTTATATATGTAGGTTAAGCCAACTGTCAGTACAATGTCGATCTAGTTGTTTCTGAGACGGTGTTGCTGCCATAAGTGGCATGCTCAGTCTCTGTCTATCATCATACCTTCAACGTAACCTGTCTGATAGGACCACGCACTCCCCAGCCTACATTCCGATTTCACCTACATATGGGTTTTCTTTTTTTTGCACTATTGAATCTAGTGCTACATGTGTGCAGAGTAGACATTGTTGGAATTAGTTTTTTTACTACATACAGACTGGTTATACCAACGATTTTCACGCCTCGTTTTCTCTTCACTCCCTACACATCCGGAAGCACACATCCGAAAGACATGTCATACGTACTACACCTATTGTCATGCAAATAAGTCTGACTGTGTGAAAATGTTGCATCTCTATCTGGGGCTCAGCCAAATGGAGTCACTATGAGGAAAGTGTTTTCCAAGCCTAGCATTTACCGTTTAAGGACTTCATAATGTTGCACAGTCTAATTTCACTTCTACTTACTTTGCGCCAGTGCAGTCCTTGCAAGTAGTCCAACCATGCTGTACTAAAGTGGCATAGTATAAGAATATCATCCTCCGGATGATGTATCACCTAGACTTGCTCATCATTATGCTTATGCTGAATTGATGATCATCCCATTGGATACCATTGACTTACACACTCCCTCGCTGTCACTGTGTAGCCCATATCCATCCGGCATAGGCTTTACTGATACAGGCTATACGTCGGGAATAATGACAAATAGCAAAAAGCAAAATGGATGTTCTACAATGGCCTCATCTTTAGATGGATAGGAAGCAGCAGGTTCTGACTCTGAAGGTAATACAAAGTATTAACTGATTTATCAACCATACCAGCCTGATCAACTGGTCACATCCACTGTACACCACTTAGTAATACGATTATGCATGCACTTTCTAAAGGACAGGGTGATCACTAATAAAAATATGCATAATCATCATACACCCACACAGTACTGGCGAATAGCCCCTTTTTAGAGTTCCACTTACTCGAAAATGAGTAGGTTGCGATGTGTTACCATACAAACGGTCAATGTCACAATCTGCTTACCATTTTGGTACCATACAAATATCAAGCCCTTTGTTCCATTAAAACATGTTTTTGATCAAACATATTAAGCTCTTTGTTTATATCATACATGTTTAGACTGAAGCACACCATGGCTGTGGAATGCTTGTTTAAGAATGTAAAGGAACCCATTGTATTTACCATTGTAATCCAGATAGTTTAGACATCTTTAACTCCATTGCTATTGCGTATTGTTGCATGCTTTAGCTCTTAGAGTTCAGTGCGCTCAGCATATTACGTATTGTTACTTGAATATGTAAAGGCTGTCTCCTGTTAGCAAAACAGAACATGGATTGAATACAATCAATGCACTTGAGAATAAAATAGAAATGTGTTTACGCAGAGCACACATGTACATTTATCGGTATTCATTTAACTTTATTCCTCAACCAAACAGCACTAGCACTTTTATTTGCCAATCTACATTTGTGAATTACTCACGTCTGATGAGACACTAAGCTTAAAATCACAAATCATTATTCCCTAAAATAAAAATACAAAGTATTTGTAGATTTGGCCTCAATGACTATGCTTGGAAATTATCTAAAAATCCAACAGTTAAACTCTCAATCCTGATTATGATTGATCGAGAGTCAGCATCCAGAACAAAGCACTGCCTTCTGAAAGGATGAAGCCTTCTTAAGTTCTTACTATTACTTGCTTCAGTGGATGCCCCAGAGCTCGCTTTGTGGTAGCATAAATACGAGACAGTATCACAAACCGTTCTTAATTGTACTTGATAATATTACTTCCCTCACTATTAGTAGACACTGGCAAATTTCACTTCCTTGTATAATGCACTGTAAAAAAGTTGTTGTTCGTGAACAGCAAAATTTGCTGTAAATGTACAGTACTTTAGCTGTAAAGAATAATACCGCAAATTTTACTGTACATGTACAATTCTGTTACTGTAGATGCAGGTTACGGTAGTGACTTGTAGATCTACAGAAATATGTAATATATGAGGTCGTGGGATCGATCCTTGGTCTAGCCACCTCTCATTAGGGATCTTTAGCAACAAGGCTGTACAGACATGGCTGAGGTAGCTTATATCCAAATATGACCATTTGTAACACCGTCTTTGTGGCGCAACGGATCAGTCTCCAACACCACAGGTGGTGAGTTCAATCCTTGGTCTAGCCACTTCTCCTTTTTTTACCTACATCCACCTAAAATCCATTTTCCCCTCACATGGATGATTAAAAATATCACCAGCACTGGGAGGCGAACCCCAGACCTTTACAAATTATAATTAATCAGTTGAGAAGTAGAGTAGAGATATATCCCAATATGAATGCTTGTAACACCGGCTCTGTGGCGCAATGGATCGGGGCCCGTCTCCAACATCACAGGTTGTGAGTTCAATACTTGGTCGAGCCACTGATCTTCATCCACCTAAAATTCGTTTTTCCCTCACATGGATGATCAGAAATATCACCAGCACTGGGAAGTGAACCCAGTACCTTCAGACTATGATTTACAATCTACTGGAACCAAAGTTGCCCCCAGTATTTGGTGCACAGGAACACTACTTACTTCTAACAGTATGTTCTTTGAATTATGTTACAGGTGACTCTATTCTTTAATCAGTGTTAATAAGAGAGGCAATGACGCTTGCTATGCTGACTAATCAAATCATACAGGTAAGATTCTATGATACTTGATCATATCACTTCCTACACAATTCTACACAACTGTAGCCAGTTATCTGTTAAATGCAAGACTTCTTGGTAATTCCCCGTTTCCATAAACAGGTAAAGTTAGTAGTATCGTGATGAGATGAATGCGGACTAGAGGTCATCCAGAGAGCACGAAGCAACAATGGTGAGATACTCAGGAGAATTATTAATTGTGCCATCTCCTCTACCCTCAGGTATTAATTAAAGGAAGTATCTTAAAGAGAGTGATGCTACCTGGATGTTATGAATACTGTACTCTTCCTGTGTCAATTCTGCTTAAGGGAAGAGGCTTTCTCAACACTCTTAGAACGGCATGATCTCTTTAGACTTAGTGCTCGTTTGCTGTGAGGTTGCAGTCTCTTCACCCTGCTTGGCCGCTGCACCTGGAAAGGCTCTTTATTTGGTATTCAATGATGGGTTCCAAAGATGTTTTGATAATGTGATTGTCTTCAAGCCCCTGTGAAGAATGAAATCTAGCCATAGACTCTTGCTCTCCACATTAAATAGATATTATCATTAGCTGGCTTCATCAGGAGATGACACTGATGCTGCTCTGCAGATGCTACAATCAGTGTTAGTAACAGACAGCTGTTTATGTCAACACAGTCCTGTAAAGTAGATTTCTGAAGTAAAAAACCCTCAAAGTGCAGCAGGGTGCTTTAGAATATTATAGACAAAAAAGGACACCATGCTCCTCCAGTGACAGATTGTTCTGTGTGTGGTGTTATTGCTTTCTGATTACTGAAAAACAGACCTTGAAATTCCAAAGCAGTCAACAGCATGCGTCAATGGATGGCCATGAGTTCTCCTTCTAAATTGTTTCATAGCAGTAATAGTTTCAGCTGCCAATGTTATTAACTTTCCCAAGCCATACACATAAGTAAGGGGAGTGTCAAACAGGGGTGAAATTAAGAGTTGAAGATTAATAAACTCACCTAGGAATGACATGCTATTTCAACACATTTGATACGTATGACATAGGAATAAAGCCACTTGTTTTGCCTTGATCTTCTCGAAACACATCAATGGACCTTATAATGCTATTCGGGTTCATGTGAAAATATAAACCCATAACTTTTGGAAAGGACTTAGTAGATAGAGCTGACCAAACCACTTTTTAATTATCTTACTATGGTCAGCCTGTCTGCCCCCTGTAGTCTTCCCTTGATGATAATATAATTGACCTATCACCTTGGACATAACCTCAGGAAGAACTTAAAATATAAGACCTAAGCTATGCAACTGCTTGAGTCTTGGGACCGCAAAATAGAAAGAATCGACCTAATTCTAGAAATTCCTCTTAGTCTGACCCCACAATAAAGTATGGGCAATTAAAGAAATACAAAAGGAGGGAGGACAAGGAAAATGAAGAGGCCGGTATGAAGCAAAACACCCAGGAAAAGAGACACAAAGAAGTGAGGTTCTGGAATAGCCTGTGATAGCATCTAATCCAAGTTTTATTCATAGAGGAAATACCAGGTATGATTATTTCTCCATGAGAGAATGACATGACTATACTCATGGCTGGGATGAGGTTACGACTAAGCTGCATGCAAGAACATGAGACATGATGTCTGTGGACACATGCGTCATCGGCCACTTCCTGCATTGTGAGTCTGACCCCCACTAGATGGCAGGCCAGCTGCTAGTCTAGTCTTCCTCAAACATTTTGACTGCAAGGCTCCAGTTTGCGTGGTCACCTTTTTTTGGCGCTGCCAATCCACCACAGAGGATCAAGCCAATTATCTGTGGTTACATAACATTATGTAGAAATTTAATGTCAACAATACAATATGGAAATTTTGACATCTTTGCTGCGGTACATGGTACAGATTACAGTGGCGGATTTAGGGGGGGGGGGGCACACGGGCCCTCCCCCCCCCCTTGGGAAATCTAAAAAAAAGAAAAAGATATCGGCTTCTGATCCCTGAAATTGGCCCCTTTCTGATGCCACAGCTTTGGCCTTTCTGACCCCTTAGCCTGGCCCTTTCTGACCTTCAAACTGGGCCCTAAACCTGGCCAATTCTGATGTCCAAACCTGGCCCTTTCTACCCTGAAGCCTAGCCCTAAACCTGGCCCTTCCATGGAATAGGCCCCGGGATTAGGCCCTAGACCTTGCCCTTTCTGACCATTAAACCTGGTCCTTTTTGATGCCCGAGCTCGGCCATTTCTGACCACTGAGCCTGGCCCTTTTGACCCCCTAACCTGGCCCTTCCTAACCCTCAAACTGGGCTGTAAGCCTGATCCTTCCTAACCCTGGGATTGGGCCCTAAACCTGGCCCATTCTGACCCAAAACCTGATGATCAAGCCCTGCCACTTCGACATTTTCCAATCTCTTCCAGTTTAAAAATAATGTCCCACCCACAATTCCTCCCACTCCTCTAATTTTATGTCTCAAGACCTTAAAAGATTTACAAGAAAATCCACTCGCCAATCTTGCTGAATGTAACTGTTATTTTACAAGACTGTATTTACATGAAACCTTTTTCTCACGGTGTACCCATACAACAGTTTTACTGATGGGTTCATCGTCTTTTCTTTGCCATGTAAACCTAATACACAAATCGTCGTACCGGTACATTTATTACAAGAAGTACCACACTGTCCTTTTGTTATCAAAATGTACTTGATTAGGCTACCCTTTTTATACTACGCATATATCAGTAGTACTGACGACGACATAGAAAATGTAATTCAACGCTGGATATAAATTGGCAAATAAAAAATACAAAAAAAACAATGATAAACAAACTGATAAAGGATAAGTACATATCTCTCAGCCATGATATATGCGCCAAAATGCACCAGATTTCACCATTTCTAATTTAGACTAATTTTCAAAATTTTCCACTCCAAAAAGATTGTCCCAGCTGCAATGATAGAGAATAATACAGATCTGAGCCATATGTTAGGAGCCAAAATGTACCAGATTGCACCATTTCAAGTTTAGACTTTAGTTTAGACCTTAAAATTTTCCAAAGAAAACTATTTTCCAGCCCCAATCAAACAGAATAAATACAAATCTCAGCCATGATAAATGATGTGCCAAAATACACCAGAATGCACCATTTCAAGGCTAGAAATTGCAAATTTTCTTGGGGGGACATGCCCCCAAACCTCCCTAGTTTGGCCGCTGCGCTTCGCTTGCGGTGGTCGGTAGCATTCACCTCACTTTCCTAGATCTTGGCCCCCCCCCCTTCAAAAATTCCTGGGTCCGCCACTGGATTATAACACCAGAGTTGTAGAGCTTGAGAAATATATGACAGACATGGGGGGGGATGGTGGATGGTGGATTTCAGGTTGGGGGGAGGTATAACCGATTTCAACCCCTCTTGGAGGGGGAAGGGGGTTGTGAGGCCCCTAAGTCTCAAAAAGCCCCTATCCCTCAAATTCTTGTGAGATAGGGGCCTTTTGAGACTAAGGGCACACCTGAAGTCCCTAAATGTCAAAATGTCCCACAAGTATTTGAGGCGTAGGGACCACATTCAAACAACCTCTATATCACATAAATTTGAGAGATAGGGTCCATTTGAGAGATATGGACATGTCAGGCCCCTATCCTACAAAAGACCCCTAAATATCAAAAGCCCTATCCAGCAAAAGTATTTGTAATTAATTTAAAGGTCTGTTTCTTACTTCTGCACTAAGAAAGTGAAAGCGCTATAGTGATGTGAGGCTTTTTTCACTAAAGAAAGGTGCTATATTTTTGGTCCCCCCCCTCAAGATGGGTCCACATTTTTATGTCCCCCCCCCAAATCCACCGACCCCCTGTTGAAATGATGTCTCCCTAAGGAGGGGTTGACATTTTTTTACTCCTCCTCCCGAACCCACCCAACACCCTGTAATTAACAAATGACCATTCTCTTTCCTATTTAGGTAGTGGTAATCTATTACCAATAGGGGGAGGTTGGTGAAAGGTCTTGACCCCTCCTGAGGCAGGATGAGACGTTACTAAGGGTGAGGAGGTATGGGGAACATTATCCTATATCCTATAAATAATGATCTATCTATTGCACATATTCAACTTTTGAGTGATAGTGGCTTTTGAGGGATAGGGACATGCCAAAAATATTTTTGACTTAGGGTCATACCGTTTCGAGAGAAAGGGGCCGTGTAGCACATAGGGACTTCACCTGGTCTCTATATCTCAAACACACTAATTTTGAGGGATAGGGGCCTTTTGAGGGAAAAGGGCCTCACAGGGGTGGCAAACCCGTTTCAGCAAAAAAAGCTGTGTGTATGTGTGATTCAAAGGATGTGTACCACCTCCCTAGGATTGTATACATTGTATACCTTAATGGACTTCAATTAAATCCATCTAACTTGCTGCCCAGCTTACCTAACACTTACTTTCATAGTCTTCCTTTACATTCATTTCTCTTAACAGAAACACTCTATTTCCTACCTCTAGGATGCCAGTTGCTTGAAGGGAAAGGAATCACTCACATCTTCCCACTAAGCAGCACTTCTGTGCATGAGGTCATTAGGTGCCACATAATCTGAATATGGGCAGTTCCTTTCCTTGTCTCATGCCGGCTTATCTCCCCATACACTAAGGGTGTGAGGGACACATTGGGAGCCGTTAGCATTTACATGCAGGACTGTGATTCAGTTCCAGATTTAATACTCCATGATACGCTAACAGGTCCTCAATGCCTAGCACAATGTATCAATGCACTGACAGTAAGCAATTGTGCTGTGATCCTATGTTGTGGTGACATATGAACATGAGGCCTAAAGACAGTATGCTGTCAGGAATTCCATAATCAAGATTGCAGAGTCCCATGAGCAGAATGGATCCGCAAAGGGTTTGCCAGAGTCATGTCCAAAGGCAATACCAGACTATAACCAGAGCTGTGCTGTAGCCTGATACAACAGGACTAATCCAATGATGTTGAGAGGGGGTCGTACAGCTTTCCTAACAGCATCATTAGAAGGCAGGTGCCCCACTACAAAGACCACTCACACTCCACTACCTACTCACAGACCTGCTCCCCATTTACTCAGGATAATTATGCTCAGTACCTGCTCCTATCTGCTCTCCAAGCTATCAGCCTGGCTGTTAGTGGTCACTGATCATTGTCATGCTTGTACCATTCATGTGAGGTCTACTGGGTCATTCCTTGGTTGTTACATAAATGCCAGCCTGCTATTGTGATATCGATCTGATTACATTGGTGAAAAGATTTTAGTCCTCAAATACTAGTGGTGGTCAAGCATATTATCATTGATCCCTCTAACGTAATGTCCTATAAACAGTATGATAGCCTGGTCAGTATAAATCAGTGAACAAGACTTAAGTGCACAATGGATTCTTATCAGCTTTAAAGTAATATGTATGTACAGGGAGCAGCTCAATTGCCTACCAGGAAGGAGTTTAGAGTGGAAAGCTCAGTCATGCTCACTTTCCAAAGTTCTCCTTAGGGACTGATTCAGCTGGTGTTTCTGGCACTTTGGCCAATGTAGTTCTGCCCGGTTAACTTGCCTGATTGTCTGCTTTTTCTTTCTTTCACCTGCTATACTTATATTGACACCATACCTCTTCACTTCACTCAATCACTCAACAACTCCCCACCTCTAGTTTGCATTTGTGTCAGGACTATGTGCAAGATGTATCCCCTAGTCTTTTGTATGAATATGTTTTGTGTTGGAATTAATGATGGGGAGGTTTTGCCCTACACACTCACTCACTGCCACTACATAGTCCATATCTATTATCAAAGTATATTTGATACACCATCAGGTTATATCTCAGGGAGTGCCTTAAGACAATAACAAAGAGCATAGTGCATCTACTGCAGCTGGCCCTGTTTACGATTGATTCGAAGATTAGGCAATGTTGACAACAGAAGCTATAGCCTCACCATGATAGCAAAGGTACATATCTAACAGTGGTAGGAAATATATCATACTTAATTTGGTTGAGTAATACTCATCTTAATCCTGAGACCTATGTGTATTCATTCATCATAGTGATTCAATACCACAGGAAACTTTACTCCATTCACAATGTTATAAAACTAGTATCATATTGATAAATCATCCTTTGTGTAAGCAGGACACAGTTGGGTTTGAATGCAATCTGATCCATGAACATGACACAACAAAACTGTCCCTCCACAAATCATTGACAACTGCTTCTCCTCCCCTGTCACTGGTAGCGCATTATGCTATGACACTGTGCAAATTGACCCCTGCTGTGCTATCTCTTTATTCCTCCCTGATTGATTAGAAGTTGGCTCAGCTTATGTCATAGACACTCAGTTAGGTAAACAATTCTGGTGATTGAGTCAGGCGAGCTAATATCCAAGCATGCCCAGCCTCCATAAGAAGCATCACTCATTTTTATCTTGGGTATTATAGTAGTATACAAGAAGGCAAGGTCTTAATGCACTGTACCTGTTTGTCATCATGGTGAAATTCATTCACTGGTGCATCAGTGCAGCATTGGTGGGGCCAAGAAAATAACATTAGAGGCATCATGTCATCTTTAAGGGCATACTAATCAGTGCCCAGTATTGTATGGTGCTCTCTTCTTGTGAGCCTTGGAATGTATGACTATAATTCAATGAAGATTTATATTTCCACAGACAGTGATGCATGGTTACAGATTTATATGCAACCAATATTGGTCAGCATCCATCAGTTTGACAAATATGTTTATGAAATTTCATGAGGAATTGAACAGCTGTCTTTAACAACTCTGTTTCCAGCTGTGACATTTGAATGACTAGGATAGAGTCCCACATGGGACTATAAATGGCATAACTCTATGAGATTAAGTCATGGCCCACAGATATTTTCTGGAAAAGATCCCATCCCCATACCTAAAAATAAAATTTTCTGGTTGGCTTCTACGGGTTGATTAATGAATAAAGGTCTAGGAGTCTGGTACGTGGCATATATCTCATTTATTACTATAACAGTATGTATGACTTCTGACTATTGGAGGAGGAAAATTTGAATTTGAATATTCAAGAACCCTCTACATTTTTCGTGGATGCTGAGAGTAATTTGGATCTGATATGAACATCTGTCCTGTGGTTGACATGTCATTATGGTCACCTTGATCACTAGAGTAACTACTATACTTTCTTGACAACCAAAGTACATATTCAGTGTGACAACCCCACTTTCTCATAGTTCATGGTTGGGCACATCAATGGAAAGGATATCAGAATAATCTGCATCTGATGGGCATATCTGTTAATTTGCAGTTGACGACAGTGATATTCCAGCACTTGCTTGTTGTCGACTCCATGAGACATATGTCAGCCAGATCTTGTCAACTACAGTACATTTTCAGTCTAACAGACTTACCTCACTACCCTGGAAGGGCTTGTGATGACTTCTTGTAGATTGTGGGGAAATCTCCTGCCTAGCAGGGCATTGCTACAAAAAGGGCACATATTCAAGATCCTTCTTTTTTTACTTTAGTACTTACATTAGATCTTTTCTGATACTCAATTGCTACATCTTAGCTCTCCAAGCTATCTTGGCCACCCAAATGAGATATCCATGGTCAAGTACTGTATATCCCATTGAACCCCCCCCCCCCCTAGCCTGGGCTCATACCAGAATTGATCACTTCCCAACCTAAGCCCTCGACCATGCCCCAGAGACAACTCAACTCTGGCTGCTCAAATACGGAAAAGGGCAAACTGCAATACCTGGAGGCTTCTTCTCTTTCACTGCCTCTGTGCGCGTACTAATACCCTCACCAACCTAATGATGGTACTTACTGTGAGTATAATGCACCATCCTCCACTACCCACGGTCACTGATAGCAACCATTTCCACAATGTCCTGTGTGAACTTTGTACTGACAAGAAAGGGCAGCCATTGTGAGACCAAGGGTGCTTTAGGCTGTATCCGGTCAGACTGTCATATTAGGACTGACTACCAGGAACAGAGCCGTTTGGAAGAGGTCAGGCGCTCAAGGGGAAAGAAGCAGTTAAGGGTGAGGGATTAAGGAGAGTAGCTCATAACGAGATAGTGATAGTAAAATCTTTTCCTTTTTTCATTATCAGTTGATACCAGGTCTAAATTAGGATTTTGCACAAGTTACCACGAAGGCAGAATCACACCTGTGACCTCATAGCTCATAATCAAGACTGAGCCTTTTTTCTTGCACCACCATGCATTATTACACTCTGTAATGAATATTTGTTTTCCTCTTTTGCCCTCCTTTTACTTTTTTATTTATAAGTTACAGGAAGGTGATGGGCTTGTGGGTGGGGGGCATTTTGAACCCTCCTGAAGGAGGCATGAGAAATTCTGTCCTCTCTTGAAGGGGAGAGTAAAAAGAATTATCTAAACATTGCAGAGGAGAGGAAAGAATACAAATATTTCACACCTCCACATGTGATTTCACCAGCATCCCCATGTAGTTAATCAATGGACACTCCCATATTGCTTTCTTCTGCCACTACTTCCTTTCCAACCTCATTCCCTGCAGCCTACTTGTGACATATATTTATGTGGCACCAACACATGACAGCCTTCAATAGCACAGATGTATAATTTAAGGAATTGACCGACAGGACCTGGACCTTTAGGTAAACTGTGTATATATGAATTACAGACAAATGGTGATTAGGATTCATGAGAGAGGCATTTGTTTAAGTTGAAGAGCAGAGGGAGTTGGTGTGGCCATGGTCTAACACTGGAATCATGCATATGGAGATTACAATGGGTCATTTGCGGTCGTGAGAAGGGTAGATATATCCTTGTTACTGTAACCTGATAAAATCTAGTACAACCTAGGGATACATAAAGGCTGCCATGCATAGACAACTTTGTGAAATCCCATTTCCTGGTGTTGTCTCAGAGGGTACCTCAGGGCGTAAGATGTGCAGTGATGACATTAGTGTATACACTATTTACATTTTGCACAGTTCCATGGCACGCCTCATTGAATCTCACGGCACCCTTCAGTGTAATACATATTTTCAAATCCTCTCCCAACAGTTATGGTACAAATATAATGAAAACAATAGAGGATACAATATGTTACACAAACATAATACAGTTTATCAAGATTGGTGAGAATCTAATTTTCATATTGTGTAGATAATGGTAGAAATAAAAAGGTAAATGTTGTAAGGAGGTAAAGGATGCTTACTATCCTCATAGCATTGAAAAAATTTAGATATCCCAGTGATAGATTGGCTGATACTCTTTTGTTACTGAAAAAAAGCCGTTTTCTTTTTATAGTACTGTTTATGTTCTAGGATCAGATTGATTCCTGTAAATCTTAACCGTGCCAATCATAGTCTATTGCACTGTCAGACGTTTTATCAGAGCAAACTAATGCTCCAGGGGAAAGGCTCCCCAGAGATTTCACAGCATTTCACACTTAACCCTTCTAATTACAGCCAGTTCTGCTGGGATTCTGCATGTCTATTGGGAGTCTCTGCTTGACTTACCACCAGACCTGGTTCTCCCACAAGATGTCAGCACGACATTTCAGTTCACACATGCAGCAGATTCAGGAGGGAGAAACTTGACGCTGTGTCTTTTCAGCTAAATTAGGGTCCAAATTCTTCAGCTCACGAATCTCTCCTTCCAATCTAAGACCTCCTATTTCCACTTATACTTTTGTATATGCCACCCTACACTGATAAAATGAAGGGATCCAAACTTGTCAAAAGGTTGTCTTATAAGAAGAGTTTAGGGTCTTTAAAGTGACGGTCATAAAATAAACGAGTTAATGGTTGTCTATTTGATGAACTGTCCGGTTATCATCCCACAAGACAAGACTAGGGTCATCTAACTGACAATGTTAGCCCAGGCAGTGGCCCACTCCAAGTGACAAGTCTAAGGTCGTCAAATTGACAACCCAGAATAGTTAACCCTTTAATGACTGCAAACTGCTTTAAATGTGCTTGAATCCCTTTGTCAGCATGATGCATGAATGTAGCCCTGGTGAGTCTATTCGCCAAGCCTGCATCCATGCACCTTTGGAAATGAATCAACAGTTGGGCGAGTATACTTGCCAAGGCTGAATTCATGTATTATGATCACATAGAGCATAGCACCTTAAAGCACTATGCACCCCTTAGAGGGTTAACCTGTGCACTATTACATCTACTTCACTGCAGGTGGAGCTAACTGGGTTCTGCCTAAGCTTAATTGTTGTCCATGTCTGTCTATATTTCTGAGGGTTTATAATAGCTAATTCATACAAACATAGAGGTATGTAGGTTAGGGGAATTCCTGCCATATCCCCAAGTCTATATTGAGAGTATTTCTACCCTTTAGTTACAGACTGCTAACACATATGTGGATGTCATACCAATGGGAGTTTCCTTGCAGCTATTGTACCATAGAAATAACCACAAAAGAGGTGTCTGTGCCCTACACATATTTATTCTGTCTCAATTATATCAAAACATTGATTCCTTTACCTTTTCTAGCATCCCCAATAGATAAATCTCAATATTTTCTATAACATGAATGTGTATTCCCATAAATATGATTAAAATCAACATAGAAAATATGCAATTCATTCCCCAACTTTATACAGAATGCATGTTATACTGATGCCACCTACAGGGAAAATCCTGAATCAGACCCTGGTTGACGAGTCTAGGGCTGGCATGAGTCAGGTTTTGAGCTGGCACATACCAAGTGTATCTTCTATCTGACAACTACAGCTAGAGGACCCACTCTCTTGTCACTTAGAAGAGTCTGCAGACGAGTTTACTTTTTGAGTGTATACCTTCCTTCACCATGTCTTTCCACTTTACCTTTCTCCTATTCAAAGTATCCCTCTCTTTCCCCCTCATTCTTGTGTGTATGTCACACTTCCCCTCTCATCCATGTCCCGTCAAATACACCAACTGTATTCATTGTTTGAACCGCAAGGCCGTAACCAACCGATTTTTGTGTTTTAAAGGAAAATAGAATACTGAAATGTGCAAAATCGTAATGGTATCTGTATCTGTTTTTATTTCACATTTTGATTGCATATGATATTAAGAACGAATAATTCGGGTTTGAAGAAAATTGTTTGCCAATTAATGTTTGGGTCTACACCTGTAGCCCATGTCCTTGAGATGCCGAGAGACATGATACATGTATTATATTATTTCTGCTAGTAAATTCCTACACATTATATAGCCAATAATCTGTAATGTGAGACTTCCTGGTACTAATTCTCCTAGCCGTATACAGGTGAATTTAGTAGTATTGGGACATGATTAGTTTACAGTGTGTCTGAATGAGGATTGGAGGTCAAACAGAGGACAGGAAACTACAGTGATGAGACGCTCCGGAACATGTATTTATTGTACCATCTCATATCCGGGTATTAATTAGAGACAGTGTGTGGGAGTAATGATAGCAGTATTATTGTCTCATCAGTTTGCTCTTACATTATGCTGATCTCTTAAAGGTAATGAACTATAAAAGTAACGGACATGAACATTAATTGTATTCAGTATTTTCATTTACTCCATAGCAGACAACAGGAATCATGGATGCAAGGCTATTGGGCTACTCACTGTATCAGCATGTACCTCTCCCTCCCTTTTCCTTCTAAATAGTTTAGTAGTGGTAATAGTTACACTTGATTTCAGAATGTGGTGAGGGGTCGTCAAGCTTGGCTAATAGCATCATTAGAAGGCTAGTGCCCTACTACAAAGACTTCTCACACCCTACTACCTACTCATAGATCTGCTCCCCATCTGCTCAAGACATGATCAGTACCTGCTCTTATCTGCTCTCCAAGCTATCAGCCTGACTCTTAGGGGTCACTCATTATTGCCATGCTTGTGCAATCCGTGAAAGGTCAGCCTGGTTACTCTTTGGTTGTTTCTAAAATGCCAGCCTGCTGAGATTATATCTATCTGATGTCACATTTGTGAAAAGGAATTGGTCTTCAAATACTGGTGGCGCATATACATATCATCTCAACACTGATCCCTCTATACCTGATATGCTATAAACAGTATGATATCCTGGTCAGTATACATCAGTGCACAATGAGTTCTTATCAGTTGTATTCATATAAACAGAGAATGTTGATACAACATGTATCTAAATACAGTAAATGGTGCTTACTGGTTGGTAAAATAGCATTACATGGGGGAGCAGCTCAATTGCCTGTCAGGAAGGGCTTTCAGGTGGAAAGCTCAGTCACGCTCACATCCCAAAGGTCTCCTCAGCAGCTTATCCGGCTGGTCTTTCTGGGACATGAGATTTAGGCCTAAAGGATGGGAAGGGACTCAGGCAACCTGTCACCTAAAGTACTGGTGGTTATTATAATAATTATGGTCTAGCTTTATTCCATTGTAGTTTTGCCCAGTTATCTTTCTTGCAGCTTTCCCCTTTTCCCTTGCCTTCTTGTCCATTTTGCGTTTTTCTTTCTTTCACTTGCTATTCCTAAATCTACACCACCCCTCTTCATTTCACCTGCTCACTCAACAACTCCACAGTTCGAGTTATGGCAGGTGTGACTGTGTTGAAGGTTGGCATGTGTGTCAGGACTATGTGAAAGATGCCTTACCTAGACCTGTGTATGCATATGTTTTGAGGTCAAATGAATGATTACCAGATGGAGAAGTTTTGACATACATACTCATCACAGCTATACTGTCTAGCCGATGTCCTTATAAAAACGTTATTGATACAGCATCAGGGTATATCTCAGGGAGTGCACAATGCAGAATAACAAAGAGTACATAACATGTAGCTGGCTGTGATTAAGGGGGATGGAAAGATACATGGATAACAGGAGTAAGTTAAGGAAATATATCATCCTTAAATTGGTTAAGTGATACTTATCTTAATCCTGAGACTTACATGTATTCGTTCATTATAACAAAACAGTAGCACAGGAAGTCTTAGCTCATTCACTGTCTTATAAAAGTATTGTTACATGGATGAAAGAGTCTTGTGTTAGCAGGACACATTTAAGTTTGAATGCAATCAGACCCATTGTACATGCATGGACGATAAAACTCTATCATAGAGTGGAAGAACCCTTCACAAGTCATTGACAACAACTTCTCTTCCCCTGGTTGCACATAATGCTATGATGCTGTGCGAACTGTACCCTGCTGTGCTGTCTCTATGTTCCTCAATGATTGACTAGAAGGCTTCCAAGCTTATGTCACACTCACTCAGTTGGGTAATTGTAGTGCTTGAGCCAGCCAACAGAACTTGCATCACTAATTTATCTTGGGTATTGTAGGAGTATGTGAGTAGGTAAGGTGCATCAGTGCAGAATTGATACAAACAAAATAACAATTGAGGCATCATGCCATCTATAAAGGGCAAACTGAGCAGTACCCACTATTTTATGGGGCTCTCTCCTTGTGAGCCTTGGAATGTATGGCTAGTCTGCATTACCAGAAGGTGATACCTGATTTCTTTCTAGGTCAACCACTGACCACTCTAGAAGGATCTATTAGAATAGCAACCCCACTTTGAAACCCTGAGGGATTTGGTTCTGTTCATTATTTCAAAATTATCTTATTACCAAAGAGGAATCAGAAAATTGTTAGCATTGACATATTATGCCAAAAAGTAAAATGGGAGAAAAAACATGATCAAGCTTATCGATAATGCATTTCCTTGGGTAATTAAACAATAATTCCTTTGATGAGCTGTCTTTGATCGCTGCCTTTCTTTTTTATGACTGTCGCCTAAAACCATAGAGGGCATAACATGTTTATTCCTTATTTCCTTAATGAGTACCGACAGACTTTAAGGTAGCGCACTGCATTAGGGGGAACTCCAATCATGTCTTGTAGATTTTGATCTCTTTGGCCTTTTTTAGACTGGTAGGGGCGATAGCCCCAAATAATATCACAGAGTCAAGATCCTCTTTAGGTGTCTAAGACTTTAGTGTGTTAACTGCCACTCACTTTCTGCTTGCTTAGATATTGTCATAATGGAAAAGGGCGTACTTCATAACCTTGCGGCTGCTTCTCTTTCACTGCCTTTGTGGGCGACCCAATATAACCTCAACAACCTAACGATGGTACTTTCTGTCAGTAATACGCTGTCTTCTGCTGCCTAGGGTCACTGATAACACCTATTTCCACATTGGTCTTTCAGAGTTTTCTACTGACAAGAAGGGCATCAATTGTGAGACCATGGGTGCTTTAGGCTGTATCCGGTCAGACTGACATTAGGATTGAGTAGTAGGAATGTCCTGCAGAACAGTTCAAAAGATGGCAGCAGCCTAGTGAGAAAGGGACAGTTCAAGGGGAAGGGTTTAAGGGGGCAGATCACGAGGAGATAGCAATAAGAGATGTTGTAACTTCTTTTATTTTTTTCGATATAAATTGATCCATTGTCAAAATTAGTATTGGATGACGGCAAAAACTGTGACCTGACGTCTATTAATTATGGCTGAGCCCTATTTCTTTCCCCCCCATACCACTGGCCCCTAAAGCACTCGATGAATAATATGAAATCAAGACAAATGGTGCTTAGGATATGTGAGTCAGGCATTTGGTATATATATTTAAGTTGATGAGCAGAGGGAGTTAATGTGGCCATGGTCTGGTCTGAGACTGGAATCATACATGTGGGGGCTACAATGGGTCATTTGTGGTCGTGGGAAGAGTAGTTATATTAGTATAGTAGGAAGCAGGGGGTCCCATGCACCCGAAGACTATATTTTTTTAACTTACATTTTTGGAATCCTGAATATCTCTAGTTACGGAATATCTTCGTACCCAAGGTGAAATCGTGTCCCATCAGGGTCATTGGCGGCCATCTTGTCGGCCATCTTGGCTTTTTCATGAATTATTAGTAAAACCTATCTTTCTCTATAGATTTCCAACCGTTTGAGCTACATGCATGAAATTTTTATATGAGGCACATAACTAATCCCACTATGTACACAAACAACCATTTTGACCTTGATCAAGGTCAAGGTCATGAGAATTGACCTTGAACTTGAAAATTAACCAAATTACGTCATTTGACCATGTATCAACTGCTGTCAACACTTTATTAATGGCAATTTCTCCATCTTTGGGTTCTTGTATGAAGAAGACATCAATATCAAACTATTCAGTTCATTGGAATTGAGATTAGATGAGATTTTGCCATAGTAACAATGCATTTTCAATTATCGGTATATTTCAGGATTTAGCAGTAGAATACATATTATTGGCTCTGGTATGCCAGCTACTCATGTTTCATAGATTATTTTGGGCACACATATCCATCTCAATAGTAACTGTGAGAATTAGCTGCAACTATGACCTTGACCAAGGTCAAGGTCACTTGATTGACCTAGAATTTGGATAAATCATCAAATGAGCACCTAAAGAACTCTCAAAGCAATGTTAGAGTGTTGAATATATCAGAATATGTTCTTTCATTCATTTCTTTTCATTAGACACATTTCATGAACATATCTATGTCATTAAAACATAGTTTATATACATTTTTGCCATGACAACCATCTGTTGCCATCATAATTCTGTATGGTAAACACAGCTTTCCTTTATTGGACATATTGTAATTTTCCCACAATATAACATGTTTTCAGCATTTCTCAAAGTTAGTGGATTCCCATTGCTTATCATTGTTTATCTATTTGGATAATGAATGCTCTGACATATATAGCCTTTATCAAGGTCAAGGTCACTTGAAATGACAGCAAAGGTTGGGAAATCAATAATTGAGTGCTTATCGCCCTGTGAGAAGGAGCCAAAACATGAATCTACCAGTGTTCATCATTGCTGCAAGTATATGTCCTAGTATATTGAAGGGAGAGACTTTGGTTATCCTGTCTACTGTAAGACCCACACTGCACCACTCCAGCAGGTGCTCTCCTGCACTTACAGCACATGGTTTAGTGATGCAGTGTGAAGCCTTCAGTCACTGTGTGACCTGATTAGGGACCAATTGGTCCCTGGATGGGTGAGGGGTGCTCCCCTGTATCTACACAGACTGTGGGTGTGGGTGCATTCTGTGGAGGAGTGTTGCAATGGGCTACAGATACAAAGAGGAGTATGTATAGTTTTACAGCATTGACATTGCTGAATGGTATGAAATCCCCATGTTCAATGCCTTTCATGTGTAAAATGCAATTTCTAGGTGGAAGCTTCTTTGACTCTAGTCCTTTTGACCAACTGCCATTGTCACTCTTGAATCTCTTTGAATTCTGCATGACTAACCACCACGACACTTTTGCTATGTTATAATTTGTCAATTATCTTGACAATCACCAAGGCACTGTTATAGATTGGTCTACAATAAGGACTTCGCCTGAAATATTAGAGAATGCATTCATTACCAAATATATACAGACAGAGGAATATTGATATTGTCAAGCTTTTTGTTTTATTACGGGACACAAAGTGCTTTAATGTGCTATGCCCTTAGTTGTCATAATGCATGAATGAAGCCCTGGCAATGTTGCTAGGGCTGCATTCATAGACAACCCTTTAGGAGTTGATGACCCTGTAGGGTTGGCATGATGCTTGAATTCAGCACTGGTGAGTTAGTCCCCAAAGCTGGAATCATGCATTATGATGACAAAGGGAATAATGCATTAAAACACCCAAGGTTTTTGCATGGGAAAATCAATGATTAGACAACCATACCTATAGGATATACAGTCAACTCCCTCTATTGCGACCACCTTTGGGACTATCTAAAAGCGGTCGCAATAGTGGGGTGGTCGCACTGGGGGGAGTCAAGGTTATGCACAGAAATATATGGACATTTTTGTTTCTTATAATTGTTTTCCAACCATTATAAAATGGCATTAGTATGCAGTTATGACCATTCCCTAGTAGCAAACCCACTGTGGCCCCGGACGGGGCCAGACTGTGTTTGCAAGTCTGGCCCGGAGTGGGCTAACCGACGGGCGCCCGTTGGTTTAGGGCACTGGGTTTTGGTGTGGCCCTAAGTGGGCTGCCCGAATTGGGCTCAGAACGGGTTTTGGACGGGTTTCCTGTCATCTGGCCAACATGAACCCAAAGCGGGTAGCCCTCTTTGAAACTGATCTGAGCCCAAATCGGGCAGCCCGCTTTGAAACTGACCTGAGCCCAAGATGGGCAGCCCGATCTGGGCCACACTTCAGCCCAGCCATCTGCCCAACATGAAACCCAGCTCAGTTTTGCCCGACTTCAAACAGCCAATCCGAGCTAAAACCAAATTGGCCCCGTGCGGGCTTGCTACTAGGGTTATGAGTCATGTGTATGTCATTAACTCGCCAGTGCTGTATGCAAGCAATATGCCAACCCTATGGGCTGATACAGGGTCAGCATGAATCATACATGCAGGAATTGCGACTAAATCCCCACGTTGCCAGGGATGCACGATGATGAGGGACATTAAACAAGGGTTGATGCATACAGTGATACCCAGTGGTCGGGGTGGAGAGCAACACAGTGCCCCCCCCCCTTCACATGCCTATTGGTTGAAGTGGGGAGGGGCAGAGGCCACCTCACACACCTGCATGCCTATTGGTCGGGGTGGAGAGTGACGATCCCCCCCCACCTCCCCTCACATGCCTATTGGTCGGGGCGGAGAGCGGAAGAGGCCACCTCACAGACATGCCTATTGATCGGGGCGGAGAGGGAGAGAAGCCACGTCAAACACCTGTCCAGTGGGCGGGGTGGGGAGGGAGAGAAGCCACGTCAAACACCTGTCCAGTGGGCGGGGTGGAGAGGGAGAGAAGCCATGTCAAACACCTGTCCAGTGGTTGGGTTTGAGAGGGAGAGAATCTACCTCAAACACCTGTACAGTGGTCGAGTTGGGGAGGGAGAGAAGCCACCTCAAACACCTGTCCAGTGGGCGGGGTGAGAAACCACCTCAAACACCTGGTCAGTGGTCGGGGTGGGGAGGGAAAAAGGCCCTGTGAGAGGATACATGGTGGTCGCATTAGAGGGATTAATTTGGGACTGATAATATGGTGGTTGGAGGCCAGGGTGGTCGCAATAGAGGGGTGGTCGCATTAGGGAGAAATAAATGGGAAAACGGTTGGGACTTTCCAAAAGTGGTCGCAATGATGAGGTGGTCGCTCTAGAGGGGTGATCGTTAGGAGGGAGTTGACTGTATATCTTTCATTTTCCCAGCCAATGATTAAGGATGGTGTTAAACTATAAATACTGTACTTCTGGGAATGGGAAGGTTGGTCAACTACTGCCCTGGGACTTGCGGCTAGCGTCCCCCAAGGGGAGGTGGGCAGAGACGGCCCAAGTGTTGTCTTCCCTTCTGCAACCAGGATCCCATGTGTAAGGGGTAGCTGGCCTACCACCTTTTTAGGCCCCGGAGATGACGGTCGGTGGCTCGTCAAGCCCTGATCCAGCCCCATGGAGTGGGGTACCTGTCTGGCCATGGGCCCTGTGTGGCCATCAGATCCTCCGTCAGGCCCCCCTGAGAGTGAGGTGGCTGAGTTACCACCTCTGCTGGGTCGGGGCTTCCCACTCCCCCTCCGACTGCACATCCGTTTGTTTGTGTTGTCCAACATCCTGTGGACACTTAAGCGGGGAGCAGGGTGATTCGCTCCCTTGTACCTCAGCCCTGAGGGGAGCAGTGTCCTGCGGATGCCTGTAGCGGGGCTGCTGCCAATCCCTCGTGCCTCAACCCTAAGTAGAGAGGGGTCCATTTGCTGCTTGGATTCCACACTGGTAGCCTGCCACACCGGGGAGCAGGGCCAGCCCCCTGCGCCTCAACCAGGCACCTCCGACTCCTGGTGTGATGAACTGGGGGCACCTGTTGCCATAGGGGATTAGGGGAACTCGCCGCCGCCAGTCTCCTGTCCCTCGACCAGGATGGCCGTTGGGATGAAGGAAGATGTTTCCTGCCCACTTCCTCTCGTGAGCGCTGTGTGACCTCGCACACCTGGACCACCGGCTGGGTGTAGCCAGGCACTTCCGAGAGGCTGTCGTGACGTACCACGACCTGTTCCAGCAGTGCTGTAGTGTGGTCCCCACAGGAATAGACCTGTTTCTCATCCAAGAACACTTGGACCTCAGGCTCCTTGTCCCCCATGTGAGTCACCTTCTCTCTCTGCAAAGAGCACAGAGTTCGCCCTTGTCTTTTCCCACCCAAATAACTGAGGTGGCGTTGCGGGGGTAGTGGGGACGGCAGTAGACTGTTCCGCCGTGGACTGTCCCTCCCCTTCTTCTATGTGTGGGGTGGAGATCAGAGTCCCTGTCTCCCTGTCGGCATGATCCGTATCCCCCTCTGAGAGGGGTAGGTCCACTTTGTTAGCGTTTGTCTTACACTCAGAGGAGCCGGGTGACGCGAACACCGATGTCACTTCCTCCGGCGGTTCAGGTAGCGGACATGTGTGTGGTTCAGGACTCCAGTCACCAGAGGGTGGGCAACAAAGTCCTGAGCGCCCTCCTGCGGCAGCTGCTGGATAGGCAGGGGCAGGGGTGGGGAACTGGTGCGACCACCAGTTACGGGAGGCTGTCCTGGTCAAGAGGATGGACCTGCAAGGGGGGGGGGGAAGGGTCACCCCCTTCTGCCAGACAGTCTTACCACTGTGCTTCGTCCCTACGGCCCCCGTCTTCCTCTTGGGCCCCATTGGGGTCAGGGGAGGGGGGGGGTCGCCCGCACGTCCCTACGCTCGTCCTCATCCGATGAGGGGCAGTTATGCTTCTTAGATCGCCTCCCCTGCGACCTGGAGGTCATGCCTGGCCCCGTCAGTTGTGGTTGTGCTGGAACGGTGGCCGTGACCACAGGTGACACTGACTCCCCACCAGTCCTCGAGGGGTTTCCACCAGGCGACGTCCCACCCATCGGAGCCCTACTGGACACCAAGGCTCCACCGGCAGCGGTAACTTCCTTCTTGGGAGTGCTGAGGATATGCTCACAGGATAACCAAAGGCTCTCCCTCCAATATACTAGGAGGTATACTTGCAGCAAAGATGGATACAGGTGGATTCATCTCTTTATGGAACTCATTTAAGGTGAAAAGTTCAATGTTCTTAACTTAGCAGGCTACGTTTTGGCTCCTTCTCACAGGGTGACAAGCTCCCATTTAATGTTTACCCCACCTTTATTCTCATTTATTCAAGTGACCTTGACCTTGATAAAGGTCATATGTGACCCATCCTTACGAAATGAGGCACATGTCGCCAAATATGAAAACTATGTTAGCCACAGATTCAGATAGTATGCATCAAGAGCTTTCTTTTGATGTCTTACACTTATATGTCAGGTTATGGGAAGTATTTTAAAATTATTTTTGAAAATTAAAACCGGAAATATCTAAAACTGAGAAAATGTATGATAAACATTATGTTCTGAGATATCAGGGCTATTAAATGCCAACAAATGTAAAATCTATTCCACATGATCATATTACATTTCCAGAAAGCTGCTGGATTGCCCTCTCTATTAATATCAATAAGAACATTCTAACTTATGTTACCATGTCAACCAGAACATTCTATTCCATGTTATCAAACAATATTGTAGGGGCATGATATTACATATTAATCTCATACACGGTATTTCTGGGTAACGTCTGTTTACTCGGCTTCTCTACCTGGAGCTAGTGCACACAGTTCCCGGGAGAGGGCGCAGGTCCTCTCCAGGTAACCGTGTGCCGCTCTCAGGTGGGCTGCCACCCACCTGGCCACGTGACCTAAAAGCCGGTGTTATATAAGACCCGTGTGTTTTACCTGGAAGGCAGTCAGTGCAGGCCCGACTGACGATAGACTTCACACGTCCAACCGTGCGGACAGAGTTGTATACTAAGATTATACTGACCGTTTCCTCTATTTATAGAGAAACCTGATTTACCTGTGTGTATTGATTCTACACTGATCGTTCCCTAGTAAAGGAACCGGAGTTGTTCTTCTTGTGAATAAAGACTGATATATTCTCGCACCTGGAAACTGCCGTGATCGTTGTTCCTTAACTTAGAGTAACTACGAACCACCACAATATTCTGATTAAAATTGATAAGCTAGGGACAATGAGCAGGATTTCCTAGTGTATGCATGCTTATATTGATAAAAATGGACCTTTAGGAGGGAATTTCAGTCTAGAAACCTTATTTCCAAATAAGTTAACACTTATTTTTCCAAAAAAAAGTTAAATGTCATTTTTGAACATTTGACCATTCTACCTTTGAGGGTCCATATCTAGATTCCAATATGTGCGACTTGTGCCTCATTTTGTAAGGATGGGTCACATATATATCAGAGCATTCATTATCCAAATAGATAAACAATAATAATCAATGGGAATCCACTATCTTTGAGAAATTGCTGAAAACATGTTATATTGTGGGAAAATTGCAATATGTCCAATAATGGAAAGCTGTCGTTGCCATGCAGACTTATGATGGCAACAGATGGTTGTCATGGCAAAAATGTATATAAACTATGTGACATAGATATGTTCATGAAATGTGTCTAATGAAAAGAAATGAATAAAAGAACATATTTTGATATATACAACACTCTAACATTGCTTTGAGAGTTCTTTAGGTGCTCATTTGATGATTTATCCAAATTCTAGGTTAATTAAGTGACCTTGACCATGGTCAAGGTCATAGTTGCAGCTTATTCTCACAGTTACTATTGAGATGGATATGTGTGCCCAAAATAATCTATGAAACATGAGTAACTGGCATACTAGAGCCAATCACATATTTTCTACGGCTAAATCCTGAAATATACCGATAATTGAAAATGCATTGTTACTATGGCAAAACCTCATCTAATCTCAATTTCAATGAACTGAATAGTTTGATATGGATGTCTTCTTCATACAAGAATCCAAAGATGGAGAAATTGCCGTTAATAAAGTGTTGACAGCAGTTGATACATGGTCAAATGATGTAATTTGGTTAATTTTCAAGTTCAAGGTCAATTCTTGTGACCTTGACCTTGGTCAAGGTCAAAATGGTTGTTTGTGTACATAGTGGGATTAGTAATGTGCCTCATATAAAAATTTCATGCATGTAGCTCAAACGGTTGGAAATCTATAGAGAAAGATAGGTTTTACTAATAATTCATGAAAAAGCCAAGATGGCCGACAAGATGGCCGCCAATGACCCTGATGGGACACGATTTCACCTTGGGTACGAAGATATTCCGTAACTAGAGATATTCAGGATTCCAAAAATGTAAGTTAAAAAAATATAGTCTTCGGGTGCATGGGACCCCCTGCTTCCTACCCAACTATATCCTTGTTATTGTAACCGGTTGAATCTAGTACAACCTGGGGATACATAAAGGCTGCCATGCATAGGGTAGATTCACGCAAAGACGGACACACACCTTAAGTCGGACACTTTTAGCATCAAAAAGCGCAATATATAGTAAATTCTGTGCCTTATACCTGAGTATCACAGTAAGATCTAAGTATTCTTCTTACCAACCAATGAAATTTACATGTAAACACTTGTTATCGGTTTCTGATCAAGCCCTGAAGCTGTGATGTTGGCCTGTTTCGTTGTGAGGAGCTGTCCGAGAGTATGCAAGTGGTAAATGTAGTCATTATCTTCAGTAACATCTACACCTTGGATAAATAATGGCATGCCTGCTGTGCTACATAAACATAAGTTAGTATTACCAGTATAAAAATGAAGAAACCGAAAAATGAAGAAACCGACATCAGGTGAAACTGAGACAATTAATTTCCTAACTTTGATGAGGAATATTTCATCCAAAAGCCTAGAAAGATGTGCAAATTATTGGCTGGCTATGATGTTTTAACACTCCCCTCTTCATAAATATCCTCAGAATAATTCTATGTTGCGTATTAACATAGCTGTAGGCCAGATAAAAAAGGGTTACGTTTGCACTGCAAACGTAAGTCCGAAAGTGGTGAATCTACCCTAGACAACTTTGATAAATCCCATTACCTGGTGTTATCTGAGAGGGTACAACAGGATTTAAGATGTGTAGACATAATATTAGTGTATACACTAACTACATGTTGCACAGTTCCATGAGATGCCTCAGTGAATCTTATGGTAGTGTAGTGGGTCGCCGCTGTGCTATTTCTATGGAACCAGTTGGAGTTATATTTGGTATATGTGTTGTCGTGTATCCAGGCCGCACTCCTGTCTACTGCCGAGTATAAGGTTATATAAGCCCACCTGAGGAATGGTGGAGCGCGGCCTGGTTATGTGCATTGAGCCGTGACCGCCACGTGTCACCCGACATATCTCGGGTACGGTGTCGGCTCGGATGCACCGGCGCGTGGTTACCCGGAGTTCCTCGGGAACTCAAGTGTTTACGAGTAATGGAGAGAATTACATAACGACCAGTACATAAGACCTGGGGTTCTGCTAATCGAGGACCCAGTCTTGCTGCGCACTTCGGCCAGCTTGACTGCTCCACAACAGAGCTTCCCCGAACTCTGTTGTACCTTTTAGGCCTAGTCCTGTCGCTGCTTCCACCTTGGTCACCCTGCGTCTTTCTCTGTTCCACCCTCTGGGGGAACTAGAGGAGATAGACGCATTGGTGTACAACTCCGGGTACAGAACTCCCTCTGTGGAGTCTGATCCAAGTGGAGTTAACCAAGATGGAAGAGAGCCTTGGAACTCGGGAATTATGTACTCGACCGTGAGCGTATACCTCCTGTATGTTCATATGACCACTGGTGTTCAGAAGCCTATTTGATTATTGCTATCCGTCTGTATGATTACGAGCCGTATGTCAGAATGAATAAAGTGTAATTTCTGAACAACCTATTTTCGAATCTGGAGTTTTTCATAGCAGATGTCTATCTTAGAATAGCCAACAGCTACACTGGTGCCGTGACCACTTTGGGTAAGTATTGATTTACATTTATTTTTTTTGTTACTCTTCTTTCTGAAATTGAGAGGTAAGCTCTTTTATGTTTGAACCAGAATTGGTAGGTTTCAAGGATAGCTATTACAGGTTGCTTTTGTGTGGTGAAGATATGTCAGATACAGAGGTACCTCCCCCGTCGGTTACTAACCAAGGGGAGGGGATGCGTCCTAGATTACGATCTAGGGTGAGGTTTAATGCTAGGCAGAAGGTACATACTTTCAATCAGAGTAGGGAAATTGGACATGGAGGAGAGGAGGAGGCCCACGAGGTGAGATCTGAGGATTCACAAGGGGATCCTCCAGCAAAACGTCCAGCTCTAGAACCAGATAGGGGTATGGAGGGACCTGTCCAGGTGGGGGACACCTCACGGGAGGATGTGACGCTTGGACAGGTGACCATGGAAGATGCTGGAGAGGATAGTGACTCTAGTATACCTAGTCTGGAGGGTACAGTAGCTATACCAGTAAGATGGGAACGTAGACCAGTACCCACTGTAGAAGCAGTGGGAGGGACTAGAGTGGTAGTCCCAGTTAGTCAGGAAGGAGTTGAGGTTGTCAAAAGAGACGACCTAGAGGAAACTCCTGAGGAAGGGGAAGAGACAGCTGAGGTAATCTCCAGGGGAGATGGAATCTCCAGAGGAGATAAGCTGTTCCCGGATCCTTTTAGGTTGACAATACCTGGTCTAGAGGTTCCGCCTTATGAGCCCAGGGAAAGGTTGAGCCTGGAGGACATAAGGACTCTCCGATTGAGAAATGAGCGTGAGCATATGAAGGAAGGGATAAGGCTAGAGGAAGAATCCCTCAGGAAGTTGAAGGAAGAAAGGGAAGCTTTTGAAAAGAGTTTTTTGGCAAAAAGGTCAGGAAACATTGGGGAACATGCAGCTCAGATCAAACATCTGGAACAGATTTCTGTCAATGTGGGTCTACTTGAGGGTACTGAAGTCAGACTGAAGTCTGAAACAGAAAAGCTAGTGGTGCGGAATAAAGAAATTAGTTCCGAGATTCTAGCAAGGCAGTTACAAGTAGCGGAGTATGATGAGTTGTTGAAGAAGCAGGATAGTAAGCTGGGAGAGTTAGAGGCGCTAGCTCAACAAGCTGAAAATCACATGGTGAATAAGCTAGAACCAAAAGGGACGAAGGAAATTGGGGACCCAGTGGGAAAGGCGCAAGAGGTGTCTAGAGATGAGACCTTTGTGACTGCCGACGAGCCCTTAGTAGTTATAGTCAATACGGTGGAGGAGGTAGTGAAACCACCTGTCACTGAGGATCTAGATAGTTCCATGGTAATACATACAGCAGATATGTTATCCAGTGTGAGTGGACACTCATCGATGCATGGCAGTAAGTTTGATAGGAATGAGGAGTTCATGTTAGAACTGTGTGGTAGAGTTGAAAAACTGTTTCAGGAGAAGTTAGATTGCTTTCTTGAAGAAACAGAATCAGTGAGTGTGGAGAATGACACTAAGGGAGTAAAAGGAGACGTTCCGGTAGCCCAGGCTACAGGGAATAAGCCTCCTGTGGGACCAGTTAACACTGCTCCAGCTCCAGGTGCTCATTCTACTCCAGCTCCAGGGACAAGGCAAGTTCCTACAGTTCCGGTAAATGTGTCTACGGTAGGTAGACCAGGTTTGCCCGGTGGAGCATACATGAATGCTCGGCCGCCAGGTCAAGGGAATCTGGCTGGGCCTAACACCTCCTACGGGGGATGGGGCAATGTGGGACCGGATAACTGTTATGGGAACGCGAGGCCTATGTTCAATATACCACCTCCCCCATTACCTGGCAGTCATGTAACTCCAGGAAGCATGTATACACCAAGGACCGGAGGTACTAATCAGAGTGGGACACCCTATCAACATAGGGGAAATATGTCAATGGAAGATGAGGCAGTGTTCCAGAGCAATCCAGCAATTAGAAGATTGGGGATTGATGCGGTACCGAATGACGTGGGGAACTTTAAGGCAGTGGACTATGCTTTGAGTCAGGCTGATATACCGTTGAGAACGGGGATGACACCTGTGAGGAAGCAGGCGATCAAGATGAAGCAGTATGATGGCTCGGTTCCATGGAGAAAATGGTTCACACGATTTTCAGCAGATATGAGACATAATGGTTGGGAAGGCGATGAGTGCCTTGCAGCTTTGTCATGGTGTCTGCGGGATGGTCCTGGTGATCCCGCCCTAACAAGCTTCGAATTAAGCGGGGGAAGAACGTACAAGGGATTAGTGGAAACAGCTTCTTGGGCTTTAGGTTCCACATCCGGTGCGGATCCCGCATCTGAGCTAGAGGCAAGAGTTCAGAAGCCCGGTGAAGGGCACAGACAGTTTGGAATGGCTCTCAGAGTGCTAGCAGCAGAAGCATTTGCATCTATGAGTCCAAGTGATCCATGGCTGGTAAGGAAGTTGTCCAGCCTATATATAGATGGACTTAAAGACGAAAGATTGTCGAGCGAGATTGCTTCACAGTGGAAGACCACTATGTCACTAGCAGATATCTTCGAGCTTACGGAAGATGCTCTGAGAAAGAGGAAGCTGTTGAAAACTGTAGAGGCAGCCCCTGTAGCAGTAATAGAGATGCCCGTAGAAGAGGTTGAACTGACTACAGAGGGAGTGCAAGAGGTGGCAGCAATAGATCCTAAATGGAAAGGACGTCGTTCTTTTTATGTAAGACGAAAGGTTCCAGGATCAGACGCTCAAGCGCCAGAGGAGGGTGCATTGAAGACCATGATCGGAAAAGTCATGGAGGAGCGTAGTAAGGCTGAGAAGGCTGAAAAGGTCGCAACTCGTGGTCGCGGTAAGGGGAAACCCAACAAAGACACGAAATGCTATAATTGTGGGAAGAAGGGTCACTTTGCAAGGACATGTTGGTCCAAGGATACTAAGAATGTATCATCGGTCGAGAAACAAAAAGACGGACCCTCTTCTGACCAAAGCCCACCACCGACGGAAAACTAACAGGGGTTGTTGTCGATGACAAGATAACAACCCCACCTGTGATTGTCAAAGGTACTATCAGGGGAGAATCAAAAGATTCCATTTCATGGGAACCGCTGGGGTTAGCCGCACCTGAGTCTGATCCGCCAGGTGGAGATGGGCCCCAGGGAACGGACGAGAAAGGTGTTGAAGATTTAGCTCATCTGGACACCGTCCGCAGAATTGAGTTGGCGGAAGAAGAAGAAAGGTTTTGTGCTTCGCGACTCAAACCCGATGATCCTATAGTTAAGTTTCAACAGCTTGAGTAAAACTCAACGCAATTATTGCACCACCAAGAGAGAGTTGTTGGCCATAGTAGTATACACAAAGAAATTCCGCCATTATTTGTATGGTGGGAATTTTATTCTACGAACAGACCATTCATCCTTGAGATGTCTCCTTAATTTCAAGGAAGCAGATGGGATGATGGGTAGATGGATCTCCGCGTTGTCTGAACTAGGGATAGAGAATACCCAGATTCAGCATCGGAGCGGAGTGAAGCACGTAAATGCGGATTGTTTGTCTAGGAGACCAATCCAAAGATGTGCAAGAATGGACTGTGAAGACTGTGGCATACATAACGCGTTGGTGGCTCCAATAATGAATTTTGATCCGGCCTGGGAAGAGAACTTGGTGTTTTGGTCGGCGGAGTCCATACTTGAAGCTCAGCAGGAGGACGAGGGTATCAATATGATACGGAATCTGATCCTGGAGAGAGCTGCTCGTCCCGTCAGACCTGCTCTGTCATAAGAATGTGTGGAAGTAAGGAACTTAGTGGGCCAATGGTCGCAGTTGATAGTGCGAGACGGCCTATTGTGTAGATGGAAAACTCTTGAAGGCAAAGCCAGAAGAAGGCTACAGATAGTCTTGCCAGCTTCTCTGAGATGGGAAGTATTCGAGTTTTTCCATGGTCATCAGACTTCCGCTCATTTTGGCAGGAAACGGACTTTGGACAAACTAGCGAGGAGATATTACTGGCCTGGGATGTCTAAGGACGTAATACGTTGGTTGAGTGAATGCCCGACGTGTTGCCTGGTGAAGCCGGGCCCTGGGAAAGGTAAAACATCTCTCAGACAAGAACTGTTCGGAGTCAGATTTGCGAGGATAGCCATTGATATAATCACTGGCTTCCAGACAACTCCAAACTCCAACGTGTGCATGATGGTGGTACAAGACTACTATACAAAGTACGTGAAGGTGATCCCAATGAAGGATCACACGGCATTAACTTGCGCACAAGCTTTGGTTGAGGAGTGGGTACTAACATTTGGCGCACCTCTCATGTTACATTCAGACCAGGGTAGGGAGTTTGAATCGCGTCTCTTTCAAGGGATGCTGGAAGAATTGGCCATAGTTAAGACACGCACTAATCCGTACCGACCGCAGTCGGATGGGATGGTTGAGAGATTCAACCGCACGTTGATTCAGGGGCTGACCACACTGGTTAATTCTAATCAGGATGACTGGGACACGTTTTCCCAGTATGTGGCTCATGCATACAACGGTACGGTGCATGCTTCAACTGGCTGCACTCCTAACAGCTTGGTATTTGGATCTGAGATCATAATGCCTGCAGATTTGGTCTTTGGCAGTGTACTGCGGAGAAAGGATGTCCCATGCCGTGTGGCATTTGCGGAATCTCTGCACAGAGAATTGCGGGAAGGCTATGCATTGGTGAGAGGCCATTTGAAGAAAGCGGCCATCCATCAGAAAGTAGGGTATGATACAGGCTTGAGAGAGAGGAAGTATGTAGTTGGACAGAAGGTGGTGAGATTGAAGCCACCTGTACATGGAAAAATCTCGAAAGGTTGGGATGGGCCATTTGAGGTGACAAAAGTAATATCGGATGTTACTGTGTTGTTGAAAAATGTGAGAGGCAAGATAGTTGCAGGCCATGTGGATCGCCTGAAGCCTTGGCTAGGTCGCCGGCCCGGCGATGAGAATGAGCCTTTGGTAGAAGTGCCAATGCCCCAACCCAGGTGGGTGCGTAAAACACAGGTTACGGCACTTCCGCCTACAAAGAAGACTAGAAAAGCAACGCCAGCTAAAAAAGTCGATGGTAGGAAGAAGAAGAAGAAGTTAGTTACTGAAAAGGGAACTAGGGAGGTTCCTACAGTAATTGAGAAGAAGAAACCCCAAGGACCCATACGTAGAAGTGCTCGTATAGCGGGTCGAGGTGCTGTTACGTAAGAGCGGCGGGGCTGGGTTTGTTTGTTGTGGTTACCCGAAATAGTTCGGGTCTCCAAGGACTTACCCGGTAAACCCCGGAAAGTTGCGTAACTGGTGCTAATTGTCAAAAACACAACGAGAAATACCGGATTTTATTCTTTAGTCTTTGTGACGGGAATAATGGTGAAATTGACCAGTAGATGGCATTGGGGTACCCAACGTTCTGCTTTACTAAAGTTAGTTTTGAATGTTTACATGCTATGGTCTGTGAGTTGGTTTCCCATTTAGTACTTGTCGTGATGGTTTCGGATTAAAATCCAATCGAACCTAGTCAGTAATTTTTCTAAGGATAAATATGAGGATCCTAATAAGAAATATTATGTAGAAAGTACGGGTGTAGAACTCGTTACAACAACATGAGAATGGGACTCATACGTATTCCGAATTTGTTCGGACAACCAAAGAAATTTACTTTGACACGTATTTTTTTATAATGTTTGTTTAAACAGCGTTCTAAAAGTTCATAAGCTACAAATAATACAGCCGTGACGAACTAAAGAATTGCTATTACTTGAAATGATGTGTAAAATACAATCCGAGAGAACCCGGCGAAGATTGCAACTACTACGCAGTTTACTCCGCCACCCGGTTTTCTTCGGATAATACCGGATAACTTCTTCGGGAAGGGCTATCCGGTACCCGTGATCCTTTGCGCTTGGATGCGCATGCATGCTGGTTTGGCGCAGAAAGCGTCAGTCCTGCACATACCGTTGGAGAGGGTGGATGCGAAGGCACCTCTCTCCGCGTATGTAATCACCGGTTAGAACATCTACATGTGAGGTAGAGAGGAGACACTAAAGTGAGGTAGTACAGGAGGACACTTTTGTAACAATTTTCCTGATTCTACTACTCATTTAAGCTCATTTTTAGAGTGGGCTCCTCTGGGCCGCCCTCTGTGTAGTTATCATGGCGGATAACTATCCGTCGGGAGACTCCCATAGAAGGAGTCACTCGACGGAAGTTACCCCTCTGTCGCAGGAACAGAGAGAATTGTTAGCTTTGGGGGACCTGGAGTCAACAGCTCCGGTCGATTATGATCTTCCAAAACGATTTCGGGATGCAGATTTACCTAAATTCGTGTATCAACCACCAGCTAAGATGAAGAATAGGGGTGTGAAACGCCGAAATCACAGTAATATCTCTGAGATAAGGAGAACTGAAAAGGTTAAAACCACACAGTATCTCCTAGCTCGGGGAGAACATGTAAGGAAACTGGTAGATATGGGTTTATCAGTGGCGCAGGCTAGGGGGTTCGTGTCAGGGCCGGGGTTAAAAGGACTCGAGGCCGGGGGATTTCCCTTGTTCCAGGTTGGGAATATTGCGTCACCACCTACTTCGGGAGTGACCCGGACTGACCCGAATATGCCCGGGATACCGGTGCACTCGGTCAGTGACGTTCCAGTGGGCGCTCCGTGGGGTGCTATGTCGTATGACCGTGCGGATGGTTTACATCCGGTGCATGGTAACTTTGTACCCGATTGGAATGCCCCTACACAGTCAACTCCGGAACGTATTCCAACCATGGCAGTAATGCATTTAGCAGCTAAATTTGAGAAATTTAAGCCGGATGCAGTGATTCCCGGGAGTAAGATATGCAGGGGGGCATACATCCAAGAGTTGGACAAATTCAACGAGAAGAAATGTACTAAACTATTCAGATCTCCTTCCGATAATTCTAAGTCCAGACCCTATACAGGGGAGGTTACTGGGGAGATAGGGAGCCGAGCTAGGCTACCATCCTACGAAGATACAGAGAGGGATATGGAGTTCTGGTTAGAGCATACTAGTTCAGGGGCACATCAAGCTTACAAGTTCTGGGATGAGGTTATAAAGCAAAGTATGGGGACATACAGGGCTGCCGACCTCTCCAACGAGGATAGAAACCGGTTGAAATGGGCCTGGATGACATTTGTCCCGCCAGGTATGCCTACTTATAAACCTGGTAGAGGTTGGAGAATAGGTTCGGGGCAATGCCCATTCAATGAGTGTATGGATAGAAATCCAATAGCTGAGTATTTGGACCTGTACCAGTTCGCACGACATCTAGTGGAGTTCCACGCGCACTCCAAAATGATGTGGCAGTGCCGGGCCAAGTCTAATCGCTCAGTTAAATGTATGAAAGATGGTGAACCTTTCAGCACATCTAGAAAGGGTTGTATGGTAAGGCATTTAGTGAATGTACACCATATGAAGGCTGAAACTGCCATGTCCAATCTAGATATTCTCGAGAATAGTCCGGAGGCCTTAGGACTCACGGACAGAGAAAAGTGTGTGAGGGTACCACAGGGGTTGGCATACACCTTGGTGTTCAACCATAACCCGAGAAGGTTGTGGTTGAATCGAAAGGCGTGGCCATACTACATTCAGGACTTTCCAGAGAAAGCCTCTGATTATCGTAGTAAAATGGAGTTGGCCACTCCTCCTAAAGGTAAAATGCTGTCTGAAGGTAAAACTGTGGACCATGGAGTGTACACTCCTGTCTCGGTTACCTTAGGAGAGATGCGGACCACAGGTTCAGAGGAGTCCTCAGCTTCTGCTGGGCTAGACTCATCACCTGACGGCCGATCGACCCCAACCAAAAGACGTGCTCCAGGGTCTTCCTGTGGGTTTAGTAGGAACACTACTGAATCCAACAAGGAGGGCTCTGGCGGATCATTACCGAGGCTTGCTTTTAGCCCAAGGCTAGCCATAGAGGAGAAAATGGTAAATGACCTGTTGGCTTCTCCTGTAGAGGAGGAGGATGACTGTGTATTTGTGGGAGAGGAGGTAATACCTCCTACCACAATCTCTGAAGCTAGAGGGAACCCGGGAGTGTCAAGGAAGATATTAAAGACAGAAAATACTTCTACTGATAGTCAAGGGTATGTAACAGGGAAGATAGAGTCAGTAAGTGGGAAAGAGGATTCCAAATCTGAAATGACCTATAGAACGATTGATTTCCAATCTGAGGGAGATGATTGGGTGGACCAGAAATTCACCCCACCCACAGGCAGGGTTCAATCAAGTAAAATAGAGATGAGGAAGGAACAGGAGATTGGTCGTAGACTATCCTCCGTTCCATCACCATCTACCTGTATGGGGGGTCTCTCACTAAACTCTCCATCATCTGGAGTGGGTGAGGAAGATATCTCTTTGGAGTCGGTTCCTCTGCCTAAGCTGACTGGTGATATTGATCACCCTGAGAATATAAGTATCAGGAATCTTCTGAAAGAACAGTATGTCACTGGACTTAAAAGTTCATTTGACACACTGGATCTCGCTTGTCAACTAGCTCTGCAAGGAGCTAGGGCTCAAGCTGAGCAATTGGTAAAAGAAAGTCGTTTGGCCGAATTAGAGAAAGTGGAGACTGCTAAAGCAGAACTCCTATCTAAAATGTCCAAAATGACTGAGGAGAATGAAGCCCTCAAAAGACAGTTGGGACAACGAGATGACATGGTAGCAACCTCTAGCAGAATAGTAGATGATTTGAGATTGAATATTGAAAAATCTCGTATGGAAAGTCAATTTTTAATTGATGATCTCAAAGTCAAGTTGGATCGCAGTAAGGATATGGTCAGTTCTGCTGAACATAAGCTAACTGCTGCCAGGACTGAAATTAGTCTAAAAACCAAAATTATTCGGAAGTTAGAACACGAAATTGGTGGTCTAACAGAAGAATTTTCTAGCTATAGAAAGGAAGCTCAGCAGAACGATGACTTCTATGAAGAGTTGGCTGAGTTTTTCGAAGACTGCTATGAGATACCATTGTCAAGTTGGTATGACGAGAGTGTGTACAGGGTTGAACGGGGTTCTGCCCCTCTTCCCTTAGGATTTGACGGTGATGCATACGCACAAAGGTTGAGAGCTGACTCCAGGGCTAGTAATACCCCTAGGAGTCCTCCACCTCCATCTACAGAAGACGAGACGCACCTGGCCGACTGCAGTTACGTGGCTGCCACCTCCATGGCCTGTGGGTCATCGGAGTTGGTTCCTGTGACGTCTGTTCCTAAGACGTCCGTTGCTGTGACGTCTGTTCCGGTGTCACCCATCCCTGTGACGTCCATTGCTGTGACGTCTGTTCCGGTGTCACCCGTCCCTGTGACGTCTGTGGCTGTGACGTCTGTTCCTGTGTCACCTGTCTCGGTGACACCTGTTGCTGTGACGTCTACCTCTGTGACGTCTGATGCTAAGACGATGCAGTATACTACAATGGGGGTGGACACAACCGTGTCTTCCTTTGAGACTATGGATACTCCAGCCGGGGTGTCCACTCTAGCGAGGATGGTGGTGAATGAACTGCAGGCAGAGTCATATAACTCGACTCCTGTCTCAACACCAATACTCGACACCACCTCTTGTCAGTCACCTTGCCAGATAACGGAAAGTGAGACTAGAGAGGCGGTTCAGATACTGATGGAGCTGAACGATGCAATTGCAGAGGCTGACCTACGTCTGTCTATCCGTGATGCTGAGGCGCTTATGGCTCCTGAAAACGAACTTGAACAATCCATGATGGTGGATCCTCCAATGGACCTACCTGTGACGACTGGTTTTATGTCTGGGAACCATCGTCCATCTACCCTGGACATTCCTGTATCCATGGCGAGTGTACCTATGGGTACTCATTTTCCTAACCCTGATGCTTTGCAGCTAGGGTCTGGGATGGACATATCCATTGAGATGAGTGACAATCGATCTAGTGAATGCATGTCTCCAGTATCCAGAAATGAAGAACTTTTGCTGAGTGGCGAGTCATAAAAACATTCCCAGTTGCAGCATATATGGAACCTCTACCATGTGTCGTCATCAAGGTTGAACTTTTGCAGTAGTGGGGTTATTAATACACCACGGACCGTATGATGCGTTATACCATAGACTATGGGTCACAGGATGGCTATATATACATATATATTATAAAAGACTGAGATGACAAGAACAGTGGATCATTATCACCTATTTATGAAAAGACTTTGATATGATCTAGGTTTGCAGTTGTCGTCATATAAGAAACTGTTAAAACCATCACCAAAGAGTGTTCTATTTTGCCATAAGACAGTATTTGTAAAACGGGTTCTGTTTGATTTGATGACATGTGCTATAGGTATGATTATTGTATGCCGATTGTGATACTCTGAATTAACCGTCCAATGAGTAAAGGTATGAGGGACTGGATCCTGATAATACCTACTGAGGTGAAAGGTTGCTTGACTGCATTCATACTATGTGTAGATCTGTGGTAATAACATATCAATGAACCTGAAAAACGGAAAATTTATTCAGGTACTGAGAGTGGAAATTGCGTAAGTTGTTATGGAGATCCGTAGGCTCCCGTTGATTACTTTCAGAAGGAAGGTATCGAGTGAGGAGCCGGATCATTCTATTTTTCAGCTTGCTGCGTTTTTGATCTTTGAACTAAGTGTGGAGACTAATTCTCCCTGAAACGTTGAAATATGATGCCATGACACTTGATCTGATTGCTTTCAGCATTCCTATATGGAGAATGTCACTTGTGTTATTGTGTAGAGTACGCCAAAAAGGACACCTATGTGACCATGGTGCATAAGGTTTTGGAGACCTTGATTGGATTGAAAACTGCATTTACCGGATCTACGCTATATGTTCATTTATTCCAAAAATATTGATCTTTCAAACCTTACTCTGGCACGTAAAGCGAGTGAGTCTATTCAAATAGACGGGTTGGGTCAAGGTTTACTATAAAGTCGACACTTGCCACCTTTTTTTGTTTCCAATATGTCTTGTACTAAAAATTGGTAATTTTTAAGGAGAAGTGCTCATATTTGATCTGTATGTATACGATACCTGTTGTAACAAATCGTTTTCGATGAGACATGGTTAGTATGCGATAAATATGTCTTAAAAGTTTTATATTTTTTTTATGATATATAGTCAAGTTTGTTTTATAGGGCTTGACTGGCTGTGTGGAGTTTATCCTCTTAGTCCCATAAATCATGACTGTTATTGAAGGATGATACTCGATTATTGTGTAACTGGATCCTGATGGTTGATATGATTGACGTTAATATCAAAAAGGATGAATACATATCTATGATACCCAAGAAATATATAAGTGGTTCTGATAGAAAGAGTTACGCTTGCCTCCACTATGTATGTGTTTGGAGACAATATATTTGTTTTTTTGGGTTGTTTGGAGATAAAATTTGTCATTGTATCAAGGTAGTATAATAATACTGCACTTGGTGCTGCTATTTAGACGCTGTGATATTGTCTGAAGGGGGGTAGTGTAGTGGGTCGCCGCTGTGCTATTTCTATGGAACCAGTTGGAGTTATATTTGGTATATGTGTTGTCGTGTATCCAGGCCGCACTCCTGTCTATTGCCGAGTATAAGGTTATATAAGCCCACCTGAGGAATGGTGGAGCGCGGCCTGGTTATGTGCATTGAGCCGTGACCGCCACGTGTCACCCGACATATCTCGGGTACGGTGTCGGCTCGGATGCACCGGCGCGTGGTTACCCGGAGTTCCTCGGGAACTCAAGTGTTTACGAGTAATGGAGAGAATTACATAACGACCAGTACATAAGACCTGGGGTTCTGCTAATCGAGGACCCAGTCTTGCTGCGCACTTCGGCCAGCTTGACTGCTCCACAACAGAGCTTCCCCGAACTCTGTTGTACCTTTTAGGCCTAGTCCTGTCGCTGCTTCCACCTTGGTCACCCTGCGTCTTTCTCTGTTCCACCCTCTGGGGGAACTAGAGGAGATAGACGCATTGGTGTACAACTCCGGGTACAGAACTCCCTCTGTGGAGTCTGATCCAAGTGGAGTTAACCAAGATGGAAGAGAGCCTTGGAACTCGGGAATTATGTACTAGACCGTGAGCGTATACCTCCTGTATGTTCATATGACCACTGGTGTTCAGAAGCCTATTTGATTATTGCTATCCGTCTGTATGATTACGAGCCGTATGTCAGAATGAATAAAGTGTAATTTCTGAACAACCTATTTTCGAATCTGGAGTTTTTCATAGCAGATGTCTATCTTAGAATAGCCAACAGCTACAGTAGGGAGAAAGAATCTTGAAATTTTACCACATGAGGGATGGAATGTTAGGGATTGACATCCATGCCAGAATTGAAGTTTGACCCCTATTGAACAAGTTTAGGGTGAATGCCAGCGATAATTATCGTTTTTCCTTTTTTTAAAGTAGATTTATTAGGTCTCATTGGTTGGTACCAAAAACTAGCTCGGGCACATTGCCCTTTTGCCACCAGCACCCCTAACTGTACAACATCTTTGACCATGTGATTAGGCTATGACGCCACATTCTTTAGTGTTGAAACATGTAGGTCACCAGGGGAAAACGTGCCTCCAGGGGGGATTTTTAGTACTGGTTTTGGGCACCAGGGGGTCATCAGTATATGAGTAAAAAACTGAAAAAATGACTAAAAAATGCTCTAGGCCAATTTCTTATGGGGAATATAAGTGATATCTTCAGAATTATTCAATCTCCACTGAAAACATTCCATTTTTGGGATGCAAAAGAAGCATTTGTTGTCATGGCAACATACAAATTTGACATACCGTATTCGACGTAATAAGCACCCTGGGCGCTTATAAAATAATTTTTATGGTGTTTTAAGTACTTAAGAGTTTAATCATAGGAAATAGTAAATTCAGAGTGTATTTGCCATTTTTAAGTGTACACACCAACCTAGCTTTGACAAGCAATTACAGCCAGCAAAACTACCTGGGATATTTTATCTCAAGATATCTCATTTTAAAGCCTGTAACTTAAACTTTGAAAAGCCATTTTCCCCCTGGAGGCATGTTTTCCCCCACCTGGTCACAGTCATATGAACCTTGTATGTGTATAATTAAAAAACTATACAACCTCTTGGTATGTACAATGTGAAAAGTATGTGATGAGATGAGATTACTTACAGAAAAAATATAATAATGACTTGTGGATGGTCCGATTTAATGGCAGCTTTGAAGTCCCAAAGGGTCTAAAGCTATGGTGGTGTACTTTGGTTTTAGACTGTTCCACCATATGATGGCTCTATACATACAGCTTCTGATTACAATTGGTCTTAGAGACCTCGGCACACATAGTTTTTTTTACCCTGATGGTATCTTGAAGGTAACACCCTCGTATCTATTATGTATCCACCCGTGACAAAGTATATGAAATAGAATTTTGAAATAGGGCCCGATTAAGGCGGCCATTACCAAAAGTCACTATTTCTGCAATGCTGTAAGGAGAAAGCCTAGCTTTTAGGACAACATGATCTCCTTAGGTCATTTGGTCATGATACTCTAAGATACACCCTTTGAGAGATTATTGTACTGAAAACCAAAGCTTTAAACTCCAGAGCGGTCGGCATGATGCATCGTTGCAGCAGTAGTGACGTACTCACCTGTACTGCAATGTTGCATGAAATGAACATACACCATGTACTACCATGCTCTCCGTGAATTGCCTATTGTAAACTAGGAGAAATATAAGGTAGATGGCACACTGCTCTCTCTTTGTCTAAATAGTTTAATAGCAGTAATAGTTTATGGTTAATCGAGGTGGAACCAAACTAATTATGAATTAGTCAATACATCACTTCATTGCAATGTATCATAATGCAGGAAGCTTGAAGTGATTAAGATTGACAAGCCATCCGGAAAATCAAGGGAAGTGCTTTTAATTATCCGGTAAGCAGGCTAATCAGGAATTGAAATTTAAGCTAATAAAGACCAGAACCTAATGGATTGACTCTACATTGAGGTAATAGCGCAGCTAAAAGTGAAGGGCTATTTTACCATTTTAGGCAATGATCTAATCACATATTTGCAAATTTACTCATACTGTAAAAGGGAACACTGGTAAATTGTTGTTGCAGGGCTACCTCTCCAATATTTAACTGCCCTGCTTACACAGTACTAACTACTATCAGCTCAGTACATGCTCAGCTCCAATCCGCTTCCATAGCTTACTGCTTATTTTTTTATGGTTCCTTGATCAGTATCCATAAGTTTGACTAGAAGTTAAAATGAGCACATAAGAAATTCATCAGCTGTCGCTAACAACCCTTACTGTTTCTATATCTTGATTAAAATGGTAAAAGTACCTTTATCAGGTTGGAGGCTGACCAGTTTCTTAGTACGCCCTAAGATTGACTGACAGTCCCCAGAACACAGGGTGTACCAAGAACTTGGTACACTCATTTATTGTCACTTTTCTCATATTTCCATGCCAAAATGTATACTTCTGATGCCACCATAGAAAGCAGAGTTATATAATTGATGTATGCACCCTTTTTCATAACTAAAATCGGAATATTATCTAAGAAATGGCTTTATCTACATATTTTCCTTCTGTAAATGTTTAGTAAAATCAGTTTCCTAATTTTTTGTTAAATCTGCTAATGTAAATGAACCCATAGGATGAAATCATAGATTAAGGCCCACAAAATGATGTTTTTGTTTTAACTTAGTGATGTTTGATAATGTAGTAAATAAGCCATATAATGTAAATATAAGTATGAAACAGTAGAGTGGTTTCCCTATTCCCACCTATGACCCCAGTGACCCCACTAATTACATGCACAGATAAGGGTCACAGTCCAGTGCCCACAGGTAAGGTACATGAGTACTGGGCTGTGATTGGCCCATTTACCTGCATGAGCAGGGGTCATGGTCCAGTGAACACACCAGGTGTACCAAGATTATGGTACAGCCCAAGATGGTGCACCATACCATAATCTTGGTACAGACCCAATGGAAAGGGTGTACTATGTATTTAGTATGTCCTAACAACAAGTCATGGTCCCGGCCCCAACCTGTTTATATTTTTTTGATAGTGTCTCATGTAGGGCACTATGTAGTCATTTGGGAGCACACTTCAGAACACATTTTCGAGTTCTTGTCTATTTGAAGAAAACATGCATGCAGAATTATGGCTTCAGAATGTTTCTTCTGGCATAGGGGATATCAAACATGTGCCTCTACATGGGTAAAAATCAACACGGGCGACACGGCGACAGGGGCCTTTTTAAAATCGAGACTTGCGACACGGCCCTTTTAAAAAACGACGGACACAGACATTATTATTAGGCACTAGTTTGTACTGTATGCATAAAAATCGACACGCCGACACGGCCCTTTTGCTAAAAAACGACACGACGACATGCTCAAAAATCTGAGGACCCATGTAAAGGCACAAACATTAAACCCTGCAATGACCTTGCTCTGATTACTGGCTGCTTTAGATCATTGTTGACTAAAACGTGGGATTGTGTTGAGATAGAATATGTATTGAACTTCATAATATCCCTCAATACATAGTTAGTGGGTAGGGTGACTGGAGGCTCTGGATGATCGTTTAATGCGTATCTGATCCTATGGTAAATGACCCTCTTATAATGGCTTTTCATTTCGGCTAGGGAGTAGATAGAGACTTCCAGTAAATTGGAATATTGAAATATTGAATATGTCAATGAGCTGGAATAAACACAGAACATTGTATTACATAATGTAATCAAGGGGCAAAGTTGACAAACCTTCACATTTCGAGCCTGTTCTGAGCACTATAAGTGAGTGAGTCTCCCAACTGTCAGTTGGGAGAATTCCCACTGAGCAAAAGCAAATTCATATATCAATGCAATTCTTTTTTTATTATAATTGTATTGAATGCAGGTACACACCAGTAGGCCTTATTTTGTGAAGGTAAACTCCTTTGTATGGTAGATAAAGCACTTAAAATGATATATGTGACAAAACCTGGGAAATCGTAACATTAGGGGAAATAGCAATAAGTGCTCTAAACATGATATTTCAAGAGATAAAGCTAAATATGTGAATACTTAACAGAAAATGACCTTAGACTAACTTTTCCCAATGAATAATTTGAAGCTATTATAAAAATTCTATTTTTGTTCTGAATTGGTCTTATTTGGAATGTAAAAAGAACGTTTTTAGCCATTTTTAGCCCATTTGTTGACATTTGGTTGCCATGGCAACCATCAATTCATTCTTTTGGAATAAAAATCATCCCTATCCAATTGCCCCATTCATGAGGATTTTAGAACTGAAAACAGAATGCCAATATTCCTACCAGATCCAAATCTATGTACAATAATATGCATTTATTGGTTTAATTTCTAATAATTATGATTTATATGGATTTATTGAAAATAGATTGATATGTGATTGCATTGCAGGCTATTCTGAATTCCTACATGTCCCTACCATGCCATGTTTGAGATGTCACATCTCAGTAACTATTTCAAATATTTTTATGCTTGAAGTATTAAATTGTAGCTGAAGACATGAACTTAAATAAAGGTGTTTTCCCCTGATGTCACGTTTTCCCACGTTTTGTCACATATTTGTAAGTCTTAAGATTTGTATAGAAATTCTGAATTAGCCATTTTTGGCAAATTACCACATAAAGATCTTAATTAGCTTAATATATTACATTTTGGATGAAAATGATAGGCCCTAGTGCCAGCTAGAGTCAGCCTATCTGCTGGGGCCATATGGGGGTCTGAGACCCCAATCTCAAGTACCAACTTCATATTATAACACTAGAGGTCCGCCACGCCATAGGGCTATTAGTACAGGAACTTTAGGTTTTTACCTGGAATTAAATACCATAAAGCTGAAAATTTCAGGAATGATTGGTTTTGGTATTGTTATCACTGTACTAAAAGTCCTGGAGTATCCTGTGTGGGCTTCCATTAAAAAACGGCCAAATCCAATATGGCCGCCAGATAATCAGAATCTCATCTCCTATGACAACAATATTTATCCTAGAAGAATATAAACCTTACCTACCCCCCCTAAAATGGGTCCAAGGAATCCACTGGTGTCATTGGTTTGTTGCTAGGACAGGTGGTTGCTTAGCAACAGCATGTTTGCCTAGCAACCCGAGGTTGAACCCATCTCCTATGACAACAATATTCATCTTAGAAGAATACAAACCTTACCTACTCCTCTAAAATAGGTGCAAGGAATCAACTGGTGTCATTGGTTTGTTGCTAGGACAAGCAGTTTCTTAGTAACAGCAGGCTTGCCTAGCTACCTGGGCTTAAAAGCAAATATCTGCAGCGAGACCCCCATGGTGCCATTCAGGAAGAACCTGCAGGTATCACAGAGCCCCACTAAATCAACTCTAAGGAACACATTGCTAATATTGCTTTAGTTTTTACCTTTAGTTGCTTAGCATCATTACTTTCAAGTACATTATTGCCTAGCAACTCACATTTCACTTTTTTGTTGTTGAATTACATGCAGATTGAGATGTTTTAACATAATTTAGAACTAATATTAAACATTCTAACAGCACCAAGTGGAAAAAGAAAAACAATGATGTCATTTATAATTGTGGGAGTTGCTTAGCAATAGATTAACTGTTACTGAAGTTGGTTAGCAATGGCACTATTAACCCTCTCCACAGAATGCGGCAGATTGAGGCCCCAGACCCAGCAGTATTAATATATGGGGTTATATTGAGGTTAATATGGGAATTTGTACTTGTGATACATGTTTTCAAATGACTGATTTGCAACATGTATGTGATTTCCTTTCATATGGTACCATAATAACAGGTAATGTCTGTTCAAAATGTGTATTTGGTGTACTCAGGAAAATAGCATTTGATACCAAAAATTCCCTCCGCATAGTGCATTAATGCACTAGCTGTTTTTACCAGGTAGTGCATTAATGCACTAGGTGGCTGGAAAGAGTTGAACCAATATAAAGAATAAATATATAAAATATCTATGGGTACCAACCTCCCTTCTAAATCAGCCCAAGAAATCTATTGGTATCCTTTATCATTGGTCTCACTTACTTAGCAACAAGAATACAATTGATTGTTTTGTTTAGCGACAGTACCATATAAAGGTAAGGGGAACAGAACAGAACTTTACCCCAGTGATACAAGTAATAAATCATATTACCCATGTTGAACATCAGAGACATAGATGATACATGTATTATCCTGCACCAAGCAGAGTCACACTACATGTTTAAGGATTCACACACTGCCCAGCTTTAATACTGGCTTCTGCTGTCAGGGAACAGCCTGTGAATATGTGCTAAGACAACGGCATTCATAGGGGAGCTTCATATTGTCCTGCCTCCTTAACCACATACCTAGCCATCCTCTTACGAATCATAGGCCTAACAATATAATACAAAATTCTGGACACTATCCAATTTACCACAAAGGCATTTATAAATTACAGAATAATTGAACACCTACTCTTATATATATATATCTCATTTATGAGGATACACCCAATAACTTCTGTGTTCTTGGTCAATTTGTACATGTCCTCATGGTGATTCCACCCATAAGCCTCTTACATGTGAAGGGGCATGCAACAGAACCACTTGGTTAGACATAGACAGTCTTCTCATAGTACACTTTCCGTTTGTCTCTGAATGCTATATGCAGAAATGAAGGCCATATACCATTCCATTTACATCACACTAAGTCATATAACTATATTCCTCATTATCAGCTGAAATAAATCTTGTCTCACAAAACAATCTGTGTAGAGAGTGACAGAAGGGTCATGAGCCTATTGGACAGCTACCTCACACCCTGGTCTGTGCTTGAAAAGACTTTTGTGGCCTCCCTTATAACTGTCTGTACAAAATGAGAAGGAAAAGGGGGTTGTAATTACTTCATTTATACAAGGAATAGCCCCCCTAACCATATATCACCTTCTATTACACATTAAATTGTAGTAGAATATACTGAACTTGTATAGGATTTGTATGACTGGGTATATATTTGGTCTCATGTACGTCACTCTGTTCTTTATTACTGGTTTAAGTACATGATGCACATTTTGATAGTGTGCTAGAATATTGCTAATCAATACTACCGATAGAAGGCCACATGAAATCATGCTGGTCTTTTCCTTTAACCCGAATAATCAATTTTAGAGAGAATATTTTAGCAACGAGTGATTAGCTACACTTTCATTTCGATCCCAGGATTATCTTATAATATAAGGAAAGGCAGAATGAAAATTGATCTGGGGACCCATGGTGTTGCTAGGTAAATAAAGAAATGGAATCAAGGCTGCTAAGCAAGCACACATGTTAGCAAGAATTTAAAGTAAAAGAAAGAGATTAATGACATGATTGGTATGCTCACTGTCCCTTTTGAGGGGATTGCTATATTGATATTGTATTGGGAACAAGTTAGACCTGTGTTGCTAGGCAATGATATAATTGAAAGTAATATTGCTAAGCAACTAGAGGACCTAGCAATACCAATTGATTCATTGGAGCTAATTTAGTATAGGGTGGGTGTAGTCAGGATCTTCCTGAATGTTGTAGTGGGGTTTTGCTGTAGATGCTTGCTTCTAAGCCCACTTTGCTATGCAAACTTGAGTTGCTAAGCAATTATATGGTTGGAAGTGATATTGTTAACCAACTAGAGGTCCTAGCCATACCAATTGATTCATTGGGGTTCCTTTAGTTGGGGTGAGTGATATAAGGATCTTCCTAAATGGAGTCTTGGGGTTTTGCCGTAGATGCTTGCTTCTAAGTCTGGTTTGCTATGCAAACCCGCTATTGCTTAGCAGCCACTTGTCCTAGCAATTAACCAATGACACCAGTGGATTCCTTGTACCCAATTTAGGGGGGGTAGGTAAGGTTTAAATTATTCTAGGAGTGATATTGTCATTATTAGAGATGAGATTCTGATTATTTGGTGGCCATATTGGATTTGGCCCGTTTTTCAATGGAAGCCCACATAGGACACTCCAGGACTTTTAAGAGGTCAAACCTAATATAATGACGAGCCATTCCTGAAATTTTCAGCTTTATGGTATTTAATTCCAGGTTTGGGCTAGAATTAATCTAAAGTTCCTGTACTATATAGAGAGATTCAAGGAAAGCAATTAGTGCATACAGTCATTAGACACTGCGGCAGCCATGGGCCATGGGGGAGTCATTTGACCTATGTAATACTATGTGCTATGTGCCTGCCTTCAGATCTGTCAAAAAGCTTCGAGGGGTGAGGTATAATGTAATCAGCTATAGTTAGTTATCTAGTTACTGTATCAACATAACAATGATAATTTGTTAATTTCGAATATCTTTAGAATTGGGCAACTGTCCCCTAAAACACAAAATGTGAACTTAAGGAAAATGGTGCTAAGGATATGTGGGGAGGCATTTGGTATGTTTAAGTTGAAGAGCAGAGGGAGCTGTTGTGGCCATGGTCTGACACTCGAATCACACATGTGGGTGTTACAATGGGCCATCTGTGGTCGAGCAAAGGATAGGTATATCCTTGTTACTGTAACCAGTTGAATCGGGTACAACCAAGGGGACTCATTAAGGCTGCCATGCATAGACAACTTTGTGAAATCTCATTTCCTGTTGTTGTCTCAGGGGATGACAGAGGGTACCTCAGGTCCAACATGTGCAGTGATATCATGTTGGCCTATGTAACAATGACATTAAGCAATCCTTCTTGGGAATTTCATAAATTTTGCTTCACCATACATGTATGAGTTTGAGTTTGAGTAATTTCTATTGGACAAAATTCCACAGAATTACACTGCGTCTCTCAAAAAGAGCCAATATAAGTACATGTTCACAGTTGCACTTTTGGCATTTATGAACAGGACATATCAAGTTACAGTCAAATACCGATCGTATGCTAATACAGTACACAGAAAAAACAGAAAATAGATTACAAAATTGGACAGCATAACAAACGGATATGTAGTATGCATAGGCACAATTAAGTTTCCTACATTACACTTCAGCAAATTGGCACAGCTTTCCATGAGGTTCAGTCGGGGGATCATCTATGCAATTACTGGATCACAGTCATATTGTGTAAGGATCATGATGTCAATTCGGGAATACCTATGTATGAGATAACCATCCAAGCGAGGCTTGGGTACATCAATCATAACTTAATTCTATAAATAAGTCAGATCGCCGACAGTACGCAACCTCTATACTAGACATTTCCAGACATTTAAGGTATCCATGCTAAAATTCTACATAGCAACAGAAACCACATACTGGGATACATTATCGTAATACAAGACAATATAATTATATAGTACTTATATTTCACACGAAATGATGTAAACAATGAGCTTTAATGTCCCAGCATACATTAATTATCAAACAACTCAAATAGCACCAATCTGTGAGTTTAGCAGTAACCCTTACTTTAACAGTCAGGAACAATCAAGATACATTGCCCATATTGGACAGAGGCATAATGCCAAGATATGATGATACATCATCGACTCTTTATTTTGTTCATGAAAAGTGCATGTGTTTGAATACTCTGTTCTTCAGAGGACAGTCTGTCCCACTCGGTCGATCCCCTATACAGCGGACTATCCCTATAGAGCTGCGCACAGGGTCTCTGAAGTTTTATGAGCAACTTTGTATTACTCCTCAGAACCGTAATAGGTGCGATTAACACATCAGGACGTCTGCTGTATTTGTAGATCATACCAAGTAGGCTAGCTACCTTTCTAGAGGCCAGCTTTTCCATTGTACAGGCCGTGTGTAAGTCATCTATGGAAATGGCCCTAGGGTCAATTATGCCCATGCAACATCGCAGACAGTGGTTCTGCAGTGTCTGTAGGTATTTAACCGTATCTGCAGGACCACTCTCCAAAATGAAATCACAATATGCAATACAAGAGAATATGAGGGCAGCTGTCACACATACTATGTGTGAACTTAATTAGTGCCAGTAAACACAAGGATGCTTTCTCTGTTTAATGCCTTGTCCCTGGGACAATGCCAGATTTCCCAATGGGCAAATAGATTGCGTTTACAATTTCAATTTAATCTATAATTCACTCTACAATCAACCCACTACAATTGACATTGCCCCTTGGTTCATGTAGACTCTGTTGCAGTGCTACACAACTTGGATAATTATAGCCTGTCCTGCAAACAAGATCTCAGGCAGAACTCGTGCGGTTTTCCCGGGGATCCCTGTGAGAATTGTGCACGTATCTGGCACGAGAATATATGAACTGTTTTTGACTGTGTCATATTCTGTGGTATTCCACATTATTTATATCAAACAGAACTTGGTAATTGAATGTTTGCAACTGGGTAGAATCCGGGTAGGTCACTATGACACAGAAAGGCATGAGATATTCCGAAGAATTGTGAACATATCCTTATTACAATCAGAACTTGGGAATTGAACGTTCGCAACTCGGTAGAATCCGGGTAGGTCGCGAACATTCAATTCCCAAGTTCTGATTGTAATAAGGACATGTTCACAATTCTTGGGAATATCTCGTGCCTTTCTTGTGTTATTGTGACCTACCCGGATTTTACCCATTGCGAACGTTCAATTCCCAAATTCTGTTTGGAGGGTGTATACATGCATGTGAGTTTTATAAGCCATGGAGAGGATGATTGTCCAAGGCTCCAGTCACGGATAATTACCATTGTCCAATGCTAATAACATGTATGATGTGACTACTCATGCGTAACCATGTGTGACTTATATCCAGTGATTGCTTTATATATATCTTATACAGACATGTTGTCCCATGATATGCCAGGGCGCAGGCGTGCAGCACAATCAGAAGGACAGTTCTGTGAAATACACGTTCCTTTTTAGGAAATATACCACAGTTGATGACAGCGAATGCTGTAACCTCTAGAAATAAATCTTTTGTAGAGTTTCACAGGCTTGGGGGGGGGGGGGCAATTCTTTTTATGATTTACATATTCCGCTCCTGTTGATGAAGAGCAACAAAATACCGCAATGGACAGTGAAGCATTCTAATGAACATTATCGTGATGAAAAAGATATGTATCAATTGCATAATATGCTGCAACCCTATTGCAATTTCTAACTCACACTCACTAAAGGTCAGGCAAGCCATTAGAACCCTCATACCAGATCTCTAACCCGTGGCAGCCTTATACTGGGGTGTCAACATGATTCCTGCTCTATATTTGTTTTGATGCTGAACAATGAACATTTCCCATACATACGTGAGAAGAACCTCATAGCTGCCCACAGGGGGAACAGGATTCTCCCTGCAACAGGTGATGCTGGATTATTCTCCCCCAATGTTTTAAAGATTCCTTGTCGCTTATGATGAGAAGTAACTTTCTTTCTATGGTCAGACAAACCTTGACAGCCAAAAACCACTATTCATTTCATCAGGAAAAACCCAAGGCCGTTTTTGATATCAGCGAAGTATCCAGTGGAATCAAACTTGCAGGCCATTTGCCTCACCCCTCAAATTACGGTCAGATTCCTTTGGAGTTTGCAAGGCTATTGGGAGTCTCTGCTCTGCTGCTTGACTGCCCATCAGACCTTGTTCTCCCACACGATGTCAGTGCTCATGCATGAATCAAACTTATGAAGAAGGAATTTGATGCTGTTTGTGTATGTGTGAGCACACACTATGTAGACAATGGGCTTGCAAAATGTGTAACTGGCTTGCTCTGAACAAGGTGGACCATAAAGGGCTAATGAAGGCTTCTTATGTTACCAGATCGGTGTTATCTTGGAATTGCTTGCAATCCAACCGATCGTGATAGTGCGAAATATGCGTGCAGGACTTTCGATGAAAAGAAACAAACCCTGGAGAAGCCTTGGGTAATCGTCCAAGGTGAAGACATGAAAAACTTTCCAGACACGCCACTCCTCCTCCCCCATGCATTTTGAAACTCTCATCCCTCTGCCCGGGAATATTTGTAACAATTGCTGTCCTCTATCAGAATTAGCAGTTTTCTAAGAATGTTACGCTACCCGCATACTGCAGGCCTTGCTCCTATCACCCAAATACCAATGATACAACTCACAAACTGAAACTAAAAATTGAATAAGTGCATTATTATTTCGAAAATGTGATCTGCGATCAAGGGGACTTTAAGCAGTAAGCTCCTCTTGGCTCATTGAGCAGTGGTGCTTCCAAAAACATCTTCCATCATTTGCTATTTTAGGGGAGTGAAAAAAGGGTAGAGTATGACTTTGAGACAAGGCAGCATAATGATGTCTTCAATATATAAAGAGATACTGATTATTTATTTGCGAATTGCAAAATTTGGTCTGCAGATGAGTAGGATAATATCAGAACCCACAGAACTCACACAGGTGTGCTGATAGCGCAAAGATAATTATGAATCCTTCGTTTTTTGTCTTATTCCCTTCTTACAATGCCATCATTCTCCTTATCACCATCCATCCTTTTATACACCGCCTCTTTTATCTTCCTCTGCTCTTGCGCCAGTTCAACTTCCCAATCACAACCTCAAGCATGCATCTTATTTTAGACGTGTCCTATTTCTACCAGGAGACTGCTCCATCTGAGTACATGTGATTATTCCATGACTGCTGGCAAGACCCCCCCCCCCCCCCCACACACACACATACACGTATGCAGGCTACGCCTGCCTGGGTAGGGTTCACTGTGTAGTAGGGATTATCGGGTAAACACATGCTCAGTGAAAGTCAGTAGTCATTTATGAATCTTTCATGCAAAATTCTTGACATGGACATTGTAATAAATAATTCAATTTTGGGAATCTATATCAGGCAAAACCAGATTTTTTCCTTTTTTTTTGTTTCAATGAGCCCTCACGGTTTATTTAACAAACTACACGTTTGAGCCGCGGCATAACATTTTTCAAGGCCTGTACTTGAGTAGTTTTAACATATTCAAAGCTTTGTAAGATAACGATGCAATATGCTCACATCACCATGATAACAGAGCATAATTAGTATTGCTGCTTCATAAGAAAATTAGTATAAATTGTTGGCAGGTTACTTCTCACCACCAGTGTGTTTTCCTCGAATAGAGGGAGGCGTGTTGGTAAAACTGTAGCCTGAAAATAGGTGACATTTCTTTGTTAAAGTAAGCAAGTGAGCCCGTACGTTCAGCACCATGGTTGGAGGGAGGGAATAGGGGGCTGAGTGGACAGGTTTGGCATGCGATCCGAGGAGAATTCAGTGGCCAAGGCCTTGCAGCAACTGAATACCGCTCACAACTCATAAACAGCAAATTCCCATAATTCCAAAAAGCATTTTCCCCTCTTTTTCTAACGTTGCACTTTCATTTGAATATGTTTTCCTTCCTTACACTGTGCAATCATTCATTACCCCTTCCTGAATCCTTCCTATTACTCCCTCCACTATCTTTCGCTCCCCCCTCCATACTCCTGTCTCCTTAACCCATCCCCAGCTATCTCTTCCCTTCACTTGTGTGTGACATCTCTACTTATGTGTGGCATGTAACATGGAACTTCCTCCCATTGCAGAGATGTGATTAAGGTATTGCCTGACAGCTGCCATGGTCAGAGTCAGCGCTACCGCCTCACACATACCCATGTGTGACAGCAGCTTGGTAAAGACATCCCCAGCAATTTGGGTACCGCCACCCTATAGTACGCAATAGACAGAATTGACAAATATGTGAAAAGAAGACGAATGTGTTCAGTAGCATGTTTAAGCTGATGAATATAGAGAGCTGGTGTGCCATGGTGTACCTGGAATCACCCAGGTGGGGGCGACTAGTGGTGATAATATTATGTGGCTGCACTCCAAGAATAGTGTGTTACAATTACACACGTATCGACGCGCTTTGCTGTAGCCACTTTTAACACACATTTAGGTGTAACACACTACCCACTGCCCACTCCTTGCCAAAAGTGTGTTGATCTCAAAGGTGTATTGCAAATATGTGTGTGTAAATCCCTATGCATGTTCCGGCAACACACTGTTCTTAGAGTGTGTGAGAAGGGTTTAACATCCTTGTGTAGTGCGACCTCGGGACACATTAGGTTGCCGTGTATGGAAAAGTGTTCCTGCTCATGTCTCACTGATACTCTGATAGAAACAATGTATACAATTCTTAAAACCAGCCTAGTTTGACACAGATCTTTATGCCCCCAACTAAGTAATACCAGCAAATTTCACCGGTAATTACTATGTGTCGTACACACCTAATGTAAGTGTACATGTGATTTAGCTGTAGATTCCAGTTGCTTTTGCTTTTTTCCACCCTTTTGATTATCATGCCGCCCCAGTTATCTGGTTATTGCCAACAGTGACTGGGGCTGCAACAGCACACAGACACATAACAAAACACGTGGTGCCCGTTATTGGGAGTCAGGTGGTGGCCTGTCGTAGGCATTTAATGGATACAAATCAACATTTTGCTTATTAATCTTGGACAATCACCCCAGGGGAAGCCCTTGAATGCAATTTGAACTAGGCCAAAATTGCTCCTCATGCAGTCCTAGGCATCTGAACTTCTGGTTTAAAGTCAATATCATGAAGAAACCATCGGTTTACTGTCTAATAAATAATTGATTAAACTCTAACTGGTTGATTTACAATTAAATAATAATTTGATTTTAAACGTTCACATCTAACCCAACCTCACTTGATCTTATTTCAATGAGACGGGTGTTAAGATCATTCATATCAGTTATCAACATTTTGTAGTTCGGGATAACTGACTATTAGCAGATTAGATTGGATAATAATAAAAACTGATTTCGAAATATCATTGAAATGGATTTGGTAATCTATTCTAAGGATAACCTATTTTATCACGAGAATAGCTATCCAGTTCAACTAGGGTAAAATAAAATCTGATGAGCCAGCAAAGTTTACCCTAGTGAAAACGTGAAAATCAAATTTGCTTTAATTCAAAAACCTGGTGCTGAAATATATACATGCAGGCCTTGGTGTAAGGAAGAAGAAATTGGAGGGAAGGATATCTTTTCCTATATCAAGGTCAGATCACTGCAATAAATCAAGCGCTTGTCTGGCCACGGTCCGGTGTCGCCAGCTTCAGAACATACATTGGTCTGAGGCATCAATAGCACCTGTTTATGGAAGCATCAGCGAACTCATCTTTGAATGTGTATGGTATAATATATGTTAGGTGATCTGGGAAAAGTAACCTTCCTATATTTCTGATTTCTGCTACAGGCATCCTCACCAGGTGTATTGTATCCCTATATCGCTTAATGGACGGACAGAATTGTCAGGTAGGTATAGAGGCAGGACGTAAATCTTTTCGTTACCTTCTTTGTTGTTAGTCCTTCCTACATTACAGGTTTGCAATGACAAGTGTTAGAGATAGACAAAAGCTGTGTTTAAGTTAATTAGTGGAGGGAGCCAATTCGGCCAAACATTGACTCAGGAATCACCCACGTGGGTGTTACTAGGGGTGATCTAAGGATGGGAGCTATACCCTTGTGATTATAGTCGGTTGAAATGTAGTATAACCCAGGGACGCATTAAGACAGCCATGCATAGACAAATTTGTGAAATCCCATTTCCTGGTGTTGTTTTAGACGGTACCGCAGGGGATAAGATATGCTTTGAGAATATCATGGTATCGTGTATACATGTATATAATAACATTTTGCACAGTAAAAAGATATTGAGATGCCTCACTGAATCTTATTGCACCCTTCAGTGTTATACATCCCAATTAAAAAATTACCATGGTTTATCATGCGTTGTAAACCATAGTAAATTTACTGGGGTACTTTGGAATCAACCATGATTTCTATACTATGGTACACCCTGATATAAATCATCATAATATGATAGAGTACTTGCAAGACCATGATGTTTACCATGGTGTTTACTATGATTTAAATTAATATGATATATTATATTATTTAATGACATCATAATAACTATGATTTACCTATATACCATGATCTTGGCATGTGGTGCACTTCAGTAAATTTACTGTGGTACTTTGGAACCTACTATGGTTATTGCACTATGGTATTACCATGATTGTTATCACAATATACTATGATATAGATAATTAAAGCATGTTCAAATGGAATTCATCTTCAGTCCATATTATTGAGTACAGCCTGTCCAATTGATTCTCCCAAGGAACTATACTGATGATTTCCTTTCCTGATGATTATATATCTACCATTAGCCTGATATTCCAAAAATATGTTTATTTACTTTTTTAATCAGGGCAAACCATGGGCTGATTTCACCCAAGGAACGGTTCCCTAGGGACAGTAACAGTTGGCCTGACCATCCCTCACAGTTCAGATTACGGCCAGTTGTCCTGGGAATTTACAGGACCATTGGGAGTCTCCGCTTGACTTCTCCCAAGACCTAGTTCTCCCACAGGATGTTGGGGTTCGCGCACGCGATAACATAACATGGGAAGGACAGCACGCTATGATGTGTGCCTGCCTGGGTCCATGTCAGGTGGAAGTAGCCATAGCAATAAGGAGCAATTGGGGATATGGACTGCACACAGTGACAATACAGGAAGGGTGTGGCTGGCCTAGCTGGAAGTGTCAGAGAAGAGCCATGAGGGTGTAGGTGAATGTAGCCTCCTACTGTTATAGGATGAGTATAGTGTCGGTGTAACGTTGGTATTGGTTGTTATCCAACCCATACCATGGGGGGGGGGGGGGTGCAGGGCTGTTGCAACCATCAGGAGGGTGCACACAGACATCTTCGGTCTTATATCTTTATATGCAAGTTAAAGGGAGTGCATTTCCCTTTTTGCATTTATTCACAATCGACAATGTGTTTCAGTGCCATTTATCACACTATGTCAGAGCACTGTGGCTCATAATGTGAGATCCTGAATGTGAGGGATTCACCAAACGAAAACAATGTGTCAATATGCAGCAAATGATATTAAACCACAATCCAAGGTGGCTGCCGTGCACCTTGCTGCATATTGACATGGGCTTTGTGATAGATTGCTCTTTAATATGGACGTTCTTGCGAGAAGATGGGATTTGTAGGTAGGTCTCCTGCATACTTTGGACGATGCCTGGTACATATTAAACCACAGGACCTAAGTATCCCTACACTTGCTACCACTTGCTACCACCGATAGGATGGTGATAATTATATTTTATATTCAAGCATTATACTAAGTCTTTGAGATTAATTTCAGTAGTTAATAGCATGTTTTAAAATCCTAGTGGCTAACCGCCCCGGACAGAATAACTAGACAGCCCCACACCTGCTGCCCCCTATTGGGAGTCAGGTGGTGTCCTCTGAAGGCCATGTCATGGGCATTTATAAATCGATGTGTGGCTTATTGATGTAGGATGCTGACCCAGGGGCACACCCCAAGCTTAACCAACGTCTGAGTCAGACCAAGGTGGCACCTAATTCTCACTTTTCCGGATAGCACTGGATAGCTGTATGCCAGTCTCATATAAAAGCTATTGGCCCATTCTAAATAGTAAAAAAAACAACGAAAATGTTTATATTGTTCTGTATAATATAAGGTACACTAAGTATGAGTTTAATGTAACCCACTTCCTCCCTAACCACCCAGGCTTCAGCAATCTCACTCAGAGAGATATGCATCTGCTCTCACCGGATTGGGCTGAGGTCACCTGCCCTTGACACAGGGGGCATATGTCAGTACAGCCAATCTGATTGGACTTTAGAGCTGCAGCGCCGGCTGGTGGAGGTTACTGATCCGAAATTACAGCAGGGGAGCTTGACTCAGAGGGCCCTGAATTAGAGGTGCATTCTAGGTGCTGCATATCTTATTGACCTTGTTGTATAGACTTCTGCACTACACAACTACCAACAAGGAAGGTTATACTATATCACATGATGACCATAAGGCAACTAAAAAAAACAGTTTTCTACGGTTTTTTTACCTTTCCATTCCAGTGGTCTTGCCATCCAACAATAGTTTAACATTTGAACTTTCACTTGACCAACGGATTTTGGAGCAAGTCATGTCAAGAAAACATGAGACTAGGCACGAAAGTGGGCATCAGTAGAACTACTCAGCAATGGGGTTTTAATATATTGAATAGCAGCTCCACGTCTTATTCATAAATCAATTAAGAAGCGGTCTTGTCTTTCCCACGGAAACTAATGCAAGAAATCCCATCAAGAGACCCGCATAACACATGTTTTTAGAAGCACCAGGAAAGTCATCTTTCTTTGCAATACATTTGATTTATCTTCATTTTGTTAAGATTTGAATTATTTAGATTCAATTTAACAGTTGATTCTACATTCTTAATTTCGGTAAGCGTAGGTTTAATGATTTATATCAAACTAATGTTTAATGATTTATATCAAACTAATCTAACCTTTTAGGCGGAAAAGAGAAAACAAATAAGAATACGAAAACGGAGAAGATCCTCTGGACAAAGAATTCAGTTCCAGGGAGTTCAGTGTGCAGGGAGTAATAGGAACATGATAGGAACATAACACGCTACAGGCCTTGTAGAACTGTAGCGTGTAGATAGGTGTCATTTCCCTCTGGCATTGAGACAATATCTCCAGACTATATCAGTTGTTAATAGACAGGTCTCACATATCATACAAGTAGTAGATGTCAGTGGCCAAGGCTGTGAAGTAACAAACTACTCCTGAAGTCTACAAGGTCATGAGAAGCGCGCTACAGTAAGGGAGAAAATGTGTGTCTTTTACACATTTGATCGTTATTATCACTGTATTCTCAGTGTACATGACTTACTCTGAGAACCCATGTATCAGAGAACGTTATGGTCAAATAAAGAAATGAAAACTGATCTAATGTTAAATGAAAACTCACTTTTCAGATGCTATGATATAGGGTTTGAGCAAGTTCAGTAAATAGCAAAACTGTCTTCGTAATTGCATTTAAATACCAATGATTCCAGCTGAATATTGGCAACGTCTGTGAAATTGAGATCATCTGAGGAGAATTTGCAGTGTACTGCATTTCCCTAGGCCCTTTATTAAGTCAATAGGTCTAAAGTTTAGTTGTATAACTGTAGTCCAGCTGAATGAATACACTCTAAGAACAGTGTGTTGTGGGAACATGCTTAAAGAGTAACACACATAAATTTGCAACACACTTTGAGATTTAACACACTTATGAATTGTAACACACTTTTTGTCAACTCACTTACCTGCTTACACACTTGTGGTCAGAGAGGTGTGTATCATATACAAAAGGGGGCAGCAGGAGTAAATGTCTATCATGCACCTATGCTACATTCTTACAGCCATATAGTAGCTGTCACAGTGGCTCAGTAGGCAAGTCTTTGGACTGAGAACTGAAAGATCCCTGGCTCGATTCCCAATGGGGCTCACTGTCAAAATTTAATGGAGATGTTTATTTTCTAAGAAGGACCATAATATTTTAGCCCTCCCCTCAAAAAGGGTCAAATTTCTTTTCCACCTCAGGAGAGGTTGAACTGTTTTACAACCCCCTCCCCAGCCAATCCCCTCTACCACAATGAAAGATATGATACCTATTTAATAGGGGTTAATTTGCAATGAGATACATACAAAAACTGTATTATTTGAATCTCATTGAATGAGCAAACTCACTCAATCCATATTGGAAATGGATGGGTAGTTTTTTCTCTTCAACTATACACAAATGTTCTTTGCGTAAACCAAATAACCATCACATGTAAGATCTTATTAGAGGTTCTGCAAAGCTGTAAAAGCAGGGCCTATTAATAGCTGATTAACTATTGTCTTTACAAGCCAGAACCGAACACAAGTGTTCGGTTCTGGCTTGATCTCTCCATATAATCTTTAGGTTATGATGATCAACTGAAATTATAGGCATCCATGGCAGTGGGGGATGACAAATAAGTTAGGGCAGTTGGTCAGATATTGTGTCAGTTGGTACAATGCTAGGCACAGCATGTTTTGAATTGCTGTTGTAACAGAATGGTCCTAGCAACATGACAATAGTTCCAATAGAATCCCCAGGGCTTGTGTACGGGGGGTAGGTATGGTCAAATACCTTCTATTCCCACCTATTATGCCGGTTGCTAGGCATGGAATATTTGGAGTGGCTGTTGCTAGGTAACAGACTGGTCATAGCAACATGACAATAGTTCAATTAGAATCCCCAGGGCTTGTATACTGGGGGTAAGTATCGTCAAATACCTCCTATTCCCACTTATTGTGCCAGTTGCTAGGCATGGAATGTTTGAAGTTGCTGTTGCTAGGTAATAGAGAGGTCATAGCAACATGACAATAGTTCCATTAGAATCCCCAGGGCTTGTATACTGGGGGTAGGTATGGTCAAATACCTTCTATTCCCACTTATTGTGCAGGTTGCTAGGCATAGAATGTTTGGAGTTGCTGTTGCTAGGTAACAGAGTGGTCATAGCAACATGACAATAGTTCCATTAGAATCCCCAGGGCTTGTATACTGGGGGTAGGTATGGTCAAATACTCTCTATTCCCAATGGTTGTGCCCTATTAGGGCAATTGTATATTCGGGTGATTGACAGGCATGACCTCAGGTCATCTGCTGACCTGGGGTCACACCTGTCAATCATCTTAGGATTTTGATGAAATTTTCATCACGGCAATGATTGTAAAAGGTGCCCTACACTGGTATTTGAGGATTCAGCATAAATGTAGAGTAACATATTGGTAGAAATATATATTTTCTAGCTCTGTGTGAAAGGGGCAATGCCATTTAAAGAACAGGAGTTGCATAAAATCTCTAAAACCTTTTTTGCATGATATCTATAAACACTTGTTTTAATAATAGATATCATGCCCTGCAAATTATGTTATTAATAGTCAGTGCATTGGCATCCCTCAATAAAGGCGGTCTTTGTATTGTCTAAGAATCACTTCCTGTCATAACATATTAATACCCAAGGTAAGTTATATAGCTTACTGGTAACTGGTAAGAAGTTGTGTGATCTTTGAGAATACTTTGTGTCTCCTCACTGTTGTGTGTTCTGGTACCTATTTGAGGGGGGAATACACCATGATTGTACAAGGAGATTTGGTGGCCTAGTGAGCAAGTCGCTGGACAAGTGTGTGAGAGGTCCTGGGTTCGATCCCCAGAGAAGACCTGGCACCAAATCTTTCCAAACGAAACAAGTTGTCCTGACAAGAGTCGCTTCTGTAAGTGTCGGTAGACAGACTGCGGTGAACCTTCAGTGTCCTGGTCTCCCATGAGACTTGCACCGATCCGCTTCAACCCGTAGAAGCATAATACACTTGCGACTGGTAAAGAGATAGCAGATATCAGTGTTGACGAAGGTGGTCCTAGCCGGGAGGGGAAAAGGCTGCAATGGACCACTGGAGACACTGAGAAAAGGTTGTGAGAGCAGCCATCCCACGCTATCTGACGGTGGTACGGTCATGGCACATTGCGCTACAGTCACCAGTTGGTTATCAGGTGTGTCAGTTTCGCCAGGGTCAGAAGCTAGGATGTGTTCACAGTGGTTGACTAAGACTTGTTTACTGTCAATACAAACTCAGTTTTGATGTAATCTTCTATTCCCACTTTTATTAGGAGCAGTTCAATAAGCACTTTTCCTAGATATAAGAAGCCTTTAAAAGTGAGACACAGTATATGCACAGTATGAACATGAATAGCCCTAACAAGAAATTAAATAAATCTATACTAATTTAACTCTTAACCCATGTAGAAAGTAATCATATTTAATATTGAGAAAAAAATATTTGTCAAGGGATTCGAACCTGCATGGACAGGACTCATGTGCCAGCACCTAGACAACTCAGCCACGGCACCTGAATACTCTGTGAGGTGTAGAACAGCTATTTTAATCCCCACCTCCTCAATACCATGACTTTGTACACCAACACACCTTTTAGATTCAACACACTTTTGCCAAAAGTGTGTCGTGTGTTACCAAAAAAAAGTGTGTTAAAAGTGGCTTCAGAAAAGTGTGTTGAAAAGTGTGTAAACGTAACACACTGTTTTTAGAGTGTACATAATCATGTTTGTACTATTGATTGTTGATCAACCATGTTGCATTAATTATACCTAACTTGCTTCCATAGTACATCGTACTTTTAAAGGCCTGCTAAACGCTTAATTAAAAGTGGGTATTCCCAATATTGTTGCTTGAATTGTAATGTTTAATCTCATCCACTGGTATACTTGATTTCCAAACGTAAGGGTACTACACACCCGTCATTTGACTCAACCATTTATAAGACTTTCATTTGAAACCTCACTGAATCATTTGGAACAATAACTTGCAAATATATTGTGTCATGCAACAGAGAGATTGCCTTCATTCATACATTCCTTAGGGACTTTGTGAGATCATTTTTATATCTGTTGCTTGGAAATTTGTTGTGCCTTGTATTAGCTTCCAAAGGATGGGACGACAAGTTTAATTATGACTTACTTTTTTTCATTTAAAGGGGCAAGCACACAGGTATGCATGTGTTACTTGTGCAGTGTGCATGTATAGTGTGCTGATAGGGATATGTCATACTCAATTCTGTCAACACATCCTTTGAAATTAAGGCTGAAAAGAACCATAAAACCCTTTCAACAGACATCAATAGATGCATTGCTTGCCCAGTGTCACACTACTGTACTGATCAAAGATAATAACCATGCCTAAGTACATGCCATATAATCCACTGTTAATACATTTTCTAATTTGAAAGGTTGTGTGTCAACAGTTATCCTATACATAACACCATGACCTAGCACCACAAAGGTGATATGAGCCTGACTGAGGTAGGTTTTCAGTTCGTGTAGCATGCTATACCGTTGCCCATAGGAGCTTATGGTGCAGCATTTCGTGTGTACTTAAACACACTGAGAATTGATTACATCATACAGAGCCATCCCACATTTTTAATACAGGTTTTGCCAGCATTTTTCGAGCTCGAGGTTGTTCTTTTATGATGGCATGAGAACGGCTGTGTAGTTAGGAAGTCAATCTGCAAACAAATCCTGAAAGATAAGCATAGGCATAATGTTTACAGACACGGTAGTTGCCCATATCTTTTTCTAAGGGAAAGACTCTGAGGGAAAATCAGTATAGAAAAACAGAAGTCCCTGATAAACCGGATACTCGCAGATAATGCATGACTCTGAATCGTTTATCTTCAACCTTTGTGTCAGAGTGGTGAATTTGGTGGCAAGAAATTCACAGAGTAACTAGAATCCGGTTCGAGTTTTAAGATAAACATTATTTCGTAGTTGTTACAGTCATCTTTGCCTCATATTACAATGGGCATAATTGGTGAAACCTCCCGCTAAAATATTTAGAATAATGTATTTAGAATCAGAAACCAATCTCCTCTGCTCAGCATCAGGATATATATTGCAATGAGAACCCATACGCACCATTATCTACCTGCTATCTTGGCTAACATTACTTTCACCACTTGCCTCAGGCTATCCCTCCTATCTATATTACCCCAAAACCCCATTCCGGTCAATAGACGGTTCCAACCTGGATGACTTGGCAGGTCTGTGAGGCCCCTATCCCTCAAAAGGCCCCTATCCCTCAAATATTTGTAAGATAGGGGCCGTTTGAGACTTAGGGCCCACCTCAGGTCCCTATATAGCAAAAAGTCCCTATCCCACAAAATTTTGAGACATAGGGACCACATTTAAACAGCCCCTATCTCACAAATATTTGTAGGATAGGGGCCATTTGAGGGATAGGGACATGTCAGGCCCCTATCCTACAAACAATCCCTAAGTATCAAAAGCCCTATCCATCAAAAACCTTTGTAATAATTTATATGACTATTTCTTGCTTCTGCAGCAAGGAAGTAGGCCTCACAATAAGTAAAGGGGGCCTTCTGGGGTCTATATGTGAGCTAGACTTGCTCAAGTCCTAGAATTTGAATAAAGACAAAAACTGCTTTTTTCTCAACTATACTTTTCTCAACTGTCTTAATTCTAGAGACTTGTTAGACTGTTGCCATATCCATTGAAGCCCCCCATGCATCATACCCCCTGACCACAACCCCCCTCCCCTCTGACCACTCCCCCTCTCCAGTGTCTGACATGTAACATAAACAGGAGGGGTCATCCCACTCATAAAAACCAGGCCCCATGTCCTCATCTTAGTGTATACATACCATCCAAAGTATACACTCAGAGTTCCCCTTATGCTTAGCTGCTCACCACAGCCAAGTTTGGGCTCTCTGAGTGTGGACAGTTTGGAAACTACAAATGGCAACAACAAATACACATGGGGAGAATAATAATTTGGAAGGCCGGATGTTGTATGACGTTTTTTGTTTACTGAGATCCAACCCTTATTTTAACCTAAACTTTGACATTCCCCTCCCCCTGAATCCTCAACTTCCCGCTGGGGGTAGACAATCAGCCCGCCCTACTAACACAATGAAGAAGGCTTGAAAAGCCACATTTTGAGCCTTATGGACTTCACATAGGCCCTATGTTTCAAATTGTTTCAGACCATTTTGAGGGATAGGGACATGGAAAAAATATTTGTGGCTTTGGGACTTCACATGGGCCCTATGTATCAAACCGATTTGAGGGATAAGGGCTGTTTGGCATATAGGGACTTCACCTGGTCCCTATCCCTCAAACAGACCAATTTTGAGGGATAGGGGGCCTTTTGAGGGATAGGGGCCTCACAAGGTCTCATAACAGAATGGGTCATGCTCACTTCTCCAGGAGACAGCTCACCATCCAGCTTCTCAAATATTGTCATGAGAGAAAAGGGCAAACTTGATTAGGTTGTGGGGTCTTTTCATCCAGCCCCATTGGAGCTGTACCAATATAACCTCAGTCACCGATGAGGGTTGCTTTATGAGCAAGGCACTGTCCTTGGCTGCCCTAGGGTCATTGATGACACACATAGTCATATTGTCCTCCCTACTACCATTGTAGGACTGAAGGTGATCTGGGCTATATTAAGGGGGACATGATATAGAGTGAGTATCGGTAGGTTATTGGTAGAAGTGGTTGAGAATAGAGGTAGATCAGATCAGATAAGAAGAGTCCAAGAGCCCAGGCACTTTTAATTTTCTTTTTGTGGCCAAAAGGTTTGAGGGTGGGTTATAATGTAGAATTTTCTGCTGAATTCAAAAATCCATTTAGTGATTTAGCTGGGGCGAAGACATAGGCTTCCACATGCAGTAGGCTATGTTCTGTTACATTGCCAGTAGTAGAAGGGCATACAATTGCATGGACACATCGTTTTCTCAGCAAATATCTGAAATATTAATGGTAATGAATATGAGAACGAAATGCATTTATTCACAGTGTAAATAATTTCACATATAACCTATTTGTAATAGGAAAGCTGTGAAGCACATGTAGCCTACACTGGCCAAGGATACAAATGTAATACATGCAGTTCCATAGCATATATAGTAGATTAGGACCAGTGTTTCTTAATGATATAGCTATTATGTAATTAGAGATGCACAAAAATTTAACAGTTGTGAATTCATTTGGAAATTTCAGGTAGGTCTGTCAGTACTGAGAGGTGGAGCAGGAGTGACAAGGTCGCAACCTGACCACAGCCCCCAAATTGGGGATTAGTGGGGGATCAACTGTATTTCCGTGGTAATTTCGTGGTTATGGTAGTTTCTCAACTGATATGTATAGTTTGAAAGGTGCTTAAAAAGATAGGATACCGCTCCATTTTTTTTTTTTTACTATTTGAGCTATTTTTAGGTCATTTAGGTTAATTAGTGTAATTACAGCTTACTGAGGCTCTGTCTCTCTAGGAAATAGAGCTATCCATTTTCCAACAACACCTACCGCCCCAAAATCAAGTATAGGGAATCTTCTGGTCATGTTGGTTTTTCTGTATTACTGATGGTTGCCTAGCAACAGGCATATTTTGCTATCTATCTGTAGTAAAAGTGCCAAATACAGTGCCATTACATAGAGATGCTATGAAGATCAACTTGCAATATTCTCAGGTAGACATACCATACAATATTCATCTAGATATGTATAGGCCCATAGCTTGCCTAGCAATGGGCATATTTTGCTATGTGTGCATAGCAACAGCACCACTAGTAACTGTATCCATATGGATTGAAGTTATACAAGGCATCTTGTTCATTCTACACTAAGGTGGTAATTACATGAACTCTACAATGTATTAGCCAAGACATTACATAGCAGCCATCATCCAAGTCTCTACACTGATAATAATTAGGCTTCAGAACTAAGTCAGTACTGGCTAACTATTATAGTGAGTATTGTAGTAAGTATTCCCCAGGCCTGCAGTACACAGAAAATATAAGTGAGTAGCCAAGCAGAAAGGATACACCATGTGGGATTAGTTCCGATTTTTTGCCACCAGGGGGCGCTACTATGGACTTAAATGGAAGATATAGGCTAAAAATTGTTCTAGGGTACTTTTTTTGTAGAATATATATTTCCAATGAAAGCCTCTATATTTGGAATGTAAAAAAGAAGGTGTTAAGGCCAAATGGTTGTCCATGTTGATATGTGCCATGGAAACATTGTTTTCATTCCAGATAGAAAAACTAAAGATATCCATTGATAGAATGAGTAGTATTGTATGTATCGGAACGGGACTATAGTTAAGTACTGTTTATTACTCAATCGACCTGCAGCCAATCAGAGGCCTCCATTTGGTCACGTGACCCCCTCATTTGCATATTTACGTAATAGGCCACGCCCCCTCATTTGCATAATTACGTAATAGGCCACGCCCCCTTGATCACCAGCCAATCAGGGGCCACCATTTGGTCACGTGACCCCCTCATTTGCATAATAGGCCACGCCCCCTTGATCACGTGACCTCCTCATTTGCATAGTAGACTACGCCCCTTTGATCACCAGCCAATCAGAGGCTTCCATTTGGTCACGTGACTCCCTCATTTGCATAATAATGGATCACGTGACCCCCTCATTTGCATAATAGGACCACACCCCCTTGGTCACGTGACCGGAAGCGCTCTTTATTTGGAAAATAGGCCACACCCCCTTGGTCACGTGACCTGACCCCCTCCCTCATTTGCATAATATAGACAATAGACAGGCCACGCCCCCCTTTTGGTCACATGACTTGGACTAGCCAATGGGAGGCTTCTATAAGGGGGAGGGGAGGGGGGGGGGGAGGGGGGGGAGGGGGGCACTTTAAGATGCATGGGGAGGGGAGGGGGGCACTATTTATGGGGTGGGCGGGCACTTGGGGGGGAGGGGGGACTTTTGGGGTCTGCTCGGGAGAAAAAAAAAAAAAATTATCTGATCTCTAGGGAATCGCTTCCTCTCTACCCCCCTTTAGGGGGGTAGGGAGGAGGCGAGTCGGAGGTGACTGTAGAGGAGTTTTTCGGTGACTTGATGACTTTCAAACGACCGTGCTGATAGTTGATGAATTTGACTTTTTGACTTGAATATTTCTTGCGACTTTGCGAAAGCGACTTTGCGGCCCGTAGCCCCTTAAATAAAGAGGTGACTTTGTAACCTCAGGGGGGAGATCCTTCTACACCACCACAGAAAAAGATCTCGGTTGATTGACTGAACGCGGCGGGTATGAGTCATCATGGGGCCCTTGACGGGTGGGTCCTCCCCATGCAGCCGTATGTCGAATTTAAGAAATGCCCGTGTCACACGTCACTAAGGGAGAAAACGTTTTTTGAAAATATTTAGAACTTGAATTTGAGCATTCTGGTACATTTTTAAGGACCCAGACACCGCAAAGCCGGGTACCATCCAAGAAAAAAAAAAAAAAAAAAATTTGGCGAAATGCTTAGGTTTGAAATGGTACTTTTTCTGATGCACTCTTCGAACTTTTTTTTTTCCTCATGTCACTATGGTCCATGTCACATGTCGGACTCAAGAAATGCCCCATGGCCCATGTCACTTAGATGTCCGTGTCCGTGTCGTCGTATCGATTTTTAAGAAAATGACCATGTCACCATATCGAATTTAGGGGTCTAGTGACATCAGCATGTCCGGCTATCCTCCACAAATTTAGCTCTAAAATGTTTACTTTTTTTTGGGCCAATTTTTCATCATTTAAAAAAAAAACAATAGGCTGTTTGAAATGTTTGCTGTTGTAAATAGAAACAAAAACAAAACAAAGCGCATGGTAAGATTATGTCACATTGTAGTCGCGGGTCCGCTCGTTGCTTATCCAGCCTCTTCGCGGATCCGCGACTGCCAATGTGATCATATACTAATCACCGGCGTTTACGGTATTATATACTAAGGTATGAGACGGGTCTTACAGAAAAGGTGTCTAAAAAGCCCTGTGACCTGATTGAAATGACGTCAGCGGCGTCTGCTCGTCAGTGCCCGGCTGTAGCCCGTAGGACATGTTATTCTGCTTTTCTGGATGTTTTGAAATATTTTGATTTAACTGTTAATACCTGATAACAAGCCTCTGAAGCAGTTTTTGATCGAGCACCTCTTCTCTACTTTTCCATCGATTAGCTGCTTCAGCAAAAAAAATTGCGAGCGCGGTCTAGTCTAGATGACGGAGTCGCTAAAGCTCTGTTTAGAGAGTGGAACTTGACCTTGACTATAGACTCAGTACTAACTGAACGCCCCGCTATGTCACTCCTCACGTGGGTATATGTACAAGCTCGGGTTCTTCACTTTACGGCTTGACTAAAACTGAGACGCTTCCATGATAAACTCTAGCCTTTTTTTCCTTTTCTAGGATCGAGAGAGAGATTTTAAATGGGGCGGTTATCTAAATAGCGTGGAACTAAAATCAGGCTGCGGCAGATAGTATCTCTGCGCACCTCAAGACTCAACGTAACTTTCACTCTCCAGCAGAAGTTAAGTTGTCACTAATTATGGGCGGCGACCGTCGTGCACCGGCGGATATTGGAGAGTGTTGGAGAGCTGAACCTTACAGACATATAAATCAATCGCTCTGGTGGAAATATCTCGCCATAGATTGGAACCAAATACTTATCTAATGGAATCGTTATCAGTTTTCAGTTTTCTTGCCGTACAAAATTTATTTCCAACTCTTCACGTGGTGATAGCTGAAGGTCGCTCGTCGTAGGTACGTGTGACCGGAACACCCTTTTTGGTTTTGGCGCGGGTTGACTTCAGATTTGTACCGTACTGTCGCGATTAAGGGCTCTGAGGGAGCGCTTTTCAATTCGGTGAAGTTCTTACTCAGGAGCTATATACAAGCCAGACGCTGGCGCTTATTCAAAGTCGCGATTTTAGTGCTTGAGAAAAAACATTTGGAGGCTCTTATACTCCGGCGCTTATACAAGACCGGCGCGCTTTCAACACTAGTTGCTATATCGCGACCGTACGGTATGACTTCGGTGTCACAAGGTCCCAAACTCCAAATAAGGAAGTGAAACGACGTCGCCTGTCTACCTCGTGCGCGTCATAGCGTCGTCGAAAATAGTGTGACGTCAGCATCTCTCAGGCGGCTAGGAAGTCAGTTCGACAAAATGGCTCACCGAGTTAACTTCGTGGCCGTTTCTCGATCTATGATCGATGCGGCCGTGGAGAAGGAATTTGTAGCCGCGCTACAGAGAGAGGAGGCGGAGAGACAGAACTTCGTGGCCGTTTCTCGATCTATGATCGATGCGGCCGTGGAGAAGGAGTTCGTAGCCGCGCTACAGAGAGAGGAGAGACAGCGGACTGCTGCTGAAGCAGAGGGTGTGGTGGATGAGCTGATCGCGAACGTCACTGATCAACTCATCCGCCAGTGCGTGGAACAAGTCAAGCAGCAAGTCTGCATGGAGGAAGGTCTACCGCCCGCCGTGCTGGGGGAGCTGCTGCAGGACTACCACGCGTTATGACCACGCCCTCCGCTTCAGCAGCAAGGTCCCTGCGACCCTCTCTACCAAACGGTCCTTTTAAGGACCAACCACTTATCACAAAAGTTGAAAATCAATCTCAATATAATATACGCATCAGAAAAACCCCTAATAGGCTCTACACTGAAACCCTGTTGAGTAGGTAGATCGGGTTGGGTTTTATTTTTATTTATTTTTTTTAGGAAGGGCAATCAGGTCATCGTGTGGAGGTCATCAGGTGTCCTGTGTGCTGTCTGTCTGTCTGTCTGTCTGTCTGTCTGTCTGTCTGTGTGTGTGTGTGTGTGTGTGTGTGTGTGTGTGTGGGTGGGTGGGTGTGTGTGTGTGTGTGTGTGTGTGTGGGTGGGTGTGTGTGTGTGTGTGTGTGTGTGAATTTTATACAAATACAATTATTCATTCCTTTCAGCAAGAAAATTAGCTCAATGTAATCATATGATTTTAACTGCCCTACTTATCAGGGCCTTGACGACATCTGACCGCCCCCCTTTTCAGGATCTAAATGGAAATTCACCGCCACCGCTTTTCAGAGTCGTGCTGCAGTGGTTATCCAATACATGGCGGAGTGCCATTACCTAATTCTTTCGTATGTGAAAAAAAAACAGCACTGATAAGGGGTTTAATTAGACAGATATTGGTTCTACGTTATCAAAAAATAACCCCTCAGCGCTTTAATGCTAAAGGTAGCATAGTGCTTTAATGCGCTACGCCCTTTGTCGATATGTCAGTGTATGCATGCATGCAGCCCTGGTAAGGAACTCTGAGTGCTGCATTCATGGCTTATGACGACAACGGGCACTGCACATTAAAGCGCTATGCGACTATTAAAGGGTTAGATCCAGTCTTGCTCCAGTCATCCCGAATGCTATACCCAGAGTTGGTGGTCTGGTCCAGACTGCTGTACACAGATTGTGGACGGGATGGCGGGTTGCTGCCAGACTATCCCCCTGGTACGATATGCGGCTGGCGCGGCCGAGACTGTCTTATATGATGCTGAGTCGAATTATGTATTAGATACCCTACGAGTAACTGAGAGTATGTCAAAATAATCACGGCAAACTGACTGGCGACTTCATAGGATCATAGGGCGGTTATTATTACATAACTCAGTAACCTTTGGTTATGTGTTAGATAGAGTACACTTGGACACGGTTATTCCATATACCCACTGCCCCACAGGGTCAAGACGAGGTGATTTAAATAATAAGACCCAGACGGTTAAAATAGCCAAAGTCAACAATGACCTGTTTTTTAGCCAATATGGACAAAGAGACACGGGGTGCTGTACACAGCTTGTGGACGGGCTGGCGGGTCGCTGCCAGACTATCTCCCTGGTCCGATATGCAGCCGGCGTGGCCGAGACTGTCTTATATGATGCTGAGTCTAATTATGTATTAGATTCCCTACGAGTAACTGAGAGTGTGTCAAAATAATCACGGCAAACTGACTGGCGACCTCATAGGTCAGTTATTATTACATAACTCAGTAACCTTCGGTTATGTGTTGTGTTAGATAGAGTACACTTGGACACGGTTATTCCATATACCCGCTGCCCCACAGGGTCAAGACGAGGTGATTAAATAATAAGACCCAGACGGGTAAAATAGCCAAGTCAACAATGCCCTGTTTTTTAGCCAATATGGACAAAGAGAAACGGGGTGCTGTACACAGCTTGTGGACGGGGTGGCGGGTCGCTGCCAGACTATCCCCCTGGTCCGATATGCAGCCGGCGTGGCCGAGACTGTCTTATATGATGCTGAGTCTAATTATGTATTAGATGTCCTACGAGTAACTGAGAGTGTGTCAAAATAATCACGGCAAACTGACTGGCGGCCTCATAGGTCAGTTATTATTACATAACTCAATCCTTGGGTTATGTGTCAGATAGAGTACACCTGGACACGGTTATTCCATATACCCACTGCCCCACAGGGTCAAGACGAGGTGATTAAGTAACAAGATCCCCAGACGGGGGGTAAAATAGCCAAGGCAACAATGTCCTGTTTTTAGCCAATATGGACAAAGAGACACAGGGGGTGCTGGGAGTTGGCGACAAGGGGCAAGACGGGCAAGACTACTTCTCAAAATAGACAATGACAATGGCCAAGACCTAGTTCTTAAATTCGACAAGGCCCATTGGTATCTCTTATATTCGACAAGTGACACATGTGCCCCGTCTGTGGTCCTAATATAGATTTTCTAAAAAAAGTAAATTTTCTGCACCGTGTGACAACGACCGATCAGCTACATAGCAGAGATTTCCCCAACCTATTTTGGTTATTTTTCTATTCAGTTTTTGATCAGCGCACTATATTATCGTGGTTTTTTTTTTTTAAATTTTTTAATCATAAATAATATGTAGACTTGGAAAAAAAAAGAAAAAAAAGAGAGCTGACACGCAAACTCCTACTCACATGTCGCTGTTTTGTCACTAAACCCAAAGACCTACCCACCCCGTAGGAAGGGGAGACGCTTGTGAACGTTCCCTTAGGCCTCTATTCTTTATTTATTGTGTGGCCCCTAAAGAGGGGCCAACCAACTGACACTGTCAGTTGGTTAGATGCTGCACAACATGGGCGTAATTAATTACGCCTAGTGTTAAGCAGCATGGATCACTGTGGTTTGACAGACTGACCTCAAAGGGCCCCCGTTGGATGGGGCCCCTTGTGGCACAACGAGTCATAACGAGTTGATCCGTTTTTCAGATTACCGGCTCGGCGAGAGTTTCTGACTATGTATCTTTTATAAAGCCTTAGATATGGTGTGGTATTTTTCATCTCGCTATAGTTTAGTTGGTATTCAAAGAAACTGCCTCATTTCTATCAGAAATACACAATATTGAATTGTTTTTTATATTTTAATATATTCAGAAGCGCACTTTGTTGCCTATATAGCTCATTATGCGTTGAAATGTTCGCGAGCATCGTAGGAATGTACAAAACCCCTATTGTGGCGCCATCTGACGAAAGAGCGGGGAACTATACGTGACCTGAACCCCGCCCTCAGCGCGTTCGTTATTCGCATCTTTGACAGCGACTAAGAGACGCTCAAACTGTCTCTTATTTAGTTTGAACTTATCACAAATTTGTCTTTGATAGGTCGTAGATTGACTTCTGACTTTTTTTTCTTTTTTAGTTAGAATAAAAAACAAGTGACGCCGACACAGACCTGCGCATTAACGCGCTCCACCGTCTTCAGAGGGTTGAGTCTATAGTACAGTAGATTCTACTGTGTACTTACACTAACAGTGCTACATATGTGGACAGTCGAGGGAAAAGGGTCCTCCAAGGTAAAAACTCGATAATAAAATTGAGGTCATAAGCTTTCCAATGATATCTTTTATTAGCAGGTACCACCTCTAGTTTTGGAGTACTGGCTCTCTGAATATGTGTGGTCACTGTCCAATCTTAAATGCCAATAAGCTCTATCATACTTTGTTTAAGAGATATTTCTATCTAATTAGCATATTTATGGTAATTACCAAATATCCAAAAAAATTTAAACATTTGGTCACAACTTTTTATCTAAAAATGGTATTTATATTTCGTTTTCAGCATAGAAATCGTTGTGGGGCCCTCTACCAATCAATTTTTAGAATTTTTCGATTTTGGATGACAATCATGTTACCATGGCAACCAACATGTGGAACAACACCAATTTAGGCCTAAAAACGTTCTTTTCACATTCCAAATATGGAAGGTTTTCATCATAAATGGAACTTTCTAAAGTAGCCTATTGTGTGCTACATCAAAAAGTAGTCTTGAACATTTTTTGTTATATTTTGATCCTGTTTAGCTATATGGAGCCCCCTGGTGGCCAAAGCTGGTACTAAAAATCCCGCACGGAGGTCCCTTTTCCCTTGTTGATCCACATATACATACCTGAGTCATAAGTGGGGGGTTTTTGTTGTTTTTTTTAGGGGAAAAAAAGTTATCTACTCACCAAACCGCTATTAGTAGGTAACCTGTATGACCCATACCGCAAACATCTGCCTCGTGACTGATAGTGTACCGGTGGTGAAGTGCTGTTGCAAGAACAATTGAGGCTCTTTATATAGCTGAGAGAGCGAATGGTCTAATCTTGTTTTCACCTTGAGCCCCACCCTATTCCAGAGAGGGTATCAAAAATCACATGTACACGTATATGGGCTTATAGCTGGTGAATAGATAAGGCGGGGCAACTGTGTATACTAAGACTACAGGGGGCGTTTTAACGACAGGTGTGACGCGCCAGCCCGTGGAGGGAGCTTTTCTTTTCACCTAGAGAGGGGATCGAGAGTGTATACAAAGCCTACAGGGGGTGATTAACGACAGGTGTGACGCGCCAGCCGGTGGCCGGATCACCGCATCTTCTAAGCTTTGTTTTCACCTAGAGAGGGGATCGAGAGTGTATACAAAAAAAAACCTACAGGGGGTGTTTAACGCGGCCGGCTGCCTACATGCTATGGTCTAAGCCTGTTTTCAGCTAGAGAGGGACCTAAATCACCTAAGCCTTTTCCACCCTTAAATCGATCTGATAATTACCATAAAGAGGAGTAATGCGCGTTACATGTATATGGGCTTATAGCTGGGTAAGAGATTAAGATGCTAGTCAACTGTGTATGCAAAAAAAAACAAAAAAAAAACTACAGGGGGTGTCTAAAGTCGATTGTCATGCGCCAGCGGGCGGACGGAAGTCTGCCACTCTAGCTGTGACTACAAGCGCGTGCGTGTGGTAGACAGCTTAAATCAAACACAAGTTAAGCTCCTTATAGCTTCCTACTGACTGCGGATTCGAGTGCTTGAAAGATGGTTTTGTTTTTTTTCATCTATTTCCTCGGGGGGTCGAACAGGATTAAAGATGTAACGAACCCGCACCTACACAGGTAGACAGCTGGTCGCCTTCCTAGTGAGAGTTTTCCTCTTGAGTTAAGAAGCTTATCTCGGAGCCTAGTACATAAGCGAGAGTGAAACATGGGTCCCACACACTTCTTCTACCACCTTCAGCATGGCGTCATCAGGAATTACTCTACGTTCTACCGAATGTGAGCAATCCCAACACTACTACAGAGCCGCGACAACACCACACGAGGAGACGTCCATGTTTACTGATGAGTTAACAAGTAGCAAGGTGGAGGTTGGTTTTTATCAAGATTCGTACGGGTGGCTGGAAAGTGTGAGGGCTACTTCTGCAGCTATTGCTGCTGCTCGTGCAAAACGTGAAGCTCGTATCGCTGTTCGTGCTACACATGCTGCATACGAAGTTGCCAATGCTGCTAACAACGCTGCTGTTACTCTCGCCGCTGCTGCTCGTGCTGCTAATGTTCTTGCTACTGTTTCCGCTCTTGCTACCGATGCTGCTGCTACTGATGCTGCAACATACGTAAAAGTGTCGCTGTTGCGGCTGCTGCTAGGGCTAATGCTATTAATGCTTGTACAGCTGCTAAAAAAATAGCCTGTTTTGCTTATGCTAGTCGCAGTGTCGCTGTTACGGCTATGGCTGATGCACATGATGCTAAGTTACGGGCTGTTGCTTTTGCTGAAGATGCTGTTGATGCTGAAGATGTTGCTGCTGCTGCTGCTACTGCTGCTGAAGATGCTACTGCTGCTGCCGCTGCTGCTGCTGAAGATGCTGCTGCTGCTGCGGCTGCTGCTCTAGACACCTATGACGCTGCTGCTACTGCGGCTGCTGCTCTAGACACCTATGACGCTGCTGCTGCTGAAGATGCTGCTGCCGCTGCTGCTACTGCTGCTGCTGAAGATGCTGCTGCCGCTGCTCTAGACACCTATGACGCAGCTGCTGCTGCTTTTGCTGAAGATGCTGTTGATGCTGCTACTGCTGCTGAAGATGCTACTGCTGCTGCCGCTGCTGCTGCTGAAGATGCTACTGCTGCTACTGCTGCTGCCGCTGCTGCTACTGCTGCTGCTGAAGATGCTGCTGCCGCTGCTCTAGACACCTATGACGCTGCTGCTACTGCGGCTGCTGCTCTAGACACCTATGACGCTGCTGCTGCTGCTGAAGATGCTGCTGCTGCTGCTGCACTAGTCATCTATGACGTGGCTGCTGCTCTAGACACCTATGACGCGGCTGCTGCTGCTGCTGCTGAAGATGCTGCTGCTGCTGCTGCTCTAGACACCTATGACTAAAACTTAGTAGGTGTTATTTACAAACACTACTGCTACCTATGACTAAACTTAGTAGGTGTTATTTACAAACAAGAGAGCCACGTGGTGTTGTTTACAAACAAAGAGAGCCACGTGGTGTTGTTTACAAACAAAGATAGCCACGTGATGTTGTTGTGGCCTATCATGCCAATGAAGGGGTCACGTGATCAAGGGGGCGCGGCCTATTATGCAAATGAGGGGGTCACGTGACCAAATGGCGACCTCTGATTGGCTGGTGATCAAGAGGGTGTGGCTTATTATGCAAATGAGAGGGTCACGTGATCAAGAGGGCGTGGCCTATTATGCAAATGAGGGGTCACGTGACCAAATGGTAGCCTCTGATTGGCTGGTGATCAAGGGGGCGCGGCCTATTACGTAATTATGCAAATGAGGGGGCGTGGCCTATTACGTAATTATGCAAATGAGGGGGTCACGTGACCAAATGGAGGCCTCTGATTGGCTGCAGGTCGATTGAGTAATAAACAGTACTTAACTATAGTCCCGTTCCGATACATACAATACTACTAGAATGATTCATGGAGGTTACTATGGTCAAAACAGAATAATATTACCATTCATAGATCGAATTCTATAACGAATGAAAATGTATGATATATATTTCTTCTTATCATAACTATGCTAATTAGATAGGGATATCTGGTGAAATATGAGACTTAGAGCTTATTGGGCTCTTTGATAGGGCAATGCCTACAGATATTCATGAAGCCATTCCTCAAAAACTAGAATTGATATCTTCAAGTGTAATATATCACTGGAAAGCGTATGACATTAATTTTAAAGTTGTCTTTTTCCTTGGAGTATCCTAATGACTAACTATGTTAGCTACTATTGACTATAATGGTTAGCCAGTACTGACTAAGTTCTCGAGCCTAATTATTATCAGTGTAGAGACTTGGATGATGGCTGCTATGTAATGTCTTGGCTAATACATTGTAGAGTTCATGCAATTACCACCTTAGTGTAGAATGAACAAGATGCCATGTATAACTTCAATCTATATGGATACAGTTACTAGTGGTGCTGTTGCTATGCACACATAGCAAAATATGCCCATTGCTAGGAAAGCTATGGGCCAATACATGTATGTATATCTAGATGCATATTGTATGGTATGGTCTACCTTAGAATATTGCAAGTTGAACTTCATAACTGTCCTTTATGTAGAAGCTAGTAATGACTTTTATGTTAACATGGAGTACAAAACAAATGATAAAAAAACATGAAAAAGGGCCTTAAAGATAACACCTCACCCCCCCTACCCCTACTGCTTCAAATATTACTTATAATTGAATAGAAGTCGGGCATACAAGACTAACTAGTCTGATATACAGTCAGCTCCCTCTAATGTGGACTTTCCAAAAGTGGCCTCATAAGAGGGGTGGCCACATTAGAGGGAAGATTTTACATAAAAATAAAGAGAAAGCAGTCAGTGCTTTCCAAAAATTGGTCAGTACTGACCACCCTGACAGTAGGCCTATTTAACTAACTGAGGTTGGCCATATAGGTAGCCAGAAAATGTCTAACTAGGTTAACTACTATTGACTGATTAGTTAGCCAGTACTGACTAATTTCTGGAGCCTAGATATGATCAGTGTAGAGACTTGGATGATGGCTGCTATGTAATATATCGCCTAATACTTTGTGCAATTACTACCTTAGTCTAGAATGAACAAGATGCCATGTATAACTTCAATCTGTATGGATGCAGTTACTAGAGGTGCTGTTGCTATGCACACATAGCAAAATATGTCCATTGCTAGGCAAGCTATGGGCCAATACATATCTAGATGCATATTGTATGGTATGTCTACCTTAGAATATCGCAAGTTGATCTTTATAACATCTCTATGTAATGACACTGTATTTGGCACTTTTACTACAGATAGATAGCAAAATATGCCTGTTGCTAGGCAACCATCAACAATACAGAAAAACCAACATGACCAGAAGATTCCCTATACTTGATTTTGAGGGGGTAGGTGTTGTTGGAAAATGGATAGCTCTATTTCCTAGAGAGACAGAGTCTCATTAAGCTATACTTACACTAATTAACCTAAATGGCCTAAAAAAATAGCCCAAATGGTAAAAATAAAAAATGGAGCGGTATCCTATCCTTTTCAGTACCTTTTCATCTATAGATTCCATTAAAAAAAATATCATAACCATGAAAATCCCACGGGACCTAGTAAATGTAACAATTGCTCCCGCACTAGATCAAACAAACGCAGTGCCCTGTGCTGGGTGCAGTCAGTAGGATCAGTCCAGGTAAAATCTGCCAGTGGGGATCACTTCTAACCCATGGCAAAACTGAACAGAATGTTGAGATCTCACTCTGTGAAAGAGTTAAAAAGGCACATGGGGGTGGGGGGGGAGGGGGACATGGGGGGAGGGGGAGGGGGCATATGGGGGAAGGGGGGCACATCGGGGGGGGGGGGACTGTGTCTAAACTTACAAAGGCTCCCGTCATAGAGTTGGGTAAGGCCGCTGCAGCAATAGGAGTATAGACCCAGATGGGCTGACAGGGTGGAGAGGAAGTTATTAAGGATAAGGATACTATAGACTGGGGTCAGTTACCTGTACCACCTCCATTGAGCAACGTTTTTTACACATCCTACAACAGTTCTCGCTAAGTTGAGAACCTTCAGGACAGGCCCTTGGCCAGTAGGTGGAGCAGCTAACCGGGGGTTATGACATCACCGTAAAAAAACACTATTGCTTTTGTCTAAAGTAGTCCCCAGGACTTGGCCCTACAGTGAGTAGGCCTAGGTACTTATGGCCAATGCTATTCACATATCTTCAGGGTAACACAGACTGAAACAATTATTATTCCGACTTAGGCCCCATCTTGAGACAACCTAAAGAGGCACAGGGCGGTTGGACATGGCCGCGCCCATGGCCTTATTACACCTAGGAGCCCAATATAGCACTGGCTGATCCCCACTGACTGGTTTTACCTGGAATGAACCTGTTGACTGCTCCCAGCACAGCGCAATGCGTTTCACCCAATCCCCCATACATAGGACCGACTGGTTACCTTATTGTAGTTGCTATTATTAGCACATCAGGCAGACTATATTTTGTGAATGGGAAACGACTTGTGAATGGGGTGGTCAATCTATAAACACTTAGTGGCTGCAGTGTAATGAGTGTCCTCACCCATATTTCTCACACACACACACACACACACACACACTGGTGAATGGATATTATGGTGCTTATTACGTGATGGCACACTCTTCCACTACACAACTATACCATGAAAGAGTCAGAACTTTTATGTTTTGACTGTTAATGAAGTATCAAGGTGAGGGGGACTACACATAGAGCATGTGTAGGGCGTCAGCAGGGAGTCAAATAGTTTTGGGAGTCAATAGGGAGCCGGATACATATGACTCTCTTCTATGAATTCAGCTTAGATAGAAGGTGTGACAAAAATTGCATATTTGTACCTGTATCTATTCTTAATAATTATACTCACCGTCCATTTAACATGAATTACGCTATGTTGTCATCATTTATTCCCATTCCCACATAGCCCGTAATCACTACAATAGGACACACGTCTGTAGCATCAGTAATCAGCAGTACTCCTGAAACAATGAACAACTTTAAACAGTTGTGCTAGGGGTGTGCCAGCTTAGCTTGATGCTCGTGCTAAGCCTATAGATAGGTATCATTAAATCATTGGCACTTCATAGAAGACTCCATTTTATTCTAGTGTACCTTCATCACACCAACATAATTATCTTGTTAACATACTTCCTTTCTGTATCCACTAAATGAGACTGGGACCAACAAAATATGGCCAACGCACAGACACTACTCTAAGCCGTTCGAAAAAGGACTCTGGGTGTGGTTTTAATATTTTCTTTTATATACATAATTATATATGATTGATCGGTCCTTGTAGTGAGCTCAGAATCACCTAAGCGCACTTTGCCGCCAAATCCTGTGTCTACAAAAGCTACTTACCTTCACATCCAGTATGTCAGTTTTTCATGTTGTATACATTTTACTTAGGAGCTACTTCTTTTCTCTCATTATTTCATCCCTCAGATCTGCTCATCCTCTTTAGCAGTATGAATTATTCTCCTCCTATCTTTTTACCACTGCTTGTTTAAAGTTCTGCACATTCCTTATTGAATTATAGTTTTTTACATTTCACAGGACAAATGTCATACACATTCTAGGAATGGGTAGATAAATCGAATTGCTCTATGTTTTAGTTACAATACACGATAACATATATATCTGGTCAATAACTTTCAATAATCTATCCATATTACTGATTGTTTGAACTATTTAATATGAGTGGATCAATGTGCCTCAGTGGGTGAGTCAACCTGCCCAGGGAATGGGGCACATTGAACCACCCAAAGATTTAATTTTCAAAAAATCAAAAGAAATGCAAAAAATGACCATACTTGCTTTGCCATAGGTCGGCATATAGCACAACGATATAAGGTAACTGCTAGATGCAACATCAAAGTTCACTTGACCTTGATATGGTCAGGAAAAAAAAATGCAGAAGTGGTTCAACGTGCCCCTCTCTCCCCTACATTTCTAATTACATTTATTTGTGGTTGTGAGTCCAGGCTTGTATTTTGGCCCAGACATGGTCACAAACACTCTGCCTTCTTACATGGTTATCAGTGACAGTAATAAAGGCAACTTAACTGTGATTATCTTGAATTTCCTGTGCTCACCATTATGAAAACCATTCTAATTGCGGCCTTGTGACAACTCTGTAACAATTCTGTTAGAATAAACAGTGATTGTTGACATGGACTAAAATATCCCGATCATCTATGTTAGGAAATCCTTCCCAAATGAGTTGTAAGCATGATTGGGAATCAGACAAGTTGGGACTTAATAGGTGGAATAGATTGGGGTCTCCTATAGTTAAAACAGGTTGTCATATGTTTGCAACATATTCAGTAATAATAGTTTCAGCAAGTTTCCTCAAACCGTCCTAGTCACCCCAAACTCCCATTCTGGCCTAGAGCCAGTCCCCACCTGACTGCCTCAGCAGGTCGCATAACAAACACAACGATTGGGTTCACTGTCTTTGCAGACGGCTCTTGTCCCTCTGGGTACTCAAATATTGTAGTTACTGAAAAGGGCAAACCTCATTAGCTAGTGGGGCTCTTCCTCCCCTCTTTTGGAGCTGTACTAATATAGCCACAATTGCATGATGTCGGTTCTTTTAGCGAGTAATGCACTGCCCCATGTTGCTCCGAGGTCAATGATTACACAAATAGTCATATTGTCCTCCGTACTACCGAGAAAGGATGTCCATTGTGCAACGGAGCATCATCCGGGCTGTGTTTGCTTAGGATGACATGGTGGGGAATGAGTTACCCAGTAGGAGTAGCCAATAATGAATTAAATCCGCTTAGAAATGAGTCTTAGAGCACTGAAACATCATTCATGTGAACATTAAATAGGTGTTGGGAACAGGTATTTGCATGTATGAAATCACTTCATGGTAATGGCTGTACACCCATAATTTCAACCTTTTCTCTGCCTTCCGTGTTCGTGTTCTCCCATCCCTCTTTTCTCCCCCTTCCTCCTTTATTTTCCGAGTACACTATTATATTCCCAGCACTACATAAAACAAGTTACATTGAGGTAACTTTTGTTGGGATTTACATACATCGAGAGAGGGAAAGGCTATTAGCAAAGTTATCATATCGTTTTGTATAAAAACACATCTTGATACCACAGTTTGAACAAAAATAATAGGATGAGTATGCATTTTTATCATAATCAAAGTTAGTCCAATACCTGCAACTCACTATAGGTGGGTTCCATCCCGACAAGACTTTTTACTATCTTTCCTAAAAGCTTTGCCACAGTACTATAGCCTATTAGGGCTGCAGCAGCTTGGCCATCAGATGTGATTTAATTCGAATGATTACTAAAAGCTACAGCATGTTTTTTTATGTTGATGGGACCCTAGGGACCATGAAAAGTGACGTTGTGGTCGTGATATCTCGTGCAGGCTATTTGAAAATGGCCATTGATTATACACATTTTCTTTTATGCTGGTAAAAGCAAAATAATATTAATTTTGTCTTCCACTCAATGAGAAAGATTCCACACCCACTATAAAGAACATAGAAACATAATTTGAAGTTCTACATGTGTTCCTGAAGTCAGGGAATTCAGATTTATGATTTATGAGAACGTAGGTGGCAGCCATCTTGAATTTTTAATGAGGTCGGGCAGTGAATATCTGAATCTTTTAAAAAATGTGGTTTCCAATTGTTATCATCATGCAGGACCATTTTATGGTTTAGGAAACCTATGTTTGATATAATGAAGTGATAAAACTTGAAACTTAGCATGATGTATGCGACAGCCATTTTGAATAATTAATGATATTGATGGCATAATGTACCAAAGCAGACTGACAGTTATGAACTATCTGATCCTCAAAATAGGAACACTATTAATGTTGAAATGCTGCATTTCTTGGGTCAAGACATTGAGTTGGGTGCTGGAAGATCCTCTTTTTGTAAATACATGCCGTTTTGGGGTCAGATGCGCCAAATAGTCAGAAAACAGGCAAGATTCCGGCTATAAGATTCATACTCAAACCTCACCATGCCTTCAACAAAATAGTCAGATACCTTCATATATAATGAGACCCAAAGAGACCATTTTAAGTCATATTGTTATGATTATAGGGGTGTTAGTCCCTCTGGGGAGATGGTTCATCCTTGGTAAAATAACGATAAATCAGCTATTTTGAAGGTGTTTGCTCCATACAATCAAGTCCCTATACTCCTTAACATTAACATGAGACCTATCAGGCACAGTGTGAACCCTTCTAGAGGGTAAGGGACATAGTAGTTTCTGTTAACTACCCCCACCTCACCCCACTACCCAGTGGGCACAGAACATTGAATCAACATTGACAACTTGTTGTCAATGTTGATTCAACGTTGGTTCAACATTGATTCATTGTTAATCTGGATTCTATGCCCACAGGGTAAGAGCTATGGAATAAGCCTCCCCCTGCCTCCATATTACATAGTACGACAGAATGACGGGATCTTCCAACATTCTCAAGCCTGACATGTCTTGGGAGTAAGACAGTGCTGTGGTTAAAAGATGTGTATGGGGTATGAAGAGGCCAAGAGCCCCCCATGCCCAACACCAACCCTTTACCAAGAGGGGGGTGTCACTCCAACTATCAGACAACCCCTACCTCCATATTTCCCAGTGCACAGCATTACCTCTCATAATATGTATCATACCTGTGAGTGGGACAGTGGTGTGGTTAAAGCCCACAGCCACCCCCTCCCTCTCCAATGCCTCAGAATGAGTGAGCTGGGTCCTTTTGATCACCCTGGCAGGTGTATACATATACTACAGCTGGTAGAGGGATACTGCACTTCAAGTCAAATCTGGCTTCAATAATTGGTCTTACATTGAAATATGTATTCATCTGTCACCAAAGTTTGATTTCTACCGATCTGCTCTTTATCCCATATGGGGGATGGCATAGATCTGCCAGGCCTATGTTGTATTTGCATACACCTGAATATTGTAACAACACCAGATGTTGAGTGTATGCAGCTGTAGCAGATGTTGAGTGTATGCCTATCTTTGACAGATCTTTAGCATTGCAATGACGTAGCTGAAGTTACCTACCCTTCCCCTGGGTTTTGTATTATCTTCAATAACCTTTAGGGTTCAGAGTATCTATTTACCACCCATTCTTTTCTTTTCAATTTCAGTTCAGAGAATTAACTTAAAGGGGAGGATTCCATTGGTGAACCTATGTTTTGGAGTCTGGGTGCTCCCAGCAGGTCTTATACAACATACTCATAGAGGTGCTAATTTGTATTCCCTACAGGAGTAGAGGGGGTTTAAAGTTTAGGCTAGTGAGAGTCATTAGGGGGTGGGTTGGTGGTGGAAGCAGCTCAATAAAATCACGAACATCTAGACAGTGGAAGGGGTGTTTCTGTTGAGAGAACAGCCAGATTTCAAAATTATAACAGTTGGGAATATGATAAACTGGATTTTATTTGAGGATAATCTTTGCATAGATCTATTAGTCAGACATTCCCACAGATGTCATGCATTTTCTTCAAACAGATATTCAGTAAGGACATAGATATTCAAAATTATTCAAAATATTTACCAGAACTCTTCACCCTACCATTTATGAGACCTCCTGTGGGTTCAGAGGCCCTTCTGTCCCTTATATAGCTTCCCCTCCCCTTTACATTGTCCCTTGTCTGTAAGATCTGGACTCAGATGTATGGACATCAATTCTGATTTAGAGTCATTTGCAGGCTTCCTCCCACCCCACCATCTATCAGTCTATGCATTTCACCACTTGATTGGGGAGGAGGGGGGGGGTTATTTCTTGTCATATTCGGTTATAGGAGATGTTGACATTATATCAGCTATAAATATTATAGAACTACAATGTATAATTAGTGTAATATTAAGCGGTCTTCTGGTCTATGAATACACTTGGGGTGGGGTACTAGGCATATAAATGGAAGTGGGGGGGTTGTAACCATTGGTGGGATAAGTGAAAAAGAATTATAGAGACATTGGAAAATAGTAATATCTATCTTGGCAAAGGTTTCCAAAAAGCTCATGTATCTTTATTCTATCAATGATGATGTCTTTCCCAAAAGGGGTTACATTCATAGAATCACAAGAATATAAACTTTAGTGGTCCCTTTGGGTCCCATATCAAATTTGTGGTGAGGTGCTAAAGCCATTCATGTATGATAGATACATTATAAGAGGTCTGATGGTTGAAGTGGCTAGATGTGCTCAGGTAGACCTTCTCATGAAATGTTTTCTTATTGTGTGGGGGGGGGGGGGGGAGGATCTGGGTGCCCCTTCATATCCCCTACCCCTCCTTTAACCCCTGACAACTGGATTTCTTGTAAATCAGTGCAATTTTGTGCAATATATTGGCTTGCCGCGTGGAAGGGGTTAAACACACAACTGTCTTACTCCAAGCCAATGTGTATTTGAATGCCTATTGATGTTAAAAGATCCTGACTCCTCATTCTGCATACAGTACAATATGGAGATGAAGGGGAGGGGTATTTGATGGGTATTGGTGCATGCTGAGGGAGTGTGTGTGGGGGGGGGGGGGTCTAAGGGAGTAGTTAACAGAAAAAGGGGGCCCTCCAGAACGGTTTAATCTGCCTGGTTAGGTCTCATATTTTGTTGGCAGTATAGGGACTTGATTGTATGGCCTTCGAAATGGCTGATGTATCGGTATTTTACCAAGGACTAATCCTCTTACCCTCTACACCCTTATAATACAAAGGTTTGACTTTGATTGGTCTCTTTGGGTCCCATATGAAGGTTTATGACCATTTTGATAAAGGCATGGTGAGGTTTGATTAAGAATCTGAAAGTCTGAATTTTGGCTGTTCCCTCACTATTTGGCTGATCTCATTAAATATTCAAAATGGCTGCCATTATGCATTATGCCAAGTGTTGACTCTCAACTCCTTACCATCAGAAATAATGTTTCTTGATCTAAGAATTCGTTCTGCATGCTGATATGGACTAGAAATCACTTTCTCAAACGAAATTCATGTATTCTGGTGCCCAACCTCATTAAAAATTCAAGATGGCTGCCACTTAAGTTCTCATAAATGATGAATTTGAACTCCTTGACCTTGGAAATGTATATTTTGAACTTAAAATTATGTCTCTATGTTGATTACAACTAAAGATATATTATTTTCAATAATTTATGACATTTTGGCGGCCATCTTGAATTTTTTGGTGCCTGCACGAGCTTTCATCATGACAACATCACTTTTCTCCATCCAGATGACTTGGAGAACATAAAAAAACATGCCATAGCTTTTAGTAATTCCCAGAATTAAACTCCAGAAATATGGCTCTTTTGGAGGGTCTGCTGCAGCCCTATATAAATAGCCTGCGAAACCTGAACTGATATAAAAACACGTTAGATCTGGTACAGGAGGTTTCATTTAGAGGCTAATCAGCTGCTTCCTGCACTAATGGGGTGCAAGGCCATAATGTCCCAGATGGCTCAATACCTATCCAGTGTGCGACACATTTGCTGAACTTATGCCTATTTAAACAATATGTCTCAGGGCTTTTTTATAATGATTTCTGCTTATTCAAGCATGCAAGTCACATTAGAAGTACGCATATACTCCATTGATATCAAACTTAAAAGTGATACCCCTGGGGGTAGGAATGAAACTGCACTGTTCAACGCAAAGATATTTGCAGTGAGAACTCATGCATGCATGCACTATTATCCAATCCTCGCCTAATATTACGTTCCACCATTGCCTCAGGCAATCTCAGATATCTGCAATACCCCAAACCAACATTCTGGTCAACAGATGGTTCCAACCTGACTGCTTTGGCTGGTCTCATGCTCAGTTCCCCGTGACACATCTCTCCGTCTGGCTGCTCAAATATTGTCATTATCGAAAAGGGCAAAAGTCATTAGCTTGTGGGGTCTTTCTGTGCAGTCTTTTGGGAGCTATACCAATATAACCCTGGTGGCATAATGAATGTTCTTATTGTGGTTATCACTGTCCTTGGCTGCCCTAGGGTCACTGATCACACACAGTCATAGTCATGCTGTCCTCCATAGCACAGCTGCCTATTGCGGCAGGCCTGAGCTGTATTTGGTAAAGACAGTATGTTATAGAGTTAGCAATGGTAACATAGAAGTAGCTGGGAAGGGTGCTAGACCAGCTTAGAAAGAACAAAGCAGTGCATCTGTATATGTGGCATCACTATGTAGAACTATCAGAGTATTACACTTCTGCTCATGTTCCATTCCTCTTCTCTTACAGTCTGTGTTCCTTGCTTTCTTTCCTCCTGCAATCACTTACTTCATTCATAGATGTATCTCATGGCTGAAGCCTAATTTCTTATTTCCTTCATTTCCTAAGTTCATTTCTCATTCAACTGTTTCTTCTGGCATGACTGTTTATGTGCCCTGATGTGCCCATCCGGGCTGGTCCCACCTACCCACCACACCAACTCCGAATCCCCATCTAACACTGCATACACCTCGATGTGATAGGGGAGCCATCCCAATTCACATACGTGATCACAGAATCTCAACACATCTATCAAATTCAGATGTCAGCAACGTCACCCCACATACACTTGTGGGTGAGCGATGTCTGAGTAAAGATATCTTCAGCAACTTGGTCTCCAATGAAGCCATACAACACAGCAGATGGATAGAATTGACAAGTACTTGAAATGAAGACAAATGTCACTGGTGGTAAAGATATATGGTAAAGGCATTTGGCAAGTGACATTTGTGCTGGGAAGGGGATCGGTTAAGCTGATAGCTTAAGGATGCTGCCCCAATCCTGAAATCACCGGTGTGGGGGTTACTAGGGGTGATCTGTGGTCATGGGAAGGGTGCATATATCTCTGTAACTAGAAGCAGTTAAAGTCTAGTGCAGCCCTGGGACACATTGAGGGGACGGTATGTCAGGGTACTTTATGGGATTTGTTGCCTTCTTCCCCAGAACTCCGGCCCTAGGGATATATAGTTGCTATGCATAGAACTCCCTAAGAAAACATTTCATGTCGTCCCAGAGTGCAGAGCAGGACTGATATAATCAGTTGATGACATTAGTGTATACATTGATCAGATTACTCCATGGCGTTATGACGTCAGATTATGCTACAGCTTGAGGGCATGCTGTATTAAATTCATTTTCACCTGTCAATGTTAATCATACGTGAGGTCCTTATAATTAATAGAAACTGCATAATACATGCAAACACTATCATTTCTTACTTAGGTTATTTTGGTACATCTCATGGCTACCCATGAGCGTTTATGTAAATACGGTGTTAGGGGTGGGGCTAGTTTTATAACTCAAAGGACATAGAAATGTCACATTACAGAACCATCATGTAAGTGGTACATCAACTCATCATCTACTAAATCAGGATATTCCAATGAAAGGGCTGGCTTTTGTTTATCCATCTCCCCAATCTAATAAGCAGAGCAAGCCAAATACTCTCTCGGAATATCCACTTACTCCCAAAGCATTTAGCTTCACCTCTTGTCTGAGCCTAAACTTTGACTGATCTAAAATGGCAGCACAGAGAATATTGGTCAGTTGAAGAGAACAATGAAGCAATGGCAGGAACTAAAGCTCATCCAATATCAAGAAAGTAGCTATGAAGAACACATATCTGGTACAAAACCTCTTTGCAGTTCCATATTTTTTGCGGATGAACGTGACCACATAGCAATTGCAATGGAGGCCTGATCTATAACTTAGTGAAAGGACTCCAAGATGTCCAACGCCACCCTGTACCCACCTGATACCATCGCTATATGATGAAGTCCCCCCCTGGGAGGCAAGCTTAAATCTCCTACCTCCTGGCTCTTTTCACAGTGGAGCCGCTGACCCTAGGGAGGGTTTAGCTGTGTGTACATTAGCACTGCCGCTAGCTTGTAAAGCGTAACTCCCGCCCAGCCATCACATTATACTGTAATAATATAAGTCATCTATAAAAGAGACATTGAGCAGCAATTCCTGATACAGGCTCAAATGCACCTATTACCTTCACTGACTTGGCCCTGCAAGCCGTGTCATCTCGGCTCATATATTTTGCGTACGAGACAAAAGCACAGGCAAGTGTAGAGGTAAGACCACCACTTACTTTAAAAAAATAGACTCGGGGTAAGCTTTATTTTGCCTTTCGTATGTAGCATTGGTTTGTTTATTATCTACAAAGTTTTTCTTTCAATTCATTTATGTTGCAGTTATCAATCTTTTCATCAATTCTTGTTTCAACAGCACAATTTGTCTAGGTAGGGTAGGTTCACCCTAAGTCAAACTCATACCTTGAGTCAACCACTTTTGACATGAAGTTACAAGTTTAGTATGCATCTGGTGACAATAAACTCCCTCTGATTTAAGAATTGAAGTGTTTTGCAAATATAAATTGCACATTGCATCTGCGTTATCACTCTTTTTCATACTGTAAAATCAGTCAGAAGTACCCCTGTTTGACCTGTTTTGACAAACAAAGAATGAAAATCTCTCCACTGATCATTCTCTTTGGTAGTTGATTTGAAATATTTGTCCCTTCCATACACAGTGTTGATCGGTTTTGTGAGCTGGGTATATATCTAAATTACACAAATCATTACTTTATTGAGCAAAATTAATTTTCTAAATTATTTTTAGGACTGATTTTGTAAGGTATACCCATTTCACCTTCAGTCAGCCATGAATTCACCCTAAGTCAGCCACCTCATACCCTAAGTCAACCATGGGTTTTTCTTCTCTGGAATCCCCCCTGGAATTCTCTCACCCTAAATTTCTGTCTAAGAACTCTCCCCCTACCCTTGTGAATAATTCCTCCTCCCAGAATACCCTCTTCTACTACAGGGTTAAGGATAGTAGACCTACTTGTGTAGTGTATAGAGGGCAAGGGTGAAACACAAAATGAGGGGAGAAAAGGGGGTGAGGGGGCAGAGCCCCCAATATATTCAATAGAACTCCATACTGCATGTCTATAATGTTATATTTAGTCCCTATTGCTCATACAAATAATATTTGCTTGTATTGATAGCTCATAATGCAGTTGTATTCACCTGAGGTACAGTACTGACTTTTTCTTGATTATTTCATATTCAACACATCGTTTTCTTCTCTATTGTTAGTTGTAACATATTGATATATGATGCATGCATTCATTCATCGATGAAAATTGAAAAATTACTGGTTTCTGCCACATATTTCTGGTGGTTGTAATATGGCTGACTCAAGGTGCATTTTGGCTGACTTAGGGTGAAAAGGGGCAATTCTGAATACTCTGAAAAATCATGGAATTAAATACTGTAACCTGACATATGGCATTGTAAGACATCATGAATGTTACTCTCCAGAGCAATACCTAAAGTTTGGTTCAATTCTGAAGGATATGCACAAAAAACTTTAGGAGCAATTAGACCTGAAAGGTAGCTCGTGAAAAAACATGGATCAGACCGGTTGAAAGTGGTGAACCTACCCTAACTTGTCATGCTGGATCCACATTTCATAAAAGACCTGATTGCAGACAGGCATAAGTAAAAATATAGTGCTTTTATGAGTGTCATCCTCTACCATAGTATTACCTAGTATTACTCCAGTGTGCTCCTTCTGTCTCTATTTCATTGTCACTGTGTGGTCAGTGACTCTGTGTGGTACATCCCTTCACCCCTCTTGCCAAAGTCAACCTATACCCACACACTTTAGATTATGCATTGAGCTGCTCTTACGGTTACGTTTGGGCATAATACATTTACTTATAGTGTCCCCATATGATATAGGAACGTGGGTAAAGAGAAAGGACAGCAATGGCCTTGATATTACCTTGATATTGGTGCATGATAAATACGTTTGTATTGCTCTTTGAAGAGGAAATATTGAGAGAGCAGTATAAAAAAGTTAGTGACATAGTATTGATATATCTTTACTTGTAGCAGCAATATATTTTGCATGCGGTCAGTAACGTCGACTTTTTTTTTCTTCATATACATTGCGCTTCTTTTAGCAGTGTAGAGGCATATATTATATACTAGGCTGAGAAACAAACACGTGCAACATATTAGAGGGGATATTGAGGGAAAACCTGTTTTCTGCCGTGCAATCTTATTACCGATGTTTCTCAGCAGTCCTCCATATCAGCAGCAACATCTTATCTCCCGACACCTCAGGAACTGATCCTCCCAACCTTGTTGGACCAGAATATGACCTCTTATAATGACGGAGTGATGGCAAGGTCAACAATAAGCTCACAAGGTGGTATGTATTAGGTTAAGAGGTAACGATATCTCTTCTCTCTCAACTCTCTCAAATCTGGTCACAATTGAGGGGGATAGTAATAGTTCCAATGAAACAATTTAGCTTTGTTTATTTAGCTGTCTCTCCTTTTAGACCAAAGTAGACCCAAAGTAGGGAAGCCCTCCAGGGACAAGACTATAGTAGGCCATTTAAATCTCAGTCTCCCATTTCAGCCCGATCGCATGGGAATCCTCATGTCTCCCAGGGGTATGTTCCTGATCTGCCATGGGTGCCTTGGGACTTTGGACCTATTGGCGAGACTGCATAGACTGATAGAAGAAGATAAAGAGTCACTGAACAAATACAGTAACTGTTGTTTATACAGATGAATGCAGTCAATTAAAATGAACATGGCCAGTTAGATGATCTATCGGATGACTGGGGTTAATCTATCATATCTGTAGGGAGTGCATAATATCAGATTTAATAATATCAGATTTAATAATATTGGACATACTAAATGTTGTAAATATGAGTAGGGATAATAAGGGATAATTAAGGGGATCAAAGAAACCTATTGATATCTTGATATAGCATAATAAATTTAAAGTGACCTGTCACATAGGCTAAGTCACCACCTCTCATACCTTGACTGTATGACGAAGCATACCCTAGGGGGGTTTACTTGGCTTGTATTTCAATAAAGAGCTATGTCTCGGGGGTGTTTCGTGAGAGCGGGCCATCCATCCACAGCTGATCCATCCACCATTTTGTTTTTCAGGTACATTAGCTTCAGACAAAATATGATGCTATCCCCATCTCAGACTGTGAGTTTAGTGCCAGAGGTAGATTGGTGGTGATACAATTAGGATCCTGGTCTCAGAAGCAGAGAAAGTACAGGCAAACCCCTGGGAGAATTTTTTTTTCTTTTTTTTTTCTTTTACAAATGATTGATTGGTCCTCAAAGTCAGCTGAGACTTACCTCAGCCTGCCTATCTGTCCTTGGTAAACCAGATTCAATATCCCTTGTTATCATCCATGTCAAATTTTAAATGATCTAGTTAAGAGCTACACCTTTGGTGTCTGTCTTTTTCAGGAGAGACCCAGTTAGTGCTTCGAAGTCAGTTTTGTATTTGGCATAAGGTTTACTTTTGATTAAGGTCCTATGATCTGTTCACATAATTATTATTACAAAACACCATATTTCCTTTCAATTTATTTACATTGCTTTTATATTCATTCCTACGTGGTTACATCTTACAATTTAGTTGTTCCCATGGCAATTCTATACATATATCGTATTATTTTTCAAGGAATAAGACAACCTCATTGATTTAACCAAAACATTGCATTTCGCACCCCCGTAAAATAACCCACAGCAGTTTGTCATGGTCTGTGACGTCATCAAAAATGATGGTTTGTTTACATGTGAACAGTGTAAGAAGGTATCTTAAGCTCGGCATCGTAATTTCTGATCTTTGAATCGAAAAAAAACATGAAAAAATAAACACCCTTAAGGGTGCTGACTGGGTTAATACAGTTAATACTAAACTTGTGACCCTTTATCTCTATATCCCCCTGTGCTATTCCTTTTCAACTACGCTATCTCGCATGGTATAAGGCTGACGTAGACGTTTTTTTACTTTTCTTCGGTACTGCATTTTTTGCCTGCAGAGGTCTAGAAGTATTCGTCATACCTTAAGGAAGCTGAGCCTATATACAAATGCATTAAGAATATATAAATAGATGATGCTGTTCATATGGGATAATGAGCACATTAGATCCACTAATGCTTTTAACACCATAGTACCATAGTGTATCATGTATGTTTTGAATAAACCTATAGATACAAAGTGCTTACTCCTATGCTGTTGCCAATGAGTAAATCCTTGCAGGTCTTCTTGCAACAGGTAAGAGGGAATTCAGCAGGAATCCTATACTAGAGTATTGTCAAGTGTTATATTTAGAGGGTATTACTGGCAACCTGACAGCTCCGTGTGGATTTCTTAGTGGGCAGATCGATTCAGGTCAGCCAGTCGTGTTTTAAAACATTTTGGAGGATCTCCCACCGCTCCCTCAAAAGGGACAAGAGGATAATTTTACGATTGGGGAACATATTGGTTTTGCGAAGATATATTAGGAAAATGATCACAATTTCCGGCTTCACTCATATGAGTTTTCATGAACCCTAGTGTCATCAGTATCTCTTTGGCCGATACCATTCTGGTTTCATGTGCGCATAGTGACCCATACATATGTATACGCACAAAAAAAAACTTCAATGGAGGAGTAAAGAAAACTACTCTAGTGTATAAATCTGCGTTATCTGAATAAAAATATGGAATCTGTAACCATTGGATTGGGTACAGACGACCCTGATACCTGCAATGGCTAGCGGAACCCTGGTTGAGAACCTCTGACATGCCCTGACATGTATGTGCATGAATGTTGTACATCTGGGTTTCTCGAGCACCTCTATCTACACAGATAGCTGATACCACTGTGTGTTAATATCCTGTGTAAACCTCCCCTGCTGTGAGGAGATGAGGAGGGAACACATGTCATATACATGTACAGTATGTGTGTACCAAGGGACTCCTACTCCCCGGGGAAATACAAAGAGTGCATATAATGCCCATGTCAGTGGGTGTGCAATGGGCTTAACCCTAACAGCTCGGTTTAGTAGTTATTTAATAGAAGATATTTTTTCTCCTAATCCTTTTGCAGTTAACAATATTTTGTAGGCAATATCTCATGATTGTCAGAGCAAGCAACTCTTGGTAATTGATATTAGATTTTATTTGCCAAGCACTTTCGTATCCTTTTTTGACCTGCTACAATTTCAAAGAGTTTCCAACTTTTGGTCTTATGACAGTATCACTACCAGAGTTCGCCTGCAGGCATAGCTCAGTCAGTGGTATGGGTAACCAAGGTGTTGGCTGTGCCTTGAAAATGGGGGTAATTTCCCCCTGGAAATGTGACAATAGCCTAAGCCAACAGTGAATGCAAAAGGACAGGTCACCGACCTGCGATCATTAATATAGATATCTAGTAGTAATCTAGTGAACAGCATAGTATTACGCATCACAAAAAAATACTTTGCCAACTATTTCTAGATATAAAATGAAAAAGTCACTGATTGGTTTTCAGTTCCTCATCTCTTATTTTCATTTGTCATCTTTGGCATTACACCAGACAGCCGCTAATGTAAAGTCACAGAAGTCGGAACTTCCAGTCATATATCTACCATTAGCCACTCTTTTCTCCGATCTGAATGACAACTCCTTCTTTAACCTGCCTCATGCTATCTATTGAAGTATTTAAAGATAATTCCTTAATGATAACAAAGTAAGTCATAGGCAGAGAGTAAGAACAAGAAACCTTTGGAGACGTGTTCAGGGCTAACCACTGGATTATACATTTGACACATTAGATTGTGGAACCAAAGTATTTCATGCAGATTTATAGGCAATTGAATCCAAGGGAGTCTTTCTGGAAAGAGAGTAACGAAGACTAATTCAGTGACCTTATAGTAAGGCCCTTTGGTGTTCCATGTTGGCAGATAATGAACCACACACCAAGCTGCTGCATTATTTATGCTAACCCTGACAAGGTCAGACAAGCTATCAGCACCAAGGGACCTTATCTAGCACTCTGTGGCCCTTACAACCACCTCCTTGACCTTCTATGGGAGTCCCCCACAATAATCACCTATAGCCCTGCCAACATGACTTCCAACCTGTATTTGTAACGCTGCTGAAAAATAAGCCGTACCCATGAATACCTGAGTGTTTATGCAAATAAGGCATCATGGTTGGGGGTACCTGGGATTTAATAATTCATACAGCGTAGAGAGGTGGTAATAGCTTCATAAAATGGTGTGGCCACAGAGTAAGGTGTCCCAGAAGTGGTTCAAAGATAAGGTGTCAAAAGCTTCAACCAAGAGTGCCATTTGGTTAGTAGAATATTGATTTAGAAATATAAACAGGCCAGACCCATTTTCTTTTTTTCAGGCCTATAGTTGTAAAGCAGATTTCCCTCCCCTTTACCCAAGGGACTAGACCGGTGGGTGGTCATCCCAGAGCAATCTCATTGGAAGCTTTGCTAGACTTCACGTAAGACAACTTTCTCCCACAGGAAGTCAGTGATAGGGCAAGCGTTAAAGGAGCAATGAAGGGATTGTGTGTGTCTGTCTCTCTGAGTATATACAGCAGCTTGATGTAGGCCGATCCGAAATGGGAGTCCAAGACCATCGAATAAAAGTCTCTGATGACATGGGAGCAGGCAAGGTAGCAGATATGGCAGTGAAAGAGCTAACTACACTCACTGGATATGTATGTATAATAACTATAAAGGAGGTATTATTTTGAAATTCTGAATGATCCTCGCTGTCAGTGCATTGTACAGGACAGTGCAGAGGATTGCACCATGGCAGAGTAGAAGCTGGAAAACAGTGCAATAGATTCCAATCCCAGCTTGCATGGCCCTACATATACATACATAGATTAAGTTGACTGATGGGGCAGAAGATCATAATGTACCGGGAGATCAAATCTGATTATTGACCCAAGAGGTATAACGTTTCTCCATTCTCCATGTATCATACTTATTGCCCTTTTGGTATTGCCTACCGATGATTTGGTACTTTGACTATAAAATACAAATTGATACAAATTAAGCAATATGTTCAGCACTGTTAGGGAACACTGCCTATCTTTTTGATTCAATAATATTATGTTTACTTAGAACTAATCACAATAACTGTAGTGTCTATGGCCTAGGGTTGACTATTACTCTAGAATATACAGTGCTGTCTGACCTTATGATGAATTAGAAATGACTTTAAGCCAATGGCACACTTGTAATCCTTTCCATTGTTACAGGGTAGGAAATCTGATACACAATTACTACGAAAACATTTTCTATATTAGTGTATCAGTTGTGTCCTGCACTAAGGTCTTTTATGTCTGACATGTCAGTATAAATTAACATTTCCGTAGCAAACAGACCGAATCAGGATAATAAAGGGTACTTCTTTGTATCATAATTCTTATTTTTTATGACAGCCATGTAAATATGAGTCAGGGGCTGTTTCTCCTTATTTAGAATAAACAGTCCAGTAGGATCATGTTTAAAACTCTTGGTATCAAGGGACCTCAAGGGGTTGAAACCTATATATGGCTAAATCATAATGGGGGTTCATAACTGATTCACATGGGAAGAAGAGGAGTGGTTAACGTGCAAACAAGGCTGGATAGAGGGGATTGATACTGTAAAAAATACTCTGGGGAGTATTAGTTCCTGCTGCTGTCATGCTTCTGGTGTAACATATAGGCAGGAAATCAACACCTACCTACTTCACTCCAAGGAGACCCACTTTTTGATGTTTCAAGTAAGGAAACCATTTCACATCCCATCAGTGACCTTTCTCTTTAGAATCTCCCAACTCCACTCCACTTTTCACTAGACCTTGAACATCCCACAGGGGATTGTTGATCACGTATGCGGCTGCATCGGATGTAGGACACTTATTGAGTTATATATGTATGCATGGGGGCATGTGAGGGTGGAAGTAGGTCAATCTGGAATAGGAACGAGGGGAGCTTGGATCAATTTGTGGAGATTACATGGATGCAGCCAGAATGGCTAGAAAAAGTTGTCATGACTTGAATGGAAGGGGATAGCCTTAAGGCCACAGCCTGTTGGTAAATGGATCTATTGTTACATATCAGGGTCATTCCTTCTGATCCCAACCGCTGCTGCCATTGATTTGTAATCCATCCTAACCACTGCGGGAGGTGTTTTTCAAAATATGACTATCATTCCTTCTTACCAATATCAACAGTGAACACTGCTATGTTAACATATCCTCAGGCACAGACCTGGATTTGATTGTGTTTTTGCCTACCCATGTAGACAGGTTTTAACCCTTTATAGGCTTGTAAACTTAATTAACCCTTATGTAATCTTCAAGTAAGAGTCTGTAAGATTCAGATTAAAAACGGTTTAGAACTGTTATTTGTTTTTTTGTGAAGTGGGATGATTCTTTGCAACTTAATTACAGCCTGATACCTTCATTGCCAAGCTATCTATGGCACATAGACACCTTCAAATCGAGCCATACCAAAGACCAATTCAAAGTAGCAGATTCTGAGTTGCCTGCATCACTACAGATAGTAATAATAAACTGTTTATAAAGTTTCATCTGCAGCAACTATTCTCTAAACGCTCGAGCCTGCCAGAGTTGAGAGACCAGTGTTCTTGCTATATTTTGTTGAGCAATTAGGGGTAATTAGGGATGTGGGATGAAGAGAACATCAAGAGCTATTCATGATGACAGGAGGCAGCTATTAGACATTGCCTTTCTGAAAGAGGTGCCCACCAACCTGACTATTATACCTCACACTACGAGGAAAACTATACTCCCACGGGACTCATTAGTCTCAGCATTCAAAGATTAGCCCTAAAAGAAACTTTCTGAGTGGTGCTATGCTTTTTTTTTTATCAAACTGTCTGGGGCAGACAGAACCTTGACTGTCCAGCTCGGATTTGGTGATGCCTATCTAGTACGATTTAGTCACATGATTATTATGCGGTCAGGTTGAGATCCTTTCAAATATAGCTCAGCAGTTTTCTGAGATAATTGATTTCAAGCAATATTTATCATATTGATACACCATCTATAACCATCTAATTGAATTTGATAGAAGGTATTTACTTATAGGAGCATTTTGCTAACTTGGTGAACTTTGCAACAAATATGATGCACATATTTGACTACAATGCATTGAGCCATCTAAGGCATTGACTTCTGATTTGCTGATATCAAATGTCTCCTACAGGTTCTTTATGTCTATATGAAGAGTTTGGATGCAAAACGACATAAATCCATTTTGTGAGTTTTGAGATAACAGCACATTTCTAATTTTGAAGAAATGGTGAATAGAAAATATTTTTTTCAATCACTAATGATTGATGGGCAATAAATAAAATATCTAGAAATCGATTTTTGAAATCCTTGATAATTATTGAAAGAGAAAATAGCTGATTTAATGTGATTTTTCATTTTTTTTGCAAAACGACATAAATCCAATAGCTTTTTTCTGTATTTACCCCTAAATTGGTACCAGGCATTTATTTTTTTATTTTTTTACGTTTCTGGGTTGAGTAGGACATCAATGAAACACCAACATGTGATCATTAAAGATCCTTGCATCATATTTCTTTGATTTAAATATATGCCCAATTTAGTTTTTTTGCAAAACGACATAAATCCCAAAACAGTTTTTTTGCAAAACGACATAAATCCACATGATCATAAAATGTCACTTTTGTGTCCATTTTTCACATTTCTTTGAAGTAAGAGTGCTCATTTCGTTTTGAGATAATACGTTTAGCAGTAGAGAGCAACATCATATGTAATAATGTTTATCTAAGACATTTCACATGCAGGAATTGAGAGCCATACATGCAGAAACAATGTTTAGTAAGGTGGATTTATGTCGTTTTGCAAAAAAACGCTTTTGGATTTATGTCGTTTTGCAAAAAAACTGCATTTTAGGCAGGCTATATCTACTATTTGAGGACATATTTTAAGAAAAAATTTCCACAATTTTTTTTATCTTGCCCTAGGCTATGGCTATAACCAGTCTTTTCCCGTTTTTGTATTTTGGTGGTTATGTCGTTTTGCATCCAAACCCTTCATATATACATATAAGCCAATAGCCCATGTCAAAGTCTGAGCACCTGAACTTGAAGGAATGTCAAAGCTGCAGGAAAGGGAAGGATAGATCTCCTTGACACTTATCCAGTGACAGTTATTGGCCCTTTCAGTGTCACTATTTTTTCTGCGAATTCGTCTGCTCCCATTTTCTCACAGATATTGATCTGCACACTCCCATTTATTAGGACCGTCCTACTTCCACCTGGCATGTTCTCACCCAGTCAATGAGACTGCTATAATGGTGTGAAGCCGTTAGTCTTGTCCCTTACCGAAGGGGAGGAAGATCTGAAATAGGGACAATAGGTTCAAGCCCTTCTATGTTTTAAATCAATAGTTCAAATCAATAGTTCAATGGCAACATGGCATTTAAAACACTGCCAAACCAACTTGTACACCCTTCTGCCATACCATCTCATGAGGCTATTACCAGCTCTCTTTCCTGTATGAATTATGAAACCCCAGGTACCCTCAGCCATGATGCCTCATTTACATATACACTGAGGTATTCATAGAAAATGCTTCTCTTTTAGCAGTGTACCAAATTTAGGTTGGAAGTCATGTCGGCAGGAATATAGGTGACTATTGTGGGAGAGATCTATGTAAGGTCACAGATGTGACAGTAGGGGGCCACAGAAAGGTTTGTTTCAGGTAACATGGGAAGAAAGTCTAGGGTCTGTAGGTCGGATTCTTTTTTTCTTTTCTTTTTTAACTTTCTTTTTCTTTTTTACAGCCTAAAGTTGATCAAAAAAGTATAAAAATGGGAAGATTTTTTCGAAACTTTTGTAAACCTAATTGTGACTCCAAAAAGGCCTAAGGCCTAAGGTCAGAGAGTGACCGCAAACAGCAAGACGAGGTCCTAATGTGCTGATAGCGGTATTACTGAACACCCAATGGAGTAAAGGGACTACAATAAGTGACGAGATGGAACAGAATAGTTATTGGTTGTAGAATTTGAACTTTTGAACTGAATGTGCAGGCCTCCCTTAAAAGAAAAGAGGATCGTATTTTCAGCCACGTTTGTTTCAAAGCAGCTGTGATCCTATTACACATCTATGAGTGCCATTCATCCAAAGGTTCTACATTTCAAGAGTTAAATAGAAAGGAACATGCAATAGTTTTGTATAAATGTGAATAAGGAAACTGAGGAATGTAGCTTAGTTTGAAGACTATTGATATACATTGAATTGATAGACCTAGACTTTTGGCTATGCCAGTCTTTTCTTTTGTAATATAAATGTACCATTCCTTGGTGGGACAATGGATGGTTTATTGATACATAACTAGGACAGAAAAAAAAACAAAAAAAACATGAATCTCACTAAGTGTTGGAATGAGGACCAAGCCCTTTTCGATGAAAAAGTATGAACAAAAGTTGAAACTTCTAAGGGGGGCAATTATTGGAAGGAGGAGCTGATTATGTCAAATACAGTATAGTCCTTTTGAACTCTAAAGTATATACAGAATGAGCAATGTTATAAGTCCTAATGCATGATTTTTGATATATTAGAAGTTCTTTTACTGAAGGGATGATCATTTGAATGTTCGATTGAGTATTTATACATCTCTTGCTTCATTTGAACTTACTTCCTAAAAAGCCATGCATATAGTGTAGCATGTGTTATTAATAGATATGTAATAATTATAAGATTGACTTAATTGAGCTGGGCTTTCTCTTTGAGCAGGCTCCTATTTCATGAGAAGCTTTATCAAGGTAGATAGCATTCATAACAACATAACAAAAAAAGATTCCTGTCTGAAGGCGGATGTATCTTTCATCTAAAGTACTGCTCTATCTAAACTTACTCATTGTAATATTTCATTTTTCAAGATGTATGGAATCAGTTGCTGTTGGATATGTGATTGGAGAGGAAGTAGGTATGACTGTCAGATTGCCCTTCCTCCTGCATCATTCTGAACAGTTTCCGGTTACCTATGATATGTTATCTTCCGCTACCGTGCACACTCATTCACACTAAGAGCTTTCCACACCTTCTTTAATGGACTTCCTGTGGGAGGCTTCGTGCTGGTGAGAAGTCAAGCTGTGGCCCCTGTGAGACTTGAAGACTCCCATGAGGACTGCTGGAATGGGAGGCAGATAGTGAAATGGCCCAGTGGTCTTGCCCCCAGGGAGCTTTCCTACATTTGCTCCAATTTGTCCTCATAAAGAGAGCAGATAAATCAACAAGGACAGGTGCTTTCTCCTCAGTTATCTTATCAATAGCTTTCACCTGATTTGTTTATCTAGTTGAAATAACTACTTATCATGCTACATTGAGCAGCATGACCATCATTATATTGAGTTCAGTGAAAAGAGATTATTTTAAACCCCTACCCATAGCCTTGGGGACCGGCTCTCAGAAAACGCCACGCTATAGGTGGAAAAACAACAAGTTGTGGGCCTTTAACCAAAAAGTGTATAATCCACATCTACATATACTATTAAGGTGGGTCGCTACCTCTTGAATATGGACACACTGCGCAGGTATCTGCGCATAAAGCTTAAATGGCTTAGAATGAGCTGATATTTAATCACTGGGTACATTTATATGCTGACTAAGCAATATTAAAAAATTAGACGATTTTGAGAAAAATTGAGCTTTATATTGGACTTTGAATATTTTATATATTTGTAGCCGATAATATTTACTATTTTTGACATAAGCTAAATAATTGGAATTATTAATCAATAAATCATTATCTAGATTGATATAAATGCCATTACATTGCTTGAAATAACCAAAGGTATGAAGAACAACCATTTTATACCCTGATTTTTGCTATTTTACCCCACATTTTAGGCATTAAATATAAGATTTTGACGATTTTTGCACTATTTTTTAACTTCAAAGGCCTAAAAACCTAAAAATACGCCCGGGATTCCCTATCAAAAGCACTTCTATATGTTAGCAAATGATCTAAACTATTTTTTGAGAGAGTTAAAAAAAAATCTGTTAACTTTGAATACTATTTTTAGCTAATAAAGCTACAAAATAATGAAAATTTGTTCCTATTCTTTCCGCAAACATCATATTTTTACCCAGAATGCCATTGCATACAACTGTAAAATTATTTTTGCAGTAAAGTGGAACATATAGGCGTTTCACATGTGAGTAGTATAGTATGTATCGGAACGGGACTATGCTTAACTACTGTTTATTACTCAATCGACCTGCAGCCAATCAGAAGCCTCCATTTGACCGGAAGTGACGTCACATGCCCATATAAGGGCATACCGGAAGTGACGTCACGTGACCTTGACCTAGTTAGAGGTCAAGGTCATGACGCAGCCAATCAGAGGCTTCCATTTGACCGGAAGTGACGTCACACGCCCATATAAGGGCATACCGGAAGTGACGTCATGTGACCTTCACATGTCCATATAAGGGCATACCGGAAGTGACGTCACGTGACCTTGACTTAGTTAGAGGCTTCTGATTGGCTGGTACACCGGAAGTGACCCATTATGCAAATGAGGGGACTACTTCCGGTCAAATGGAGACCCCTGATTGGTTGGGTCATGAAGAAATGTGTCTCTTAATTTTTTTTGTTTAGGAAGTGATCGACTTTAGGATCACGTGACCGGAAGTGACCTGATGAGTCATGTGACTAGAAGTGACGACGACACATGCCTTAATTAGGCGATCAGCAGCGACCGGAGGAAGTGTCACTTTAAGAGGACACGCTAGTAAATTGTTATAATTTTTTTTTTACTTACTAATAAAAGAAGACGTATGAAAATAAAACACAACAATAATTTTTTTTTTTTTTTTATTTCCTTTTTTTCAATTCTAATAAACACGCTATTTTTGAAAAGATGCGCTCAATCAATCAATAACACACTTTTTTTTCATATTTTTAAAGGACTCGTTGTCACACCGTTAGAATGCACGCGACGCTTATAATACAAGTAGCGCACGTCATCTTTCTCTATGGTGTAAGTGTCCATTTTTGGTTCATACCACTTTGAAATTTCTATTTACCGCAAGGAGAGTTTTTCGTTTGCGAAAACATCTAAGAAGACGACTGGTTCTTTAGGGTTTTGTTACTTCTGTACACTTTTTGCACGCCATCTTTTTTTTGGGGATTTTCTTTCACCGGTGCCGCTGACTCGATCGTAGCAAATGTAAGTCTTAGGGTTGAGACTTAGGATCCCGTCACCTTCCCACGCCGCTTTCATAAGCCCCGAAGTTCTCAGATCGTGAAGGTAACGTCTCTCACAACATCCGCCGGGCGGCGGACACCATTTTCGCACTTTTTTCCGTTTTTATCTTCACGAAAAGCTCTAAGTGATCGTCACACACCGATGTCGGAATCCGCTTTCGTTTCTTTCTGAAGTATGTCTCTCTCAGGCGAGGTTTGACTACACAGAGGCAAATATCAGAGGCACCCAATAGCGCTAATTCTACTCTCAGACAAGGGTCAGGCACTGCTGGACTATAATAGATGGGTCAAGGGCTATTCTAGTGAGGGTCAGGCTACGCCGGACATTCAATAACAAGCTGGACTTTGGCAAACTTGCTTGAAAGTCTGACCATGCGGGATCCTCATGCCATAGTCTGGCAATGCTGAACTCTTGGGAGAGTATGCTGGACTCTTGCTGGCCAGACTTTCAAGCAAATTTGCCAAAGTCCAGCTTGTTATTGAATGTCCGGCGTAGCCTGACCCTCAGTAGAATAGTCCTTGACCCATCTATTATAGTCCAGCAGCGCCTGACCCTTGTATGAGAGTAGTATTGGCGACATTGGCCGACTCTGATATTTACCCGTGTGTACGGTGGGAGGAGGGGGTTCACAGCCACAGCTTGCGCTTATAGAGCGCTACTAGCGGAGGTCTGGATGAGGAGACTACGGCGTTTGTCTTAAAAAAAAATAGCCATGGCACATGTCGATGTCGCTTAATTATGCTCATATCTCATGGCGATTTTAAGAATTGCTCATGTCACCTGTCACTATGTTTTTCAAGCTTCATGTCAAATGTCACTAGGTCTCATGTCGAATGTCGATGCTAAGAAACAGACATGACGTCATCTCGAATTTAGCAGTCTACACTACCGCTGCTGCTGCTGCTTGTGCAGCTCGTGCAGCTGCTGCAGCTGCTGACAGCTGCAGCTGCTGTAGTTGCTGACGCTGTCACGGATGCTGTTGACAGATGCTGCTGCTTGTGCCGCTCGTGCAGCTGCTGCTGCTGCTGACGTTGTCACGGATTCCGTTGACAGATGCTACTGCTTGTGCTGCTTGCGCTGCTCGTGCAGCTGCTGCAGCTGCTGACGATGTCACGGATACTGTTGACAGATGTGGCTGCTTGTGCTGCTTGTGCAGCTGCTGCTGCTGCTGACGATGTCACGGATGCTGCTGACAGATGCTGCTGCTTGTGCTGCACGAGACTGAGTAGCCGCTATTACTAATGCTACTAATACTAGTATGAGAAAATACATTTAGTCAGTTGATTAAATCAAGGAGGTTTTCTGACTTCAGTGGATCGTTTAGCCATCGGCCACGGGCAAAACTTGAAACCATTTTATACATGGGACAATTGGCAGAGTCGAAACGTGTTGGTACGATGGGGTCGATCATGTTCATCATCAGTTCAGGCAAAGGAAGTGTGTCGACAGCACGCAAAAACTTCATGTCTGAATGTTTCAACACAAGACTTTTTATCACACTCACACAGCTGCTTTGAAGAGTGAATCCTTGACCAAACTTGTGCTTTTCCAACACAGCTTTGGCCTCTTTCTGTGCAGTAAGGGATCTCTCTTTCGGGTTCATCTCAGTGCTGTCTAGCATGTCCTCAAAGTCTTTAACATAATGTTCCAACGGGCTACAAATGATGGACTCCAGATCATCGTCCGCATATGTCGTTTCCTCGCACCATATTGTGTCTTCGCCTGTTTCGAATTCCGTCATTTTCTTGACAATCTCCTCCTGAGTGCCTTGCATATATCGAAGCTCCTTCAAGGAGTTGATAACTTGTATGGCGAAGACTGACAAACTTGAAGGAATTTCACCACAGTCAGGCCAAGTATACGGAGCTAAGAAAAATAGCTCTAACAAAATCTTCTCCCTCTGTCCAAATGAAACTACTGTTCCGATGAAGTTGAAGCATGCTTCTATCCATTGCTCCTTGGTGACGTCCTTCCAATGTTTCTTTACCTCACATGCATCATAGGGCACTGTTTCTCTTCTTGCTTCAAGTGGGAGTTGCTTTTTCTTTCTTGGACTCATTTCGAGAGGGTTTCGATGCTCTGTAGCGTCAACACTTTCATAAATAAAGAAAATAGCAGAACTAGTCATCGTAACGTGCTGAGCGAGCGTAGAGTGGACGATGCTACGAAGATGAAGGGCGGGTGGAGAAAGTGTGACGGGTGAGAGTGGCGTTTCACTCCTTATGTACCCTGTCCTAGATAAGCCTCTTAAACGGCTGAAAAGACTCTCTCAGTACAGAGCTTCTACCGCAGGTGGGTTTAGACTTAAGCAGCTTAGTTCACACACGTGTCTGTTAGAAAAGCTACTTGCACACCTGCCTTCCCTTTTCACTAGTATTCACCCTCTGCCGACTTATAAGACACCTATACACTCCTTCTCGTGAAATCTATGGAAGATGATGGAAGGACCACCGACTAGATTTTCTTTGATCAGAGCGTGGAGGACGGCGTCGAACGGAGGGAACGTTGTGAACACAGCTTATAGGTTTTGGAAGAGGACCTGTAAAGTCAAACTGGCGAGAGAGATCTCGTCTTTCAACATGACAATGCTGCGATCTTGGAAAAAATTAGCGTGATTTTTTCAAAAGCTTCTATGAAAGGTTTGACGTCTTCGTTGTTGTAGTGGATCAAGTAATCTCTCATAGTTTGCATCTTCTTGTTGTACTAAACTTTCTGACATGTGGCGTAGTTGGATTTCGGCCATTTTGACGCCCGTCAGTTCGCTGTCAAAAGCCGATCTCGGTGGCAGGGTTCTGTTTACCAGTTTCTTGGTGTACGTCATCCATTCGTAAGGAAAGCGACCTTTCTCTTCGTTTCTGGTGAAAGCTCGCAAATAATTCGCGTAGCTGTAACCAAGTGCCAAATAGTTGACTACTACGTCCAAGAAAACTGTGTGTAAACCGTCAAGTATTGATTGCTTCTCTTAATGACGCTGAATTGTTGGTTTCTTCGGTCTCCGGAGGCAAAGAACGAGTGAAGGCGTATTTTTGATTAGGTTCAAGTCGTAACGCTCCGTGTTGAAGCCCACGACTGGAGCTTGACGGATGTATCTCAGAAGCCGCTTCTTCAGTTGAACTAACGGTTGTCTGGTGTGAGCTGCAGCGAAGCCGCCTGGAGAAGGGGTGAATGTCGCTTCCTCCAGCAGGAGAGCTTCACCTATCGCCACATGTAACTTCGCTAACGTTGGTCGGTAAAGTTCTAGCACAGCTTTCTCGATGACTTTGGCGTTCTCGTTTATGTGATTTTAAACTCGGTCTAACAAGGGGTAGGAATCTGCGTCGGATTCTCTGACGTACACCGTCCCCTCCTACCCCGGAAAGTCGGATGTGACGCTAGCCGACAAAGGGACGTGATCCCACAGCAGGGACACGTGTTCGGTCGACGGTTCTCTGCACGGTCTGAAGAAAGCCTCGAAATCGAAGGTAATGTTGTAAGGGTAGATTCTGGAATGTCCGTCGGGAGGAAAAGTTTCACGTGTGGCAGCGGGACAGAACTGACGTAACAAATTTGAAGCGCGCTTGCTGGTGTTGTATAAGTGAAAGGAAATGTGGCGGAAGACGCAGAGGTTGTCCTTGTTGGGAAAATCTAACACACGGCTTCTCTTTCCAACTCGACCGTCCTGACTGTTCCTACCGCCTATGGGAAAACCCCCCGGTCCCATGTAAACGCAAATGTTCAAAATTAGTAGGAAAAAGAGCGCACCGCTTGGTGTCAGCGTCGCAAAGTTTCCGTACTTCCTCGCAAGCGACGGTGTTTTCCATCTTTGAGAGGAGCTCTTCCAAAGTTTCTGAATTAGTTATAGTAGGGAGCGGTTGTAATGAGAGTTGCGTTGTTCTGGGAGACGTGAAAGTAGCGCAGTATGCTCTTGTCTTCTCTGTGTTGTAAGAGTAAGCCTACCGAGAAACCCACTTTTTATCATTGTGTGAAGCGGGTTGCGACGCATAGTATCTACAGCGTCACTCAACTCGCCGGTTGGTAGTTTGACGTTTGTTACACTCACGCGAGTCCCGTGCATCCTGACACTCGTTCGTATTGCAGGCCAATTCGCCGTGAACGTTTCCTCACCGTTCGGTACAGCGCATGTACGTGGAGGGATAGTCACCTCGTCCAGAGATTCGCGTCGACAGGTGATCTTTTCAGCAATCGACATCGCCGCATAGAGGGCAAAACTTAGGTATTGTTCTTCATTTTTCTACGGGTCACTCGTGATTGTACGGTCTTTTAAAAATTTTGAAACACTTTTCGCAAATGTCCTGCGTCATGTTTTTCTTTTTTTGTTTTTTCACTTATTTACCAATTATTTTTAAAAAAAACTCGTTATTTATCACTTCGAATACTAGACGCCTCTTACCACACGATACTATTAGCATAGTGAAAGGCGACTGTAGTCTAGGATCAAATTCAACAGATGTCCATCTTACTGCAGGGATCAGACGAGAGTGGTCAACACTGGAGTGTCACAGCTCACTTTTATGTCTTTGGGTACAGCTGCATACAACCCTTGAACATACATTGCGACGTCGCTGCGACCCATGTCGTCTTGCAACACTTTCATCAGAGCCATAGGCTCAGACGTCTTGTTGTACTTCCAAGCTCTCAGCACTTCATAGACAGGGTTCTTCACAGTCCTGTCAGAAGGCACAGGTTGAGAGATGAAAGCTACTTCATGAGAAGTCAACCCTAAGTAGATCCCTATGGTCTTCCAGTCTCTAGGGCAGAGCTCAGCTAAAAGAGAGAAATATTTCTGCACTTTCCACTCCATGTCTCCACTCTCTAAGCCATCCCACATGTCATGCTTGTCCATGTACTCACGTGAGAATTTGATGAGGTCCATACGGTAAGATTCTTCCAAGGCGGCGGCTAGGTCCTTCCACCTAGTAGTACAACTTTTCTGGTACCAAGTAGTGAACATTTCTCTAGCTTGAGTTATGACACTTGTCTCACAACTGAGATATCCCATATCCTTCAAGTTCACTTCAAGGTATGAACCTAACCGTATGTAATCTGATGTCGGCAACTTACTACTTATTTTCAGTAGCATAGCGTCTGACAAGTATCCTAACGGCTCTGCTTTGAAGTATGATGATACAGGTACTACTGCGGCAGAACCAATAACAGGAGCAGGGTCTGCGCTGGTATCCGACGACTCGTTGTCGGAACAGGGCAACCACACGACTTCGTAAGGTGGTGGTGAGGGCAGTCGCCACGGACCGGACGCGCTACCAGTGGAAATGAGGTCGAAAAACGGACTGTGCGCCCGTAACCCTTTGGGTTCCTCGTACGCCTCGTCGTCAGCGTCATTCTCTGTCTTACCCTGTTGCTTTAGGGCATGTATGTCTACTACTCGCTGCTGGGGCTGAGTGTCCGAATAGCTGTAAGTCTCAGCGCGAGCGGCGTTGATGGCGTTGGTTGATGTAGCGGTGGAGAGGTTCTGTGCAACGTGCTGCGTGTCAGTACTAGTAGCGGCAGTCGCAGCAAGAGGTGTAGCAGCAGCAGCAGCAGCAGCAGGCGCAGCGCTAGCAGGTGCAGCAGTAGCAGGCGCAGCAGTAGCAGGCACAGCAGCAGCAGGCGCTGCAGCCTCAGCAGGCGCAGCAGTAGCAGGCGCAGCAGTAGCAGGCGCAGCAGCAGCAGCAGCAGCAGCAGCAGCAGCAGCAGCACTAGCAGCACGAGGATCACCAGCAGCCGCAGCAGGCGCAGCAGTAGCAGCAGCAGCGTGCTTAGCAGCAACAACTGTCGCGAGTGTAACAACGTCGCTACCACGACGACTACTACTACCACTACTACTGCTGCGTGCGCTCGCTACAGCGGGAGGGTGATAAGACCAAGCGGTTGCGGCGGTAGTCTCAATTTCAGTAGCAAGAGGAGACGCTGACGCTAAACGATCACCGTTCTGCGTACTCTTCTTGTTCTTGAACTCGATTAGATCCTTGGACGACACTAGTTGTTGTGTTTTGCTCATGGTGGTGACTGTAGAGAGCAGCAAAAGACTGAGTGAGTGAATGGGTGTTTCCAGCCCCCTTATATACTCCTTCTTGCTTCTAGAGCTAAGCTACTTACGGCTCTGTTCAGCTGCCGCCGGCTGACCGGCGGCCATTCACAAAGAGAAACAAAAAGACATAAGGCATGACGTTTTCAGCTGGATCCCTTTCCCCCTCCCCTTTGAGAGATCGACTGACATGAGCTAAGCTACTTACTGCCTTGTTCAGCAATTCAACGTGCGTTAGCTGTATAAAGGATTAAGCAGTTGCTGCCGCCGGCTGACCGGCGGACATTCACAAAGAGAAACAAAAGACATAAGTCATGACGTTTTCTCTTTCCCCCCTTTTTTGAGAGATCGACTGCCATGAGCGGGCGGTGTACCGACTGTGCTAATTCAACGCGCATTAGCTGTATAAAGGATTAAGCAGTCATGAGCTTAGAGTGTGTATACAAAAAACTACAGGAGGCGTGTGGTGTGAAGCAGGACCCCCTAAGACGGGTGTGTCTGTCTGTGAGTAGAGTCGTGTGCATGTGGTGAGCGACTTAAGTGTAAAACAAAAAAAATCACCGCCTCCTGCCGTGGTGAGTAGACCGGCCGGCGGCGGCCGGCTAGTTCAATAGGGGTGACAGCTGACTAAGACTGTGCATGAAAATCTGATTTTCACCTGACCTCTGACGTTTGTTACAATGAATGCCAAAGGGGGAGAGAGTCGTCCTCAGGTAGGGGGTAGGAGGTCAGGCTATGGATAAGGAAAAAACACCATTTTCAGCTGGCCTACACAGATGGCGATGACATACCCCTCGTCATCTAAGCTCTTAAGAAGCTCTTAAGGAGCGGAGCGGCTGCTAGACAGCTGGGGTGCTGTTGGAAAAAGGATTAAACTCCCTCTGTATAAAAGCTCTGATTTCTGTTGGAAAAAAACCATATCACCTCTGACCACAGTAACGTCTACTACCACCACCACCAGCACCACCGCCGCCGCCACTGCCGCCGCCGCCAGTCACAGCTGATCGCCTCATTAAAGCATGTGACGTCGTCACTTCTAGTCACATGCTTCATCAAGTCGCTTCCAGTCACGTGATCCTAAAGACCCTCACTTCCTAAACAAAAAAAAAATGAAGAGACACGCTTCTTCCTCTCGAGAGGAAGAAGCGTGTCTCTTGATTAAAATCTTTTCTTTTCTTTTTTTCTTTAAAGAGACAAACGCCCCTTTGAGTGCCCCCCCACCCCCCTAGAGTGCCCCCCTCCCCCCTCCCCCCCACCCGCCCCATGCATCCTAAAAGCGCCCCCCTCCCCATGCATCTTAAAGGGGCCCCCCTCCCCCCCCTCCCCTCCCCTCCCCTCCCCTCCCCCCTTATACACTCTAAAGAACGCTTCTACCTAGTTCAATAAGTCACTTCCAGTCGCTCGTAAAACAATAAAAATGAAAAAAACAAACTTATATCGTGGTGTTTTTTATTGGTTTACCGAAAAAAATAAGAGACTCGCCTCCTCCTCCTTCTCCTCCTCCTCTCCTTCTCCTCCTCCTCCTCCTCCTCCTCCTCCTCTCCTCCTCCTCCTCCTCCTCTCCTTATCCTCCTCCTCCTCCTCCTCCTCCTCCTCCTCCAAAAAAAATAAAATATCACATTTTAAAGCGCGTGACCCCTTAAAGACGCTCATCTCTTCTTTAAGTCGCGTGACGTCACTTCTTCTTCTTCTTCTTCTTCTTCTTCTTCTTCTTCTTCTTCTTCTTCTTCTTCTTCTTCTTCTTCTTCTTCTTCTTCCGGTCACGTGATCAATCAGGTCACTTCCGGTCACGTGATCCTCAATGAGGTCACTCACTTCCGGTTGGCCATTAGGTCATGTGACGTCACTTCCGGTCACGTGACTCATCAGGTCACTTCTGGTCACGTGATCCTAAATTAGGTCATATGACGTCACTTCCGGTCCCCTAAGTAGGTCATATGACGTCACTTCCGGTCCATAAGTAGGTCATATGACGTCACTTCCGGTCACGTGACCAAATGGCGGCCTCTGATTGGCTAACTAGGTCACGTGACGTCACCACTAATCCCCTAAGTAGGTCACTTCCGGTCACGTGACCAAATGGAGGCCTCTGATTGGCTGCATGTCGATTGAGTAATAAACAGTAGTTAACCATAGTCCCGTTCCGATACATACTATACTACTCATGTGAAGTTTTACATTTCTGTGCATAATTGTTGATATGAAAAAAAATCATGGAAGTTTTCACATTTTTTTCTATATTTTTGTGAAAAATGAAAATACTTTAATTTTTCAAAATTCTGTAACTTAAAAAAATAGCTTGGGACCCCCATTTTTCTTTTCATTTTCCGATTCTATATGATCTAAACTGCATGTAGGAAAAAAAAAGAGAGATTCTGTTAACTTTGATCAAAGGGTAGCGACCCTTAATTATACTTGAGACGCCATGCAAATATCAGCAAAATTGCAATAGGAATATGTATATACATGCAGATCCACGGGGGATGCAGGCAGAATCTGATTATAATGTGAGGTATTTCACCACAGGAAAATCAGACACGTCTAGGGACAATGCATTCAATACAAGGAGCTTCCTCCAGTGTGTCATCATTGAGGCAGCAGAAATGGTTGTTAATTTGACCTTTCACGCAAATTTGAAAAAAGTATTTCAGCCGAAACAGTGATCGTCATCTAAATCTCTTCAGGTTATCTATTCATTGAAATCATATAAGTTGTAATAAAGTTTCCCGGGCTGTATTTTTTCTTCCTGAGATAACCAGCCACACCGTAGCCTCAATGTGTCCCAAGGTTGTACTAGACGTTAAAAGGTTTCAGTTACAAGGATATATCTACCCTTCTCACATCCACAGATCACCCCTCCTAACCCCCAGATGGGTGATTCCACAGTCAGAGCAGCCCTGAACTCATCAGTATAAAAACGCATACCAAATGCTTTCACTATGTATCCTAAGCACCAGACAAATTTGTCTTCATTCCAACTACTTATCAATTCTATCTGACCGCTGTGAGCAATAGGGGCTTGTGACAAAGTTGCTGAGGATCTGTTTACAAATGCATCGCTCACCCTCTGGAACGTGGAATTGTCCCAATCACTTCCGATATAGCAGGTGTGTGGGAATTTGATAATCACATGTGTGCAATGGGACAGTGTCCCCTGATACAGGCCCATATAGCCCTCAAAGTGGAAGTGGGTATTTTCAGGGTAACAAGAAGGAAAATGAAATTGTGTATGAGAAAGACGACGAAACATTTCAATGTGCTCTTACAGATTCAAATCCATCTATAGCGAATTGAAGGCAGAGTAATTCTAAACGTTTCAAAGTGGAAAAAAATCTGTCCTCTTGATGGATATGAATGATATTTCTTTATCCATAAATTGGAGACCTTTCCTAGAGGTGTATCCATACAACAGTTCACTAACGGGTACATTGTCACCTTGTTGCATTGAGATATTGTTGCCTATTTGTCTTCAATATGTTATTGAGTGATCACGTTTCTATACATAAATCAAATCTGTATATCATATACCTTTAGTACTGTCAAATTTGTTATCAACTCACTGAAAGATACGCCCGAGGCAGGGCTTGCACCTACATATGCTTACTTATAGTAATCCCCCATTTATTCTCATGTTATCGAAACCTCGTCAAAGTATAAGTCTTGTTCAGACTAGACCTACTGACAGTCATGGCATATAGAAAAGGGTAGAGGGACAATGTGTATGCTATTTGCTCTGTGAAGCAGTGTAATCCTCAGCATAATTTACATCTGGTTGAAGATTGTCGGAGGGTTTGATTTGAAGTAGAAGGAGTTCTTCATTCTAAAGGATGGCAGTATCTGGAATGCCCCCTAGCATCTGTACTTAAGTAGCCTGATGTAAGCTGAACGTCTTATTGTCATGGTGTCCGTTGGAAATCACTAGATGTTTAAGCTCCTATTCAGCATGGAGGACTACCCAGTGTTCTTTTAATTACATTTTCTAAAGAGTCCGTTTAAACACCATGACTCTAGGCTGTTATATCTAAATCCCTTTCATAAACTAATGGGTTTGCTGTGTAATACATATCAACCCATTTGCGTTTATCTAGTCTAGTTTGTGCACACTGTATGGAGTTTAAACATCCATACACCATGGAGTGTAGTGTACATTTATTATTAGCTGTCATCGAAATGCTATGTACACATGTAATCTAATCGGTAATGTTCATCAATGGGCGGTTACAGAATTTAATCACGTGGGATGGGTTCTGACCTGGTTGATATTGATTCCATGTGGTGATTACAACCAAAGTTAGGCCGAGTGACATGTATTACATGAGAGATGCAGAGTGACAGAATAACTCAATAAATGTGAATTTATTCTCAGTCTATATTAGGCTTTTATTTTAAAGATACCAATTTCTGACCAAAGAGCCAGACCTTCATATTTTGATATCCTTAAACACAATACCAGTAGATCTCCTCATAAATAAAACCTGGGCTATTTGGTACACGTGTTGTCGTTTGCTGGGGTCAATTGTGGTTTGCTACCAAAATGTAAGATAAATTGATAACTGTTGCGCAAAACTAGTTAAGACTATGCAAAAACCGTTAATTGGACATTCACATCGTAAGGCAACAAATGATATACATGTAAACAATTGGTGATTAGCGGATAGAAATCTGTTGTTGAAGAGCCACAGATTGCTGTCACCTCACCCAAAGCATGAAAATAGGAATGGAACAACATGCATATTAGTTTTGGTTACAATAAGGTTTTGCTACAAGTGATTGTAAACCGTTAACTACGGTTCCATCTGTAGCTAGGCTCTATTATGTCAAGGGATCTGCCATTGCAACGTTTCTGCCAGAGTTGAGAACCCAGTTCTCTATCAATATTTTAGGGAATTATTAGGGCTCATTTGAGATGAAGAGAACATCAAGAAATGACCACCAAGCTGAACATTAGAACCTGTAATGGCAGTAAATTGATAAATCAGTGTTCTCTTGTGTGGCTAATTTAGTCGTATTACCTTGTTGTGAGCTCCAGGGCTGTTTGAATCATAATTGGATGATTCAAACAAGCCAGATTCAGCATCCAGTTGAGTTTGCTCTAGCAGCTACTCAGCCATAGTTCCTTTCTTCTTCTCTAACATCCAATGACAGTATGGATTTCAAAACGATAACTCCTTGACACATATCCACTGATGGCCACGGTCCATAGAGCATAAACTAGGGCACATCGTCGGAATAAGGCTTTATTTATTCACAAATTGGGTGCAAAGGATAGTCGGCCGATAATATCAAACAGGTTTGATATTATTGGCTGTTTCCTGGCATTATAGAGCCTTCATGGATGTGAGGGGTGGAGTAGCTGTTTCCCACAGTTTGTTTGTAAACACACTGCTCTCTGTGCTGGTGGATGATGGCCATGAAAGCAGATGTCTCGTTCACTGCCTCACTTTGTTCTGGCCAGTTTTCATTTCATCATAGATAGGGATTCCACAGCCCCTACTCTCACATTCCAGATAAATCTACTTTCTTTCCTCTGTTACTTCATCTGTGAAAAAGGCAGTGTTTAACTGAAGCTAATCTGTTTTACTTTATCTAATATCACTAATGTTAAAAATCGTCAGGCACATTTATATTTCGAAATTAATACTTAACGGTTGAAATCTCTGTATCGAAGCACTGCAAATTGTACTTATCTGGTCAACCACCTTCCCCACCGGCATGACACAGGCTCTCTATTCTGTATGATTTATTAAACCCCAGGTACCACTGGCCATGACACCTTATTTACATAAACACTCCGGTATTCATGGAAGGCTTATTTTTTCGCACTGTTACAAATACCGGTTTGAATTCATATTGGCAGGGCTGTCCCAGCTCACAGAAAAAAACTTTATTTTAAGTCAAAATAACGTTTTAAAACTTTGTATAACGTTTTGCCATAGTAAGGGGCCTTAGAAAAACGTTATATAACGTTATAAAATGTTGTATAACGTTTTCTTGTCTCCTAGGATAGGTGATTATTGTAAGGCAGAGAGGTGTGTGAAAGGGTCAGAACCTACTGGCTGAGGTTAGAGAGGTGCTAGAAGATGCCACTGACAGCTATAGATGTTCCCACCATATATGGGACTCAACAATCGAGGTGTATTCACTGAAGGGAATTATCAGTTTGGATGAGTTTTTGCCAGTCATTTATTTTTTGATCATACAGTAGAAGCCCTGCACATCATTCCTAAGCATAATTGATTAAGAATGTGGACAAATTCTGATTTTTATAGCTAAGTGGGTGATTGGAACATCCTAAAATGGGGGTGGAACAGCCTAAAATAGGGGTTATTTTGACCTGCACAGGCCTATTTGCTGTCAGATTTGTAACTTTCTGAAGCATCATATGTGCCCCAGACAGACTATTGTAGGGGCACGAATAATACGTGTACATATAGGTCCGTGGAGTCAGAGCGGGAAGTGCCTCCATCGGACACTAGGTGGCAACACCTAGGCCATGTCCTTTCGGTTATCCGGTAGCGGAGCCAGGCAGGGCACTCCAGACGGCGCTACGGAGGAGTGCCACGTCGACACTGCTTGGTCCGCGCTCAGGGTATATAAGAGGCCGAGGTTGGCTACCTCAGGGAGTTTGTCCCAGGACGAGCTCTGACCCACACCTTTCGATACTTTCATTACCACTTTGATCGGGGCACCTACACCCCTCCCACACTATGGCTCCTGCACCAGCCATGCTGGCTCAGGACCTGATCGTCCGGCGTTGCTAACTATGAACTATCGATAGCATCCTGTGCATCTTCGAATGGTTAAAAGACCAAGTGAACCAAGTAGAAACCTTCGTGTACTTTTGAGGCTGTGATCGAATAAAACCTGTTGCATTCAAACCGAATTTGGAACCTGTGTTCGCGTGATACTTACACGAAACCCCTACACTATTAAGACTATTAGCATCAGACATAGAGCTTTCAATTATATATCTTAAGTAGGAAGACTGTCTTGGCTTTCCAAAACTGTTTCAAGTTGAGAAAACAAGCTAATATTGCTTGAGTTAGGAGGCAAAATGTAACAATTAGTTACCCATCTTTTAGCACTTTTTGCAAGAAGGCACCACTTATCTCTTGTAAGCCTGTTTCATAGACCCAATGGTCAGATTCCTTATAGTAGAACACAGTGGGATGACAAAAATCTTTATTTTGGCTGCCAATACAAGGCCCTACTAGCCTCCCCATTAGTCCCCCCACCCCCTTTAGGATTGTAGCTCCAATTACAAGCTTGGGTTTGCACCTAATATTGGGTCTCTATTGAGCATAACAGTTCAAGAGATCCTCACATATTCTGTCTAATGGCAGGCATAAAGCTTGTTTTGCCTCATTCTGAGAATCTGTTTAGAGGTTCGTAATTTCCAAAGCAAATGTGCTAGAGTTATCAAAATAGGCTCAAAAGAAGTGGAATTTAGTTTTACCCAATCTGTGAGCTTCCCATGTGCACACTGTGATTAGTTATCATGTAATGGCAGTCAGAGTGATGAAAGGTAGATAAAAAATCCAAATTTTAGAAAAAATTGTCATGGTTACCATGGCAACCGGTCACATGATTTTTAAAATATGGGAGTGACAATGCCTGAATTATTTAGCTTTTCACCTTAGCTTTAACCTGATACCTTGATCACTATTGTAGGTTGAGGGGTTGCAAAGTTATCAATGACTCTTTAAAACATACAGGGGAAACTTTAATTTTGAGCCCCATATATAGTGGGAACATCTATAGATAAGTTCTTGATAGCGGGTCTGACCTCGTCAGTGTCAGTATAAATCATATAGCAGCCCGACGTGTATTTCCTTTTCTGCCATTATTATACGATTTGTGCCTTCATCGTGCTTTTAGGTGATATCCAGGTATATCGGCACAATTGTAGGGTATATCAGCATGCATACCTCCATTTTGGGACATACATAAAATCCCACGTTTCGTCCCAGATCAAACCCTGGCTGCAAAGCACCAACGGATCACATTGATTCATAGAGAAATTATGAGGTTGCAGCTGGTCCCCTTCACACACGTAGTAATATTGAAGTCCTTGTTGACGATACCACCAAGATAAAGTGCCCTTGTTAGCCATTTTGATTATTAAAACAAAATATCCATATGTAAACATGGCGAGCCACGTGAAGTCAAGCTAGGTAGAAGTGTCTAACTTTTTCCTCACCTCACCCGCTGAAGATTTCCACAACAAACGAAGAGAGCGGTCATTATTTAGAACAGCTCTTACGTATTGTTTTTCGATGTCCTCTTGCCATGTTCTTCTATTCAAAGTAACGTAGTGCATTCAAAATAATGACTGCTCTATCCGTCCCTCCCAGATCAGCACAAGGCTATCCTCAAAATCAATATGGCGACATACATTTAAATCATTCAAATGGCCAAAATAGGAGGTATTCATGGAAAATTTTAACATTTGAGTCGAAAAATTCACGCCTCATGCCTATATCATACGATACACCTCACTCGTGCCTTGATAACCATTCATTATCGGCTAATTACTTAGCACCCAATCATTGTATTGGGGTTGGGTCCAAAGTTCCGTGCTTTGCCTCTTGCTCTACCCATCCCCCATGTGCCTAGGAAACACTTCCCGGCAGCGCCAACGTAACTATCAAGGCAATTAAGGAAGGCAGTAACAAGTAAAAAACCAAAGTATAAAATGAGGGAAAAATAGAAAGTAAAACGAGTGACTTAACAAATATTCTTTTTACTTCCAAAGTATCAACTGGTACCCTTTACCTTTTTTAGCTGAAACGTTCTACCCCATGTACAATGCCAACTAAGCCAAACCTTTAGGGTTAAGCTCAATATGTACTGGGTTTTTGATTTAGAGTTACATTAATATAATGTCCTTAAAGTGTGTTTATACTGGCTCAGTTATCTTACTGTATGGCATAGACTTCTGTACAGGGATAAACTCCAGTGAGTAATGAGGTGAAAAAGAAGACCAAAGAAGTAGGTCCCATGAATGGAAGCCTAACAAAAGCTTTCTCTTGAAAGCAGTGTCTTTAATTCAGTACTGCTCCACCGATAGGTTCATCGAGCGATGTTATTATCCCCAGAATTCGATTATTTTATCAATGGCATTAGATGAAGATCTATATATCCTCAGTTTAATGTGTAATTCATTGTCTTGAAGCTGTGCCTTGGATATTATGCTGAGGATATGATGAGAAGCTACAGAAACCATAGGAATACAAGATAAAATGGTATAAGCAAGAGAGAAGCTGAGAGAAACTATAGTACAGTGTATTGGTAAAGCACGCGGTCCACAAGATCTAAACCAGAGGTAGAATGGATGCAGAATAAAAACTGACACACTGAATTAGAGAGTAAGCAGGTATATGCTCAAATAATCGTTCCTCCTGCGTCGTTGACCGTTGGCAGCAAAGTCGGCTGAGGTGAATCAGAGTATACCAGAAGGATCCATCGATCATGTGTGAAAAGGTTAGAAAAACTCTCCATACTAGGCTCTAGGGTCAGTCTGTAATCTTTCATCTTGTATAGTAGGTGACGAAACTAATTGTATCACCAACAATGTACCTCTGATAGTAACCCAACAAAAATATAGGGGGTATAATGGACTTTAATATCAAGGTTATCATGTATAATAGTTACATAAATGGAGCAAAAGAGAGGTGGAAACATGTTGGAGCACAATCATTATGTATCACACATGGAAAGCATGCCAGATGGTTGACGCAATATTAAAATGCCCCGGCCGCCTGAGCAGCATCTTTATTGAGACGACAACCAGGAGGTATGTGGATGTTCATCATTATAGTGAAGGCATAAGGTTGGAACTGGGATGGCAGTTGGGCACTGTGCCTTCTCCGAAGGGTATTGCATATTCCCAATGCATCCTCTGCATCGTTAGTTTAGCATACATTGTTTTGGGCTTCTGGCCTACAATACTGGTTTATTTGCCTGTGCATTTATGGCTGTGTCTCACGACCTTGGGACAATGTTTTTGTCTCTGACCAGGTGCCGTCTCTGACCAGGTGCCGTCTCTGACCGGGTGCCGTCTCTGACCGGCTTGACTTGATTAGGTCAAAAACCTAACAGCAGGAAGCTAATTATAATTATAACTATGATTATATAACAACCGCCATAACGTTTGTCCAAATCCTTACATATATATATGTATAATTCTTTTTAAAACACCTTTTTCTGACACCCGGTCAGAGACGGCACCCAGTCAGAGACGGCACCCGGTCAGAGACGGAACCCGATCAGAGACAAAAACATTGTCCCAAGGTCGTGAGACACAGCCTTATATAACCTGTAGGGGCATGATATTACGTATTAGTCTCATACACAGCATTTCCGAGTAAAATCTGTTGTTTACTCGGCTTCTCTACGTGGAGCTAGAGCATGCAGTTCCCGGGAGAGGACTCGGGTCCTCTCCAGGTTACCGTGTGCCGCTCTCAGGTGGGTGGCCGACCCTCCCACCTGGTCACGTGATCCAAGGATCAGTGGTTATATAAGACCAGCGTGTTTACTGGAGAAGCTAGTCAGTGCAGGCTCGGCTGATGATATACTTCACTATGTCCAACCGTGTGGACAACGCTGTATATTAATATTATACTGACTGTTCCTATTCATATAGAAACGTGATCAAAGCTGTGTGTTGATTCTCACACTGAGTGTTCCCTGTTCAGGAACGTGATTTACTTTGCCATACTCATTGTTCCTTAATCTAAAATAACCACGAACCCTCACAAACCTTAAACTTTAAAAGGTGTGACATTTCAGCTTCACCTATTCACTCACAGTAATTGATCCACTCTCCCCACGCACCTTTGCATGCCATCCTTCACACGTACACAGTTATTTAGGTCTTCTTCCCTGTCTTGCTGCAGGCATGAACATTGACTTCTTGTGGGAAAGCAGGGCCGAGTCGGAAAGAATGCAAAGACTCGGGGATCCCTATGAGAGTGGGCTTGAAGGGGAGGCTGAAGGGAAACGGCCAAACAGAGCAAAAATCTAATATAAGATGCAGTTCATGAATGTAATATGCATTTGTTAATGTCAGAAAAACGATTTCTTATCCCTCCCTCCACCTTAAGTAATATAATACGGGATAAATAGTTGTTTTACATGTCAGAAAAAAATGGATGTTTTTGTTAGAAAATAGTGCACATCTCCTTGCGTTATCACAGCAATACAGATGAAACTCTTAAATGGAAATGAGAATTGAAATACTCATACAACAACTACACTTGTCTCGCATTATAAGTTTCATGGTAGTGATATTACCTTGATTCTAGCACGACTGACCAAGTTCACTGATCCGACTGATCCTACGCTTCCTCCCTTTATGGCTGTATCTTACTTTAAAAGAAAAGAGGATCGTATTTTCAACCGATTTTGTTTCAAAGCAGCTGTTATCCTATTACGCATCTGTGAGTGCCATTCATCCAAAGGTTGTACATGTAATGAGTTGAATTGAAAATAACATACAACTGTTGTACCTGAGTGGGGGCTGCCATTTTCTGGGCCACCCATGTCACAAGTGAACATTCTGTTTGGGCAGCAATGGCACAAGAAGGCAGCACCTGTATCCAATATGTATCCTGGAGGTGAATAGGTCAGACATGGTCAGACATGGTCCATCAGGTGACACCTTAGGTACATCTACAACTAGCCATGCATCATAATCCTCTACACCCTATGCCCCTACCCCCCCCCCCCTCCACCCTACTAGTCCCCCTCTCTGCGGGAGTGGGAGCACTGGTCGGGGCTGGGGGGGGGGGGGGGCACTAGGCACTATACTGAATCTGGGACCTGCTGGCGAGGACCCTAACTGTGAGGTCATTATGGTCCACCTTGATAATATCAATCAAAACATAGAAAACACCTAACCTAAGTGTCATTTAAAGACATTATCAGTAAACTTTCCATCCTCCTGGTTGCCACATTTACCACTAGTTTTACAACCCACAGTGGGTTTCTTTGAAGATAGCACCAACCCCTCCCCACATTTTATTGCCCTGCTAATTTGTCAGAGACACCAGGTATCCAGTACAGCTGTGAACTCATTAGGGAAGCCCTTTGTCGGCCTCGCCAGCAGGTCCCAGATTCAGTATAACCACGGCTCAGACACAGCCCATAGAGGTAGCCATGACGGAAAAGGCCGGAGTGACCTGCTACGACACCCCCCCTCTCAGCGGACACTGCTAGTGTGTATAGAGTTGTCCAGTTGTTCTATTTATGGCTGGTTGGGGATCAAACAACTGACTGGTAACTCTTATAGGCAGTATTGACTATAGGGAACGTTACATATAGTTGATTGCTTCTATTTATATGGGAGGTGCGGTGGGCAAACAAAGCACTGGACTGTGACCGCCAGGTATATGCACCATGAATCAGTCAGTTATGCCATATATGAATAGCCAAATGGGTTCACAAGGGGGCAAACACTGTCATATACATGGCACATGTTTTTGTATAGCAAAATCTCCATATAAATACAGCCTACAGGCAATTTAGAAATGAACTTTACAGTAATTATCCTGATGTGTGGCTATCATGGTGAGGTTACCTTACCGCATGTAGGCTTTGTTTGCCCACATTGTGACGTAGCAGAACTCTATGTAACCTTCCCTATAGGTGTCTACACGGCGGCCTACCAAGGAGCACGTGTGTGGTGCCCGGGGGGGGCACTCCCTATATGATCTATAGTAACTATGTGCCTACATAAAACCTTGAGAAAGGGGTACTTTGCATGCATGAGTCCAGACCGGCCATTAGTTTTGGGCAAAGGGTTATGTTTTTAGACCAAGAATATCCAATCAAAAAGTCGAAAAGTTCCTGTGAAAATGGGTTTATTTCGTGACTTGTCCCAAATCTAGGATGGTATCCCACCATAAGGGGGTCAATTTATGGGGGTATCCCGCTAAAAGGGGTCCAATTTTAGCCTATTTATGGGGGTATCCCGTTAAAAGGGGTCTTATTTTGGCCAATGAAGAGTATCCCGCAAAAGGGGGTCGATTTTGGCCAATTTGTGGTGGAGTGCCACTAAAAGGGGGCTGATTTCTACACATTTTAGGGGGGGGGGGGGGGTTATACCGCCAAAAGGGGGGTCTTTTGGTGGATTTTGTCCAGGTAAAAGGGGTCTAAATTCGGAGTGATGTACACACATGGTATCCATAAATGTGAGAGTGCCCCCCCCCCCCCGGGAGGTGTGGTGTTATTGTTTCGGGGGACCTACTCATTAGCAGACCCAAGACCTTGGCAGCCTGCCAGCTACCATGGCTGGTCCTTTCCTACGTCATTTTCACGTCATTTATCGCCAAATCTCGCTACGAAATGGCAGCCCCCATGGTGGATGGATTGGGTTCGATTTTATTCTTTTAAAATAGTTTTGTATGAATGTGAATAAGCAAACTGAAGAATGAAGCTCAGTTTGAAGTTTGATAATATACAATGAATCGATAGAACTAGACTTTTGGCTATGCCGGTCTTTTCTTTTAAAGCCAACCACAACTTGTGCCTGATCCCACCAATTGATCTACCTCATCAAGGCTTTCATTTCAGATCAGCGTATCGTCCACCTTTGCACACCTTCCGTCCTGCATGTCAGTACAGACTTCTTTAGTATGAAGAAGCCTAGACCCCTAGGAGACTTTGTGGCGAAAGGAGTTGTTATTAGGAGCGAATTAAGGAACGGAGGGAACAGCATGCAGTTATAAATTAAACCTACACTCCTTTTACTTTGTATACAAGCCATCAACTCCCCTCGGTTTCTGTTACCGCCAAGTTGCTCACCACATCACTTCTTACCAACTCTTCAATCTGCATAATGCCAGTCTTCCAGATACAGGTTGACCCATGGTTTCGCTATGGCAAACCCTTTCTTCATCGAACAAGGCACAACGTGACAATGGATGCTATCAGTGAGCCTGGGGCTGCCGCAAAGAGTGAATAAGGCCTCATCAGGTAACTGACATTATATTGGTACAGGTCCAAAGCAGCCGGATTAAGGAAAAGAAGTAAATAGAAAATATGAAGATATTTGCACTGTCCAATAAGGACACTACTTAGGCAGCCAAAGGGTGACCTGTCTCTCGTAGCCCGGCAGATTCTTGAGCTCAAGTAAGATAGTCAGATGAAACCTAGCTATTGACTGTAAGTGTGATTTGGGGGTTAACATTGTGGTCTGCAGAGCCGTAGGCAGTTTGCAAAAGGAGTTATCCGTATAGTGGGAGAAGGGAATAGTTAATGGTAGATATCTATGTGACTTCAGATTAATGGTGGCCTGGTGGTGGTTGGTAGGGTCAGACAATGAAAGCTGAAGACTAAGAACACCTCGGAATTGACCCCGTGCAATTTCCCCCGGCGATTCGTTGCCATGGTATTTTGGTTGTGTTGTTGGTGACTTGTGCATTCCCCATCAATGTTGGCATTACATTATGGTCTCACTTCCACACGGAAATAACTGCCATTTGTTGGTAGGGCCAACACTCTAGTTACCCTACCAGAGGAAATCTAAATCGTGCTACGGCCAGGCGACAGAAAGTTAGAAACTTGGGGATTGTAACACCTAAGAATATCTACGAAAGTGTGTAAGCCAGACTTAAGCATGTGTTATATTAGTCAGCTAGGGTTGCTTCATCCGACAGTCATTTCAATCGAAAATGTCTAAAACAAACTTTGTTTCTAGGGGAATGGTTTATTTGGAAATGCAGTATACTACAGGTTCCGTTTCTCCCAGCTAAAACAAACGTTTAGGGTTAAGCCCAACTAATACAGGCATAAGCATTTGGTTCAGTGTACAAGGGTCTATACCCAGAGCCACTCACACATCAGCTCTCACCCTTGGGCAAGTTAAGAAATCCAAGAGTCCCTAGCCAATTGGTAAAATAGCAGCAATCTAAATGGGAATAGTATTCTCTTTTTCCATTCTGGTATGTGTGAAGTATTTGTGTCAAGAGTATGTTTCTTTCTTTCTGTCTGTCTGTCTCTATTTATCTACCCACATCTCTTTATAGGTTTGAGTATTGTTAGCCAGTTATACATAGTGCATCGCAGGCTTAATCGTACACAATACACGTCGTCGAGTTGAGAAAATATGCATTATAATCAACATTGTGTATCCAGTGTTACAGGCTTCAATTTTACACGAGCTAAATTGCGTTGTGAATCAAGGTCCGTGGGGGTGTGCTATGGAATCAAATTATGATTGTAAATGCAAAGGTATATGACCACTGGGAAATCTTACATTGTCTCAGGGACAATACAATTAACGGAGCAATCACCCCCTGCTCTCTCCGTTGCTGATGCCACAACATTAAAGCATTCCAAAGCACACAACATTGTACTTACATATGATAGAGCTGCTCTGTGTAAGAATATCAATTTGCTAGCATGGGCATGTTATGAAGTTCATAATTATCTGGCATACTTTCTATCCCCTGGCTTATGATAAACTTTGTTTGGTTACATAGTCAGGCCACAGCTTTTTCCTCCCTAGAGGGTCCAAATTTTAGTTAGTTAGTCCCACAACAAAATGGCCATTTTTGTAGGTGAGTGCTATCAGCCAGAAAGTAGGAAGACACTGTGAACCCGGCCTCATCAGGCGACTCAGGTTATATTGATATGGCTCCCAAAGGGCACAATGACAAGACCCAACAAACTAATGAAGTTTTTCCTTTTCCTTGATGACAATATTTGAGCAGGGGAACAGTCTCCAGGAAAGGGAGTGTGAGCAATTCTGTTATGAGCCAGACAAGTCAGTCAGGTGGGAATAAGCTATTGACCAAAATGCTGGTGTTGGTCGCCTGGGATAGCCCAAGGGGGCTTCCTGAAGGTATTATTAGGTGAGCAGACAGGAGAGTGGATAGCGGTGTGCATGGGTTGGGGGTCAAGACTTCTGGTGTTTGTCTTGTATTGATTGAATGGCAGTGTAGAGTTCCTGTTATACCAGTTCTAAGACTGATCATGAGATCTGGATGGAGAGTACCAGACAGTATGAACATGTAGAAGGGTATTCCCTGACGTTGAAGGTCCATACACTCTGACTAGCTAGACAGAACGCGGACTTTGATACTTTGAATTATAGTGTATGATCTGCCAAGAAATGACTTGAAAGTGAATAAATTGATAACGATTGTACTTCGCTATGCGGTCCCAGTTAATTCAGCTCAATAGCATGTCTACACTAAAAACTGCTTGCTAAATCACCTCACTCATGATGCTATTACAAGCTCTCTATGGTGTATGAATTACTGAACCTCAGACACCCCTAACCATGACACCTTATTTACAAAAACACTCAGCTATTCATGGGAAAGGCCTATGTTTCAGCAGTGTAACAAATTGAGGATGAGAGTCAAGTTGGCACAGGCTATATACAATTATACCAAGGGTTACAGAACCCTATACTTATAAGACCCATGGGACTATAGAGTGGTTTTGCAAACTTTCAAGTGGGCAGGCGTGTGTTAATTCCATAATCACATATCTGCCTTAGGACAGTGTCATCCGGCGGAATGGAAAATGTATGAGAAAACTATCCATGCTATAAGATGGATGACCGGAGGACAGTTGAGAAATGTATGTGGGGATAGAGAGACGGTAGGAAGACATTAAAGCATGCTTCCTTGACCCACCGTCCCCATCTACCTGAAAAGCATCAATCCTTATTAAACGATTCTACCCTTAACATAGCAAATCAACAGGCCTAGACCTTCCTTCTAACTAAGAGGGTCTAAATTAGTGTTGGTCCACAATAGGACGTCTTTCCCTCTGATTACAAACTGTGCTACCAGTGACCCTATAGGGTAGCTGGCAACAGACCGTAGCTCACGAGAAGCATGCTAATCAGTGGATCGAGGTTTTATGAGTACATCCACAAAGGGACCCAGTGAAAAGACCACAAGAGCTAATGAAGTTTGCCCTTTTCTCTAATCACAATATTTGAGCACAGCAAGAGGTAGGCTGTATCCGGGTGTCGTGAATGCAAGTGATTCTGTCATCCTTTAAAAATGCAGTGATAACGATCTCCTCTTGGTGATCGTTACAAGTGTATTTTTGACTAAATAACATATCTATCAAAGGTGATCGTTACAAGTGTATTTTTCACTAAATAACATATCTATCAAAGGGAATGCTCTGATAACGATTGATTTTAAAGGTTGCATTATGATCTTTAATTCTTTATAGAATTTTGAAGATATCGTTATTATTTTGCTGTGCAACATACCACTGCGGAAGTCGAAAATGGAAATTGTTCAATGGGTGGGGTACGGTAAATTTCTCGATCAGGGTTCCAAATGAAATGGTAACATGATCGGCCCTTCGAAATTATTCAATAGCCAAATAGCTGCATTTTGCTTTGCATTATCAGAATGCCAGAGTACTTCTCGTCGGAATATTTTTCTCTTATGCCCACCATTATATACTTCTTGTGCCACTTAGCTAACACTTTGTAATGCAAGTTGTGTTGATATCTCTGTAGCTCTCACTCCGGTCTCTCCAACAGATGACCTTATAGTAAGACACAGTGGGAACGAGCAGGGACTGTGAGTCACGCTTGTGAGGGATTTCTACTCATTCTAATCGTTAGTTTTGACTTTGTCTAGTCTGGCCATGCCTCTCAGAATCTGCTGACACTGGAAAATGTAACTAAATGTTTAATGAATAGATATTATATATATTTCTATAATGATCTTTCTACATATATCTCAACAGCTGTTCTCTGTTATTATCATGCATGTACTTCTAAAATCCTTTGCACACTTTTAGCAAAGATTGCGAGGCTAAGAACAAAACTGTCTGAAAATTCCTTAAGAACATTAGTGTGGGGAAATGGCAAATTATCCGATGTGCCATTTAGTCCCCTTTATCTGATTATATCCTTACTGTGCTTGCCTATCAGCTCAGGTATCCTAGTGTCTGGCATAGGCAGACTGATAGGACAGTACACAAGAAAATACTGCGGTGTATGAAGACAGTGAAACATCTATCTGTAAGCCTATTGGCATGCGAGAGTATTGTGCAACAGAATGTCCATAGTACATGAGACTTTATCTGACGTAGACTGCATGCATTGTGAGCAAAATTATGAATAACATGCCACTTTGTATTTGCTCTAGCCTTCCTATAATTTGGTCTTCAAAGAGACATGCATACATTGTTTAAAGTCTCACAATTATATGGCAGATATGAAGAGTTTGGATGCAAAACCACATTAATCCATTTTGTGAGTTTTGAGATAACAGCACATTTCTAATTTTGAAGAAATGGTGAATAGAAAATATTTTTTTCAATCACTAATGATTAATGGGCAATAAATAAAATATCCAGAAATCAATTTTTGAAATCCTTGATTATTATTGAAAGAGAAAATAGCTGATTAAATGTGATTTTTCAGTTTTTTTTGCAAAACGACATAAATCCAAAAGCTGTTTTTCTGTATTTACCCCTAAATTTGTACCAGGCATTTATTTTTTATTTTTTTACGTTTCGGGGTTGAGTAGGACATCAATGAAACACCAACATGTGATCATTAAAGATCCTTGCATCATATTTCTTTGATTTAAATATATACCCAATTTAGTTTTTTTGCAAAACGACATAAATCCCAAAACAGTTTTTTTTTGCAAAATGACATAAATCCACATGATCATAAAATGTCACTTTTGTGTCCATTTTTCACATTTCTTTGAAGTAAGAGTGCTCATTTCGTTTTGAGATAATACTTTTGGCAGTAGAGAGCAACATCATATGTAATAATGTTTATCTAAGACATTTCACATGCAGGAATTGAGAGCCATACATTCAGAAACAATGTTTAGTAAGGTGGATTTATGTCGTTTTGCAAAAAAACGCTTTTGGATTTATGTTGTTTTGCAAAAACTGCATTTTAGGCAAGCTATATCTACTATTTGGGGACATATTTTAGAAAAAAATGTCCACAATTTTTTTTATCTTGCCCTAGGCCATGGCTACAACCAGTTTTTCCCGTTTTTGTATTTTGGTGCTTATGTCGTTTTGCATCCAAACTCTTCATATATTTAGCTCTGAGCCGGGCTCTGTCTTTGCCCTAACTCCTATAATAGCGTACATGAGTGAACTCAGGTGCTCACTATCAGTAAGATTTCTTGGGGTCTAATACCCATCACCTTTAGTAGTAGAAACACATAGGAAACATTATAATCGACCAAGTAGACAGCAAACAGAACTGCCCAAATAATATTATTGATTATTCATCATAACTAGTGAATTATGTATGCAGGAACTTAAAGTAGTTTCAATCCTTCCTCAACACACAAATATACTGACAACATTTCTTGGTATTGGTAACACACACCAAAAGATCTCCATCAAAGGTAATTAAACTGCATGGAGTGAAGGAAATTACATTCAAAGTAATAAAGCAAGGTTGGCACAGGACCTGGTTACTGAGGACATCAAAGTAGGCTGACGTCGATCTCAGATGACCATAAGGACCCCTCAACTATGTGCAAAATAGTGAGAGGAAAATATTCAATAGGGTTGTGTATTTACCTTTGACCAGTTAAGGTCTTGATCTATAGCCTACAATTTGCCTCTTGAATCAATATTCATAAAGATACTGAGATGTAGTCAAAACCGTTGAGTGATGATGTACGAAGTCATCTTAGCCATCCATAACTGTCTCAAATCATGATGGAAGAATGACAGGTGCTCCCACAACATGGCTATGATGCATCACAGTCCTTATACACAGTAATTAAGTATAGAAGATTGATGACACACAAATTAACTCCCACAGGCCTTCGCAGCAGCTTTATTGAAATAACATCCAGGAGGTATAGGGGGATATTTAGGTGTGCCTCCCTGGGGTATGCTTCATCATACAGCGGAGGTATGAGAGGTGGGGACAGGGGTGGTAGGATGGCGAATGTCCTATCACTAAGGAATAGTGCATATTCCCAAAGCATCCACCGTATTGCTTAGAGTTTAGGGGATAGTAGTGTATAGTATCTCATCATGTTATACCATTATTAAAAGCTTTACCCCCCCCCCTTTTGAAGCCTAATTATCAATGCAACATTTATAAATGCAACATTTATCAATGCAACATTTACTCACATGTCTCATCTAAAAAGGGTTCAAACACTCATGGCAGGGACGCTCCCGTATTCCACACTAGCGAGTTGTAGTGATTCTCCTTTGTGAGACCTCTAGCTGAAGCTGGTTCCTAGCATCTCAAAAATGGACAATTGTAGGGGCCATCACTTTTTGAATTGATGATACTTGAGAAGTTGTTACATCCTGTATATCAACTGTCCAGATTGGGGGAGTGGTTAGGACACTGGCAATTCAATACAAAGGTACTGACTTCAAATCCATGCCAAGGCCACAAGGTTACTTTTTTTCCTAGTTGGTCAAGAATAATAATAGGATTCACATCGAAAAACTAAAGATGCATACAAAATAATTTTTGGATAACCCTATAAAATTACATATTATGTAAAGGAAATTTAGAACTGAATTGGACCTTTGTATTGAATTGCCAGTGTCTTAACCACTCCCCCAATCTGAACACATGATATAAGGACCCACAATAGAGGCTTACTCCGCATTAGCAAGATTATCACTGTACAGCGCCATTTTGTCTGGTACAAGTGCTGTTTCCGGTCCTTACTATAGCAGCCAGCTGATCAGCTGAAGCTGGTTCCTGTCATGTCTGAAATGTGGAGTTTTAGGGGCCATATTTTTTTGAATAGTTGGTAGTTGAATATACGTTATGTCAGCTGTCCAGATTAGGGGAGTGGCTAGGACACAGGCATGCCAATCCAGAGGTCCTGACTTCGAGTCCATGCCAGGACTGTTTGGTTCACACCATTTTTAAATGTTTTTTTCAGTTGGTCAAAATCGTTATAGTATGCAATTTGGCTGTAAAGGTCCTTTACACAAGATAAATGATCTAAAATTGATATATATTTTTTGCAAATGCTATTACTGATCAACTAGGAAAAATAACCATACAGCCTTGGCATGGATTCGAAGGCAGGACCTTTGGAATGGTAGGCCTGTGTCCTAACCACTTCCCCAATCTGGACAGCTGACATAAGGTATAGTCAACTAACATTCAAAAATGTATGACCCCTAAAACTCCCTATTTTGAACAGCCCAGGAACCAGCTTCAGCTATAGGTCTTACGAAGGAGAATCACTGCATCTCGCTAGTGCGGAATAACTGAAAGGTTTATGGCCCCTCAAACTCCAAAATTTGGACGTGACAGGAACCAGCTTCAGCTAACCAGCCGGCTGCTATAGTTAGCAGAGGAAGGAGCACTGGTACCAGACAAAATGGCGCTGTACAGTGATCATCTTGCTAATGCGGAATACATCTCGCCAAGTTTATTGCTCCCCACTGTTTGTCCCTTCTTGGCTGTCTATTACTTTAAAGATAACCGCGACTTGTTCCTGCTTGCGCCTATCGACGCCCACCCATCGATTCACCATCTCGAGGCCTCCCCAAGGCCTTTTACATGTGATCAGACACACAGACATCACACCTTTCTTTCTGCACGTGAGCACTGACCTTCTGTAGGAGAGCTATAGTCATGGCGAGAAGTCAACCACAGAATCCCAGAAGACTTTCCAATGATTCCCATGAGATCAGACTTTAGTCGGAAGGGTGGATTAGGTAATGGCCCATTGTCTCAGAGGATTGTCCCAAGAGGCTCTCATCTGACGATGCAGATGTATCACTTTCACGCTTCCTTAAGTATGTGCGCCTTCTTTCCCATATATTAGACTCCCCATACCGACCATGTTGCATTATGTCTGCACTGGAGTGACTACCCCCCTCCCCCCTTAAGTACATACTCATTTCCTGACCTAACACCCCCCTCCCCCGCCCCAACCTCTCCTGAAGGCTAAGCATCAAGCACAATTTTTTAGTAAAGTAAACAATGCTTTTGACCACCCTTCCTCCACAGGGAAGCCCTTTTATGTAACTCCACAATCTAACCACTAAAATTCCAGTTGATATTACTCCAAAATCATGAAAATGCGTACATAATTATAAGGAGCATGCTAAAATGGCTTTAACCCCCCCCCCCTCCACCCCTGTTTTCGTGTATGCTTTTGTATGTATTTGTATGACCCCCCCCCCATACTTTATGGAACTATCCATACACTGAAAACCTCAGGGTCGTCATTTTGACAATACTAAAATCTACTACTTAAGGTGGTCATGGTGACGACCTTAGCTCGTCATTGTGACTATTATTCAGACTACTATTCAGGAAAAATGGTCATAGTGACTACCTTAAGTAGTCACATTAATTGGGTAGTCAGAATGACTACCTTAAGGTTGTTGTTTTAGGTATTCTAGATTTGAAGGCCCAAAGTCATTAGTAATAACAACTACCAAGTTCAAGCCATAAACTGGTGACAGGGAGCAGAGTTGTCTCTATACTTTGTGGCCATCATTCTCACATTTGCAACTTATTTATAATAAGTAATACTACTGAGTTCAATCAAGAGTACACCGAACATGTGAAAGGGATGCCTCTCCTTAAGAGGTTAACTAATTAGAGACTATATTCATATACCATTCTCTAGAGCACCTGCCATTATTCTAGAGCTCCCGCCTCTGGGTTTTCAGTGTACTTCAGGTATTTCGGTCTATAATAAGATTTAGATATTCATAGAAAAGGTTCTATTGGGCCCAATTATGTCATTAGATAAACTCCTATATTTGCTAGTAATCTCAGTCTCTTTTGTTTCAACACCTCTCCCTCTCTTTTAGATAGTTCCCACCACAGCCTTGTCCATTGGGATCTCAGATAACGTTACATTCGTAGTGTTTAAAGTGGTGTTAGTTTTAAACTAAATAGCTTTAATAGCTGATCTTTAAAATGCTATTTCTCTACTGAAATTGCATTTTCCTATATTAGTATGATTACCATTCTGTATGTCTCTTTCTATCCTCCATCGCCCCTCCATGTTCTTCCTGTCTGTATAATATTGCAGAATACAAATACACAAGCTATGTAGTATTGTAAATATCGATCCTCCAGTTACACTATGGAATCGAATTATAATTGCAAATACAAAGATGCATTCCCAAACAAATCACTTTCGCATCCAATTAAATCTAGCTCTGCATGTGGATACTAATAGACCCAATATTGCACTATCCTCCTGCAGATACTCAGACATTGTTCTAGGCTCCTCTCTGCATGCATAGGAATGTTAAAGTAACACCTATATGACACATATCCAGTAACAGCTCGTGGATAGCTCTTGCCTGCCGCATTTTGTTCCCGCCTATTCCATACTCTTTCTTTATCCCACACATTGATCACACAGACCCTGGGCTTCCACTTGACATGCAAACACACACAGAGCACCGAACTCTTATAGGTGAAAGAGGTCTGGCATCAAGTCCAGCAATGACTCCAATGTACATGAGAATGGCGTAAAGTGAAGATTGTCCCAGGTGAGAAAGGGAGAGTGATATGTCAAATATGGGTCCGTAGTATGATAAGGTAAGAAAATAAACAAAGCTTGGTTTCCCTTATTTACACACTAGAGTATATCTTACCTGCAATCAGGAATTTGACCGGCTAATTAAATAAGTAAAGTAAACATATTTCTCATATGGCTAAGATAATCATTCATGATCAAAAGTTCAGGCATTCTTAAAATTTAGATGCCTATTTCGTTACAGCTAAAATAGCAACTCGGTCAAAGCACTGAAAACCGTAGACTTCTGCTGATCCATCTCTTGATGTTATCACAACTGCTTTATGTTGTCTGGTTGTGTGAAGAATCTAATCCTAGGCAGGCCTACCCCCATCCATGACATCCCATTTACACCTAGGTATTGATGGGAGAAAGTTCTTTGCAGTGTTACAGAAAATGCAGGACTCATGGTGCCAGGGCAATTGGAGATTACCGTAAGGGACTCCCATGACAGGTCACAGAGGTGCAAGGAGGGGTCACAGACTGCGAGATAGGGTCTCAGGGTGCTGCTGGCGTGTCTGACTCTGTGAGTGTCAGTGCAAACATGCAGCATACCGTGTAGTTCATTATCTACTTACACTAAAAATGGCCGTACTATGAGGATTGTGTCCACCATCTTCCTGTACTGTCCCTCTCTTCAAAATGTATGAGATGAAAAATATCACATCATTTTATCAGCCAACCAATATAGTCCTTATTATTATTATTATTATTATAGGCTAAAACTGCTTTGGTGTATGATGATATTCATACTTGCTAATATTGTTATTTGTTATTTGGTCCCAGTGTCATCTAATCGTTATATTTACTAGTTACATTGTGAAGTAAATACTGCAAAAGCAATTCCCAAAGACATCTACGAAAGGTCATCCTTGTTAGTAAAAGCTGTGCTCTCAGCACCCTTGGGCAGTCATAGACAGTGGCAGAGCGAACCTTTATCGGGCAATTCAGGTTATATTAGCACATGGGCCAGACAAGTTAGCCAGGTGAGAACTAGCTATTGACCACAATGCTGGTGTTGGTCACCTGGGATAGCCCTATAGGTCAATATCTCTGGTGTCGATCTTATATTGATTGAATGGCAGTGAAGGGGGGGGGGAACTTGTGATATACCAAGAAAATCTGGACGGGACAATATTGGAAGATTTGGCCGGGGCGTGACATGTCCAACCCCATACACTAAAAAGGTATAAAGGGGTCAAAAAGGGTCAAAATACCCCTCAGTCCCCCCTACTTTGAAACAGCTTGCCACGCCCCTGTTTGGAAATTACAATACCATGCTCACCTAGGCTGTTAGATCTAAGAAATAATTCCTCAGGGTTATAGCATTGTCCTAAGGAAAATAACAACCTCATGCAACAGGAATTTGGTATAATTAACTAACAAACCAACATACTCAAAAAGTAAATACATCCCAAAAGTCAGACAATCACAAATTAATTTGGAGACTAAAACAAACAGCTAGATGGAGCTCACAATTTTTGATGAAGAACTCATCAAAGTATTGTTTTTTCAAACGTCCTCTTTTTCATTTCCTCTCTCATGTTGCTCAGTATTTCATGACTTGCTTGCGAATTCCTTTGAATATTCCTCCCCTCTGCTGATGTTAGAGACTCACTCAAAAAAATAATTGATGCAAACACTGACATGTTTGATGCATGTTTGGAACATGTCCATACTAGTTTTTATCATGTTTGCAGGTTTACAATGTCTCACTACAGCAGCACCTCACACCACGCAGAAAAACTACCTCAGCATACATGTGCTAGCATACCAGCAATCCTTAAAAGGGGGATATTTGTTTCAAAATAAATTCCATCCTATACTCACTAGTTTACTAGCACACTTGTGCCTGCTCAGTGAGTTAAGGACGATCAGGATGTGTCATTTTGTTAACTTTCTGCTTTCGGGCCAAGTAAAACCTATCTACCTCTATGCTGAATGTCCCTCTGTCTTCCCATTTCAGTTAAGCATACTTCTATCCTCTGCATGTTCTTATGTAGATGTACAGCATTGGACGTCTTCCTTCCAACATGTGTACATGTGAATACCCTACAGGGTGAATACTTTTTTCTGCTCACTCAGCAACAGATAATATCCACAGCACACATTCAGCTGTCTGCAACAACTTATATCTGTCACGTGACTGAAAGTATCCTATCATCTTCTATAATGTCCTTTTTGTATTGCTTTGCTTAGACTTCCCAGATTCTCTATTGGTACATAGTGCTTTGTCGGAAGAAAATGGGGAATAACATTCTGCCTACTAACTATATTCCAAGCAAGAGGATAGTTTAACAGATAGCATACTTGCTACATAGAGAAATGACATAAAGGAAGACAGCGCGAAAAGGACAAGACACTATACCAGATGTATCACAGAAGAGTATAGGTTGAAAGGCATTACCTGTTCTCTTGCTCAGTCTCTCTTTCCTCTCTCTCTCCCTCTATATAATCTGCATTTTCCTCTGCAACCCTATGGATTAGTTGTGTTCTACATATTTGGAATCTACTGGTCATGCATAGCTGAGGTTCGTGAACATAGAAGTGGATGTAGAGCAGTTTACCGTGAACTCATGTTGTATTTGTAAATATAAAGTACATGACCACTGGGACATCTTACATTAGGGTAAAGGCACCCATTCCGGACGCTCCTGGACAATGAAGAAGTAATCACTTTTGCCTTTTGAGTTTGAAACTACTAAAGGATAACCATTTTGATATTGGATGTGCCATTGGATACATTATATATATACCTTATATTTCCTAGCGAATTGCAATAAATGATATAGTTTAAGTAGGGATAAATCAACATCTTGTATAATGATTTCAAAAGATGAAATTGCACCTAAAGTCGGACACCTGCTGCTAGAAATGATCTTAGAGTCGGACACCCTTTTTTTCAATAGTGAAATTAATATGCTTGGCTTGTATATGTAATATACCTCTAAGGAAAACATCATATGACATTGTTAAAATCTGTTTGCTTTTTACAAGTAGATTCAGTCCCCCTATACATCTAAAATGTTCATTCCACATCTAGGCAGTCATGTATGGATGTAGCTACATGCTATATGGCCCTGAACCAGGGATACACCACAATATATAGCTTTTTTATCCAAGAAATTTGATAACAAGTATTTGGACATTATCTGGCAGTAAGGATTTTGACTTCTTTCTGCGTTGAAATACTCATGCTACATCATAACCTACCCATGGGCTGTTACTAATATATAGTGTCCAACTTTAGGTGCAATTTGATGCAGATGTGAAATCTCCCCTCACAAAGTACTATGGATACTTTATTCATATCTGTTGACTGGAATTGTCACAAAATATACATATGTTCCTATATCTATCACTAGAAATGGGATAGATATAAAGAAGAAGCTAGAAAAGATTGAACAAGAAAACCAATTTCCCCATTTATTCTTCATTCTTTTTTTGAGAATATAGTAAAAACACCCCAAGTTAAGGCAGTTACAATACCATGTTAGCAGTGGCTAATATTTGATATATTGTATTTGTTAGAAGAAAGAACACCTCAGCTTTCAGATATAGTGAATATGATAGATGAAATCATAATATTTACTTTATAATTGAATGTCAATGGTGTCCGACTCAAGGTTGCTGTCCGAGTCAGGGTGCCTCTACCCTATGTCTGGGACAATTTGATGATAAACAGAACAAGCATCAATTTTTGGTCTGGCCTGAAGTTGCATTCCTGTAAATTACCCATTTACTACAAATTTTATCATGTCGTGATGAAGCGGGTTATATAACTCCCGTAATATAATCATTGTATACACTAGGGTAACCTTGAGCTCAAAAGCTGCAAATATAATTTCCAAACCTTGCCATACATATACAACCCTATCCTGAGGGCGGCACTTCAGGCCACCAATGTTTAACCTCCCACCAATATCCCTGAATACCCTGGTCTCAATGTGTCCCAGGGTTGTGCTAGACTGCAATAGGTTACAGTAACAAGGATATATCTACCCTTCTCACGACTACAGATCACCCCTACTAACCCCCACAAGGGCAAATCCTCAGTCACAGTAGCCCCTGAACTCATCAAAAATAGAAAAACGTACCAAATGTGTTTATGATATATCCTAAGCACCAGACAGATTTGTCTTCATTTGAAGTACTTGTCAATTCTATCTGTCATATGTGAGCTTTAGGAGCCCTTGGCCAATCTGGCGATCTGTTTATAAAGACATTTTTCGCACTCAGGGGATGATGAGTGGTCTCGCTCACTACCGGTCTGGCAGGTGTTATGGAATTTTATAATCACATGTATATGCTATTGAAGAGAGTCCCCTGATAGACGCTCATATAGTCATTATACTCATAGAGGGGAGGTGTGTGCATAAAACTTTTTTTATTGGAGGAAGAACTGTTTTCAAGAAGAACAGAACACAAAATTTAATGTTTATGCTATAAGAAGGATGGCCCGAGGACAGCTTAGAAAAGTATGTAAAGATTGAGAGAAGGTAGGAAGACATTATGGTAGATTTCTTACAAGAAATGAGGGATACTACGAAGGGAGAAAACGGCAATGGATTCATGTAAAAATTCAAACAAAGAGAACAGAGACAATTGAATAAACAATACTTGAAAACGCAGATCTGAATTATTTATTTTCCTACAATCCTGACAACATGGTATTCAAACGGGCTCCGAGCCTATTAGCTTGTGCCCCTTAGACCCGGTGTGGGGCCTTTATCCCACAAAATGTCCTTTATCCCACAAAAGCCTATAGTTTTGTTAGATAAAGGCTGACCACGGGCCTTTATCCCACAAAATTGGCGTTAAAGCACAAAAGCCTTTATCCCACATAAAAAATGCCTTAATCCCACAAAAGCCTTTATATCACAAAACCTATGTGATAATCATCTCAACTGGCCTTTATATCACAAAACCTATGTAATGATGATATCAACCGGCCTTTATCTCACAAAACCTATGTAATGTTCATATCAACTGGCCTTTATATCACAAAACCTATATATACCGAATTTCCATCAAATAACAACTTCTCTCCTCACATACCAGCTTGCCTTTATATCACAAAACCCACATTATATTGGTCTCAAATACTGAATTTCCCTGGAATATCAACTATTCACCTCATATATCAACTTGCCTTTATATCACAAAAGCTATATACAAGTCTAACATGTCAAATTGCCCTAATAACTCCTCTGGTCTCTATATAACAAAACCTACATAACCAGCCTTTATCTCACAAAAACTATATAATAATCATTTCAACTGGCCTTTATATCACAAAACCTATATATAATGGTTGAATATACTGAATTAACCTATATATACTACTCCAATGTATCAAATTGCTCTTGAATTTCTTCTGGGCACTAAATTACAAAGCCTCTCTAATAATCATACCAACTGGCCTTAATATCACAAAACCTATGTAATAATCATGTCAACTTGCCTTAATGTCACAAAACCTATATACTGGCCTCATATACTGAACTACCCCCAAATATAAGCTGTTTTTCTTACATTTCAACTAGCCTTTATATCACAAAACCTATATATACTGCTCAAATGTATCAAATTGCTCTTGAATTTCTTCTGGGCTCTATATCACAAAGCCTCTGTAATAATCATACCAACTGGCCTTTATATCACAAAACCTATGTACTAAGCATATCAACTTGCCTTTATATCACAAAACCTATATACTGGCCTCATATACTGAACTACTCCCAAATATAAGCTTTTTTCTCATACATCCACTTGCCTTTATATCACAAAAGCTATATATACTACTCTAGCATATCAAATTGCCCTAATATCCCCTCTTGTCTCTATATAACAAAACCTACATTACCATTCAACTGGCCTTTATAACACAAAACCTATATATAGTGGTTGGATATACTGAATTAACCTATATATACTACTCAAATGTATCAAATTGCTCTTGAATTTCTTCTGGGCTCTGTATCACCAAGCCTCTGTAATAATCATACCAACTGGCCTTCATATCACAAAACCTATGTCATAATCATATCAGCTGGACTTTATATCACAAAACCGATATAGTGGTCTGATGTACCAAATTTCCCTCAAATAACAACTCTTCCCCTTACATACCAACTTGCCTTTATATCACAAAACCTATATATATAATGGTTAGATATACCTGATAAACCTATATATACTACTCCAATGTATCAAATTGCTCTTGAATTTCTTCTGGGCTCTATAATTATAACAAAGCCTCTGTAATAATCATACAGACTGGCCTTTATATCACAAAACCTATGTATTAATCATTATCAACTTGCCTTTATATCACAAAACCTATAAAATGGTCTCATATACTGAACTACCCCCAAATATAAGCTTTTTTCCTTATATATCAACTTGCCTTTATATCACAAAAGCTATATATACTACTCTAACATGTCAAATTGCTCTTGAATTTCTTCTGGGCTCTATATAACAAAGCCTCTAGATCTGTAATCATCATACCAACTGGCCTTTATATCACAAAACCTATGTAACAATCATATCAACTTGCCTTTATATCACAAAAAACATGTTAGAGTAGTATATAGCTTTTGTGATTTAGAGGCAAGTTGATATGTGAGGAGAATAGTTTTTTTAAAGGAGAATTCAGTACATGAGACCAATATATATGGGTTTTGTGATATAAAGGCAAGTTAGTATTCGAGAATAGTTGTTAGCTAAGGGAAATCAGACCACTATATAGGTTTTGTGATATAAAGGCCAGTTGATTCGAATATTGCATAGGTTTTGTGAGATGAAGGCTGGTTGATACTACAATTATGTGGGTTTTGTTATATAGAGGCCAGAGGTTTTATTAGGGCAATTTGATATGCTAGAGTAGTATATATAGCTTTTGTGATATAAAGGCAAGTTGATATATGGGTTTTGTGATATAAAGGCAAGTTGGTATGTGAGGAGAGTAGTTGTTATTTGAGGGAAATTCGGTATATAGGTTTTGTGATATAGAGGCCAGTTGATATGAACATTACAAAGGTTTTGTGATATAAAGGCTGGTTGATATCTTCAGGGGAGATTTTAGGGCAATTTGACACATTAGAGAAGTATATATATGGCTTTTGTGATATAAAGGCAAGTTGGAATGAAAAGAGAAAGGTTGCTATTTGAGGGAAATTCGGTATATCCAACCATTATATGTAGGTTTTGTGATATAAAGGCCAGTTGAAATGATTATTATATAGCTTTTGTGAGATAAAGGCTGGTTATGTAGGTTTTGTTATAAAGAGGCCAGAGGAGTCATTAGGGCAATTTGATATGTTAGAGTAGTATATATAGCTTTTGTGATATAGAGGCAAGTTGATATACAAGGTGAATAGTTGATATTCAAGGGAAATTCAATATTTGAGACCAATATATAAATGGGTTTTGTGATATAAAGGCAAATTGCTATGTGAGGAGAGTAGTTGTTATTTGAGGGAAATTCAGTTTGTATAGGTATTGTGATATAAAGGCCAGTTGATATGAACATTACATAGGTTTTGTAAGATAACGGCTGGTTGATATCATCATTACATAGGTTTTATGATATAGAGGCCAGGGGAGATTTTAGGGCAATTTGACATATCAGAGTAGTAAATATATATGGGTTTTGTGATATAAAGGCAAGTTGGCATGAGAAGAGAATAGTTATTTGAGGGAAATTCGGTATATCCAACCATTATATAGGTTTTGTGATATAAAGGCCAGTTGAAATGATTATTATATAGCTTTTGTGAGATAAAGGCTGGTTATGTAGGTTTTGTTATATAGAGGCCAGAGGAGTTATCAGGGCAATTTGATATGCTAGAGCAGTAGGTTTAGGGCAATTTAACATGTTAGAGTAGTATATATAGCTTTTGTGATATAAAGGCAAGTTGATATACTAGGTGAATAATTGATATTCCAGGGAAGTTCAGTATTTGAGACCAATATATATAGGTTTTGTGATATAAAGGCCAGTTGATATGAACATTACATAGGTTTTGTAAGATAACGGCTGGTTGATATCATCATTACATAGGTTTTGTGATATAGAGGCCAGGGGAGATTTTATGGCAATTTGACACATTAGAGTAGTAAATATATGGGTTTTGTGATATAAAGGCAAGTTGGCATGAGAAGAGAATAGTTGTTATTTGAGGGAAATTCGGTATATCCAACCATTATATAGGTTTTGTGATATAAAGGCCAGTTGAAATGATTATTATATAGCTTTTGTGAGATAAAGGCTGGTTATGTAGGTTTTGTTATATAGAGGCCAGAGGAGTTATTAGGGCAATTTGATATGCTAGAGCAGTAGGTTTAGGGCAATTTAACATGTTAGAGTAGTATATATAGCTTTTGTGATATAAAGGCAAGTTGATATACTAGGTGAATAATTGATATTCCAGGGAAGTTCAGTATTTGAGACCAATATATATAGGTTTTGTGATATAAAGGCCAGTTGATATGAGCATTACATAGGTTTTGTGATATAAAGGCTGGTTGATATCATCATAACATAGGTTTTGTGATAAAGAGGCCAGGGGAGATTTTATGGCAATTTGACACATTAGAGTAGTAAATATATGGGTTTTGTGATATAAAGGCAAGTTGGAATAAGAAGAGAAAAGTTGCTATTTGAGGGAAATTCGGTATATCCAACCATTATATATAGGTTTTGTGATATAAAGGCCAGTTAAAATGATTATTATAAAGCTTTTGTGAGATAAAGGCTGGTTATGTAGGTTTTGTTATATAGAGGCCAGAGGAGTTATTAGGGCAATTTGATATGCTAGAGCAGTAGGTTTAGGGCAATTTAACATGTTAGAGTAGTATATATAGCTTTTGTGATATAAAGGCAAGTTGATATACTAGGTGAATAATTGATATTCCAGGGAAGTTCAGTATTTGAGACCAATATATATAGGTTTTGTGATATAAAGGCCAGTTGATATGAACATTACATAGGTTTTGTGATATAAAGGCTGGTTGATATCATCATTACATAGGTTTTGTGATATAGAGGCCAGGGGAGATTTTATGGCAATTTGACACATTAGAGTAGTAAATATATGGGTTTTGTGATATAAAGGCAAGTTGGAATGAGAAGAGAAAAGTTGCTATCTGAGGGAAATTCGGTATATCCAACCATTATATATAGGTTTTGTGATATAAAGGCCAGTTAAAATGATTATTATAAAGCTTTTGTGAGATAAAGGCTGGTTATGTAGGTTTTGTTATATAGAGGCCAGAGGAGTTATTAGGGCAATTTGATATGCTAGAGTAGTATATATAGTTTTTGTGATATAGAGGCAAGTTGATATACAAGGTGAATAGTTGATATTCCAGGGAAATTCAGTTATTGAGACCAATGTATATGGGATTTGTGATATGAAGGCAAGTTGGTATGTGAGGAGAGTAGTTGCATTTTGAGGGAAAATCGGTATATATAGGTTTTGTGATATAAAGGCCAGTTGATATGAACATTACATAGGTTTTGTGAGATAAAGGCTGGTTGATATCATCATTACATAGGTTTTGTGATATAGAGGCCAGGGGAGATTTCAGGGCAATTTGACGTGTCAGAGTAGTATATATATGGGTTTTATTTGAGGGAAATTCGGTATATCCAACCATTATATAGGTTTTGTTATATAAAGGCCAGTTGAATGATTTTTATTTAGCTTTTGTGAGATAAAGGCTAGTTATTTAGGTTTTGTTATATAGAGGCCAGAGGAGTTATTAGGGCAATTTGACATGTTAGAGTAGTATATATAGCTTTTGTGATATAAAGGCAAGTTGATATACGAGGTGAATAGTTGATATTCCAGGGAATTTCAGTGTTTGAGACCAATATATATGGGTTTTGTGATATAAAGGCAAGTTGGTATGTGAGGAGAGTAGTTGTTATTTGAGGGAAATTCAGTTTATATAGGTATTGTGATATAAAGGCCAGTTGATATGAACATTACATAGGTTTTGTGAGATAAAGGCCGGTTAATATCATCATTACATAGGTTTTGTGATATAGAGGCCAGTTGACATGATTATTACATAGGTTTTGTGATATAAAGGCTTTTGTGGGATAAAGGCATTTTTTATGTGGGATAAAGGCTTTTGTGCTTTAACGCCAATTTTGTGGGATAAAGGCCCGTGGTCAGCCTTTATCTAACAAAACTATAGTCTTTTGTGGGATAAAGGACATTTTGTGGGATAAAGGCCCCACACCCCCCCCTATCACCCACCCTCTCCCTGACAAAAATATCCTGCTCCCAATTACATAGTTTGTCCACAGCCTTTCCCATTGACAGTTTCTAAATCACTGGTTGTTCCGCAAAGTCGTTGCTCATCAGGCGATTGAGGTTATACTAGTACAGACCCCAAAGAATCCCATGAAAAAGCCCCAATAGCTGATGAAGTTTGCTCCTTTTTCCATTGACAATATTAAGCAGCATGCAGGATATTGAGGGAGACTCATAGGAGACCCATGCTGTTATGAGCCAGGGCAGTCAGGTGGGAACTAGTTATTGACTAGCATGGTGGTTTTGGGTGGCTGGGATAGCCCAAGGGGGCTTCCTGAAGGTATTATTAGCAGATAGAGGAGCAGTGGTGTGTAAGGGTAGGCGGATGGAGAAGGAAGACTAAGATCTGGAGAGTATTGGGAAGAAAGGATTGGACAGGGAAATATGAGGAAGATGAGGAAATTGCCATAGTCCTATGGTGATTGGCTTGACTTCTAAGTGACAGATACCATTTAATTTCTTCTGAATTATCTTCTTATGATAAATACTTATAAATGCATAAACGGTAAATCATAATTATTGGTAAAGACTTCTCGCCTCCTTCACTGGCTCACAGGATCCAGGTACCAAGGACTGCAAAGTGGGCTGAGGTAAGGCTGACTATATAAGGACCGATTTATTAATTTAGATTCACCAAATTAGAAAAGCAAGCAACCCCCCTCCCCCCGAGGTACTAACTGTGCAAGGACCCTGCTTGCATCATAAACAATCTGCTTTTGATATCGACCCTATGAGATGAACACTACTTCTAGTCCCAGGGGGTGTACTGTAGAACAGATGGTATTTAAGCACTCCTACCTAAAATGATGTGTGGCGGAGAGATGGCAAGCTCTCCAACAAAATGTCTTCAGCGCAGTTTATTGCTTGTACACAGGAAGACCAGATGGATGTCACACTAATACCCACCCCCCACCCCCACCCCCCCACGGCCTCAGCAGCAGCTTTACTGAAATAGAAGCCAGGAGGCAAGAGGCGGTTAAGGTCTGCGTCCCTGAGGTATGCTCCATCATACAGTGGAGGTATAAGAGGTGAGGACAGGGGTGAGAGGGTGGGGGACTGTCCCATCTCTGAGGCATGGTGTAGATCCCAATTGCATCAGCATATATACTCTTCACTGGCAGGCTGTGCCAGATGGACAATCTGTCTCCGCCATTTAGCCTGCTTCTATACAATCCCACCATTGATCCATAGTCACCATGCTCCCTTGCCAGATCAGACCTCTCTTTTCATCCACACATGCAGTATTGAACACCTTTCCTCATGCATGGGCTCATGCACACATGGAACACTTCCCTTTTTGTGTTGCTGCATGCATGAGCATTGACTTTCTGTGGGTGAGAAAGAGATGGCGAGAAGTCAAGTGAGGATTCCCATGGGACTGGACTGAAATGGCCCACTAGCTATGTCCCTGGGGATCTTTCCTGGGGAAGAACCTAAATTGGCTCTACTTATAGAAGCAGATAACAGAACAAAGGCTGTTGCTTTCACTGGAACTGCCTTTATCAACTATCCTAATGCAGCCAAACTAAGCATACAGTGTAGGGTGCCCCCAGCCCTTGTAAAAGCCATCACTCTCTCAATATGTTGCAATAGTCTTTGGACTGTTGCTGCTTAGAGGTCAGCATGAAACGAAATTGTCTAATGAAAAGTGCAACATTTCCACATACATTGTCCTCATCAGAATGATATTCACCTTCATTTTTGCGACAAAATAAATTAATATTATAAAATATCCGGAATTTTCTGCAATGCATGAGTATACCTATGCATTCCACCAAACAAGTGGTGTTTCCACATACTGACACCAGACGGTGCTCCAATTGCAATGGATAATGGGCATAGCAACCAGGGAGTTTACCTGGTACCCTCCAAGCTGACCCCAACTCGTCTTTCGAAGGTTTAAAAATCTAGATGCCAAATGGTGACAGAATATATAGATGATACAGAAGGGTTGAGAACATATGGATTAGCATGATGTGTACAGTGTTGCACTCTTTGAATAAAGGAAGTAAGGAATAAACTCTGACAAACCCTGACTGAAATAGGTGATGAGAGTGCTACAATGTTTGCGCCATGTTTGAAACATGTCAATACTAGTTTTTAGCATGTTTACAGCAGTGCCCTCCTGAGGTTCAAAAAACCCTCAAAACGTGCTTGTGTAGCAGCAAGCTGTAATGGCAGGATATTTCTTGTGCGGGAACATCAATCCCCGACTGATTAAAGAAAACACCGATGGCTGCTCTGTGAGCTGCTCCATTAGCTGAATAGGTTCACTTAGGGTACAGTTTTGACCCATAAGGGTTACTGATGTTAAAGAGCCATCCAAATTTCCGTTCTCATGCATGTCCTTATTCCCCTATATATAAAACGGCAATAGTTGTAACCAGCGAACCACCTCATTGAATTAGGCCTTGGTGCTCGCCGGGAACAGATAAACCAAAAGAGACTACATGCAACTATGTATTTTTTTCAAAGCTAGCTCAATTACTTTCATTTATTTACTTCAATTAATATTTAGAGGAGATCAGGTTTAACAAGTCTCCCTAAGTTTTCCCTATTGATTAATTCTCAGAATACACTTGTATTTAAAAGAAAAACGATGTATAATACATATATTCTTGCACAGAGTGCTTGACAACATGAGGTAACCAATTTCTAAGATGTCCGCCGTTGTTTTGGCATTTAAAATGGGACTATTATAAGATAATTATAGAAGAATGGGGACCAAGTACAACGGGATAACACAGTAAATATCCATTTAATCCCCCAATTTGAGTACAATGTTAAAACTTTAATTGATAGTCCTCCCGTACCGATGGTGGATCCACCAACCAAAACCATGATCAATAAAATCACAAAGGTCAAATTAAATGTGATACATCATATACATTAATTTATGTGTAAGATTGGAAATATTCACCTCTCTGCAATACACCTGATGAAGCTGTGAACAGCTGAAACTATTCAGAACTCAACTCAACTGACAGCCTGACTCAAACATTGGTACTAAATATTGTCAAAATATTTAGACATTACAAATAATCTCCTGTTTTGGAGACTAGGCCTATCTCTATAGACCTAACTAGGGAACTTCAATTTGAATGATTTCTAGTAAACAATTTCGAAATTGTCATTTGTAATGAAACCCAAACATGGTACTAAATGTGTGGAACTGACCTGTTTCCTCCATTGAACCAATGAGTGAGCAGCAAACTATGTCAAGTTGAGGTCATGTGTCTTGAGAATTCCGGTGGAGCGGGAAATCCAAGTTTGGTTTAGTTCTGAAATAGTAGTGGCAGAGCGCACACACCACCTCGTCTCCTTACTCCCAGTCTCTACAATGTTAAAACTTATTATAATTATAGAGATATACCAGTCTAAACTTTCGAAACATGCCCCTCCGAGAGAATTGGAGAGTGAGGTTACCACCTGCGCAGCCGGGTAGGCAAGGTGATGTAACTAAGGCTATATGGGGCAGTGGGACGCTGCTGTGACCACTTTCCCGCGCCGCCTGGTCCTGTGCCTGATTCGGCCATGGGTCTGCACGAGGGGCAGTGGGGAGGGGGAGGGTCCTATACATTTTCCTGTGTGAGGATCGGGAGGGGGTGTAAGGGTAGGCTACTATCATGGACCATAGACTGTTTTTTATAGAACATAATCACCAGCTGCCGAAGGCACTGGTGATACACTACATCGGTCCTGATAACTAACTCACTGGCCATATGTCATTGCCTACATGTCTAATGAATGGGGCATCAAAGAGAAGTAGTTGGTATTGTGTACTGTATCCAGTGATCATAACGACAAATGTGCAAATGCCACTGTTATTTCGATATTTGTTCTGCTCCGATGCTGACATATAATATTACAGACTTGTACCCAGTTTGACTAATCTTGCCACCGAGGATTCATGATGTGGCTTTTTTTTCATATAAACCTACATCTGCTTTCACATGTGTATACAGACGTCAAACATTAAACGCATGCGTGAATACCAAGTCTGGTGGGAGAACAAGTTTTGGGAGGAAATCAAGACTTAGTGTTCAGAAACGCCATTTGGGAAACATCAACTGTAGCTAGAGGTGGCTGGATAGCTGTACTAGCCTGCGGCGGTGGTAGACCATATTGATAGCCAAGTGGCACCTTGTGGGAGAGGAGTATTAGGTGACTTTGGACTGCCAGTTGTCTAGCATTTGGCAGAGCAGAGAGATTTATGGCATTTTTAAGCCAAATGTCTTCTATGATTATATAATAGTAGGGTGGAAAGAATCTTGACATTTGATCACATGAGGGATGGAGTGTTAAGGATTGGCATCCATGTCAGACTTTAAGTTTAACCTATATTGAACAAGTTGAGGGTGGATGCCAGCTGAAATTATCATTTTTCTTTGAATTAGGGCCCGATAATGGCGGCCATTACCAAAATTCATCATTTCTGATATAGCTTTGCAGCTAATGATGATAGACATTCATTTTAAAGTGTCTACATTCCATTTCATTGCATGACCTCTCCAATGCATACTTTATCCACTATTGGCCTTGTAGCACACAGGTTCCGTATTCGACGTAATAAGCACACAGTGCGCTTGAAAAATTATTATGGACACCTTTTTGTAGAGTTTAATTGGGGTCAAAAATTGAGAAATTTTTTGGTTATTTCTAGTTTAAGAATCAGCCAAAAACAGGGGATGTGCGCTTATAAGGGGGTGTGCACTTATTTCGTCGAATACGGTATTGACATAATATGGTAGCCATTGTAGAGATTCACAATTTTGTGGGGGGGGGGGAGGGCAAGGCCGATCCCCCCCCCTGGATCCGCCAATGCACTGATATGATTCACAATTTCTTAGCAAGTGTTTAGTTTGATTCAATTCAAAAAATATACTTCAATCCCGATTGTATATTTGGCCACTACCACAAACTTTGGTCAATGGTTGTATGTCAGTTACGAACTGTGTACTCATACTCACTGTCCACTCAGGTGTGGTTACTCCACTAAGTTTAGCTGCAGGGAAGATATATAATGATAATATGACAGGTCAATTCTACGAGTGCAAGGTTATACACAAGTATTCTTCACGAATCCTCATTTCAAAAAGTGTATATCAAATACACAGGAGTGCCTCTTGATATATATATACATATATATATATATATATATATATATATATATATATATATATATATATATATATATATATATATATAACCTTGTCATTATTTGACTAAGAAATGTGTTAAATTCATATGTCAAAGCAGCTAGATGTTAGTAAAGTTTATTGGTAACGCCTACCCTTCCTTAGGCACAATATACTCCATCTGACATAAACATGTTTACTGGTATGCATTGGGTTTATTGCTAAGGGATTGAAGTCACTCAAACACACAATGTACAGATGGCATGTGTTCTCCTGATATTCCCAGAGCAGTTGGCACAATGCATACCAAGATAGAGTGTGCACAGGATATTAGCACCCACTGAAACCATTTATATCTGTTGATATAGGTGCTCAGGGAAGGTATGTTATGAGTTCTCTACTAGAGTCCACAGCAATTTGGCAGCCGGATAGGTAAATAAGGTACCCGTTGATATCCCGTGAATAACCTATAGACTCCTTTAGTGGTTCAGGATACTACTTTTATGCCATCCAAATACCTTGCTCCGTGAGTTGACATCAGCTTAAAGACAACATATGGAAGCAACAGGACAAGTGTCTATAAGTAAGTTACCCGGGGGTAGATTACTTTGTTTGGTCGGCTTTCCAACAAATATAATACGAATGTTACACTTTAGGCCTCATGAATGACTGCCTATAGGTGACTCCCTTGTCGACATAAGGGAGTCACCTGGGGAGTCACATAGTTCCCTGACTCACCTAAGCGAGTCACATAAGGACCTCTGCTTCCCTAATGAGAGGAGTCGTTCTGGAGGCAGCCTGGACTCACTTTCGAGGCTGTTTCTTCTCTCTGTGCATCTATAGATTACTCTTCATGGTGAAATACTGCATTGTAGGCATAAAGTGAAAAGTATTTCCAAGCAGAAGGATAGTCTAACACGTGGCACAGTCTGTTGACTTTCCAAAGGAGAAAGAGCGCTTACATTCCACTGTCTTGTAATATATTTTTAAACTGTACACTGAAGTAAATTGTCATTGCAGAATAAATCAATGAACAGACAACTATATGTTAAACCTTGAGGAAGGTTAGACACATTAATTAGTGTTCCCTTCTATGAAGATCTAAGGGCCATAACCCATTACCCGATTCGGTGGCACTATCGGCTGATACATTCACAAAATTATACTACAAAGTACTGCATTGGGTCTATTTATTGAGGGTGTATCGGCTGATAATGTCTCCAAATCGGCTAATGAGTTATGGCCCTAACAGGTATCCCACCCAAATATTCGACTTGCATGACTTCTCCTACTTTCAGACTATAAGCACAATGCATCCATTGGACTTTGGCTGCTCCTTTACATTCCAACAAGATCTATAGCCCCAAGACTCCAACTTTGTATTGACATACAATCATTCCACCTTTGCATAAGGAGTAAATCTCCCAGGAGAATTAAAGATTTCCAAGTGTGCATTTAGCTAGGATGGGAGGTAGAAAGCGAAAGGGCAGAATTTGAAGCAAATGCATAAATAAAGGCCAGGGGTCTGTTACATAAGGAATGAACGGGTATGAAAAGTGATATAACTATAGTTTAGTGTTGCTAGGCTGTAAATGATGTTACCCGTTAATTAATGGTACCCTTTAGGGGGAAGGGGTATGATTTGTCTTTTCTATACAAATTTGTGCAGTGTTACCATGTCCACAAGAAGGTGGTCTTTAATAATTATTTGTACCCTTTAATATGAAATGTATGGTGTTTCAGAATTCAAAGTTATACGTGTGTCAAGCACATGTTTAACTTTAAAAAAAACATATACCACCCTTTTTAAAACTAAATTTGAATAACTATATATAAATAAAGGTTTGCATATAAATATTAAGTGAAATTTATAAACATATTATGTTTTTTTATAGAAAAATTATGAACGAAAATTGGTGCCCGTACTTCCATGACCACTAGTTAAATGGTAGGGCACTGTTAGTGATCATAGATGTATTATTATATTTGTTATATGGGGTCTTATATTATTTTCATTGACAAATTCATGCCCGTTAATTATTCACTAAAATGATATTTTCTTTGTTGTGTGGAACCTTTCCTATTTTGGTTGATAAATGTTTTCCAACAACTTGTGATGTAGTACACAAAAATGTGTACTTTACCATGTACCCTGCCCATTTTGGGCATATTCTGGGCATAATTAACGGGCACAAATTAACGGGCACCAATATTAACGGGCACAAGATATGTTATTGCACTTTAATATTTTTACTACCTCTGCAACACTTCAATTTCTTACCCATCTCCATACCCGCTGAAACATATCCACTATTTTGTATACCACCCCACTAACGGGTACGCATTATGTAACAGACCCCAGTGCTCTCTTTAGTATTTATGCTGATTTTAACATTAACTATCACTATTTCATTGCATGCAATAGGTCTCCTCATTGATGTGTCAAATGAAAATTCTAGATAATTCACCAGGTTCATGTCTTATGCTTATCATTAAAGGTCACCACCTAATGTTGAATCTACGGCTTGAGTAGAATGTAAGCTGAAGTTTAAGTATCAATCCATTATGATTATGGCTTGTGATGAATGTGTTGTGAAATTTTTTTTTGCGGAAAACCACTCCCCCCACATTCTCGGCTAGATGCGTATCTCCCTACGTGACTTGGTCACTGGCATAGGAAGGCAAACATTAGGCTAGTGGGGGTGAGGAAATTTCACCAAAGAAGTGTACCCCATGGCTTGTGATGAAGAATGTTATAGGGTCCAGTGTATTTTATTCAGTGCGTTTGATATGATTGATCTTGAGGTACACAGTGAGACAAAAGCTGGAATTATCATCTCCAAAGTTACCTACACTGATATTCCTAGGCTCCCTATACGCCCAATCTCTCAGTCACTAGTACCTAACCTAGTTACTCATTTTTGGCTCCTTATACGACCAACATAGGTAAGTTATTATTGTTTTTAAAAGATGAATGCTTCCCGCACAGCCCGACCAATCAGAGACCAGGGCTGGTGGGATGTCAACATGGCGGCTTCCTTGCTGGAGATACTCTTTGTAAATATCCTTCAAAATGACCAAACTAGGACGAATTTAAGGTAAGTAATAGCATTTGAATCGAATAATCGTGCAATAAACATAATATTGCATGGATATCAGGGCTCGTCGCTATCCATTCATTATTGGTTAAATGCAAGACTTGTTAACTATATAATCTTCAATCATTTTAGTTATTCTGGAATGCTATCAGCATGCAATCACTTGCTGTTGAGACACATTACATTTGCTACCCTGATGAACACTGTTCCCGGATCCAATCAGCAAAATAATGTGCATGTACATGTTTAAAAAAAGATTTACTCTTCACTATTTCAGGAAGTGCCAGCACTCTCCTGACCATTTATAGAACACAGACTCCTTTGCACTGACATTCCTAGGCTCCCTATACGACCAATCTCTCAGTCACTATAGTGCCTAGCCTAGTTAGTCATTTTTTTGCTCCCTATACGGCCAACTTAGGTAAGTTATTATCGTCAGGTTGGTCAGTACTGACCAACCAACCCACCTTGAATTGGTCTTTTAATTTCCAGGGGGAGCCACTCAATGGTGATCACAGTATCTTACAGGTGGCACAAACTAGTGGTATACAAATACAACACACCAATGATGAACCTAGGTTAGCCACTACTGACCGACCCCCTCAGTCATTTTTGAATATGACTAGCACACATATGACAGCACACATATGACAAACCTAGGATAGTCTGTACTGACTAACCCTTTCAACCTATGGATTTTCAGTCTATGCAATGTAACTGAATGTATCCCTAAGGCCACATTTCCTTCCCCCAATGCAAGACACCCAACCAACCTTCCGAACATACCCTTACGTCAATGTGTCCCAGGGTTCTACTAGACTTTAACTGGTTACCATTATAAAAATGTAAAACATATGCTTCTCACGGCCACAAATGACCCATAGTTACCCCCACTTGAGTGATTCCAGGATCAGAGCGGAATACTCTATTCACCAACTAAAAACATACCCCTTCTTTGCGAGCACAAAGAACATTTTATTGCTACCTAACCAGCCAGATTGATCCATATGTTATGTACTTGTCAATTCTGTATGACTGCTGTATGACATAAAGTCATATTACACGAATTTCCGAGGATGTCTATACCAAGGCTTCTGTTACTAACCAGTCTAATGTGGAGCGGGACGGTATGGCGGTATCTGGCGGCCTTGCAGGAATCCCATTATCACAATATGAGGCACCTCCATCTCTTTCCTTACCAACACCACCCATCCTATCCTTCTGACTGTGAACAGCTATAATCATCCATGGTCCCAGACAGGTCGTCCCTTGATAAGCAGTGCTTCGGAAATAGGTGGCCCTTGGCAGTGATCCTTGGCTAACAGAAGACAGCATAATACCTAACAAAAAGACCCTTCAACAGACAATGGTGGTTGAATGGGCAGGATCAATAATACGAGATAATGAAGCTTGCCCTTTTCACTGATGACAATTGAGCAGTCATGGCTTTAATTAAAGGTTAGTCTTGGTCCAGGTGGCTGGTTAGTACAGTATACTAAACGTCTACTTGTGCAGCTTAATAAGAAGGAGAGGGGCTAACTTATTGAAATAGAATGGGAAAGGGCAAGCACATATATCTTCTCAATAAAAACATGTGGTTTAATATGTAGAAGACTTGGAAGATTATGTGATTGACAGATACTTTATATGCTGTTCCAATCTACCCCTAACAAAAATTGCATATGTTATGTCCACTAGCAGAAGCCCACCACCAGTCAGAAACAAATTAAGTCTCGACTCCCGAATCGTACCTACCATTATTCCATGACTGCTCACCTAATAATACCTTCAGCAAGTGGCCTCAGGCTATGTGAATCATCCTGTCTGCCACAAAACAGTGCCATTCTGGTCAATGGGTGGTTCCCGTCTTATTGTATTCTCTGGGCTCATAATAGTAATCCCTTAGCTCACTGATCCCTAGAGACAGCACACCCCTGATGGCATATAGTACATCCCATACATAATCCCTCTATATACCCCATAGCTAAACTTAAGAAGTATTGTGCTCGCTCCTTCATCAGAAGATGCCAGGGGATGCTTGTTCCGCTGATTACATTGTCTCTTACACAATGTAAGATTTCCCTGCGGCCATATACCTTACATGTACAAATATAATTTGATTTCACAGTACTCCCTCAGAAAAGTGAGAGTCATTGTCGCTAAAACTACCCTCACCAAAGAGTCAGGCAGTGTTTTAGCGACAATGACTCTCACTTTTCTGTGTGTGTACACCTCTCTGCATTCGCAATAAAATTTAGCTGATGTAATTATAGCCGACAACACTGTGTACCCAGCTACATTATGTAATTTTATCAACCTTGCGATGATTATAATATAGAGTTTTGTTTCACAATTACGATTTATACTTCATGTCCTGTACCTATCTTTGGTGCAGAGGTAATCAGCCCATGATGAAGGAGCGAGCACAATACTTCTTAAGTTTAGCTATGGGGTATATAGAGGGATTATGTATGGGATGTACTACATGCCATTGTCCTTTAAAGAATCAGTGTTACCTAAAATTTATCACAAAAATAGCTATGATGAAAGATGCTATATATCTCCTGTGTAATATGAATATTGTATGTTATTAATAATAAGGCTGCAAATGTAATTTGCAACGTATGCATGGTATATATCACCCCGTACTTAGCCCCCCCATGGGTGATTTAGGAGACCATTGCCACACAAGTCCCTTGCCTCACCAACGTGAACCTTATCACAACCTTACAACACAAGCACTCTTACTAAACCTAACAATTACCATGTTATATCTTAAGCACTGTGTGCCACTGTGCACAACAGGATCTTATTAAAATCTGGCAGGCATTTGGCAATTCCATAGTCACTTGAGTGTAATATGAGTGTCTACATCTACGTCATCCGGGTATAGGGCTTGCTTGGAGGCATCGTTATTTAACAAAAGGGTTATTAATGCATAATTTTCATTTTACTCCATTAAGCCTCGTATCCCCTCGAGGAGCTTTAATTCCTACAAATGTCAATTATTCCCTCCAGACAGAAGATGGACACAGGAGATTCTCCAGAATAGTCAATGTTCCCAGTGACTTGTTCAATGGTGATGTGTATTTCCCGGGTTTTATCCGTGCAAATAACCAGCATTTCTACAAGTAGAATGAAGACCTGTATTTCTCGAGTTTCACTACAAGAAATGACACGGAATCTGACGCAATACCATTTCCAAAAACGTTCTGAAATTCTTGAGTTTTGACATGAGAATGACACGATATCCGCTTGATATTGCATTTGCGGAGTTGTCTCGCTCTGTCCAGGTACCCATATGCATGTTATAATTACCCTCTGCCTTACACGGAGCCACACATACCATGGGCAGTACGAATTACGCTGTGGAAATGGGTGTTACTACTGGGCACTGTACTACAGTTTATAACTCACAAGAACCCTTATCTGCCGACTTTGGTAATATTGGTACAGCCATGAATGAGCCGGATGAAAAGCCACCACAACCTAATGAAGTTTGCCCTTTTCTATAATGACAATATTTGAGCAGCCAGAGGGGGAGCTCTGTCCAGGGGAAATGAGTCCCCCAACCCAGAGAAAGCGTTCAGGCAGGAGCTAGCTCTTGACCGGAATGGTGTTTTGGGATGAATGCGATACCTGGCATAGCCTAGAGCGATTTATTGGGTAGTAGTCCCAGACGTGAAATGATTTGGGGGTCGGGACTTTGTGCCTTCTGACTGTTGGCGGTCTGGTATTGGTAGATAGAAGGGTAAGGAAGGTCATGCCATGGCAGGGGACTAAGGTGTAGAGGGAGAATATTAGGAAAAAACACACGTTGAAACAGTAAGATGATAAGGAAAATATTGCATGTTTCTGAATAAGTAGAATTCAAGTTCAAGTTTTAACAATTTATTAATCAACAATCAACAGTAAAATTCACGTGTACAAAAAGCCATTGTGATGTCATTATACATTATTATATTGAAACATCTCAGCTATTTCATAATGAGATGGTAGTAGGTCCCTTGACAAAGTTGTGTTTCACTATGACAAACTGATAACTGCTTCTTAGAAAACTAGTTTATGTCAGCATACTTGAAGTACTTGTCATATAAAGACAGTACCTAATCATTAACAAATCTGACTCGGTTTATAGAGTTTGAGGCCATGAAAAAGCCCACCTAGACACAATACTATAGTAATTCCAACCTGCAATATATCACATTCACCCATACAGGAGGCAACATCAAGCCCCTTTATACAATATATGAATTGTAAAGAAATGAGAAAGATATGCATTGCTGAGGAAAAGTAAGATATGACGCTCCTAAATAATGTGTTTTGCACACCATGCTTTAATGTGCTATGTTCTTTGTCGTCATGATGCTTAAATACAGCATTGGTGAGCCTTCTCACCAGGGATGCATTCATGCACCAGGCCGACCATACAAGGTGCAGACACTCCCGAAGGGTGAGTATGAATATGATGAAGGGCATAGCACATTACAGCAATGTCTGCCCCTTACAGGGCTATTTTATATTGAACAGGCTTCAGCCCTGCACAGACAGAGAGGAAGTGAAAAGTCGTTCCTAATACACCCTAATGCCGTCGTCAGGTGATGTCTAAAGTAGTAGATGGCTTCATCTTCAAAGCAATGTGTAAGCCATTTTTCATCTCATAGACTTCCAGGCACTCTCCGCGGTCTGAATTGAGGACAGTGAGACTTGTGCATACTGACTGAAATCGATGTCTTAGATCTATGTCGTTGAAACAGGGAGGGGATGAGAGGTGGAGACGGAGAGAAGATTTTGGTGTGCATGGCCATTTTAGTTTTAATATGAGACGTGTTTGTTTTTCAAGGAACCAGTTGCTTCCTATCGTATCGTATCGGTACAAGTTTTGGCCACCATAGGGCGCCGAAATATCAAAGGATAGTGAAGAGATAAAAGATGCTCTAATTTATGTAGAATAAAGATATCGCACATTTGGTGCAACATCATATATATGGAGTGCCAAAGGAACACTTACTCTGCAATCTGATAAATATGAAACTTTCATTCCCATGGATATCACATATTACGCTATACAATATATCTAGAGCTTATCTGTAATTTTCAGTTATACTTATCAAGTCAATTTTGGGAAGTGACTATCAAAGAGTCTTTTAGTAGGGTGGCTTGTGGAATTTGTGAAAGAGCTTAGCCACCAATCAGGAACTATTAGGGACATGTTGGACATCAAGAAAAGCTTTGGTTGCAATCTGGGAATGTAGGTAGGTCGCTGTGGTGGCCATCTTTGTCCTCAATATAATTGAACTAGAGAAAATATATTGAATGGCCCATTATGGATACTAGAATGCATCCAAATTCGTTGTAATTGCTGGGAATTGTAGACAATAATCATGTTATCTCAATAAACATCATGATCAACGGGTCAATGTTTCCTGTCAAGGTCATTTGAAGGTCAGATCTCAAAAGTTAAGTCCTAAATCAAGCATTTTCCATATTCACTGGCTTAGAATATGTAAAAGGTATTCACTACTGGTTCAACATTTTCAATAGAAAATGTCTTTACATCATGGATATGATATTCCATCTGATCAGATACGATCTCAATGTGATATGTTGCCATTAGGGAACGTTCACAAATGACGTCACCTGCTAGGGGGTGGGTGGGTCTTTGGATTTAGTGACAAAAAGTGACATGGGGGTAGGGGGGTGTCAAGGTCTGTGTGACATCACCTTTTCAAGTCCAGACATAATTATGAATAAAAACAACAGTATAGAGCATATATAAGAATGAGATGAAAATGACTAATTGGTCTAAGGGAATTCCACTGATATTGTGCCTATTATAACTGATGTCAATGTGACAGTATCTCTGCTATCTAAGGGAGTGCTCATTTTTTAACAACAGGGGGGGGTGGTGGATTTGGGGGGGGGTAAAAAATTTGGACCCCTTGACCGGGGGGGGGGGGTAAAAAATTTAGACCCCTCTTGGGGGGGGGGGTGAAAAAAATTCAACCTGTTTTGAGGGGAAAAGCTAGCGCGTTACTATGCTACAAAGGGGCGCGAACGCGCGCGATTTTTGGCCTGCCGGGGGGGGGGGGGAAATTTCGACCCCTCTAGCTGGGGGCTGAAAAAATTTCGCGCGCTCCGCGGCGAAATCTCACCACCCCCCCCCCTGTTGTTAAAAAATGAGCACTCCCTAACTAGAATAGCAACTAATTGGCCATTGTCACACGGTTCAGAAAGTGATTGAGACTAGTACCACTCCTCAATGTATGTCTATGCTACAATAGGACATATATATCACAGGGGAATTTAGAGGCTATCCAGGTTTTAGTACATCTACATTTATGAAGGATTACCTTAAATTTCCACTTAGAGGCCATAATTAATAGTCAGTGTGACACATGGGATCAACCTTGGCCAAGTCAGGGGGCAGCTTATACACAATTTTTTGCTATCATAGTACAGTACTGAATTTGCCCTATCCTTTCAAAACCTGGTGCTTATATTTCCCAGCCTTATATCTGTCAGGCATGAATTATTGTCTGTGTAAGACTGTGCATTTAGAGGGTTCGCTAGCGGGGGGAAGGGGGGGGGTCTTCAAAAATAGTGACGTCTTTCTTAGGGGGGTTATTGCTGGTAGGTGACAAAAGGTGACAAAAGGTGACAAGGGGGTGGGGGGGGTCCTGAAAAAGGCCCAAAAAAAGGTGACGTCATTTGTGAATGTTCCCTTAGAACTTGCAGAACACAGCTTATGAATATTCTCCAAAATGTATAGATTCTTTTTAGTATGAATGTATTGCTTACAGCTACCCACATATCAATTGAATTTAGTATGGGAATTAATGTCAATTCTGCCATCTATATATATAATTATAATGAGATTGCATTAACAGGCTGCCTGGAAATACAGGCCAGGCTGTATACCTGGTCCCGTCCGCCACTTGATTAGCAGCTGCCATTCTAACAGTTTATTTGTTTTGAAGCATATATGTTTTTTTTCAATAAAATCTGCACCGCTGGTTTGAGTCTCAAGACTGTATTACCATTAGTTCTTTTGAAAGTCACCAAGTTTGAATAGTATACATTGATAACATTAAGCGCGCTGATAGAGAGCTGATTTGATATTTAAATTTATGTATTTAAATGAAAATATGTATTGTGACCTGTTTTGGTAGGTTTTGACCTTAGGGGTGAAGGTCATCTGAGGAGTAGTTGAAGTTGGATTATTGCATTTGACGTGAGTGGTTTTGGGCTTGATTAGAAATGTTGTTAGATGCTTGAAACCCCTATTCTATCAACAGAGGTGGGTCACAAACCATTAAGTGTACTTTAGCCTTAGGAAATAGCTCAAGGTCCAATAATTTGTTAACCCTACAGCCTCCCTAGTCATTCCCTCTGAAATTCAAAACAAATTTAGGTAGCTTCAATGGAATTCATACAGAATATACCTGTTGATTAAATGTATACTATTTGGAAAATATTGGTAGGCAGTACTCTGCAAGTTCCCATGGCAACATATGATATCCTCATCAGATGGAATAGGGAATAGGATGGAGTAGGATGTAAGGAAACATTGTATTACAAATTTAGAGCCAGCAGGGGAAATCCTTTATGTATCATAGGCCACTGAATATTGAAATTCACTTTGTTGAGGACAAAGATGGCCGCCACTGCTACCTGCCTCCATTCCCAGATTGCCACAAAAGCTTTTTTAATGGCAAACATGTCCCTAATGATACCTGATTGGTGGCTTAGCTCTTTCATAGATTTCCACCCCCCCCCCCCACCTGTATGTGTCATAAGAAACCCTACTATTTGGACAAAGATTAGGAAGTATTGATATGTACAATGCAATTAGATATAGCTTCATAGAGACATCAGTGACTATAGCAACCAGGGTACCAGGGTTGTATGGTCATTGCCGATAGGGTGGTAGCCCAGTGGGCACAACACCTTGATTCAACGTTGACAACTGGTTGATATAGGGTTGCAGGGTAGATCAACCTGTTTTCAACATTGATGCAATATTGCAATTTCAATGTTGTCAACAAACACCTGTTTCAACATTAATACAATGTTTGGATATCAACCTTGAATCAACCATGGGTTTTCCCACCTTTCCCACTAGGTGCCTCCACAACCTACTCCTTAGCATTTCTATCTCCATGCTACATCAATTTTCCCTAATTGTAAGCTCTTATTTTCTCATCAATGTATACAATTGATCAAAATATTATTCAATTCATCAACAATTATGGTGTGTGCATTTGGTTGACATTTGGAATTAAATGACAAGAATACATGCATGGTTTCAGTAAGACACCCTTTATGTTGCTAAGAATAATAGATAAAGCCTCAGTCATGACCAGGTCAGTTTGAAATGGATGTGAACGCCTCTTAGTGTGATCATCAGAGGTCATTCATGTACCCCTCCCTAGATGGTGCCAGAATTAGCATTTAATCTTGGAGAAATGGAGCAGGGGGAGATGTAATGAATATATATAAATTGAAGGAATGAGTCTACATAAGAATACTGTATCTGATTGCTGAATCTCAAATTATGCACCAGCAGTGAATATCAAATCAATGTAAATCATTTAATTATGTTTATTTGTTGTTGATTCACAATGGCCATATCAATGTTGAATCACTGATGAATGATCAATGTTGATGACCTCATCAATATCAACAAAATGACAACCCTGTATCAACTGTTGATATTCTGTCGCTACACACATTGAATCAACATTGAATCAACTGAAGTTTGCCCACTGGGAGGAGGCAGTGCCTGAGAGACAGGGGGAATATGGAATGAGAATGATGAGAAATAAGTTCATTCACTTCACACCAAATAGATGTTTTGAGGCACCAAAAATGTTGGTTATTCAAAGTTATTCAAAGACCCAGACACATTCATGGGACAGGCGGACCCTGTGGGTAATTATTGTCCTGAAAAAGAGTTGCAAACAGGAAGAGGACTGCGGATGGCGCTTTGTATTCTAATAGGAACCCGTCTGTTACTCAATATATCTTAGGCTGTTTATCCTGTTGAGGACTTTTTTTCCGTTCCCCCCATTTTGCCTTAGTCCAAGATTTTTCAGTCAAATGCAGAATTCAATAAAACAACAACACATTTCATGTTGTCGCCTGAATTTGAAGCTATTACCATCTTTTTACATCATTCATTTAAAATATCCCAAGGGAATTTTCGAAACAAATGCAGAACCATTGATTATTGTTCATGTTTTGCTCGAAATAAAAAGGATGCAATTCTAATCCTCAATGAATTGGAAAAAAATCATATTCTTATCAGGTTCGTTTTTCTAACAGAAGTATATTTTCTTGAGATTATTCAATAGATCATGATATTTTGGTTTTCCCAAATGAGGGGTGCTGTAGACTATTTGCATATTATGTAGGACCAAGGTGCCGATCCCTTCATGCCTACCCTGAGTGATAGATAACTTCCTGGAAGTTCCTCATACAATCTGGTACATACCTAACCACAGCTCTATAGGTTAAATTGGTGTAGATATAGGTCAGATTCGATGAAAAGAAAATTTGTGTTGAAATCAAACTATTGATATGAAACTAGGTATATCAAAAGAAGTTATGGCTATTCCTGCTTAAAAACAATCTTCTGAAACCAAAAAATCTCTTAGGCCACTGACGTCAATTGGACCTTGTTCCTACCAAGACTTTTATAAAATCTAGAACCTAAAAAATTATGAATGTAAAAAATGACAAAATGACAAGGAAATCCTCAAAATTGGGTAAAAAAGCTAGTATTAAACCTTTTCTGAAGCTAGGGTCAGGTTGCCTATAGCACCTCTTTATTCTATTTGACCTAATGATGAAGGATGTTCTATGGCTCCCGCGTAATATGGTTATTCTATTCACTCATGTGATTAACCTTGAGGTGCCCCGTGAGAAAACAGCTGCAAATGTCATTTCCACAGCACTCTATGCGTGGTACCATATATATCCCTGGGGCTGCATTCCCGGCCACCAATGTATCACATCCCACCAACCTTCCTGACATAGCCTGACCTCAATGTGTCCCCAGTTTGTAATAGACTTAAACTGGTTACTGTAAAAAAGATATATCTACCCTTCTCACGACCACAGATGACCCCTAGTATCCCCCTGCTGGGTAGTTCAAGAGACCATTGACACTCAAGTCCCTTGACTCATCAGCGTAAATCGTCTTGCACCCAGGCATAGGCACACTTACCAAATTCAATATTAACCATGTATCCTAAGCACCTAGCACATATTTGTTTATTACAAGTATACTTCTATCTCCTTCGGTGCGTCAAGGGGTGGGTTTCAGCCAAATTGAAGAGGACACATTGTTCACAAAAGCATCCCTTATCCTCAGGAATGTGGAATGGTCTCTTCTAATCTGGCAGATGGTTGGGAATTCCATAGTCACATGAGTACAATAATTATAAGCATGTCAATTTATGTTCAGCACGCCTATTCACAATATAGAAATATAGGGCTTAGAGGCATCGTTTCACTACCAACACCAATCAGTGTGTCGCTCAGACAAGATATAACCCTGGGTGATCAGTAGGAGAAATAGCCACCTCATCAGGATGTTAGTGACTTTATAAGGCATATGCAGCTTTACATCCTGGTTTGATCCAGATAACTTTTATAGGCAGCTAGAACTTTGTGTTTACTATACTATGGCAATATACCTGGATAAAACATAATGGATAGTTTGCAGTGTTGGTAATAGGAAACATTCATTAGTGACCTTACCAGGAAAGACCAGGAAAGACTGAGGTCACAATCGATAAGGAGGTAATGGCAGACAGACAGAAGAAACGGCAAGACATTGCTAAAGTGAAAGGGAACAGCATGTGAAAGTGGACTAGTGGAAAGAGAATGATGACAATGTTTTATGTCCTTCACACTCAATACATAATCATTTTAAGTAAACAAAGACCTTCACTCATTCAGAGAGCTAGATAGTTTTCATGGGGGTGTTGAACCTGCATGTGGATATTTGTCGAAGACCTGAAAAGGAGCTGCAAGGATGGATTTCTGATGCAGCTTTGCCTTCTGGTGCCAACATGGTTTCTCACTCAATATATCCATGACCATTAGTGGCAAGTGTGGTCTTTTCTCAGTTACTTCCAACTTGTTTCCATATTTCCATAATTCAACTTTCCAAGTCTAATGTAGCATATTTCCATAATGGTGCAGGAAGTGGAATACTTCATGTTGGTTCCCAAATCCATTAACACCTTTTTACATCATTTATCTAAACTATCTCCCTGTGAATTTTCTCAATAATGCTCTCCTCGAAACAACACTCTACTCCTCGCTTGAAGGCTTACTTGGCATACAACGTTTACACATGACTAGAATCCATTGGAACAGTGGAAAGGGAAACAGCCTACTGGTTTTGTCTCAAACAATCAACGTCTTAGCTCTGTTGAAAATAGGAGCTTACTATACAACTGCTGAAAATGTGGATACATTACGTTCAGACTTAGCTAAGAGGATTATAATTATACCTTACCCCCTAGCACACCTAATCATGAGTCAGTGTTGTAATCCTAGTGTTCAATTGAACACATTTACCTTTGGCTATATATTATGTGGTGAAGTATTATATTTTCTCTTGATAAGATATCTGTGATGGTGGTTCTCTCCCTCTTATTTATGCGTGGTTGGATATCTCTGTCTTTATGTCTCTGTATTTGCCTGGACTGGTTATACATGGCTCTCATTCATCTAAAGTTTGTGGAGGTTCTCCCACAACATTGATAACTACAGTGGTATTCAGTATTGCAGGCCTTAATTATAGTAACTAGATTGCATTGTGATTATGAATGCAGAAGGGTGTGCTATGGAATCAAATTAGAATTGTAGATGTTAAGTATATGACTACAGGGGAATCTTACATTGTGTGAGAGAGATTTTCATTACTAGAACAAGCATCCGCGGCATCCTGTCAGCAAGTAGCTAGCATAATAGTCCAAAGCACTACTTCTTCGGTTTCTCTTTCCTAATCTAAAACATTATCTTCAATTAAGTAGAGATTACATATGATAATTCATCACCTAGCATGGTCTGAAACATCGTTGACATGAATTATATGATCACTACAATTATAAAAGTTGAAATGTAAATTGTTACACGGCTCTAGTGCAAACTGATGAGACCATGAAGGTGATAACTAATGCCAGGGAAAATAAACGATTTCAAATAAGTAGGTACTAGTCATTTCTATGCCTACGTATCCCCTGTGTTTCATGGGCTATCGGTCAAACTGCTCAGGATGTATATATGCTCAGTTCAAATCTGACAAGTGTTTGGGTGCGGTATTAGTTTTCCTCTTCTTGTTTAGATATAGGGTTTTTACATTGGAAGTTCAAAAACGGTGGATGTTATAAGGCTCAGTCTCATGAGTTTGTAACATTTCAAACGTCTTTGACCGGTGCCGTCTTTGACCGGAGCCGTCTTTGACCGGAGCCGTCTTTGACCGGGTATGTGATTAAAATGAAGAAAAAAGTAGTGTATAGTAAAGAAATAGGTAAATATTTTGTATAATATGTTATAACACATCATTTCTAGGCATTATCTAAAATTGATATATTTCATATATTTATGTTACTGGCTCAGTCTCATGAGTTTGTAACAGTTGAAACGTCTTTGACTGGCATCGTCTTTGACCTGTGACGTCTTTGACCTGCTGAAGAAAAAAAGCCCAAAAGGAACCCTTAATATGTGCATTAAAATATATTTTTTGAATTGGGTAAAACAACCATAGACTGTTTATTACATGAAGAAGTTGAAGCTTAAATTTCTTTACTATATAATACTTTTTTCTTCATTTTAATCACATACCCGGTCAAAGACGCCACTGGTCAAAGACGCCACCGGTCAAAGACGCCACCGGTCAAAGACGCCACCGGTCAAAGACGTTTGAAATGTTACAAACTCATGAGACTGAGCCCTAAATCCACATAGAGCCTCAGCCCTAAAGTCTGTTCCCCTGAGCTGTTTCCATCCCAACCAATGCCAATCATTGTCTTGCTCTTGTTTGGAATGGCTGTAGTCACTCGTGTTCCCTTGCACTGCATACTAGGCAGTCCAAAGCATATTTCTACCATTGAGCACCAGAAGGTAGTTTAAGGATCAGAAGGAATTCACCATTATCTTTTTGTACATTCCTTTCCAAAGGTTTTGATAATGCACTTGGTCAACAATAAAGAATAGGAATGGCACATTTTCTCCTAAAGTGACTGTTCTTCTGTCACACAAAGACTTGTCAGTATTTCAGGCATTAACACTGTAACACACTAAAATTATAAAGCACTCCTTCCAAGAAAGAAACACATTGTCTTACTGGCCCTGTCATAATTATCTGACTCGGTTCAGGCCATTATAGGGTCCATATAATTTTATTACAAAAATGTGCATCACTTCTAGAAAATTCAATATAATATATATATGTTCATTCATACAGGAAACTGCCTCGAGCCGCCTGAGCCATTATAGCCATTAGTGGAGAAAACAGCTGGATAGGAATCTCCTACTGGGTCCAATTGTGTCTGTGTAGCAGTCTAAGTCGCTTAGCTCTTTTGCAACCGACACAGTGCTTTAATGTGCTTTGCCCTGTACCACCATCATGCATTAATGTAGCCGTGGCAAGACTACCGACCAGGATGGAATTCACACATCATGCCGACCCTACACGTTGAGGTACTGAAAAAGGGTCGTTGTGGCGATGAAGGACCTAGCACATTGAAGCAATGTGCGATCGTCAAAGGATAAATCTCTATATTCAATCATCTCCAGCACTGTGCAGACAGCTTCTCAGATGGAAAGTGAAAGTTATTCCTAATACCTCCTAATATCTACATCAGGCGATGTCTAAAGTAGCAAATGGCTCTTTATAGTGTATTTAGCTTCATGACAATGTGAAAGCCATAATAAAGCTCCTAGACTTGAGCACTCTGTTCCGTCTGAGAATGGGAAGAGTATTATATTATGGATGTAATTAGGAATTTTTGCACTTTAAATGACCTGAATGTCTCCGATGTATATATGATGAGAGGGAGAGGAACACGAAGAGTAGCCTCCCAATAATAAGATATATATGTTTGTTCCTACAAGCTATATGGTTTTATACATGGATCATGAATTACTGTCTATCCCTCCTTGTTGGATGTAGGAAACATGTGTACACTAATGACCTCATATAGGTCCATGTATACCTCAATATCGCAGCCACTTGAAAAAATTACTAAATGCATGAATTGTCACAAATGAATGCTTTGTTGTAATCATATTGACTGTAAATATTTTGTTGTAGTCAGAAATCCAGGACTATTTGCTGTATGCGATTTCTGTCCTGTAAATCAGATTAACAGCAATGTCGCTGTAAATTTACAGCACATTATCTGTAGATTTCTACCACACTAGTAGCACTATATCATTTTATGTGACACTTTTTTTACACACTATATCTTGGGGGGTAAATTAAAAACCCTGAGTGTCGACACATGGCAACTTATAAATGTGTGATATAAACTTCACCAGGTTATTGTATAAAGTATTTTAAAATAGCAGAAATGTGAGAACATCAGCGAAAGTGCATAATAACTCATAATAGACACCACATCTGTGGGAAAATTAAAACGTTAAGTGCCTGGACTATGTAGTGCTGGTATCACATACAGTTCAGCTGGATAACAATTAAAACCATTACAATGTGAAATGTTTGTTATCCTATAAATGCAACTGAAGTAATTTGGTTTACATAGACATAGACATAGATCGAGAGGTTTGGACCAGCGGAAGGAGAATAGTGAGAGATAAGTTCATTCACTTCACGCTCAATACACATTTTGAGCAACCAAGAAAGTTTCAGTTGTTCAAAGAGCTACGTGATATTCGTGGGGTGTCGGCCCTGTGGATATTTGTTGAGAACTTGAAAAAGAGATGCATGGATGGAGAGGACTACTGATGGCATTTTGCCTTCTGGTTTTCACTCTTCCAGCACAGTCTCATATAAGACTCTGTCAAAATGCCTGGACAGCTTTTGTGGAAGAAGGGGCGAAAACGTTATTACTCTCATATCCGTATGTATACCTCACTCCCAGGATCTCTACCCAAAACAATTCCTTTGAAAATCCACAAATTATACCATAAAAAACATTGCCAATATTTCTCTCACTTTAAACAATAATTGTTCATACATTCCTTCATATATTTGAATCGAACCATACTTCTATAAATACATATCTCAAAAGCATGTGGCACAGGCAAGTTGTCAGGGTGATCTGAGGCCCTTTGGCAGAGCAGGAAGTAGTGCCAGTAAAAGACAATCGAAGAATCTGTTGGGAGATTGGATCTAACTCAATATAGCCGTGGCCGTTAGTGGCAAGTATGGCCTTTTCTTTTTACATGTCTCCCCTTTTTTCCATTTTTCTCCTTATCCAAATTTCCAAGTCAGATGTAGCCTTTATTCATTATGGTGAACAAAAAGAGACGTTTCGTATTGGTTCCTGATGCCATTAACTACGGTGGCCGACAAGGCTCAGGCCCAAAAAAACACTGTTATGAAAAAAAAAAAAAAATTCACCTTAAAAAACAGGCGAAAAAAAAAAATTTAATTTTTTTTCACAAATATTTTTTTTTTTCATTTTTGAAAAACATGAAAAAAACTTGCTGTCAACTGTCAAGTACGAAAATTGGCGCTGTCAACTGTCAATTTCCGCCATACCGCCCTGCGCCATGTATACTTTGTTATACAGCCTCCCATTGGTCCGGGGGCGGTACTACTTTTTCTTCATATTAAACGAACGCACTGTCCTCAAGTTAAACAATACCCAGGGTATGCCATTCCTTCTGCAGTAGAGCACGCGGTAAGTCACAATTTGTTCATACTCCTTCTTGTACTGTACGCTATGTAATACAATACTATGTGAAATGTCTCATGTTTACTGTATTGTACGGTGTTCTGCCACGTTAAATATACATGACGGTATAGTGAGCAGGCATTATACGTGCAATAACGCATACCGCCCGATACCGCGCCGACCTGCTGCCATCTGGCGGTTTATTTCCGTACCATAACGTTTCACGCTAGGCGGCGACACATCCCTATTCTACTTCCGGTCAAAACAAGGTAAGTCTTCACGTACGGTCTTTCTGCATTGTTTTATTGTATTACAGATGAAATAAGCTAGAATAAAACGGATAAAGTGTAGAATATGGCTCAACTACATCGTTACTATCTACTGTATTAAGTACAAAGCATGTCTTAGCTCTAAATTAATCGTGTGGCCACTTTCCGAGCGCACGCCTTGGTGGATAATAAACAGGACGTCGACAATAAACAGGATGGTGATAATAAACAGGACGGCAATATTAAACAGGACACTCATACGAATCATGTGAATATTCCACAATGTGACGCAAATATTTTCATATTGCAGATGTCTCTTCCATATGAAACCCCGTTAATTGCCCCACAGTCAGGCTGCACCCAGCAAGAGCTGGACGACTGGGTTGCGAGAGTCAAACCTCACTCCCAGCACTTACTCCCCGCAGACCGCATCATTTATGACGATACAAGGCACAGGGCCAATTCCAAAAGATACTACTCGAAGAAGTTTAAAAAGGGTCCTGCGGCAGCAGCAGAAGCCAGAGAATACCACAAAAAGCAGGCAGCAGTACGTACAACCATTATGGCAATTATTATGCGTTTGTATCTCTTCTTTGGGGCTTTTCGTTTTAAAATGTGGACAACTTTATCTGATATATAAAAATGTGCTGCAACATACCCTGCAACTTTCTATTACACTTGAATAACACAGATTGTTATAATCAAATTTTATTGATATCAATCCTTTATCATAATGATTTTTTAACATATTTTGAGAATGGAGGGATATTAAATGAAAAAATGTGTGCCAAAGAAGAAATTCAAAAGGTTTAAAACGTGCCAAACACACCCCGCTTTGGGGAACCTTTTAAGCTATAGCATTTTTTCACCAAAGCTTTTTCATATGTAAATTATGCATCCTATCCCTCATACCCACACAGTAGGGCTGTCCCCCCATCCAAATATTTTTTAAACCCAAATGAGCCAATATCCTGGGTGACTTTAGGTGACGTTTAAACTGGGAAAGAAACAACTTCAAATGCATACATATAATTTTTTGTTTCATGCCAGTGGAAGAAATTAACTCCCTTTACAATATATTCAATTTAACCCTATTTTTTGGTACATTATTTATCCACAGAAATACCGGCCGCTACCAGGGAGCGATGCGTGGGCTCACGCCCAGGATCTCAACAATAGGCTGCATAGGCAGTACCGGGCTGAGGCTGCGGCGCAGCAAGTGCAGAGCATTGCAGGACCCTCCACCCCGTCAGATGTTGAGCAAGGTAAGCCTTATTGTTTCTACTATATTCCAGTCATTACGCTGTGCACGCTACGTTGGGAAAAGTAAATCATACAGTACACATGTAACGCATCCTTTACCCATGTACTTCGTTGTACACAGCAGGTAGGGACGTATGTCCACTAAACAAGGCGTATATCGGACCACGGCTCGACCAAGTGTAAAGCACAGAGGGGTTTGGCCTGCCTTATATACCAGCAGGTCTGCCCAGCTTGCCACCCACCCACCTGGGGGTTGGCCCTCCCTCCTACTAGAGCAGCAGGGGGGGGGGGTTGTAAGTAAGGTTGTGTGTGTGTGTGTGAGACTCCCTCCCTCCCTCCCGCTGAGCTGCCGGTGGCAGTCAGTGTGGGAGGTGGGAGGGGGGTGAGAGGAGTTTACCTGTGGGTAGACTTGACTCAGTCCCTGCGGTGGGCAGTGGCCTATATGCAGGTATTGTATTTAAAGTATTCAATACTATTAAATAACACACTTTGGGGGAGTTTTTGTATTTTCCCAACCTTAGACATTGGTTTCGACAGTTGTCTCATCAGGAGCTTTGATGTGGAGTAAAGGTGACTTGAGGACACCAGGTGGCTCTGGTGTCCCTATGGGAGAGGTGTGTAGGGGCTCAGTCACATTTTAGTAGACTGAGGCCCGGTCTCCTCGGTATTCTGGAATATTTATTCCTAGAGTACCGCAGTGGGTGTCACATGATAGTATTAGGGCCATCATGTTGTAGTTGGGGGTGACAGCTTTTTTACTCTGTGCTTGGCCATGGATGCAGTGCTAAGTGATTACACTACTAAGTTATTCCTTAACCAGTAGTAATTTCCAATTTGGAAAAAATGCCGGTTAAAAAATTTTTAACGGGGCATTTTAACAGCACTCATCCATAAACACTATCCATAGTGTTCAAGCCACGTGGGGCAGTTGTACCTAGCCTGTGAATCCAGTTGAATTCAATCTTGAGCCTGAGCTGCTTAGCTCTTTTACTTTCTGGGTGGTCGTAGACATAGTCCAGAATGTAACACTTCATGTCACGTTCGACATTGTGTTCTGGTAGACCGAAGTGGTATTGCACATCTGTGTGCATATTCTCCTTCTGTGTGTCATATTTGTGCCTGTACAGCCTGGTCATCACAGGTTTCTGTGTCTGACCTACATATCTGATCTTGCATTTTTTGCATTCCAGACAGTATATGAGGTTAGAGCTCTTGCAGGTTATCTGGGTTTTGGTTTTAAAACTCAGTTTTGTGCCATATTTTTCAATGTGGCCTGATTTGTCCAGTAATTTACAATGGACGCAATCCTTGGTTTTGCAAACAGCCTTGATGGTTGGGTTGCTGTTTTTTTCAAAAGGGTTGTAAACCGTTTTGGCCCTTACAAGGGTGTCCCTGAGGTTTTTAGGCCTTTTGTAGCCGTGTGAGACTCCACGTCTGAACATGTTCTTGGTGGATTTTGATCGTCCCAAGATGTCCCAATTGTATTGGATTATCTCTTCCAGTGATCTCTCATGTAGTCTAAACGTGCTGATCATATACAGGGGGTCAACAGGTTTTGTAGACTTGTCCCTGACCTTTGGTTTCAAAAGGTCTTCCCGTGATTGTTGGTTGCATTTGAAAAGTGCTCTAGAGAGGAGCCATTTGGGGTACCCTCTCCGGCCAAACTCAATTATTTTTTGTTTGACGTGCCTTTCATAGTCTTCAGTTCTGGTGCAGATCCTTTTTAGTCTCAGGAACTGGCTGTAAGGGAGGCTCTCCTTACATTTGCTCGGGTGGGCTGAGTTGTACATCAAGTACCCGTGTGAGTCTGTAGGTTTACAGTACAAGTCAGTGTAAAGTTTGCCATTATGGTCTTTTATCACTGTTGTGTCCAGGAAGTTTGTTTCATGCCTGGAATGGTCGGATGTGAATTTTATGGTTCTGTGTCCATTGTTCATGTGGGTGAGCCACTCTTGGAGTGAGTCCTCCCCATGTTCCCAAACAAAGAATATATCATCAATGTAACGGAGCCAAACTGTTGGTTGTAGAGGAAAACTTTGTAAAAGTTTGTCCTCTAGTGTTGACATGAATAGGCAGGCATACGAGGGTGCCAGCCGGGTGCCCATTGCGGTGCCACCTACCTGTAGGTAGTTGACCCCATTGAACTGAAAATTGTTCATTCCCAGTACCATTTCTAACATTTCCACCAAACTCTCGTTTTTTGGATTCATAGAGGGAAGCCTGGATTCCTCCAGGATCTCTCTGATGGCATTGATACCATCCTCATTGGGGATATTGGTATACAGGGAGCTCACATCTAGTGAGCCCAAGATGGCACCTTCCCCTAGGGGTGGGAGCTCATCGATTTTGTTGATAAAATCTGTTGTGTCTTTGACATATGATTTTATTTTTGTCACCTCTGGTTTCAGAAAAATGTCTACAAACGCTGACATTTTTTCAGTGGGGCACCCATTAGCACTGACTATTGGGCGTCCCGGGGGTGGCAGTGTACCTTTGTGTATTTTCGGTAGAAAATATATCTGTGGTGTCCTGGGTTTTTCCTGTTTTAGGAGCCCAGCCACTTCAGGTGTGATTTCTTTGTTTTTTAACAGTTTGTCTACCACATCGTTTACCTCTGACTGAAAGGTCCCACTAGGGTCCTTTGTCAGTCTCTGATAGGTGTTCCTATCATTCAGTTGTCTGAAGGCCTCTTCTACATAGTCAGAGGTATTCATGATGACCAGGGCACCACCCTTGTCTGCTGGTTTGAATGTGAGGCTGTTGTTTCTAGCTAGGGCTTTAAGGGCCTTGCGCTGCTCGGGGGTTACATTTTGTTTAATGTAAATGGCCGTTTCACATCTACTCAGACATATTTCATTTATATTTATGAAGGTTTCTAGGTTGGCTGAACCCACTGGGGGTTTCCAATTGGATGGGGTTTTGAATTTTTTCAAATCCATCGTCCTAGAGAATGGTGCAGAGCAGTTTTCAGGGTACCTCCCCCTGTCTTTGCTCTCGCCTTTATCAAAAAACTGTTCAGTTCTCAGTTTTTTGTGAAAGGCGTCCAGTTCCCTTTTTAGGTCACCGGGGTCTGTTCTGTATTGGGTGGGACAGAACTTCAGTCCCTTCTCCAGCAGACTTTTTTCTGCTTCAGAGAGGGAGTAGCTAGAGAGGTTGACAACCCGGAGGTTGTCAGTGACGGGGGTGGTCGTATTTGGACCCGCCCTGTCACTTGTGATGTCAGTAAGTCCGCTTATCTCTACATTGTTAGTGGAAATAGAAGGACAAGTATCATAAGGTTCAATGTTTTTTAATAACAATTCAACCAAGGTATCAATGTTCACTTTGTCAGTGGTGCTATTGTCGGCCATAGGGGTAGAAATGTTAGTCACATTTGTGACAGGGGTGCAGTCAGAGTTCAGTTTCTGTTGTTCTCCTTCTGCTGGTGTTGGTACCCGTACTTGCGGGGGGCCTTGGAGGACCGGTTGGTCTCCTCCCCCCACTCGTGAAAAGGGGCCCTCTTACGGTTCCCTCCTCGGCCTCCTCGGCCTCCACGGCCTCTGGCGCGCTTACCACGCCGTTGGCCGCTGTATCCATCATCACTCGGCTCTGCCTCGTTGTTGGCAGACTGTGGTCTACCTTCGGCTGCCGAGGGTTCTTTCCTCTTGCGAGGGGGTTTGGCTGGGGCACTGTTGGGTGTGAAGACAAACTTCTCATAGATGCTCAACCCTGCCTTAGAGCCCCGGTTTTGTTCCTTGAAGGTACGACGTGTTTCACGTTTTATCCCTCTGGAGACATCCAACTCAGCTTTTGTCATGAGGTTGTCAGCCTCATTTTTGTCAGCCATTTTGGCCTTCACATTTGTTGTGTAGGCATCATAAGAGATAGCACTCTGTTCCAGAATGTCCGCTTTTTCCTGATAGAGGTATTTGCGGGCTGCAGTGCACATGTCCTTTGCAAATTGTTTGCGAAGTTTCATGGCTTCATCACGGAAAGGGCCAGCAGTATTGGCCCAAGCTGGTGGGGGGGTGTAACCCCACATCCAAGCCTCATAGCGGTCCCGTTCCAGGCACTGACCGTAGAAGTCATGGCGGGCCACATGCTTGGAGGCTTCCACAGCATTGTACCTGTGAGTCCTAAAGGAGCCCTGACAGGTGCGTGGGAGCTGATCAACATTGAAGGAGTTTTCTTCCTGTAAGAAAGAAAGAGAGAGAGACTCATTAGAATCAGTGTCATCATCAGAGTCATTTTCATTGTCACTAAATTGGTATGTAGAGATAGTGTGAGCGGGCCCAGCGGGAGTAGTTACTCCAGGTGGGGTTGCAGTTGGTACCCCCTCTGATTCTGGTGGGGTTTGGGAGGGTGGGGTGTCAGTGTGCACCTCCCCTGGTGTTGTAACCGAGGGAGGTGGAGTGGAGACCCGTGTAGAGGTCGTGACCTCTGCGCAGGTGGGGGTGGGTTCAGGGGGGAGGTTAGAGTCCCCCAGTCCCACTAGGTGTTTAAACCTATTCCCTTTGAGAGAAGCAGTTTGTTTTTTATCTCTGCTTCTCTGTATGGCTATATTAGTGCTTTTAATAGCGGTCTGCATTAAATTTATAATGGCAGGGTGGGTGTTTGGCAGAGAGCTACAGTTTGTGGTTCTCTGTTTTTTGTTAGGATTGTTTTGACCTGCGGAGTCACGCATGGGTGATTCCGTGACGGGCGCCGTGCCTCCCCCTGTATGCATGGTTGAGCATGAGGGTATTGGCTGGCCGACGGCGGGGATGCATGAGACCGTCCCGGGGCCAATCTGGCGGCGGGCTGTGGGGGTGTTTGCCTCCGACGGTGTCCCCGACGTATGTCGGCGTTTAGTTGGGCGGCCTCTCGGTGTCCTTTGTAAAGGACGCGGGGAGGCGGTACCATTTGTTTTAATAAAACTAGTAATGAGAGATTGGGTGCTTACCTCTCTCTCTGGCTCGTCCTCCGATGATTCTGCCTCGGGCTCGGAGTACGTGTAGGGCAGAGGGTTATCTGCGCGGCTGTCTGCCATTGTAAATGACTGACAATCGTGGCGGTATCTGTACGTTGACAGAGTAACCGGGCCTCCCTTCACTGTCTGTAAGACTGTGTTGTGGAGGTATCCTCGGTCTAAGGATAGAGCTGCGTGTGTTTGATAAACTGTAGGTAGGGACGTATGTCCACTAAACAAGGCGTATATCGGACCACGGCTCGACCAAGTGTAAAGCACAGAGGGGTTTGGCCTGCCTTATATACCAGCAGGTCTGCCCAGCTTGCCACCCACCCACCTGGGGGTTGGCCCTCCCTCCTACTAGAGCAGCAGGGGGGGGGGGTTGTAAGTAAGGTTGTGTGTGTGTGTGTGAGACTCCCTCCCTCCCTCCCGCTGAGCTGCCGGTGGCAGTCAGTGTGGGAGGTGGGAGGGGGGTGAGAGGAGTTTACCTGTGGGTAGACTTGACTCAGTCCCTGCGGTGGGCAGTGGCCTATATGCAGGTATTGTATTTAAAGTATTCAATACTATTAAATAACACACTTTGGGGGAGTTTTTGTATTTTCCCAACCTTAGACATTGGTTTCGACAGTTGTCTCATCAGGAGCTTTGATGTGGAGTAAAGGTGACTTGAGGACACCAGGTGGCTCTGGTGTCCCTATGGGAGAGGTGTGTAGGGGCTCAGTCACATTTTAGTAGACTGAGGCCCGGTCTCCTCGGTATTCTGGAATATTTATTCCTAGAGTACCGCAGTGGGTGTCACATGATAGTATTAGGGCCATCATGTTGTAGTTGGGGGTGACAGCTTTTTTACTCTGTGCTTGGCCATGGATGCAGTGCTAAGTGATTACACTACTAAGTTATTCCTTAACCAGTAGTAATTTCCAATTTGGAAAAAATGCCGGTTAAAAAATCGTTGTACACAGCAGACATACCGGTAGATTTACGGTAGGAGTAAACAAGGGAGGCATACATATTTAAACACGGGTGGGCTATACCTTTATCACATGGTTCAGTTGTCCCCCCAACAGATGCCTCCCATCACAAACTGTACAAGTAGTACGGTATATAATGGGCTTAATGTAGACAGGAGACATCCTTCAGTACCGGTATCCAGTGTCCTGTTTATTATCGGCTAAATGTACACCACATATGTAACACTTTTGATCTTTCCTTTTTCAAAACAGAGGGAGAGCCGGACAGCGAGCAGGAGGGGGGCGGGTCCACGGCAACTGCCAGCAGCCCTGTCACCCAGCGTGACTGTCAGGAGGACGAGGAGCACAGGGAGCAGGAGGGGGGCGGGTCCCCGGCCACTGCCACCAGCCCTGTCACTCGGTGGTCACTGGAGAACCCTCCGAGCTTCAACGATATCCCATCCGCTTCACACGGTGGGATTTTCCAGACATTGCACTGTAAGTACGGCAGAACAAAATCAAAATTCCCTATATATATCAGTATCATATAAAAAATTCTCTGCACGCTCTACATACGGGGTGGGAAACAGCTTTGGATAAAGGAATGGTGTATGAGATATTATCCCTACCTCCCACATCCTGTTCACAAAGCAACAAATTTTTCTTTCCCTCATTACAATGTAATTTATTTTATCTATAGCCGAGGTACACGTGGCACAACAGGACTCCCCCGCTGTTCACTCCACCCCTCTTCCCGGGCCCTGTCCCGACCTGTCTACCTTCTTTAGCCAGCAGTGCGCTGAAGGTACGTACACTACTCACTAGTACTACCATATCACTGTTGGCCATGCTGTTTAGCGTAGTCCTGTTACTTGTTGGCGGGAATAATACAGCAGGTATCCTTCCCTGTACCGTCGGCATGGCGTGTCCTGTTTGTTTTCGGGGAAGCATAGACACGATATATTCCTCTTTCCACCCAGTATAGCAGTAGTCCTGTTTATTGTCGGTAGTATGTAGACCAGAGTAATCCTTCAATATACCAGGAGCATGGCCCGTCCTGTTTATTATTGATGCTAGTTACACACAACAGATGCCTCCCATCACAAACTGTACAAGTAGTACGGTATATAATGGGCTTAATGTAGACAGGAGACATCCTTCAGTACCGGTATCCAGTGTCCTGTTTATTATCGGCTAAATGTACACCACATATGTAACACTTTTGATCTTTCCTTTTTCAAAACAGAGGGAGAGCCGGACAGCGAGCAGGAGGGGGGCGGGTCCCCGGCAACTGCCAGCAGCCCTGTCACCCAGCGTGACTGTCAGGAGGACGAGGAGCAGAGCGAGCAGGAGGTGGGCGGGTCCCCGGTCACTGCCACCAGCCCTGTCACGGAGGGTGACAGTCAGGAGGAACAGGAGGACAGGGAGCAGGAGGGGGGCGGGTCCCCGGCCACTGCCACCAGCCCTGTCACGGAGGGTGACAGTCAGGAGGAACAGGAGGACAGCGAGCAGGAGGGGGGCGGGTCCCAGGCCACTGCCACCAGCCCTGTGAGCCAGGGTCACACCGACCAGCAAGAGGGGGACACGGAGCAGGAGGAACGCGACACCCCCATGACAGCCAGCAGTCCTGGGTCCTCCTCTTCCTGTGTTTCTGAGCCGGGGACCCCGGACCCTGACTTTGTGCCAAGTCAACAGGACAACTCAAGCAGCTCTGAGGAGGAGGGGGCAGTGGGCACACGGTATGTATTGTTTTAACGCTTTGCTATACCGAAAATGTAGTATGTAATGTAGCAGACATGTAGTGTAATTCGTGATGCACATCTCAAGTGGTGTCCTGTACCAAGTCCTGTTTCCATGTAATGTCATCCTTTTCCTTTAGTATCTTCCTGTCCTTTCATTTCTATTTATTTTTAGTGCAAACCGTTTGTGTATTTTCTTTACAGAACGCGGAACGCGGAGGAGGAAATGCTGCGCACAGCAGCACTGTCGGTCATGATGAAGATACAGAGGCAGAATGAGGGGAAATAGAAGAATTTGTTAATTTATTGCGTTCGCTTTTATTAAGTAGCTCGGCCCAAAAGCCTAACATATTGTATATCCATATATTATTGATTTTGATGAAAGAATATCATTCAGACATGCATATACACTAATGACAATGACAATTCAGATACCATTGGGAACTTTATGTGGTATTTCAGAGGGGTTTGGTTTTATCCCAGGTGTGTCATGTACAAAAAGGCGCAGGGGTGCAGAGGACACAGGGGGGGGGGCCTCACTGACCCTCACCCACCGGGAGCTGCAGCAACGGGCTTGGGTAACCACTACAGAGGCGGTCTCTTTGAGGCTATATGTCATATTTTTTAATGTTGTGCGTCTGAATGCGGTAATATATACAGCATGTTTGTGATTTTCTATGATATCATCAGTATTTGGGTGATGCATTCCCATTCTCATGTAGTGTTCTACTGGGTATTTCACTCGCTGTGACTATTTAAAGTTAGGACATCTGGAAGGTTTTTCTCTTTTTGCAAAGAATTTGTTTAGGCAGTTCGTTTAACAGAATGCGTTTCTGGGGAGGTTTAGCGAACTTCCTGGGCAGTAGCGAGTTCGTTTGGGCATTTCGTTGAAAAGTCGTAAGCTATGCTTTTATATAGTGTTTCTAAACCAGTTTTGGCGAGTTCGTTAGAAGAGAAAAAGGAAATTCGCTGGCCATATTCAGTTCGCTGTATCCAAAAATGGTCTTTCCAAACGGTGAGTTAGGAAGACCTCAGTACCAGCCCCTAAGTTATGGATACGTGAATAAAATATTTATGAAGCACTACATTGTGATCATTTTAATGAAATAATGCTTTCTTTATCCCAATGTACTGTACTGAAATTTTGGAAAATAAAAATATATGCTAAATAAAAAGGGATTGAAATTTTTTTTTTTTACAAATTCTTTACATAGTCATTAGACAAACTCGTTGTGCAATATCTAAATGTTCTTAGGTTGTTCTCTGGTCCGTAGCAACTACCTGGGTAGGGGTGAATATACTACACTATACCCTGTATGACACACTGGTCACAGAATTTCTTATCTCAGCGATTTTACTACAGAACCGGATGTGTTATGCCCATGTGCAGGTGACTATATAAACCCCTGGTCCCCTGTACTTGTTCACAGTGTAAACATGGCAGCTGTACCAGTAGCAGGTGATATGTCAGAGGGCTCCTCAGAAGAGGATGTGTTCATGCCAAGGCAGTATAGGGGGCGCATCCATCCGTTTATGGAGTTTACGGAGGAAGCTTTCCGGCGTAGATACCGTATCTCCAAGGCGATAGGCCGCCGCCTCGTAGATGACCTTACAAATTACATCGACGTGATAGGAGAAGGCCAAGGCGGGGGGGTGCCAATAGAAGACCGGGTAAGTAAAAATAATTGTTTAAAAACAAATGTCTATGATTAAAATAAATGGTTATACATTGTATGGATACGATCCTCAAAATAGAAATATATTGTGCTATACTGAATATACAACACATGTTTATTATACTGTTGTCCAGTATTTAGGTATTGTATGTAGCCTATACATTAGTTATGAAATAAAATGGGGTGGCCCGTGTGACCTTCTATAATTTTTATGTTCCAGCTATGTCTTGCAATACGGTACTTTGCCACCGGCTCCAACTTTAGTCTCGTAGCTGATTATCAGGGGGTGAGCATTCCTACAGTCTCGCGCTCGGTGTCCCAAGTATCTGATTACTTTTACGAAAACTCGTTCAAGTATATTCATTGGCCCGAAATTGATGAGGAAAAAGAGGCTATTGCGGCAAGATTTCTCCAAGACTACGGCAAGCCCCGAGTGCTTGGGTGCATTGATGGGTCTCACATCGCGATCCGGAAACCCCACGACAATGAGGCTGCCTATATCAATAGGAAGGGATTTCACTCGATAAACGTTATGGTATGATATATAAAGACTATAACCGTATTGCTTTAACAATTACCATTTGTAAAATTTACCTACTCTTCATAAAAGATAGGGTTCCTAGCCCACAGTGGGTATATACTCCTACTGTGGGCAAATTAAAAAGTAAGTCGGTCTTGTTTTATAAACTGTGTGGCATTGGAATGTCAAGGAACAACGATTTTGCTTTCAGTTCGTTGGAGACTCTCTGATGAGGATCACCCATATAGACCCGTCTTTCCCCGGGTCCGTCCATGATGGTTATGTCTACAACGCGAGCTCAGTGAGAAGAGCCGCTGACGACAATGCCCTGGATCCTTACTTCCTCCTGGGGGATGGGGGGTAAATAGCAAAATTTTCCTCATTTATTCATTGATATATAAATAAATTGAAATTAACTAATGACAAGTCCACCCCTAAAATTTCCAGACTCAAAGTGAATGTGATCATACGTACATATTTTGTAACAATATTAAGGAAAGAATTAATTTCCTCTATTTAGATAGCATAATTAATTATCATTATGTTCTTTTTCATGAAGGTACGGATGCAAGCCCACACTCTTCACCCCTATAGAGGATCCCACGACAGTCGCGCAGGAAGACTACAATGATTGGCAAAGAGTAACAAGGAGTATCATTGAACGGTTAATAGGGCACTACAAGCAGAGGTGGAGGTGAGTTTCAATATGGCCCGAACATCATTAATGTAATTATACTTAGTATGTGTGGGGTAAAAAATGTTTATTATATTGCTAAAAAATTCCCTTTCACCCATGCTCCACTCGCAATAAGTAAACTATATAGCAAAGTACTCTAACTGTATGTATATGGTGTTGTTTAAGTATTTGTAAGGAATAAAATAATTTCCCTCCAATAAAAATATGACTTGTACATAGCCTTAAAAAAACTTTCCACTGATATGAGTATACTTTATTCCACAGGGTGACAGATAACCACGGAGGTTATATGTTTCATAAGCCAGACAAATGTGCGCGCATCATTATCGCCTGTGCCTGCCTGCACAATTTGTGCGAGCAGGCGGCACTTCCGGTTGAGGTAGACGGTGACGAGGACGGGTTCCATCTCCAAAATCCAGACTTCCAGGAGGACGAGGGGGATGATGTAGCGGATGCGGACAACTTACCTGGTCGCCGTGACCTGTACGTCCTCAACCACTTCTAAGGGACGGTTATGACGACAGCCACTGCATATATCGCTGTATGGCCACCTACAGCGTTTGATAGTAAATATTTTTGTAGCTGTCTAATTGGATGAATTAATAACTAGATATTATCCTGGTCATATGGTAATATAAAACTGTAAAAAAAGTGACTCCAACCTTATGCCTTACGGACATGTTGAAATAAAAAATGTTATCTCTATATATTGTCCTTGTGCTGAATTGATGGGTTTCATATACGGTGAATATAAGATATTACGCTATTTCATAATACATAATATAAGTGTGTCAGTGGTGTGGGTACAATATAGAATTTTTTTTCCCCTCTTTCAAATACCATCCTCAGTAAGAATTACATACCCATAACATCTATAATAATATGGCGAGGCGTCCTGACATACAGTCTGGGTACAAAATTTATACTTTTTCCCCTGGAATAATATCCAAACACCCAAAAGTTTTTTTCAGTTCATAACATAAAGATTACCAGTGCATGCAATATGATTTCAAATGTAATCTTCATATATAGTTCAACCATTTATAATGGCACCATACGTAAAGGTTTTGGGAAAAACATACTGCATGGGGCTCTTTTGTACTTTACCCAAACCATAATGTCTAATAAGCATGTTATTAACCATTAGGATGTAAGATTTGGGTACTTATATGGTGTTTAACAAAAATTTCACATATGAATAAAGGTTGATGTTTCTGTTCTATACAGACACCACTTTTTTCAACATAAACATTTGATCGTTAAACGTGCCCACAGAATAGACTACTTGGCAATGTACATCCCAAAGAACTGCACTGTATTACCGTTATTGCATAAATTGGATAAGAAAATAAACTCCCTACCTATAAAGCTACTCACACCCACCCTTACCCAACCTACCAGTATATACCCACGACGGGTGAATTAAAAGTAGCGCACACGTGCACAAATTTAATTTTTTCCTTTCGGACCAAAAAAATCCACTTACTACTGATGTGTTGTCCCCCGCCACAAGCGGTTATAACAGTGGGTTAACATTAACCGCAAAAACCGACCAAATTACATCAGTTACTAAATACATATTGACCCATAAGTAATAAAGCAAGGAACAATAGTAATGTTAAGCTGAAGCCAATTTTATTAACAGCACCCCGGACTACATTTCATAGTAAATGGATATATAACACGTCGTAAAATTAATAAGTATTCCATCCTTCAGTTATAGCCAGGTGATATTTAGATATATGCGCTGTGTTATCGTTGATCATTTACTCCGAATCAGATTTCATGTCTTTGCGGATGGTGGTGTAATCCATAAGAGAAGAGGGGTTCCAGCATCCTTTGACAGGCTGTATAGTCCCAGCAGGAGGCCTAGAATGGACGAGGGGTGTACCACACACTGCGGGTATGCCTGTGGTGGGAAAACCATTAATTAATTTTTACATAAATATAATGGAGACTGCGGAAAACAGGTAGGGTCATTGCGCTACACCTTTATATACCCCGGATAGCAATGTGCTGAACTCAGTTAATTGGAATTTTTCTCAATATTAATTTCTCTAGGTGCACCAGTAATTTCCTAATTAATTGGTACTTTGTGCTGTGTTCAGATGTATAGCCTTCTTTGTACCCTCATTTAACTAAATTAAGTGTAATGAAAATTATATTTAAACCTGTCCCGTTATTTCCTTAATGGTTTATAGTCTACAATAATTTATTATAAGAAAATAAATAGCCTCACCTGTCACAGCCTCGGGTCCCAAATAGTTGAGAGCCTCCTCCTCGTCCACATCGAGTTCCATGTATGAAGGAACAGGGGGAGCTCCCGTCTTGCTTCGCTCAAGGTACTTCCTGTACTGAATAACACAGAGAAAAACATATAGTTAGGAAAAACACTTTAGGTGAAAAAAACATTCCCCCCTTTGATTTAAATTAGTGGGAGGTGATAGCAATGAGGGGGGTTGATTGTTAAGTTGGGGGTGTTTATTAGTACAGCCTACCAAATTCTCCACTCCAGATCATACACCTATTTACCAAAACAGCGCTATAAGTAAAACATGGCAATCTGCTATATTAGGACCATAAGTGGTATGTGTAGCGAGTTTATTTCCATAATACATAAGCTTGAAACACGGGAATGGGATGTATGTCTTCATGTACCATATTTAGCAGCAACAAATTCGTTACAAAATCGTTACATACTCCCTTAATGGTAACCGAGTGTACGAGGGTCGAGGGGAACGATTTTCCGGATGGAAAAAAATATCTGTTTGAGGGAAATATTTACATAATAACAGGTCACTGTTAGTGTCCTTTTAACATATGTTGGTTTAAATTACCAGTACCTTTTCTTTGCTCTCGGAGCAAAATTTCCCAAGCTTTATTTCACATTCCTCCGCGCTCCTCACCACCGTGCTGTAGCGGTTCACATAATCTGTAAATGGTAGCAATATATTTATATATAGAGAAGAAAAAAAATAACATTATATTATGCTTAAAAGGCAATTTAACCAACAAGTATTAATAGGTTTGAAAACATAACATTACTTGAGAGACATTATTGATACACATTATAAGGATGCTCATGTAGTACCACAGATTACTTGCTTGTCATTCAAATATAATTGATAAATGGACTCAGTATGAAAATTATTAATTTTGCCTACATTCCCATATTTAAAAAATTCCTCACCCGCCACTTTCTGCCATGTTTTCTTCTTTATTCTGACACTTTGAGATGGGGTGGAGAATGAACCTTTCAGCAATTTCCTCTGGGCATTTGCCCCTCTTGCGAGGGCACACCTCTCCGCCATATTCCAATTTTTAGCCCTTTTCCTCTTACCCGTGGGTACACCATCGTCATGTTCTGTAAGTGACTTTTTACTCGCTTTCTCCACCTTCAACTTTGCCTCCGTGCGCCGACTGCGCCGGGAACCCTTTCGCTGCAAATTTCCATATGACTGAGTGTAAGTTGTAAACTATTTAAGACCCAGCGATAGCGTACAAAGCCCTAGTATTCACTAGTCTATTATTAGGGTAGGTGTGTAAATAATCCATCAAAGTGCCCAAATGGCATTCATCTGACCTCTGTAGGTAACCTTTATATTAAAACCAACAGCCGCAAACACTATGTACCCAAAAGTTCAGTACAGCATAGTGCAAGTGGTAGAGGTAGAATGTTGTCAAGTTCTTTCATAAATGCTTACCAACGCCATGAGCTAACATAAATTGATTGATTCACCACATACCAAAACACTGACACAATGACTCTTTGCGGCCCCAGGGCCCGTGAAGCTGGCCATGTGTTGGGTACTTCAAAACGAGAGAACGACACTAAATACCACATTATGCCCACATGCAGTATACCATGTGTGGGTACAGCAATATACCTAACAACAAAACACAACCTTTAAAGCATGTTTTACTAACCGGCATGTCCTGTAAGGTCGGGGCTGTGTACGGTATGGTAACGTGTGCTCCCACCAAGTGCCTGTAGTGTTGTGCCCTGTTCTAGCTAACTCGCCTAACAAGCATGCGCAGTACAAACCGGAAACGACGGCAGTAACCATATGGTATAGAAGCCTTTTCTCCAGATCAACGAGAAGGCAGCGAAAATGCCTACCAGTTTAAAGCCGCTTTAAATAAACTACTCTCATTCAACACTATAACGGGCACAGCGGCTCATTTATCTTATTCGCCAATCCCAATAATTGCCTTTTGAAAGTGCAAACTCATGTATAAAGTATAATGTGTGAGAGGTTGTGCGTTGGTGTATCCTAAGTATGGTTAAATAATTGTTGTTATAAATAAGTATCATAGCCAACATCAACATAAAACGTCCCTGTTTACGACAATAACTACACAAACCGGCCAAATATACCTCTCCTCATATACAAATCCCCTTTTCCCCTATTTAATGGTTACTACTATATTAACGGTGTAACCATATCATCATCACATAGAGGTGAAATTAAAATTTTAATATTGCTTATGAATGATGATGATAAATACGGAAGAGAATGCACTATTTACACGGATATGCATTATAACAATTGGATCCAGTGTGATAAAAACTTTATTATTACCAAGGTGAAGCTGGGTCAAAAGTTCATGCTCTATAGTCCCACAGAAAATTAATAGTAGGTGCTACTATCTGCTGTTTCCCACCATTCAACATACCCATACCACTCTCCCTGCTCCCGTTTGTATAGTATTATAGCAGTATCTGCATAAACAGCAATACCCCTTTCTCATTAGAGACTGTCAATAACAGGATCTGTACAGAAGGCATACGCTGTTGCATCTGGCATTCAATTGAAAAGACAATCTGTTATTAATGCAGCATTAATAACAAGAAATAAAAAATTATATCCCCAATACTGGCCATAATATTAATGTGCGCCCACCTCCTAATCTATTGATATGTCAGTGTATGGCACCGCGATACCACATCTCCCCAGCACTACCACAGGCCCTATGCCCCGTTGGTAATTATAAAGGTGAAACAAAATTGTGTTTGTTTCTTTCTTTTGTGGTGGGGGGGGCGCCCTATTATATTCTTTATAAAAAAAGGTGGAACCGGACAAAGTATAAACATTACAGGGGTTTTCCACACCTGTGCAACGGCATCGCTTAAACTGTCTCCATGAAAGGGCAAATAAAACATGCACCTTATGGTGCGCCATTTGGTGCGCTTAAAGATAGGAAATAACCAATCCACCTACCGTTTATATAAAAATTGTTATCGGGATATACAAATAACCATCATTTAATTGTAATTAATTAAAAGCTCCACACTGTATATAGTCCCATTAATATATAATAGAATGCGGGTATGTTGCCGGTGTATGAAATAATAACATTTTACAGATAAATACTTGCACTACCTGGTACACAGTAATTTGTGCATGCTCCTTTTTTTCAATCATTTATCTGTAAAGGGTTAATTTTTTTCTTTATTGCCCCTTATATTGTCATTATAAGGTATGCTTCCCCTAGCTGCGGGCTAACTTGTTACTGAGTATACTTCTCCTGCTTCATGCTCTATATAAAACATTCTTTACTAACTATTTCCACCAATTCTTCCATGACCTAATTATTTTTTCACGACTGTTGTATGAGCTCTGTGTCGGGGTTACTTAATAGTTTACAGGTAATATATTTTTACTTATCTTTATACCCACAAAATGGGGTGCATCGTGTTTGGGTTAAAATATTTTGGCTATTGTGAGTTTTGCCAATTTGTGGCCATATAGTAATGTATTGATACGTAATATATATATAGAGCACATATCCAAATTATTAATAAAGACACAAATAATAATTAACTTTCATAATCTTTATTCAGTAATCGGTAAGGCATTATTTCAATACCTGGTAAGTATCCAATGAACCATCTATGTCATGGTAACCCGTCATTAAATTCCTTTCCTGAAAGAAAATTACCAAATACTATAACATCATACTAGATGTAATTTCCCACCCTGAGTGTAGATCATTTCTACCATATAATATCTTAATAATTGTTTTTATATCTGTCGCAGTTTCAGAAATTAACATAACAAATAAGGGTCTGGTGTACTGGACTTATTAACACTAAAAATTACTTCCTTGTGCAATTCAAAAATAACAGGATTGTTAGGATATTTCACTTATATAATCGTATATAGTATGCTAATATGTGTTGACTGCAGATGGAATTCAATATATATGGCAGTCTGCTTCTTTCCAGAGTACAACAAAGCGTGACAATCTTAATAACTACATAACCGTAATTTGCCAATATAGGCAGGGTGTCTTAATATTAAATGGTCCAAACAAGATTATACTCCACAAAAATAAAAAGTAGGCTATCTCTGCTTATATAAGGGATAAGTATTGTTACTTGTTAAGCCATTTGTGGAACGTTTTTATATCCCTAACATTGAGTACAAAATACCAGAACTGACGTGAGACGGTGGTACGATAAGCATAATTCTTATATCAATTATACCCGTATATACTATACCCAACCTGTTCAGTTATAACTTGTTCAAAAACCCACACCCTTCTTGAATACGTACATGTAGCTCTATAGGGAGCGAATTTGCAGCGAGTTTGTTCATGATGAACGATTTTCCTTTTATTGTATAAACCACGGTACATGTATGATCCTGCAATATGCACAAACTAAAAGCATAACGGTTACACATCATATATGACATTATGCTTAGGCACTCCAGTATGATAGTGGAAATACTGTAGGTCGCTAATGCAGGATGAAGTACTCAGCGGTTTCTAGGACGGCCACGGCCAGCGCCTTTTGCCGGCGGTTTGTTCACTGCCACAGCTCCTACTCCTTGCATGGGCACCACTACCTGTGTGGGTACCTGATCCACGGCTGCTGCTCCCCCAACAGCACCCGGAACACCTATAACACATACAGAAGGGAATTAATACGAGTCACATATGGTAATAAGGGTGCAACAGAAAAAGTCTATTTTGACATTGACATTTTAACTATCCAACTCCCTGACAGTGTTTTCAGCTATAATATACACCAAATATGGGAAAGAGCAGATAATTGAATTAGTAATGACTATGAGAAATGCAATAATACTTGTCAAACCAAATGTAAGGGAATGATTTTTGAAATAATACACTTTTAGCAAGTAAGTGGCCATTGATTGATTCTAACTTACCGTAATTTTCTGGCACAGGAACCGAGGTTGGGAACATGGGGTTTGGTGGGTACAGTGCTGCAGACGGGCCGGCCACACCGACAGTCGAGCGGGCAACATTAGAGAAATCTGTGGAGTAGACAGGAATGGTGGTATATGACATTGTTATCGACACTATGTGTTACAGAACCCGTTCGTGCTGATCTTTATCTGTGTAACCATGGAGACTAGAAGAATAATGTCCAAATTTTAATTTTAAATTAATATTGGAACTAGGTATAAAATTTCCAATAGTCTTACAATAAAAGAGGCGAATTATAGCAAAATATATTTAATTTTAATGGGTAATACTGCATTATGCAACATACCGCGTACAGCACTTTCCATACTAGCCAACATGCGCGTCTGTGTGTTGTATTGATTTGTTAAAGTAGCCGACAGGCAACTAATCTGCTTGGCAGAGTTGCTTTCAACATGCTCCATTTTGGACGCAGTGTTTTCTAGAGAGCTTGTTATGTTCAGGCACCCTGTACCTAGGTCCGCAGTCGCTGAGTTTAACGCTATCAAACCGTTGGTAATGGAGGCAACATGACCGCTGGTGGCCGTGCACAGGGACTCGATTTGTTTTTCAGTTTTTTCCTGTGCCGTGATTATAGATTTAATGTCGGCAGCATTGGAGGAGGTCTTATCCAGGGTCATCAGGGTGTGTACACTCTCCTTAAGTAGACACCGATTTTCTTCTACACATGTGTCCATAGAGGTGTTAAGGGCAGTGTGAGCAGTGGCCAAAGTAGCAGCGATGTCGGTTGTTTTGGCAAAAGTGGTTTCGAGATTGCTCGACATCCCTTTGACCAATTTAAAGGTGTTGTCACTCATTACTTCCTGGTTAACTTTCAGTTCTTTAATGACTACCGTCATGTCGGTCATCTCGGTAATCAAGCTGCCTGAAATGGCTGTGCTTGCTTGGAATGTTTTCTCCAGGTTCTGGGACATTGATAGGACTAATTTGGAAGTGTTTTCACACATTATCTGCTGATTGGACTGGAGGTCTTTCACGATGGACTTTAAATCTGTCACTTCTGTTGCCGTGAGAATCAGCTGTTTAGTTATGTCCAGGTGACAATTTGTAATTTTCCTCTGGTTTTCCGTCAAAAGCTCGAGAACGTCTGTGATACGAGTGTCCACTGGGGGTGGAGTAGGGGGCACGAATGAGTGAGTGGCGGGTGTCACTTGTACATTTCCCAGCCCGGCGGTCGAGGTAGTGGCGGTAGCGGTACATGAAGGGGTGAGGAACGAAGTAGTAGCTATCAGGTTTGGCAGGGGGACCGTGATTGCAGGTGCAGTAGGAGTTCTCGCCGTACTAGCAGGGGTGTTGGTGGGTGGGGGGGTTTGGAAGAAATCTGCAATGCAATACGAACGATTGTAATATTGGATACGGTACTCCCGTTACGCCAAATAATAGAAAGTCAATCCAAGGTCATTATCAATTGCATCCAATTTCAAATTAACTCTATTAGGTAGCAAGTACATATGTTAACAAAATATAAAGTTATTCATGCGCAGAAAGTTGAGGAAACATTATGGTAAACCTATTATGGTCAACCTATAGGTAGTGGACACCGGAGTGTATTTCATATTAGTGTAACACTTACTGTATATAAATGTGGGTCAACGAGTTTGTAGCGAATTCGCTGTAAATTAATGGTATATCTAGGTGTCAAAATGAATATGTGTGCAGTTGTAAATATATATTAAACATGGTTATGCAGCAAGTAGGTTAGAGTTGGTGCGAGTGCCATGTATTTGTGTAAAACTGTCACCTGCTGTCAAACCAAGTTCTGCATATGGGAAATTGTCTGTTATATTGCTACTGTGAGGGCCAAGGCTTCCTAGGTCCAGGTCGATTGTAGCCAAATCATAGACTCCTACTTCGGGCGTAAGAAAATCTGTTAAAGTTAAATTTTTTTGTAGTTCAAGGATAAATTCCATGTAGCGTTGATAATCACACCTCATGTTTTCCAATCCGCCAGTGCCGAATGGAATGCAGATACCTGTTTTCGCACACGGATAAATAAACATTATTGAAAATAGTGACATTTTGCAAATCATTATAATAACATATGCTGTGTCATTCCTGCTTTTAATACAATGCTGTAAGTGGCGAGCACGCCAGATACTATATGGTGGTGGACAATGCAATTAATCTGAAATGCAGAAAGAGCTAGATGATTTATACCGGGGAACATTCAACACTGTAAGTAGGCCATCCCATCCAAATTTTTAAAGTAATGTTTGAAAATCAGACACCTCCACCGTGCTGAAATGTTAACCAAATTGGGCAGAACATGGCATGACCAATTGCAAACCTTTACCCGTGTTTCGTTATAAAAGTGTACAACTTACTCTGTGGGTTGGTGTCAAAATCGAATTCATTTGGTCCGTCATCATCAGCATCGGCAGGCTCCACGTAACTTGTGTCCACAGCAAGGGGTGGGGGTGGCTGATTGAACGTCAGTGGTTCTTCCGGCAGTGTGGCGGGAGGTCGAGTTCTCACCCCTCGGAAGAGCCCTTTAGGGGTGTCCGTATGGTTGTTGAGGAATCGCGTGCACGCTAGACGTCTCTCTTCTGCTGTGACAATAACCAAATAAATAAGTTACAGTTAAGAAATATAAAAAATAAATTGATACAGCCTAACCAAGACATATGGCAACCAAATTAAATCTATTGGGAATGCTTACTGACATGGTTGAAATAAATAACAGTAGGAAGTGGGGATAGTAATGATGTTACATAGAATAAGGGAGTTAAGACAAAAGGATTCTAATGATTAATACACTAATAAGTACAGATGCCAAAATACAAAGGAGTCCGAGCCATAACAGGACTGCTAGCAGGGCAGCCACGACAAGAAAACAACTAAGCACCATACACAGCTTTATCTTCCCTACAAAGTCGCTGGAGGTTCGCTAAACAACATATATGCACATATAGATAGTGGGGAATAGATGAAATATTTGGGTACAAGGAGGTAGAGGGCAAAAGCCTAACCTACCCAGTAGAGGATCCGTCCCGTTCTTGGACAGGGCAGCACGCTCGTTGCTCCGAGCCTTATTATACAGTTTCCTCTTAATATAGGCCTCCACTAGGTCCTGCGCCGTTGTTCGAACCCCTGTAGGGGACGGCTTCAGTGTCTGCTGCAGGTGCCGGTCGAGTACAGATAAATCCTCGATCATGTCCATGCCTGTAATTTATATGACAGTATAGTAATTAATTTAAAAAACATTCTTTATAAAAACATACCTTATCAGTATATATTATATAATACAGCAACAAAATATAAATTTACATAACATATTTCACACATTGAAGGGAAACATAGGTATAATAATTCAAAATACAAAAGCAACAAATGTCAACAAAAGTTAACATGAATTATACCTGCGAAAGTTGTAATGTTGTTGTACAGCAGGGCGTAGATCTCTATTGGTGATGGGGGGCAGGGTGGATCCAGACCAAACTCGACGCAGTGTTTCAATAGGTAAATATTCTGTAAAGAATTTAAACAGTACAGAAATAATACATGTAAAACCCTACATGTAAGCCCCATTAACAATAGAGCACTGAAAATGGTCCCCTGATATACCGTGTGGCATTTCAAGACTTACTACCACTAATATTAGTGTGATGAGTTAAAATTGAAATAAATTTCCTAAAATTGGTAATGACCAAATTTTCCTATTACCTGGACTTTATAATGATTGAAACCAAAAAATTATAGGACTAAAATGCAATAAGATATATGTGTATGGAAGAGATGACATTAACGTATGAACATGATATGTCTTAATCACATGCTGCTCAATACGTAAAAATATTGTGTACAAAAAGAGTCTTACGTCGGTACGGGCGGCGCTGGTGTATTTTGAGATCTTATCACGTATGCACTTTCTGGTACGGCAATTGTTGCCTGATCCATTAACGGTGGCTGTATGATAAACCATAACTTGGTGAAATAACCACAGACACCATTTATTACTCTTACCCTTGCATGTACCACATACAAGGAATTGAAAAATATTACATTGGGAGATTACTAAAGGGGGTATTTTCTTATTAAAGCAGGGTACATACCCCTGGTAAATATATAATGTAAACATCCCGTTACCCAGGGTAGATAGCATAATGCAATACTAAAACCGATTTGTATTCCCTTAATGATTCATAACAAGGGTCTTCTTACCAACATAGTGTGAACATGTGTAAAGTTACTCTATCCCCCCGACAAGGCTATTTAAACCTATCGAAATAGCACAGAACATGAAAATTCCACAGGAAATAATAGATAAATGCAATGTATCACCCTCACTGTCTAGAATAATTTACAAAAATATAACTCACTCATTATATTGTCTGTAGCTTTCTCTTTCTCTTGCTGTTTGGAGACCATGTGCGTTTTAAGCAAACCTGCCTGGGGATAGGCAAGCCTCATAAGAATGGACATCTCCTTTGAGGTGAATGCGGGCTTTTTGGTGCTTTTCTTGCTACTGGGTTGATCCTGCGAATCATGTGACGCAACGCTGCTAGATCGCTTCCGGGAGGTTTGGCGAGACTTGTTACCGGTAGTAGAAGGGGCTCCCTCTTTTTTTTTCCTGCCTTTCTCCTTATGTTGTTTCTTGGCCACCTGGCTTCTCTTCTTTGCCTCTTCCCTCTTTCTTTTCTCCGATCGCTCTTTCATTTTTTTCATTCTTGTTTCAGTCTGCTGCTCTCTCTTGGCAACATTTAGTATGGTGCCCTCATTAGCCTTGATGTACGTATTCAGGTAGTTATCACGGGAGGAGGTGCTCTCGGTACCCGAACTGCTGCTCCCTGTACAGGAATTGAAACTGAGCTTTAGTAAGAGTTAATTGTTATCCACATTAATAAATCCCATCGTTATGCTAACCCCATATAAAACCATAGGTATGTGCACAAGGCGCAAACAAAGGGAAAAAAATGTATGCCAAAGACACAGAAACTATAACTATATAGCAGAGAGAAAGGTAAAGTATCAACATGAGCTGGTTTGAAAAATATTTACACCAAACTCTGTCATTGCACATGACATGAACATCAAAGAAAAGGCAGCGATTATACAGCGAAAGGCGTGCGGTCAAATACAAATATACTTGCAATTTTGCTTATGCGGGCAATTCACCTGCACGTGTTATAAAGAGGATATATACCACATATCCTAGACCAGTGTACGTCAAATAAAAAAATATCACCTATATCTGTGTTTGTGTAAAAAAAAAATGTGCACCCTACTTGGTAGGGGAGGACCATTTTCCAAAAAAAACATGTTACCTTTTCCAAATGTTAAAAAATATATATCCCGTAGATAATTAAGTTATATTTTATGTCTGACTAGAGAATACACCAATATATATTTGACTTTGCGGGGAAGTTGGTTTTGAAATATGTTAGTATGGGATGCATCGCGGTCAGCAGAGCTATTAAAACTTGCAAATTATCCGAATAAGGTCCGACTTAAAGCTTAACCTTTGAAATAGTGGTTTATTGGTTACACATGAATTTGTATACACTCCTCCCCACAATAGAAAATTTAATTATTATATTGATGTTCACAAAATACAAAAAGAAAATAACCTACCGTACGTATACAATTATAAAATGTTTTTATGAATAGCAAATCTTATGCCATAAGTATGTGTCAATATAAGAAAGGGCACGAAGGGAGTTATTATTATTGTCTCAGTCCGTACGTGGTACCGGTTAAGAGAATTGGCATTGCTTGAAATATATATAAATTATGGTGAGTAGAGTGTCTGGAGCATGGCGTATTGTCATAAAAATTAGGAATAACCCAATAAAAAAATTTCAAACGCAATAAAAGGAAAAGCCGGACTTAAATAAACTACCGCCTACATATATAAATACTTAGAGTAGCTATATAGGCCAAACTCAATTAGCTGAAACTAAATAAATGAAAGGTTCATTTTAAGTGGGTAAAATATATGGGTACTGGGTTCACTATATGTATATAGTACATTACCTGAGCCGGAGGAAGACGTGCCGCCGGACCCACTCTCACTGGAGTTACCACTGTCCGAGGACGACTTGCTGCTTCTCTTTCTGCGACCCATCAGTACCTGCAATTCCCAATGAATATATTGCAATACACACTAAGCAATTCGGTATAAAGTATACCATTGTCTCATAATATGAGTTATCACTTTGCGTACAAGACATGCTGAAATTCATTGGGTCCCATATACTAAAGATAAGTGGCAGAGGTAGGCCTATAGGCGGAGTATGTCAAGTTCAAGCAATGGGTAAATTATGGTGCTATATCCAATATAGAACATGAAAGGAAACTCGTTACCATTAGAACAGTATTAATAAAGACATGCCCACCCAAAAGGGTTAACATTAACATATGTGACACTTGATGTGTGATATGCCCCACCATTCCTACAGTTGCAATTCAGATAAGCTTTCATTTTATAATAAATATAATGTGTGTGTGTATGATAGCAGCCGGTGGCGAGGTCACGGTACATATACAGATACGAACATAACACCGCAATGCACGCTATTATCGCTCACCTATTTAGCGAAAGGGTGGAACAAAACAAGTGTTCATGGATAATTTCAACATTTTACAGTAGTAACTATCACACACTGATGTTTATGGACACTATACCCATGATATATGCTAGAAATTGTAAACTGTCCTACCGTATGGATCCGTAAAACGGCAAAATTCGTGTATCAGCGACAAGGTTTAGCTCCCAGCGAGGTTCTTGGCGTGCGTCCAAATGTGGTGCTTGCAAGAACTAGGTCGAATAGGGAGTTCCCCGCTCTTTATATGACGTGGCATGGGATACCCCCCGCTGTCGGAGCGCCACCTAGCGAATTTATTCCAACGATTCTACAGCGAGGAAGTACTTTCACCAGCGAGCGGTGTGGGACTTCCCATAAGCGACCTCGTTTGCAAATAACACACAGCGAGTTGTTTTAGCGATTTAGAATTAATTCTTTGTAAACTCTTTTCGGTACATATTCGGGAAACGCAAAAACGGCGAGACTCCTATTAGAAACACCCTTTTCGTTACACATCACTTTCCTCGCTGGAATGTTCGCTGGGCCTTTTCGCTGACAAATTAGTTCGCTAAAAAAAGAGAAAAACCTTCCAGGTACTATAGCTGTGAGTATAATATTATACATAAAAATGCTAAAGTGACCTATCTACAAAGCCTTTTCGCTTGAGTGTCAGCCCGCCAAGAATGGCACGAATGTCTTCACATTAGGTCCCCCTTTTACATAAAAATGCACTCATATATGTATACTGGCAATGAGTACTATAGAGTTTCCTAGATGTTAAGTGTATTCTTGTTATTTGTATTATCTTTTTGCATGGTATTTACATGATTGTGTGTTCATGTATGTTTTCATACAGTAGGAAAGATCTTAGTTTTCATCATATACGAGTTTAATGAACAGGGGTAATAAACAGGACACAGGATACCGGTACTTAGTTTTTATCCTAAAACAAATGTATGATACCATGGTAATGTTTTGGACAGTAACATATTCTTCACGCTATGACATAGTTGGTCTTTTAATTTGGCATCACGGTATATTATTTTATACCTAACCCGTATAACGTTGAAATAAGGCCGCATGACTTTAACGGATTGTTTATCATCACAATGCTGTCAAATAAAAAAGTAAGGCGTTTTATTTCTTAACTTGTCTCTCTCTCTCTTTTATGTATTTATCTACATAAGGTAGAGAAAAAAAAAATCCCTTTCTTCAAATTTTGGACAGTTTGAGACCTTTTGCGAACCGTGCGGCAGGGCTTTTAGTGGGCGAGGGTGAACGTGGTGCCTTCTTCAGTGTTGCAGCATTTCTTTCCTCTACTTGGGCCATTGTACTAAGTGGTAGGGGGAAGGATTTGACACATTTTTTCTTCTGTAGTCTGTCTGATCTTCTGTGCGGGGGGGGGGGTGCAGAAGGCGGACCCAGTGCTGTTCTCTTTCTTGTTGCTGCGGGTTCTGTGGGAAATAAATTTCATGTATTCTCAATTTTAATCCAGGAAACTGGCTGATGGTACTAATTTGCTATAGTGTAAAAATATTTTTTGTAGTTGTAGCATAAGTACAGGGAATGAGACAGCACATTTTGGCTCAGGTTAAATTTCCTTTTAATATATACATGTAGACACGAGACGGGCCATTTCGTACATATCTTTCCTATACAGTTTTGGTACCTAACATAGGGTTTTAAAACAAAAAAAGGAATGCCATTAGGTGGGAATATCATGTATATAGTATGGCGCATATTACTATGTATCAATTATAAAAGACGAGCGCTCAGCGGTGTGTAGTGTGAAAATTGATTTGCCCAAAAAATAATTTTAAAACTTTTCAATAGGCGTATGCTAAATGTTCAATTACTCACCGACTAGAGACCTGGCTTCCCATACGGTAAGCTGGGGCATCCTCTTCCTCGGGCTGAGGTACAGTGGGAGGAGAGTTCACGGCCTGTTCGGTGTGTCGCTGACCCAAACCCTCTCCTGTCTGCTGTTCTGCTTCCTCTCCCTCTGTGTTCTGTGCCTCAGTGGCACCCGGTACAGCCTCCTGTCCTGTCACGTTTCCTGCTTGCACTTCCACTTCCGTAGATTCCTCAGACTGTTCCTCTCCTGTCAGCTCTTCTGCTTGGACTTCCTGTTCCGTTGATTGCTCGGACTGTTCCTCCGTTGCATCGTTGTAGCCTTTCAGCACCGCCCCTGGGAAATCGCGCAGGAACTGTTCCTTCATCTCCCGAGCTGAAACAACATATATCTTCCCATTTACCCAGTCAGTGTAATTTTGTATGCCTACTTCACATCACACTGGCCCTGCGCCACAGGACACAGATACTTTTTTTTGAGGCTTCATTTAATACAGTCCCCCACTGCTGCCATTTACTCCCCGGTGAGTGGAGCACATGATACATGCTTTCTCCACCCCATACTGTAGACAACATTCATCCTGACGTAAGGCAGTGTAACCCACATATGGGACAAATCCTTTTTTTTTGGGCACACCACACTCCTTACATGCAGTGTAGGGGTACACGGCCCCTAAATATATAGAGAAAAACAAAGAAATTTACCTTTTTCTTCTGTGAGCTTCCCCCTTGCCTTGGCCGCACTCAGCTTTTTGGAGAGCAGCACGCGTGCTTTCTTCTCTCCCTTCACTTCTGAGTAGGGGCGTGTAGCCTCGTATTTCTTAAGAAAGAAAGACAAATCATACAATACACTCATCTGTTTATTTTTTTTGAACATACTTTCCCCCCACCCCCTTTCCAGTATGGTCAACGTGGGTAACATCGGTGACATACCGACCATGTTACCCAAAGGTTCCTCACATGTCAAGTGCTCTGTCCTTTACCACTACTTAGTGTGCGTTTGAAAAAAAAAAGTTTAAAAAATAATCGGAGAAAAAAAAATATATACAGCACACCCAATGAAAAATGTGTAACAAGGAAAACGTTGTGCCTTCGCGGGGGGGGGGGGGATTTTTCAACATTCAGCACGTCACCCACATTTACCCTACATTCCATACTTGTCTTGCCATTTCCACCCTCACTCCCCCCCCCCCCCCATCCGCCTCCACGGCCCCTTTATACTCACAGCATTTGCAGCCGCCCTGTTGGCCTTGTGCAACTCTGGCCACTCCTGCTTGTTCTTTTCTAACCACTTCCTGTGGTCCGCCCGGTTGGCCTGCTTCACCTCTTCCAACTGAGGGTTTTTCCTGGGCATCTGTGTTAAACAGAAAAAAAGACACCATGTTATCCTTCCTGTATGAAATACGGTGCACCCCCCCCCCCCCAAGTAGTGCATGAGAAACAATATTGGTGTTTAGGAATACCCCCCAAAAAAAGGCCCCCCCCCCAAAAAAAATGGGTAAAAAAGAAAAGGCCCTCCCCTGTGAATACCCCTAAAAAAAATGCCCCCCCTCACATGCTCCCCCCCCCCCCCCCCCGGCCATACCAAATGAGCACTCCCTGACAGACAGTTTTATAATATTTTACTTTCTAGGTCTGATGCGGTAGACAAGAGAGACCCCCACAGTAGACAAGAAACATCCCACCTTTTTTAGATACGAGACAGCCTTATAACATTATAGGTCTGATGCGGTAGACAAGAGAGACCCCCACAGTAGACAAGAAACATCCCACCTTTTTTAGATACGAGACAGCCTTATAACATTATAGGTCTGATGCGGTAGACAAGAGAGACCCCCACAGTAGACAAGAAACATCCCACCTTTTTTAGATACGAGACAGCCTTATAACATTATAGGTCTGATGCGGTAGACAAGAGAGACCCCCACAGTAGACAAGAAACATCCCACCTTTTTTAGATACGAGACAGCCGTATAATGTAGACACGAGAAGCACCAGGACATTAGGCTAATCCCGTCGACATACCTCATACCCAGCCCCCCATACGTTCAACACAGCATGGCATGCCGGATTTCTGCTTCCTGACATATGTATACACATTGTACAGCATCTTTCCTACCTGATTCATTCATGTTTTCGGTAATAAGTGTAAGAAAGGCATAATGTTACCGTGAAACGTATTGTTGACCGAATGGCGCTCCTGCGTAGTTATTGCTATACGATGTAGAGGTCGCTCCCATCCCTTCATTCGGAAGCACTCCGCTAGATGGCAGCACTTTGCAGTATGTCTCGTGTCTACCGGGCACACTGTTCGATGAGGTTATGTCGTGTCTACAGCGATTGCTATGTCACAGTGTGTAGTTTCCACCGCCGCGCTCGTCTTTCCGGCAACATAACCAGACCGAATCCTGTTTATTATCGTCCCGTTCAATTGTATGTCCGGATGATAATAAACGGGATTTCATATACGCTTGGACGATAATAAACAGGATCCTGTTTATTATCGTGTGCTGCATATGTATCGATATATCGGGTGCAATCAAATATCTTTTCTTTCCCTTTTCAGAAGTACCAGCAAAATGGAGTACGAGGAATTGTTCCACAGAAGTTGCAAAAGATGCCCGTGTAAAAGGCTGGAGATAGTGGTGGGGATAATGCAGTGCGTAGAGTGTGGCCACCTTGACACAGAGCACAACACGACACAAGGTAGTATATCACAGTTACACCGCCTACTATCCTGCCTTTTCATCATATGACTTCCTGAAATATACTTCCTACATTACTGTGCAATAATACAACTGTTTCTCCTTCCATTATTGCACAGAGCTACTGCCAGACATACTGTCCAAATTGGTGCTGCTGGGGAAAAGCAACGAGATGATCCTACGATACCTCAGACAGTTTGGGCTGTCCTTCAGGTATAGCATTAGGAGAACACTGCTCCATTCATTTTCATTACATGTACAGCTGGCTTCTCCACACCTCTACACTTTTCCAAGTACCGTATTTCCCCGTGTATAAGCCCGGGCTTCTACAAGTACTAAGTGGCAAACTGACCCGGCTTATACACGGGGCAGGCTTATACTCGGGGCGACTTATACTCCTATACCTAAAGAAATGCTCTAATGCCTTTACATAATTTCCAGAATTATCTACTATTACGACATATTGATGCCAATATTTTCAACAATTTGGTGACCAATTCAAGCTTTATTTCTCTTAAAAATTGAAGGAAAAATAGTCAAGTGGCAAGCAGTCAATCTTTATTTCTTTTTTTCCCAATTGCCAGCCTCAGTACTTTGAAAAGGCGGCTAAAACAGTTTGGCATCACCAGGACAGTACCGCTGGAGCCGGAAACCGTCCTAAATCTAGTGCAGGTGTGTAACATTACAGTCAACTGTATTCCTTTTCATCCATATCCTTTTCCTACCTGAGCATAGCACAAATAAACAGAGCAAACTTATATCACAATATTAATTTGTCATGACGTCATGTAGTACTATGTCATGCTGTTTTATTAATACTGTTAACACTAAACCAAGTATATGAATATTATTTCCGGTATAACCATAGAATGCTCAGGAGAAGTGTCAGGAGACAGCAGGCTACAGACGCGTGACAAGGATTATCAGAGACAAATTCAACGTGGCAATAAAAAGGTATTTCTCCCAACTTTGGCGTGCTGCTTCGAAATATTATTTTCGTCCATATACCAACCTACATCTCCAGAACCCTTTGTTATACCGTATGAATCATAAAATCGGTGGACTGTATCGTGTCTACCGCGGGATGCTTGGTGCAATACTGTGTAGTGTACACCGCAGAATATTAAATAACAGAGTGAGTGAAAAAATAAATTCTTTCCAAATAGGGACGATGTCATGGCAGCGGCCAGGGTGCTGGACCCGGAAGCCGGGGAGAGGAGGAAGGGAAAGAAGTTTGTACGGCGCATCTTTCAGTCACCGGTATGTACAGTATAGCTAACATAATATGACATGGGAATAACATAGAACGTTCCATTTTTTGCTATGACATGTAAATGTACGTTATAATACAAAGTTCCATCCCTTTTTTACAGGGGCCCAATGACTGCTGGTCAATCGATGGCCATGACAAACTGGCTACGTATGGGATTTATATACACGGAGCGATAGACTGCTTTTCACGGAGGGTGCTCTCGTGCACAACATATACGACTAACAAAAATCCAAACTTCGTGGTGAAACTATTTGCGGACACCATACAGAAGTTGGAAGGTATGTATACTTTTCCTTACAATATTATGTTCACTGTGTGTCCGCCATAACACTTGACCCGTACACACAAAATACATGTTATACTGTAACACAGGGAAACATGGGAAACCGGATGAAACCTAATGCAAGGTTTTATTTTTCTTCTTTTAAACAGTTGTGCCGAACAGAGCAAGGTTCGACCCGGGTACGGAGAACACGCTCAGCATAGAATTGCAGATGTTCCTGAGGCGTAATGGGACGGACGTAGCGTCGGAGCGACCGGCAGTGGTGGACAAGTCCAAATTGAACCAAGTAAATTGTTTTTCCCACTTTATATAGCGTAAGGGCAGGAAAAAAAATAATATCAATGTCTACAACATGTTCCTTCCTAACTATTATACTGTGCCTCTCTTGTGTTATTTCTACAGAAAATCGAGTGCTTTTGGTCCGGCATGTACAGGCATGTCACGTATGGCCTACACCAGCAGTTTACACAAATGTTGCGAGATGGGCTGCCTGTCGACGTACAAGAAAACCGGTATAAAACTTGTATATTACCACGCAAAAATATGAAACAGCATGTCTTTTATGTATCAAAGAAAAGAGTTTAATTTTTTAATGAAAAACAGCAGTCCCATTGACTAAACCAAACAACGCCGTATTTCACCCACCCGTGAACCCGTGAAAAAACCAATGGCCGTAATACGGCCCTGTGACGTCATCAAAATGGTGCTTAATTTACATTTGAAGGGGATATAATTAGGCTATTATAGGCCCCCCCCCCATCATAATTTTCGTATTTTAAATCGAAAATGATAAAAAATTAACACAAAGGCACACTCATTTCAAGTCTGTTGACCGGTGTGCCACATTTCGCTCGGCGTATGGCCTCGTGAAATACGGCCCAAGGTCAAATGGTGAAATAACCCGGCTAACAGACTTAAATGAGTGTGTCTTTGTGTATGTATTTCATTTTGTGTAACGCACCGATGCTTTGTTTCACCTGCACAGAGACGCGTTCATCTACGTCTACCTCCCATTGGTAAAGCGGCAGGTGGACGACTACATTCGTGACTGGAACCTTCACAAGATTCGCCAACAGAAAGGTGTGAGTCTGCCGTGTGGAGGATGTCCAGACGACATGTATAACCATCCTGATCTTTTCGGTAAGCCCGTATACATGAATTTCTCTGTTTCCCTTCCCATATTGTTAAGCTATTTGACCTCTGTATGTGCTCGGCCGTTGAACTGTTTGTCACCAAATAATTGGACATGTGATATATGTAATTTTTTTTCTTATTTAAAATTTGACAGGGGGCGAGCAGTGTGGGTATCATTACGGTGTTGAGGCGGCAGATGACATGGAATTCGCGGCAGAGTACCATGAGATAGCAGACCACTTTGAAGACATTGTACCGGCACAGTTTAGGGCAGAGGCAGACGAATTCCTGAACCAGAACAACATGGTGTTGTGCATGCAGAATGCCCAAGCTATTTTTCTAGCTTTGTGTGATCGTTAAATATAATGTGTAGAACATGTCGATGCAATGTAAATAAAAGTACAGAGAGCATGTGAAATAGAAAAAAAAAGTTTCCGATGGTATAATCATATAACGTGTAGCACATGTCGATGCAATGTAAATAAAAGTAGACCGAGCATGTGATATTGTACAAAAAAAAATTCCCAATTGTATCATGATTTGACTATATTATTTTTATGAAATGGTTCACTTCTGTATGTAACTAATAAAGTGTCATGGAACAGTAGACAAATGCACATAATTTTTCCTGCCCTCACTGAATACAGTAGTCTATCTTACGCTTCACCACGCTGGCTTCTGCCCGTAGTAGGCCTCCTCGTCGAAGAGAGAACCTATTACTTTCCCCAATTCCTTGGCTTCCGGCCGCTCCTCTGGCTTCCAGCTGAGAGCCATCTGTGTGACGGGTAGGAGGGTAGGGGCCACCTTCTTAATTCCTTTCGGAAGGCCTTCAGACGTCATGGCATCTTTCACGTGTTGCATCTTGGGATAGTTCAGTGCTCCGTTGTTCGCATTTTCTACAATCATTAAGGCGGTTGCGTAGACGTCTACAGAGGTTTGCCTCTTCACTTTCGAACCGTTGTACACTTCGGGGGCCATGTACGAGAAGGTACCCGCTCCCGGCCCGCCCCCGAAGTTTGTCGCATAGGTGCGCTCCTCACGAGCGCTCTGCTTTATGCGGGCGATACTAAAGTCGAGCAGCTTCACCTCGTAGTTGGGGGATATCATGATATTCCCTGGTTTAACGTCGGAGTGAACGACGGGGATGCTGTGTAGGTAGTTCAGAGCGAGGCAGAGCTGCTGCAAGACGAACATGCTGTCGTCTAATTTGAGCACTTCCTCCTGTGAGAATGAGAGAGAATCAGCTCCTGTCATTAGGGTTACACAGAGTACTACATCCAGCCGCAAATCAGGACGACTTCTAATGTAGTTGGCACACTGCTGTTTCCCTCTCCACATGCTGCCGAAAAATAATAAACAGGACGACCCATGTACTTGGTACGTAAAAGGATGTATCGTGACTACATGCTGCCGAAAAATAATAAACAGGACAACCCATGTACTTAGTACGTAAAGGGATGTATCGTGACTACATGTTGCCGACAAATAATAAGCAGGACGACCCATGTACTTGGTACGTAAAAGGATGTATCGTGACTACATGCTGCCGAAAAATAATAAACAGGACAACCCATGTACTTAGTACGTAAAGGGATGTATCGTGACTACATGTTGCCGACAAATAATAAACAGGACGCGCAATGAACCATATAATGCGGGACAAGCCATATCATTGCGACAGTGCGGAAAGTGCAGTGTCACTTGAAATATGGTACTCACTTTGGCCTTGATGGTGTTCATTTTGCGCATTTTCTCGTAGATGCGAGCGAGATTTCTGCCGTTGCACAACTCCATCACGATATGTATTTCATCTTCGAGCTGGCATACGGCAAGCAGTCGAATAAGATTGCGGTGACGCATCTTTCTGTATGGTAAAGAAAAGGGGTTAGTTTTGTAAAGGACAAGTAACATGCATATGGTATGAAAGGTGGAACACAATGCAAAGCGCGGGTATATCTTTGTTATTCAGTTTCTTTCGTATGACACAGCGGGGAGAAAAGAACAGTGAACAAACTGGTTTCTTCTCCTACTCACCCTGCAATGTTTATCTCTGCCAAGAATATGTCGACCGAGTGACTCGTCTTGATGGTTTTTACAGCAACTGGTCCATAATAATCACCTCGGTACACCGCTCCAAAGTTGCCTCCCCCGATTTTGCTTGCGTAGTGGACCGTGTAGTCTTTTTGTTCTATGAACTGCAGTCCGGACTCTGAAAAATAAAAAAAGTGAACACAGCTTGTATGATAGGTATAAAGTGTACTGTCTCTCCATCTCGGTTCTATTATTTTAATTTTGGCCACTAAAAGAAAGAAGGAAAAGATTAACTTTATCCTTCTAGTATCAAGTAAAAATAAAATTTATATTATATAACACAGTACTATGCTACATTGTAAACACCTTACAGCGTCTCACCTTGGAAGAGATTTGAGCACTTCAGCACGTTCACCCGGCTGATGTACCCCTGCAACACAACCTCATCCTCCCCCATATAGCTGAGCTTACAGGTGTAGCGTCCGGGGGGGACCAACACGAAGGGGTCCGTCAAGCCCAGGAAGCGCTCCTCCCCCTCCTCCAAGGCAAACCATTCGTATACCAGGTCCTTGCTCAGGAAGGGATACGCCACCACCCCTATGTAGGTCGTCTCCAATGTTGTGTATACCTGATATGGCGACTGCCATAACAGGGTCATACCTGTTACAAGAAAAGAATAGAAATTGTGCTATAAAAAGAGAAACAGGGGCCATTTCAAATATAAGCAAGGTTGAATAATTGTTGAATCAACATCGAATAAAGATTGGTAAACATTTATCCATCTTTGTTCAACCTCCTGTGCCCACTGGGTTACAGGGCATGATACAGAAGGGAGAATTCCAACATGTTGCTGTGGGTAAAATAAAGTATTTAACATAGGATAGCAATGCCGGTTGCATCTGTGTATACAGGGGGTGGGGGTCCTGTACACACACACCATCACCCACTTCATCGGAATGGGAACTTTTTTCTCAATGAAATGAATGAACAGCCGAACAAGTTATTCATGAACGAAAAATTCTGCTCCTCCTAAACCATTTTTGTCTAGAAAAGCATGTTCTAATGAGGTATTATTACTATAGAAATGTAGAGAAAAAATCTTGGCATAGCAAATCTGCTGCTTAAAACAGTCTGCTCCTTATTACCGTCCTCCTCATATCGAGATTTCACTGTAGAGGTGTAAATCTTCCTACCTTCGTCCTCAGCCATATCCGGCCACGCGTTATCCTGGGCGACGGACCGGGGGACTCTAACACCATCTTCCAAGTGCATCTCGATTTTATATATGTCCGTTTCCCCTGATACAAAATAAAACTTCTGTTATGCTGTATGACAGCAGGAATATGTTACATTTTCAAACAGCTTCAAATAAATAGACACTTGAATAATTAAGTGTGCAATTTTGTTGCAGAAAATCTACTTTTTTCCTATACATTTTGGCTCCTGCGTTAAGAAAATTCAAAATTAAAAAAAAAAACGCCCTACTGAACTTTTTCAGTGCTTGTTGATGAGAAACCAGATTTTTTTTTGGAGTGACCTTGATATGTCATGGAAAAGGGAAAAAAAGACATATAAATTATGGTACCTTTGGCCAGCTTGGCCAGCAGGTAGTTGTGATCCGGGTTTCTCGACTTCCACGGGATGTAGGGCCCGACCACTTCGTCTGTGTCCGTCAAATATTGTAGAGCAAAGGCGGTGACGGCAGTCCCGATCTCCTCCTGTGCATAGTTGTCTGGAGGGGCCATCGTGCTGATCTTTCTTCTCGCTACAAAGTGAAAGGTGAACAAAATCTAGACAGGAAAATTGTCTCATCTTGCATTGTAAGGTATGTACGTGAAAGGAAGTCAAAGCTATGTAGTACTATAATATCTCTGCCTGAACAAGAAAAAAGGACGTAAAGTTTATGACATAGCAATTTATTTCATGTGTCTCTTTGTACTTTTTTTCGGGTTTCTTTACCAAATTAAAAGAACAATGAGAAAGGAACTTGCAACAAAGAACAGGGAAAATGAGTTGAACGTGACAAAACATGAACACAACCAAATATTATATCACCTCACCTTCTGGCGCTTGGGGTAAATCCTGCACAGGTTGGGAACAGAAAAAACACTCATTTTTGCTGTCGAAGTACGTCATATGTTTCATAGAGAATGAGGAAAGAGGACATATTTTATGTATTATTTTTATTTTACTGTGTATATAATTACCCCATAATTATATAAGTATAATGCTACCGGTATGATTGGTCATAGTTGGTTATATACGAGTGAGTGGAATCAGGTGGAGGTGGTGGGGAGGAACTTCCTGCTGGCCTTTTTTTCCCTTCATTCGAGTGAGTGGAATCAGGTGGAGGTGGTGTGGAGGAACTTCCTGCTGCGGAAGAAGGGACTTTGGTCTTTCTCTTGGCAGAGCGTTCTGTGTCTTCTTTTCCAGCACTTCCCGTTGTGGCAGTTTTCTTTCGGCGAGACGGAATGTTGACTGGGGGTAAATCAAAGCTACGCTCGGTGTCCGACTCGTTTGTCCTCCTTACCTCACTCAACAGAGAGTCCTCCTCCTCCTGTAAAAATTTTTGGGTACTTAAATTAAAATGCAGTTCCTACTACATTAAAAGCACAGGTAGTACTTTAGATTAAAGTAAGAAGACTGGATGGTAAAAGCACCCAAAAAATTGAAGGATGTAATGTATTATATTTCCACTATATACTATGTGCTAAGGCCGAACAGAACACTTCATGTACGCTGTATGTATTAGAAGAAGGGAGAAGTGGCTTACAGAGGACACCTCGTTCTTCTTGGTGGGGACAAAGTACCCCTTTCCGTTCTTTAATAACGTTTGGACCTCCCGATCGTTGTTGACCTCCGGCCCTTTTAGTCCGCCCAGGAGCAAGGCCGAGTGAGATTTGCTCAGCGTGTCGTAGGACACCATAGCGAAGACGCGGGCACAGCGGTCACGAAGTCCCTTGAACGTGACTTCTTCGTCCGGTTGGAATTCGATCTGGAAGAACACCGGTGTGACCATCAGGTACAATATAAACACAGAAAGAAGGTGAGATGGTACTACATTACACCAGGCATTGCATTATGTTACATGACATAACTTGTTGTGCTACGTTGAGTCGGCTAATTAGGGGATGTATCGCGTGTACATTCGGCCGATAATAAACAGGACGCGCCATGTGCTGGGCAGGATAACGGATGTGCCGTGTCTACCACATGCCAATAATAAACAGGATGTATCATGTCTATATACCTAGAAATAATAAACAGGACGCGCCATGCGCTGGGCAGGATAAAGGATGTGCCGTGTCTATCACATGCCAATAATAAACAGGATGTATAATGTCTAAATAACGAGAAATAATAAACAGGACGCGCCATGTGTGTATGAAATGCTGACGACAAACAGGACTGCTGTCCCCATATACAGCACTGGCGACGGGCGTCACAAGGATGAACATGGAAAAAAAGTGATGCGGGCTAAAGGTCGAGTGAACACTTCTGTTCATTCTACAAAACTTTTGTTTCTTGCTGGTTGTGTTTATTTCATCAGCTTATTATTTATAATGAGTTTATGTGAAATATGGTAAAGGGAATAGTCATAATATGTTTGCTACACTTACACTGACAGTCTGGATTCCACGCCTGTCCTTTTTGGCACGGTTACCCCAGACACCCCGGACCTTGACTCTTTCCCCCCGCGTTATTTCGAAAAGCTGTCAGAGAATGAGAAAGAAAGAATGGAAGAATGCATTATGAGAGAAAGGACCTGGTTACAGTACATACGAAAAATGGGTTATAAATAGTCTACATGTATCAGAATGCTAACATGAAAATAGAAGTGGCATATAACATACAGAAAAAATGAAAAGCATGTATATACGGTACTGTATAGCCCTATATAGTATAAAAGTAGGCTTCATACTAACCCGGCGCACCGGAACCTTCTTCTCAAGAGGCGTGGCAGGGATGTTCCGCAATAGGACTTTCCTTTTTTTCCCCACCTTTTCCATCTCGTTCAGCAATTTTGCTCCTGTAACATGTGATTCACTTTGTTGTACTGCGTGTGTCAAACAGATGGTAAAAGGAGAGGAATGGGACAATAAATTTTCAAATGGCATGTTAGAAGGGGAAAGGAGGGGTGACAAAAGGCCTGAAAATAATGTAGGTCATAATGTGTAATACGGTATACTTACTGGGTACATCGGGCACCTTGTGCAAACCTGCACCATGGCCACAATCTATGCAGTTGTGACAGCCTTCCACAACTGTAAATAGTCCGCACTCACACTCAGGCATACTACACTGGCCCATTTTCTCCTGCAGAAAAAAATACACGTATTATGTCTGGCAAATAATACAGTAGAACAAGATAAGAAAAATATTACAATATAAGATGGTATAAGTAGGTGAAGGGGATATACAGTACTATGACATGGACTATATTCCTGTGTGTACTACCTGGGCCAAATTTATCTCTTCTACCGTAACACAAGAAACAGGAAGTAGGAAAAAGTGTGGCTGTTGGGAGGGATGTGGAGTGTGTACTATATACGATAATAAACAGGACAACATGTAGTAAAATTGTGATAATATTTTGGTGGCAGTGGAAAGGTACATTGAGGTGTTAACACAGCTGTATGACAGTATGAACTTGCATTACTGAAACTTTATTCTGTTTGTAACATAGGAAAGGTGTATGATACTTACATGGCGACGGGCCATGTGAGGGGCGCAGTTGTTGCAGTAATGTGTGCCTTTTTGCGAGGAGAATTGAGTGCAGAAGCACCCACTTTCCACACACTTCCCCCGTGTCACTCCCTCGTGGTCCACTGGAAAGGCAAAAAGATATATTTTTTATCGCGGGTACATTCTGCCGATAATAAACAGGATGCGCCATGTGCTGGCGAGTGAAAGGGATGTGCTGTGTATATGAAATGGGAAAAATAAACAGGATGTATGATGTCTATATACCGAGAAAAAATAAACAATACACATCAGCATACAAAGCTGTGTGTTGAAAATACTGATGGGGGTGCCAGTGTGTTACTTGTGTATACTACTACGACGTGCGTGAAAACAGCAGGCGTGTTCATTTCATAACGGGCGATAATGGGTGGATTACAATGAAATGCTACAGGCTACCACATAGTTCAATACAAAATAAAGTACTGCACACGTTACGTGAAACACAGTGTATGATACTTACTTCAAAGTCTTGCAGGTGCTGGTAGAACAGGAAGAAAAGGATTGCAGTTATGATCCAAAAGCTTGTCCCTCGTACACGCCACGCGGAATCGCACCACTCACGCCGGAAGTGAATACTTTGTTTAAGCTGAGACCGTGCAGCCGCTGCTGATAATAAACAGGACGCCCCGCATCGCTTTCATCCCACGGGCAAAATAAATTGAAAAATAGCTGGAGAAAGTGTATTAGTTGTATTGTAAGATCAAGTGCACGGTATTATAAGACATATGAATCGAGGTTGCAGTAAGGTAATAAGGGGGAAGGGGCATCCGAACAGCAGGAAATTGCGAACTACGTTCTGCGTATATCATATCATTACGCCCCGCCGACAACCAATGAAATGCCGCCTCTCTTGACACAGCGGCATGCTGTTCTGCCGCAGGGCGGTATGGCGGAAATTGACAGTTGACAGCGCCAATTTTCGTACTTGACAGTTGACAGCAAGTTTTTTTCATGTTTTTCAAAAATGAAAAAAAAAATATTTGTGAAAAAAAATTAAATTTTTTTTTTTCGCCTGTTTTTTAAGGTGAATTTTTTTTTTTTTTTCATAACAGTGTTTTTTTGGGCGTGAGCCTTGTCGGCCACCGTAATTAACACTTTTTCCACATCAGTCATGTAAAATATCTCAAGGGGAATTTTCGAAATAAATGTGATACCATTAATCATCGGGTATGAACATGTTTTATTTCAAATGAAAAGGATGCAAATCCAATTCTTAATGCGGAAAAACATGTTCTACGCTATTGGTTTTTATTAGAAACCTAGAAAGGTTATTACAGCATGATTTATTTAATTATTCTGGTTATTATTTGCTCAATTAATTTTTCTGGCAGCACTCTAAAGCACCTTTTAATAATGTGAACCATAACCAAATAATATCACTAAATGCAAATAAACTCTGAACAGGTCGTGTGCAGTATATATGATCTTTATCTTGTTGGTGAAAGCTGTGCCCATCACTTGCCTCATGGCCCCAGCATATCAGGAATGATAGATAACACTAGGAATATTCCGTTAACTTCCTCGTACCTACCCGGATATACCTAATCACAACTCTGTTCACAGATCACTACTGGGAGGTCAGCCCTCCTACATTAGCCTTCTGTATGGTGTCTCTCTACTCTCTACTTACTGTGAATCTCCCTCTTAAACTATCTCTGTTTCCGTCTCCATGTGTCTCTTTTATTCTCTCTGTATCCTTATATCGGTTTCTCTCTATGTCCCTTCCTCTGACTGTTTCTCTCTCCAGATATGCAGTCTATGTTACCTACGTCTACGTATACTAAATGAGCTGTATCCTTGTTCAATGTTCATTTACAACATAACCATAGTCAAAATAGAATACCATTGGGCTCTCATCCGAACATTTACTCTCTATAACAGATTGAAACGTATGTGATTATATTGCTAAAATGGAGCACCTGTAGACCATCCCAGATTGAGTCACATATTATGATTATGGTGCTAAAATCAGACAGTTTCTGGTATCTATCTATAACCTACAGATAAGGCCAGCTGTACACACTAGCGACAGTAGCTGATAAAGCATGTTACAGTGGCATGAGAAGGCTGGGTGACCCAGCATCCTTATCAGTACCACACTGATATGCTCTATGGTTAAAAACTTCGTTCGTATTGACCAACTTAGTTACTTGGTTTTAGCTTCCTCCTGGCGGCGCCCAACCCAAGTCAGGAAGTCAATACTAGCTAACCAACCTTACTCTTTTCAATTTCTATGAATGCTAGGCTAATCTTGTTCATTTTGACATAGGCGTTATTCACTTACCTTTTATGTGTCTTTTATTATCACGTTATTGACCAATTAAGAATTACCAGTATTTCGACATTAACAGACCATTTTAAACCATACACCCTCCAGCTGTGTTTCATAAGCTTTTAGTATTCCTGCTACCTTAAAACTTTGAAACTACGATAATATATGTCACATACAAAATAGCAGCTTATGACACACTTAATATTTTCCCAAATTCATTAAAACATCTTAATAACAAAATGTCAGCAATGTATAAAAAGAACTTTCTATGTGCTTATGGATTATGTCAGTAACTGAAAATGTGATTTCTGATATAACTTCTTCATTTCGACCAATACATTAGTCATATACAACTACATTTGCGACTAATCTCCCTATAACTAACCCAGGTTAGTCACTATAGACTAGCATTCCAAATTATATTATCAGTACAGTCTAGGTACAGACCTCCATAGGACAGGGTCCTATCTCACACAACAGTGACAACGATACAGGATCTTGTTTAGGATCTACAGCGTGGGATAATACCCTCAGCTATAAAGGCACAAGTACATCGAATAGCACCCCTATCGTATGTTGAATCAGGACTGAATGCATCACCCTTTCGTTGTATATTGACATTGGCCTTGTGAGGCTACGACTGAGAGTGTCAAAGGTATCCCTATACTGCTATAAAGGGAGAAAGGGAGAATATCAACTACACTGGAGCAAAGTATATACTTAATATAGGACCGTTCCTCTATGTGGGACGATATGATGATATTATAAACTACCACTGAGACGTATCCTAATACAGACAGACGTGTGGACTATTTAGGAGTGGCTGTGGTGCTATTTTAGGAACTGCCCTGGGAGGTTTTTGCCATCCTTATACCCTGTGTATAAAGTACTAAAAGGCTGTGACCTAGAGAGGGAGAGTAACTCAGGACAGAAGGAGTCAGCCATACTCCACAATGGGAGGCAAACAGAGTATATTCACTGAGGATGAACTTGAGGATTATCAGGTAGGCCTAACTACATGTACACTAAACATGTAGTCATGATAAGCTATGTGCCTAGCTGCTAGCCCCTAGAAGGACCTTTTCTGTACTAGCTATGCTTAGCTGTAATGGGTCTACTTGCCAATGCCTTGGGAGCGTATCAACCCCGTAGGATTGTCAAGGCTGCATTGATGCGAAAAGAACCATGGCATATTAAAGCTCTATGCGGTCTTTATGACACTATGAGGATGGTGCGATGTCAAAAGGCTTATTCATATTCATAAAAGGGGTTACTCTAATATTTCATAACTGGGCATTTTTTTCACCAGTTGGACATGTAGTTTAATTCCATAAGGAGACTGGAATACAGACTTTAGAAGCGTTAACAGGTGGATACGTCTTAGTTTCAAGGATGTAACTTCTCTTTTTTGTCAAGTGAACATAACAGAATGCATCGATACTATGTTTAATTGACCTGCATACAATTGCATACTGATTTCTCTGAGGGTCATGTGTAAGCAGATAATAAGAAACAAGTATTACACTCTATTCCCCAATGTTGAATCTAGATTACTGTAAGGGTCAACCCAGAGCCTTCCCATCAATAGGGTTACCATGTATACACCCTCCACCACCCCCCCCCCCTGCCGACAGAGATCAATGATACCATTCACATGAAACATGTGGGTCTCTGTCATTTCTAAACTATACAGCACGCCCATTGTATTCATATATAACTAACTCTGACGAGATCGATGCAGGTCAAACCGTGACGTATATAGATCACGTATGTCACAGTTTGACTTGCATCGATATGGTGAGACTGAGCCTGATGCAGTGGCGGCATATAGGGGAGAGTGGTTAGTTCTGAGACAGAGGTTGACGGAGGAATCCTTTGTGGTTAATATCAAGCCTGGAGCAGACTGAGAGGCGTCGTCCTCCTAACCCAGTCCTATTCTACACTCTGGCAATGAGGCCACAACCAGTGCATCCCCTAATTCCGAGGAATTGCCATTTTCTTATTATTCATATTGTTCCAGAAATTAGCGACCTAATAATATTTTGGTCAGGGAAAACAAGTTCCCATCGAAATTTCAGTGCCCTAGTTAGTTGCCTGATCTAAATTTTGGACCATGTTACTAGAAACGATTTTTCTTTCTCTTTGGTCTAAACTAAAATTGCATATTATTGCCATGCATAAACCGCCTATGGCTAACCATGGCCTGATTGTTACACAGGCATCATCCCTGTGACAGCACCTCTTGCTACATACGTTTATATCAGGTTAGGGAGCGGCCATTATTGTTTTGGCCACGCCCTCATGTGGGGTCTGTATATCAAGCGTATACCACTTCCTTGAGTCATGAAACTAATCTCGGTCCAAAGGTTGGTGTCAGATTAGCTGGTCACGTCTTCTAAGGGCTGGCTGATAACAGCTTGTATACAAATACATTGTACCCGTACACGTGTTCCCGATATTATACGGTGCAATTACTCAGTGATATCAAATTCATATTTTCAATTTCCCTCTCTCATTTTGCAATAGGAAGTGGCATGTGGAATTGATACATATACAGTACAATAATGTGATGATGAGCATGAAAACCCGACTACAGTTGAAATTGACTACCTTGGTTTTCATCATAATGGGAAAATATCTAAGTGTGTGAAATCATGCCGACCCTTCAGGAATACATCAAGTTTATCAACATATGAGGCCGGCATGATGTATGGAAGAATATAGTCCTGGCGAATTACTCACCAGGTCACTTTGGGAGGTTATTATCATTTAGTAGAGCCTTATGGAACTACGGTACATGTGGCAACAGATTCAATATTATACCAATACTTATCTATTCACACGTTATTGTTGTACATTGCAGGAGTTTACATTCTTCACCAAGAAGGAGGTACTACAGTAAGTAGGACACGTTTATACAGGTCTCACAATACAGTTATGTAAATCAAGCAATCAACAATGTGATATATGCAAGTATATTGAGTTAATCAAAATGGAAATAGACCTTCAGATTTCATAGTATTCTAACATGACATAAAAATGAAAATCCTTTGAAATCTGCGGCCGATTGGAAAACCACTTGGCAAATATAAAATCCTTTATAAATCCAAAAAAGAATCAGTTATCACATGTGTACATGGCATATAGATATTATTTTCTTAGCGCCTGGTCAAAATATTTCAATAAAAGTAATGTGACATTATGTTAGATTCTTTTGGATTCATTTCTAGTGCCTTCAAACGGTTCTCTGAATTGGACCCAAATGTGGAGATGACAAAAACCACGAAGGTACCCCGGGAGAAAGTACTACGGTTTCCAGAACTTGTGGTATGTTCATGCAGCAATAAATTTACTTTATCTAGATTACTCATAAATCAGTTGCGTAGGAAAGAGGGGGATGGGGAAGGGCGCTGAATATGGTTTGGCTCGCCCAATATTTGACAAGACCCTAAGATTAAAGATACCTTGCTTTTCTCACTATAGGTTTTATGGACGCATACATGTGCGCCTTCAATTAGAAGGACACAGCCACTACTTTTCTATACAAATCCTATGAGCGTGTTTGTGCGACATGAGCCGATGCTTAAAATTGGTCGTAGTGACCCCCTGCCCCCTGCCCCTGTACCCCCGCCCAGATCCCCAATAACGATTGCCTCCTATACCTCAATAACACATTTCTAGACATCTATACTAGTGTACTATCTGTTAAATGTTACCTTATCTCTATACTCTTTCATGGTGCCCCCTATGTTAACATGACTTAGCGGACACTGTTGAGGAGCATGCTCTGTGTGTGTATCTAAGAGATTATCATAATATTTCATACTTCCTCCCCCGTTCCCCATACTAATCACAAACACCTTACCTCGTCTCGAACCAGGGAGCTATATGAGCTCAACTGTGCCTTTTTGTAATCTTTCTCTGAAAGAATTTTTTTTTCAATTTTTTCAAATAACTTGTGCTTGCCCTTCTAGCAGAGTGCAGCATCATTTTACGGTGCCGAGTACTCCCGGTGTTGACAGTACTTAGTGCATGCTGTAGGGCGGCATGGTGTGTGTGTACACGGGTTGTCCATAGCTGTCACACTGTGTACCTACTGGAGGCGGCACCGGCTCAAATAGATCTCCTCTCCTCTAACCCTTGTGGGACAGAACAATGCCTCAAGCGTTGCGTGCATTTTATTTTTATTTACAAAAAAAAGCACACACGGTGCTAGTTAGACCTAACAAACACTCCAGGAGTGTATCACTCCAAACCTTGATGAGGGTATCATTCTGGGAGGATAGTTATGATGCAGCACTGGCGGGTACAAGACAAGGGCCAATAGAGCAGTATGCTGGCCGTAAATGGTTAAATGGATCTGGTGTTCTCTCAGACAGAACAAAAACCACCACTTGTCTCCGTGATCCACTAAATGAAATGTGTGTGTGATATTAGAGAGTAGAGCTTTATTGATCTTGTCCGGTTGGATTTCACAGGATTCTAACATAAGATACCCGCTGCATGCCTCACTAACTATCAGTGTACTGACATATGACTATAGGCCCTTGCCACAGGTTACATATTTTTGGTTTATTTCAGCAGTGATGAATCGTTCAATCGACAGTTAATATTGTTTCGTAACGTATATTTAACTGCCTTTTATCATTAGAAAATCGTATCCACGTCCATTTTCTCTAAGTAATTATTATAGACTGTAATTACTCCATAATGACGAAAAATGGCATAGAGATTTAAAACATTTTGCGGCCCTTAAGATGGCAAACATGTATTATCATGTGCCCTCCCCTGCAGCCAAACCCATTCAGGGAGCGTGTATTGACTGACTCATCTGCAGACCACAGTGGCGACATAATTTTTTCTCCCATGACAGCTCATTAGCACAAAAATCATTTGGGACTTCTGATAGGAAATTCCTGGCAATTCTTTGTTGTAAAAGGGTATCTGTAGCATGAACTGTAACGCCTGTCTCCTTCCCTGCAGCACAACCCGTTCAAGGAGCGGGTGGTAACAGTGTTCTCGGGCGACCACAGCGGCGACATGGACTTTAATGACTTCCTCTCCATGGTCTCCATCTTCAGCGACTCGGCTCCTGCTAATGTGAAGACAGAGTATGCCTTTGAGATGTATGGTAAGTCACAAACTATTACGTTAACGACCTTACCTTGGAAAACATGCAGGAAATGACTTGAAAATTTGTAATCATTTCCAGTAAATTTGTCTGATCTAGACTAAAATCAGATACTACATTTCATTTCAAGTAAAATATCACTTATAGTTTGCAAATGACTGTCATTCACGAATATTCTCATAGGGAAAAAAGTTATGAAAGGTTTCCAGAGGAAGAATTCGTCAGTAAGCAGCAAAAGATTTAAAATGAAAATAAATTCTGAAAAAAAATAGTCTTTTTCGGCTTTCTTCACCAATTTTAAAGATGAAGCTAGAGTTATCTGATAAATTATTTCCTGGTTATATATTTGACCACACATAAAGGCTTTCGTTACAGCACTAGACTGCACTGCTTCTTTATTTGTCTGCCAAGATGTATACCTCTCCATGACTCCTAGCGTTGGGCAAAGCTTAGTATCAAAAGTGTCCACTCTGTGCAATGAAACACCTTCAATCTATAAAGAAAATGTATAATCAGCTAAATCCAACACAATATCTTTTAACTTCTATGAGCGTCATCGGAGTATGTACTTGAGCCCTCATTAGTCTGCTACCCTGTACCGATCAAAGGCTGTATAGTCTTAAGTGGGTCCATACTGTGATGGGAAAATTCCTATAATTTGATCACTGTAAAAAACATATATCGGAGAACTTTAACATGTAATAAGACATCATTAGTAAACTCTAAGGATGGGTTTTAAGTTAGAATAATACACTTTGGGTATTATGTTTCAAGTGCTGCACCATAGTGCAGTACTGTCTTATTGTCATTATGAACTAAAAATAAATATAATTATGTTTCCGTAGAGCAGGTTTATCCTTTGATAATTTGAGACACACCTTCAGTGTATGATACTCAGAATTAAGAGAGGACCAGCAGATAGGTTACTTGGTAAATACCAACTGGCATTCTTTGTCGCTTACAGCTTTTTGTGCCTTCTTGCTTTCTTCCTAATCTGATGGGTTTTATTATGCCCTGATTCTCAATTTCAGAGGTCTTTATTTGACAAATAAGAAAAATGGGTTCCTTATGATACCCTGACCAGGGAGGCACAGATTCAACTGATTTAATTTGGACGTTGAAATTGGAAAACATCTTTAGAGAGGTCAACAAAGGTAATAAAAACCCGACAGAAGTCATTTATAGAAGCAATAAAGCAAACCCAGTAAACTGCTGACTTTGCTAGCTGCAGGCTCGAAGTTGACCAGGTAATATCAAATTGGTTGCATAATGATAGACGAGAGAGGAATATGACCACACTAAAATAGTCCCAAAGGGACGGTTATTATTTGAAAACTGGATTGGTTGAGAAGCACTCTATCGCTTTGGTATAGTAATGGCCACCGTCTACTGGGCTTTAAATCAATCGAAGTTGTATAGGAAATGTATGGGCTTAATCAGCTGATGTTCCCCAATGGATGGTGACCATAACCTGATAACATAAGTTCCAAGCGTTATTTCATGCCAGATCCAAGTGTTACTGTGCTCAAGTATGGAAATTCTGTATCACATGTTCCCCATGGGATACGGTGTGCCGGTACCACACCTCAGATTTCTCTGGCCATTTAAATGCAACTCACCTCTTAAATGCAACATATTCTGATTAGAAAAAGAAAACTTGAAATAAAGGCAAAAACCCATATTGTTGCAAATGTGCATCTATCTGCTTCCTAAACAATGCTCAACAACTTCAAACCTCTTGTTATTGCGGTCTATTCTCAGAATGTCATACCAACAGGGTATTTATTTTTAGGAAATATTTTCTTTTTACATGCAGACTTTGATGGTGATGGCCAGATCTCAGACGAGGACCTCCGTCACGTGATCAACTGCCTACTGGGTGATAGGGAGCTGGAGGAAGATGACATCAACAAACTTATAGACAATGTAAGTGTAGCAATTGTCCAACGACATTAGCAATTTATAGACAATATAAGTGTAGCTATTGTCCGACGACATTAGCAATTTATAGACAATGTAAGTGTAGCAATTGTCTGACGACATCAACAAACTTATAGACAACGTAAGTGTAGCTATTGTCCGACGACATCAGCAAACTTATAGACAATGTAAGTGTAGCTATTGTCCGACGACATCAGCAAACTTATAGACAATGTAAGTGTAGCTATTGTCCGACGACATCAGCAAACTTATAGACAATCCCAGTGTAACTATTGTCCTCTACAAGATAAAAGTTCAGTGCAGGACGACATTCCAAGGGCCCCTCCCATCATTGTGTTTATGCTTTAATATTATGTACGGTCGGTATCATAATGGAAAAATTCTGCTAGAAGTGAAATTCATGCATTAAATAAAGATGTGTGAACAATTGTAGAAAACATAGCATCAATGCGTCCTAACTGACAATTATATTCATGGTATGTGGCTCTATCTGTGTACAGAGACGGTTGATACTTACAAAGAATGACATTTGCATTTTTGACTACAGTACCTCCATTTCATTATTACTGCATGAGAGCTTATCAAAAGTCATGATATGGTGGTGTTACTGGGGGTCGAGGGGAAAGAGAGGGGGAAAGATGAATATCAGGTGATACCAAATTCTTATAGTGGATACACGTAGAGGAATACCATACATATACGAGGGTAATATGATCAGACTAAAACTTAAAAGACATGGACAGGGTATAATCAACAGGTATTTTACATTAAAAATCAGAATTTCCAATTACAGACCCCACTGTTTTATAGATTGTCGGAAGCGATGTTCCATATCAGAAGTGGTTTTATAGTCCTTGCTTGCCTAATTATAGAATAATTTCATTAATAAATTGATAAAAAGAATAAATGTAGTGGATGGAGCTTCTTACATATAAACTCTTTATCGTGTAACATAAACATTAATGAACGTCAAACCTCCGGCAGTAATGTAATCATCATTCCCCTGTCCAATCTCATTAAGGCTGAGATACCACAGGAAAAAAACAGTGATTTAATTTATGGATACCCACAAGAAATGCCATAATAAAATCACTCACATGGCTAAGCCAAATTCTCCAGAAATGAGAAGATAGGTAAAAAATGCTTGTTTTTACAAGAGCTCAGCTAGCCTTAGGGGAGTATCAAGTCACATTCAACCCTTAATGAAAGGCATGATGGCTCAACTTCATTTCCCGCTGGCGCTCCGTTAGTGTATCATGCCAGCCATCCAGGAATGTATCAAATCTGCAGAGTCGTCATGAACATGGCACTGCCTGGTTGCTTAACAAGGCTGCATAATGCATCATGACGACAAATAAGATGGATGCGTTCAAGCATTGTGCCACTCTTGAAGGATTACAGCATATGCTGGTCCTATTGTCTATGGTAATACCAAGATGAAGAATAATTCAATTTCAATGGGTTAATTTCTGTTTGGTATCCATGTGTTCACAGCGTTGTGATCATTAGGTATCCATGGAATTAGAAATATAGCCTTATGACCATGCCAGTGCTGGCCGGTTGGATTAGGTTGAACTAAAACAGCACATATTGTCATGGTTTGGAATTAGTTGAATTGGAAATATGATACATTGCTAGACTGATTTAGATGTCCGATGATATGACAGACTTGGTCCCAAGTAATATCACCATAACTGTCTTTCTTGTAAGTTATCATGCAGTAATAATGAAATGGGGGTGCTGTAGGAAAAGTGCAGAAGTAATTGATCATTCATTGTGATTGCAGAATAAGAACTTTGCAAATTGAAAATGAATTGATTGAGGCAGGCATGCTAACCTACCGATTATTATATGTTATGTTCCTTAACTCATAATTATCATGTGTAGTGAGAATCACAATTGAAATTAGGAAATGACAAATACAGATGCCGCAAGCACGTGTAATGCCTGTATTGGATAGGTAATAAGTCAGGGGCGCATTATTACAATTAACCAGTAATTATAATCAGTCTGATAATATAGTGGCAGCAAAAACTAACATTAGAACAGACATTGCCTTGTCATACACACACCGAGCATAATAAGCCACGGGCCATTAGGGATTAGGTCGGCCATTAAGGGTTTCCTTTTTCTGCAGTTCTCCGGCGTTTAGTTGGTATTGTACGTGACAGCTTCATCCTCCATCTCTCCCATCTAGTAGACAAAATAAAAACATTCGCGATGGTGTACAAACACTATCTCTGGTGAGACTATGTTTGCCACCATCTTGGTTCACTCCATTTATAACTAAGATAGAGTTCGACGTCCAACTATTGTGTTCAAATTCGAATTGAATTATGTAAGTTTGCTCCATCATCAAAACAAAATATAATGAACAGGCACAAAGAGGCATATAGAGCATTAATGCATCATCTGGGATCAGACAAGACAGTCTGCCCCTAACAGCCTTATAGTCTAGTGGCACTGATAAGATAGTTTGATAAACGCTTTAAGAGCTGCATATCCCTTCAAAGCAGTATATCCTTTGTCACTATTGTATATGATTGTAGCTCTTGTGATTCATTCACCAATGCGGCATCGGCATCCAGGCATTATGCAGACGCTACGGGTTGGCATGTCGTATGCATGCAGCCTTTGCGAGTTACTCACCAGGGCTGCTTCCATGCATCCAAGCCAGAAAGGAAATAGCACCTTAGAGCACTGGGTGGGCCCTATAGCATCCCGGATAGGATGTGGAGTTAATTGAGTTATGTAATTAGCCTGAGGCAGAGACAGCCCAGCTGGAATAACGAGCCTAATGGCCCCTGGGAGTGAGCGATCATATACACACACTGTCTGCCTCACGTTCCTCACCCTCCACTGCTTCTATAACACCCGGTTAACACAGCGTACTGGTGGGACATATAGAGTAGATTTAAAATACCATAAGGGCCCCATATACAGGTATTTAATTCTTCAGACGAGCTTATATATTGTGTCTTATTAGCAGAGCCTGTAAATATACTTGTATTTTGGACGGGTATGTTTGGGGAACTTTTAGGGGTTGGCTCCATTACGATCTCTTTTGTTTGGATAGTAGACAAGGCAAATACAACAAATATTTCTATGCAGTATACTGACGTGTTTTCTTTTTTAAGTATATAAAACTTACCAAGCGATGATAAATACCTAGCCAGTGAAGGCAGGAGAGTAGGTCTACACATATCAGGGGGAGTTCTTTTAAAGTAGAAATATGGCAGCAGTTACATCTCAATACCTAAATAAGTTGCCTTAAAGCTTAGAAGCTGTTATGGGCAAGTTGTGGACATGTAGAGAGGATCCTCTATTTTGATTCTGGAGTTATGTAAGCAGTTTGAGCTGACGTCATGTACTTTGTAATTCCATAGCCACCGGAAGATTTAAGTTCATTGACATCACGAAGAAGGGTTACATGATCGGAAATGTGTCGTCATCTGTTAGACAACACTGTCTCTTGGTCTACAGTATCAAAAAGGAAATGATGATATTATAATGCCTTTACAATGGGGAGGGTGGGCACTGATATTGGTATTATCTGATGATACACTCAGTGCATAGCACTATTATTTAAATATTACATACCATTGGCTAACCCTTTGGTGACCACATAGGTCATTTTTTGTCTGCATGATGAATGAAAGGGTTAAGGGACTGGTAATCTCCTAATAGCTCCAAATAACAATTGCTTCAGTCAGTTCCCGCCTATATACCATCTATAGCGAGGAATACAGGAATCTGATCTCCTCCAGGTATGGATGAGGCCATCATTTCCCAGAAGGGACTAAGTCTAATGCAAGCACACCTATGCAACAAGACTAAAGAGTGAACTGATGCTAACGATTTGGATTTGGGTCCCTCAGCTTTGTCAATCGAAATGTGCCGCAGAATGCACTATATATGAGGCCATTTCACGGATTTAATAGTATCATGGCTTACTAGTTATTAGTTCCCAGTTCTATTCAATAGCTTCTTAGTCCGTGAAACCTTATAGGTATGTGGCTATGAGAGATGTTATACAAAAAAGAGATGCTGGGTGTTGCGGATTTCAAACCATCTCCACTCTCTGGTCTCTTATCACCATTATTCATTTAATACATCATGACCGTTCACACCATCAGCAACTCAACAAGGCTGCATTCAGGTAATATGGCGACCCCACGGGGCTGATGCACTCGAGCAGGGAAGCCATGATGTACCAATGCAGGCCGAGACTAGCCTGCATTCTACCTTCCCAATTAATCTTTAAGTACAGAGAATATGGTCTAGTTGTAGACCACCTAGACTAGAGGCCTACAGTAAAAGAGCTTGGATCATGAAACCTTAGGAGTGTATGGCCGCCGGAACAGCACCTGTGTGGCCATTTCAATTTTTCTCTCCGCTCTTTTTATGGGAAACCTATTGGTTGTCTCTTCAAATGGCAAGTCTTCCCTCGATCCCCCCCCCCCCCTCAGCGTTTCCCGCTTCATTCTCCCTAAGTATATCATAACATGAGGGTTGGCTATTGGAAGGTCTGCAATAATTGTGCAAAAGGAGTCGAAATTCTTATGCATTAAAAACATATGGTCAGTACTTGGGAACGGTGTAAATGAACAATTTGTGTGCGCGAAATTGCCTACATACTGCTTAAGAAGGCATATCTTTTGGGCTCCGAGTATTTCATTTAAAGACTGAGACTTGGTAAATCATGGCTTTGACGGCTGTTCCTAATTTCATCCGTCATTCGCCTGGTACATCATAGAGATTTGTTGATATAAAGGGAAGAGAGCAATCAATCCTAAATCAGACTCGCAGCCCAAAACTATACTATTGGCTGGGAGCAGGGCTGCATTTCACTGGTGCATTTCATTGGTGACGCAAAATAGTGTATTTGGGAATACACTCCCAACTACAGACAGATTCTTATCTAATTCAAAGGGGTAATTGATTTAGGTGGGGGCTTCCGTGTGATTAACACCTATGCTTGAAAGGGGTGATTAGAATATGCATTTGGGGTAGATAGCAGCCTGCTCCTAAAATTTTCTGCGCCATGCTGTAAAAACATTGAGAGAGGACAAAATGGCCGATATTGTGCTTATATTCACATTCTCCTAACACATGCAAACACTGTAGTACATTGCCAACGCAACTCGACTTAATCTCTGATGGAGAGTGCAGAGTCAGTGACGTCACAGCACCAGTGATGTTACAGTCTTAGGGACGTCGCTACATCACGAGGCGACATCACTACCTTACCTAGATACGTCCCCACATCACCTCTCGCAGTTTGTTTTACTGGAGCGGTTTGACGTGAAAGTAAGACAAGGTTTGATGTGACAATAAGGCACAGTTTGGTGTGACATTAAGGCACAGTTTGGTGTGACATTAAGGCACAGTTTGACGTGAAAGTAAGGCACAGTTTGACGTGAAAGTAAGGCACAGTTTGACGGGAAAAGTAAGGCACAGTTTGACGTGGAGACAGATCGTCCAGCAGGCGTCTTGGGGCTAGTTTTTTCACTTTTTCCCAGGGCCATATCCAATTTTAATCAATAAAGTTGTTAAATCTCACATCACTTCAAACATGATTATATTCTGCTGTTTTGAGCTCTTTCCAGTTCGTCATCTTCTCCCTCGGGGGCCTCCCAGGCTAACCGATCCCCATGGATCAGTCAAGGGCCAGGCCTCAGGTGTGGTTCTGACAGCATTAGGGGAGGGGTCAGGAAGCCAGGCTGGGGAGGACAATTATGGCAAATACGGGATAGCTCTCTCAGGTGAGAGGACAAACGTTTAGAGCATTATCTTAATCTTAAATCTTAATAATTATCTTGATTCAGTGTCTTATTTTGGGGCAGTATCTTAAAATTGGGCAGTAATACTTTAAAGATAGACTAAGATAAGTCTGAAGATGGGATTAAGATAGTTCAAAATAGGATCGAAATAGAAGAAAAAGAATTAAGATAGTTTAAGATAGGATTGAAATAGAATAAAAAGAAGAAGAAAAAACGGGGGTTGGGGGGCAGAGCCCCCCATTATATACTAGATAGTAATAGTAATACTTTTAGGATAGTCTAAGATAAGTCTTAAGATGGTATTAAGATAGTTTAAGATAGGATTGAAATTCAGCTACTAAACATGTTAAGACAAGTAAGATCATCTTTATAGTCTGATTAGGATAATGCTCTAAACGTTTGTCCTCTCACCTGGTAGAGCTCTCCCGTGTGTGCACAATTATGGGTCTGATAATGTCAGCTCCTGCAGGGTGCTGCATGATGGTGGGGTGGGGGCACAGGGAGCTGCAACCTGTCCTGCTGTATGCCACAACCCACTTAAAAGATGGTGTTTCAACTAGTACACTTCCCAAAAAGAGAAAGCACTGAGCCATGCAGTACCACAACATAGGGAGTTTTAGTGTCGACCTACAGAAAAAATGATTGCCCTACATGTGTTAATCTTATGGATTTAGACTCTGCCAATTGTTTTAAAATTTACGGAGTATGTATAGGATAGGATATGCAATAGTAATATGGCATGATTAAAAAGTCACGAAATTTTAGCTGATGCACCAGCTTTAAGGTAGGGCGTTCAGGCTATTTTTTTACAGAGTTCAGTTTAGTTGCATTTTGTACATGGAGGATGGAAAGGCGAGATCTTAAATAACAAAATGCTGAAACAAGTTAAACTCTAGTACCACTAAAACATGTATACATATATATAGAACCAGTTTCCTTCCGCCGGGCCCACCTTATCTGTTTTGCTTTCCCTCTCATCCCAGCCTTAAGAGAGAGGCAAATATATCAGTAGGAAGGCTTCCTCGAAGTGCCAATGCTACCTCCATCACCCTTTGACCAAACAGTCTGTGGGCCTCCCTGTTCATATTTTGCGCAATGTGAGAGTATAAACAAGCTGCTCTGTAAAAGAAAAAAAAGATCGGAACATCAGCGATATGGATAGAGGAAAAAACCCTCATTCCTTCCTTGCATTTATTCATTATCAGCACATTTCCCGTTAGCAAAGGCATAAAAATAAAAATAATGTGTTTACCATAATGCTCAATATACTATTGTCCCATAGGAGGATTGCTTTGGGAGGATGATGGCTTGAATGGATGAAACAAATAATAGTGGGAATATTATAAGCAGTAAATATGATTTGGCCTTTAACTAGACTGAATAAGTATTCCAGGACTTTTATTATGTTCGCTGACTTTGTGGATTGGATCCACATTTATGTTTTGTTTGCTTTCTTCCCCCCTTGCAAATATGATATGATATGATATTTATAACACTTCAAGTATAATGTATTAAATGTAAAGCCAAGATGTCAGTTTAAGGTGCGTAGGAAGAAACACAAGGCTCGGCGACCATAAACCTTACTAGACTTTACTAGACATCCGCCATCTCTACCACCGTCGGATATCACAACTATAATATATGAATGAGTATTGTGTCACAGTTAAGCATTCGGAGGCATTTCTGTAGCTACTGGGTACATGTATGCGACATCAGTATTGCCTACAAATTCATCAAATAAGGAGATTTAGTGCTAACACTGAGCTTAATAATGTTACTGACTCTAGTTCACAAACTGGCCGTTGTGCACTTGTAACTGTACTCAATTGTCGAAGATTCTACTTTAATGTATCTATGTCCTGGTGGAGATAACAAAGGATTAAAAGGTGGCCATTTCCGGTGAATAATAAAACTGATAATTTGCTTGATGCTTTTATGTCATCCATATTTAACACTTCAAAGTGGTTCACTCATTGATGGTTTCAAATTATATAATTACCATAATGGATGTAATTGAATTCTGCTTTGATCAGTCACTTCCGGACATGTGTGTTGCTGCATGACTCCAGTGCACCTTTTAGTCATGTTTAAGAGCAACCAATGTGGTTTCAACTTGTGTTAAATCCAGTATGGGGCAGCGACATAGTGTCTGAAGACCGATAATACTGTATTATATAGCCTTATTGCATCCCCCGATAATGTTGAAGCAACAACATCCGGTGGTCAGATTGAATACAAAACTTTTCGTGCTACCTAATTCTGTAATAATAATTACTTTGACCTTTTGCAAAGAATGTAGTAAAAAATGTATAAATGTAAATTAACAAAGATAATGAACACATCCTTTGGGTTTGGAATTTGGCCGAAAAGACCTGCCCCACTTTAATGTAAGTATTGTAGACATGCTAAAAGTAAGCACCATAATAATAATAAAAAAATGTCGTGCTGACAGCCATCGCCGATGAGGCAATGGCTGATATACTGACATGGCTGAAATGATCGAAACCTGACACATGACCATTAGAACAACTCGTGCTATCCGGTGATTTTCTCGCAACATCTTCCTAATGACACACTGTAAATACCTTTTGACAATAATCATCTATTCTTCCTCGTTTCAGATTTTCCAAGAAGCAGACATGGATGAAGACAGGCAGTTGTCCTACGCAGAGTTTGAACACGTTATGTCTAAGGCACCAGACTTTGTCAGGTAAGGTCTGCACTAGCATAGTGCGCTACAACACTTTTGTCGTCACCAAGTATAAGGCAACGCTGACGAGTAACTCACCCGTGCTGACAATTAGAAATGATTACTAGGTATATCCATTTAAGTATCAAGATAATATAAACTAAGAAGATCAGCCCCGTTTTGAAAAATTGAGTCATCTGCTACCGAAATCACATATTGATGTCCTTACTAAAAGAATCTTCACAAAGCGTACTGTATCACACTGATTACTACAACCTTAAACCATTGTTGGTAGAATCCAACTCCATTCCAGGACTTTCAGCAAATATCAAGAACAAAAGGGGCTTTGTAAAAGATGCAGTGACACTCATTGTACCTTTTATCAATTGTGAGCCGTCAACATATTTTAGGTGCAGATGTCGTCATCAAAACCATTGTAAACGTTTTCAAACAGCACAGGGTGAATCGAGCTAATCTTAGACTGAAGAGCCTTTGTAGTAGCAGAATGGTGAATAGAGGATCTGAATGACTCTCATTCACAGGCTTTTAGTGTAGAAGAGTTCAGATGATAAGGGTGCACCGCAGCATAATATTCTGTTTATGACCATAAAAGGCACACCATTTGTCTCATCAACAATGTTCACTTCTGTGTAAAGTTCTCGCTTAGCTACTCAAAGAATAGATAGACAAAGTTCCAAGCCGCCAACATAGATGTACATCATACTAAGCTTCATGTGCCTCATTACTTCCTCTGTCGCATTATACACTAAGTCTAGGACCACCTAACCATGTGTTTACTTGTATTGCAGCACCTTCCGCATGAGAATATAGACGACTAACACGCCAACCTGACAGTAGCAGTGGCACGAAAAAAGAATTACAAGTTTGCTGCATGGGAAATCACAAGTGGTTATTGATAAGGAAGTTAGGGGGGCTGTCCGTAAAATACTTTAATATGGCTTGATGAAGTGTGAAACTTCTTGTATAGAAATATGGAGCTCTAATTGTAGAGCTCTGTCGGACATTCTCTGATGTAAAGCACATTACCAAACAGTTGTAGTCAGGATTTAACATGTAATGGGCTTCAAAAGCTCAAAACGTAATGTGATATGAGGTGGTATAATCAGATAATGTTTGGACAGAGTATTACATAATTGCAGTGGCGTAGGAAAAGGGGAGGGGGCCAGGGGGGCCCGCCCCCCCCCATCATAGAGGGGAGGCCTGAACATGTTTGGGCCCCCCAATTTTTTTTTACCAAGACCCTATAATGTAATACACAAAATGTCAAAAATGTACCCTTTTCACATAGGGACATTTTGACCTAGCACCCAATCAGAACTAATAAAGGGGCACAAATACTACTTTTCTATATAATTCCTATATGCACTATCATGATTGGGACCCAATATTTAAGGCTGGTTGGATTGGGGCCCCCTGCCCCCCCCCCCCGCCCCAATGAAGATTTGCTTCCTACGCCTCTGCATTGGGTAAAAGTCTGCTTACATTGATTGATAAAAGAAGTGATCTATGCCATGAACTATAATAAATTGTTATTATTTTGAGCGTTAATCCAGCAATGAATGTATATAAAATGTATTTATACCACACCTGGTTGGAAAGACAAAATAAACTGCCTGCCTGCCCGACATACAAAAGGTGAGAGAACACTCACCATGGTGTGTGGCATAAGTTAGTTGGACCACTGCCAGACCCCTGCATGTAGGATAATGGCTTAGTCACGGCTGACCACACTTGTCTGCGACTCATGATCAGCCCTGACTGTCGCTATTATCCTACATGCAGGGGTCTGGCAGTGGTTTAACTACTAAGCAATCAATATGTTTTATACATAGGACGATTATACAAATACATAGGCGAAGTTGCAAGATACATTTATATCGTTCCTCACAAGTGATGATTGAATCAGTATGTAATTTTACATATAACAGTATTTGTAGAATCATTGAGTTACATGCAAATGAAGGCAAATGTCTTCCTCTACACTGAAAACCCAGAGCAAGGAGCCTAGTCATTATGACGACCTAGGTAGTCATAATGAATAATGGCAGATGGAGTGGAGAATGGTGTATGAATATAGTCTCTAATTAGTTCACTTCTTAATGAGAGACATCCTTTTCACATATTTGGTGTAGTCTTGATTGAACTAAGTAGCATTACTTGTTATAAATAAGTTGCCAATGGGTGAGAATGATGACCCCAAAGGTATAGAGACCACTCTGCTCCCTGTCACAAGTGTATATCTCAAGACAGATATAGTTATGCAAAATGTTAAAACCAGGTGGCAGTAGTGTGCCATACGTAGCAAGTGAGGAATAGAATTATGTACCATAGGGTAGTCATTGGGACAACCTAGGACTTGAGAGTTGTCACTACCGATGACTTTAGGTCTTCAAATGGACAATACATAAATTAACAACCTTAAGGTAGTCATTCTGACAACCTAAATATTGTGACTACCTAAGGTCGTCATTATGACAACTTTGGTCTGAATGGCTCAGATGGGTAGTCACAATGACGACCTAAGGTGGTCACTTTGACTACCTAAAGTTGTCAGTTTTGGCATTGTCAAAATGACGACCCTGAGGTTTTCAGTGTAGTTTAATCATTGTATATTCGCTCATTATAGCTACCAAAGAGAAATGATGTATGAGTTTTTAAATAAAGGATATTAAAAATCTCAAACATCTGATTATTGTACTACAATGTGGTTGCTAACTTCTTTTGATGCACTCATTCTAGAACCAATCTTTTAGTCGCAAACCATAAGTATGCATGGTCGGCAGTAAGTGATGTCAATAAAATTTATAGACATGTCATATCAGTTTGAAAAAAAAGGCTTGAAAGCTGAATTTCAAAACTATGCAGTGAAAAGAAAATATCGGATAATTGTTCTTTCCCGTGATACAACATCTATAGAATTCTTCAGACTTGCCTCATCAGAGACTCGATTGATGATGCTTAGCAAAGCAGGCTTTCCCAGCTGGTCTATACTAATCAAGTTTGACGAAGCTGACTTACATATTCCTCTGCCTTACTAAACAGACTTTATGTGGAGGCATGGCTCGCCTCATAAAGGTGCTGAGCTGATAGTAACTCATACCCAGCTCATACAAAAAAAATTAATAACGTTTTAAAACGTTATAAAAACGCTATTCTATATTAAGGAGCCTTAAGGAAACGTTATAAAACGTTATAAAATGTATGTGACCCTAAAGGCTATCTCTAGATTTCAGCTTAGAATTCAACTAATTACACTTCACTACATTCCACCCATAGAAAAATAATTACATTATAAAACACTATATTGTTATGCCCATCCTCTATATATGATATTTTACTAGAACATATCCAAGTAGGATTTTCAAGAAATGGAAAATATCGGACCGTGTCACTTTAAGTGTAAGTCATGATTACTAAATCCACAGTGGAAGGGAGTGGTTTTCTACAAAGTTTGCGAGGAAAGTTTTTCATCTGATTAGATTTGGTCATAACGATTCTCCTTTTATCTGTTCATTTTGTTAAGTTACAATTCATATCTGCCAACATGTTTATGACTTTTGGGAGAAGTTGTTGTTCGAGACGCCCTTAGACTTCTCAGTAGAGGGCATAACATCAGGAACTTGTCCTCGAACTTGTGGCCATACCCAGACATAGCTGTCTGTCCTTTTCTCCACTGCTACCCAGATTTTCCTTACACCACCGTCAGACTAAATGCAGACTCAGATATGACCACACAGAGAAAAGAAACAGATTCAAAAGGGAGTCCAGGTTGCCTCCAGAATGGCTCCCCTCTGTATGGGAGCCCATGCTTCCTAAGGGAGCATAGGTGACTTCCTGGCTGACCTAAGGGAGTCACCTCAGGGGAGTCACATATTTTCCTAGCTCACCTAAGGGAGTCATGTAATGACCTGGGCCCCCCTAGAGAGGGGAGTCATTCTGGAGACAACCTGGACCCCCTTTTGACGCTGTGCAGAGGAGAAGTAGCATAATTCACTTACTTAGCACCATCAGATCAGCCAGTCTATAAGAGGGTGGGGGTGATGGAGTAGAGACGGTGCCAATAGATTGTTAAATGATGGAGATATAGAGACTCATATTTACTGAACGTGACTGTGGATGATGCCAGGGGGATGGATGCTGGGAGGAGGAAAGATGAAAAGTGGGAGCTGCATATACACTGACTTGGGATTGTCACATCAGTTATATTATCGGGTAGCGGGAGACCTTATACAGGCTTCCATTGCTTGACCTGGTACTGGTGAGATGAGCACTGATACCAGCTGCCACAATGGGTACCAGTTGATACATAATGCACACTAATCCAGCTGCACGCCTATACTTTTATGAAAGACCTGATGAGAGTTTACCAGCCTAATGAAAATGTGGACCTTCAGAATCTGAAGGGTCTATTCAAAAAATCATTTAGTCCCTCCACAGGTCTATAGTGTCAGAGTAAAGTAATGATATTATACAACCTGTAAACAGCGATACGTCTGACTGCATGCAGCTGGTTCAAATCCCGTACTATGGGATACATAATTATGATGGCATAATTATAAGCGTACTAGGAGCTGTAGTATTTGCACATTTTCATAGTAACGTGACACCAAGCCTTTCAGCCAAATAAATGAATTGATTGGGAAACTATCTGAAGAAATAAGAACCCAATTCTATCGTAATACCTTAATTTAAATGATTCTTTAGGCATTGAAATTCATTTCCTGGTATATCGATGAGAAATCTGATTAGGATTGGTTAGTGATTGTTTATATATAGGAAGGGTGGGGAGTTCCCAAGCCCCTAAAGTCGGGTATCGCCTTATAGATGGGATTCTCTAAGATGTTTAATTCAATAATTCCATATCAGCTATATTTCATCGATATGTGTTATTTATAGGTTGTAGAATAGGGCTTCTGAAGTTCAGCTAAAGTAAGACCATCAGCATCCCGCTTCACCCTCTGTTGTATCATTTACCCTTACAGCCTGACATACACCTATTAAACAGATTATCCTGTTTTGGCCAGTCACCAAATCAATATTACCTGGGTAATTGATGTCCATGCCTCAGTCTGGGTCCAGGCCCCAGGTGTGGCTGTGACAGGATCAGGGCTCAGAGAGCCAGGTGGGAGAGGTTAATTAGGGACTCGGTAATCTCCTTGTATTGCACTTATCACTGCATAAATATCTGCATTTAAGCAAATCTAAGCTGATTAAATGAACACCTTGAATATCTTAAATTCCAGAAAATGTCACCAGAAATGCTATGATGACCTTGACATAGCATTTACTGAAAACAAAGGTGTTTAGAGTATTTCTTTTCAACTGCTTTTAGCATATTCAACTTGCCGAAATGCAAAGGTTCATGCACTGCTGCATTCATACCAAGCACAAACAAGCCGCATAGTACAATAAAGTTAACTACCACTCTGCCATCAAAGGATGCAGGTACCCATACTGATTTTACGATATCCATGCCCCAAGTTTGGAGGCTTGAAATCCTATTTGAGTTGTTTGAGACAGATCTTCTGGGATCAGTTTCAGCTCCAGCTTAAAAAGGTTAAGTCAGGATTTGTTGAAGAAATTGTTGGCAAGCGTGGGCGATCATGATCCGTAGTCCAAATTAATGCCATAAGGAGATTAATGGCAGCAATTAATATGCAATCAAATAATAACTCATCCACTTTAAAATGATGTTATCTGCACTGGAGCCCCACTTACAACTGTTAGTGTCTGTATGTTTTGTATACATGAGGTTGTGTGGCTACCTTTCCCATGCCATCCACCCCAGTATGTTACCTGCCTTCTGCAAGCCCAAATAGAAAAGAACGCCATGTGTGGGTAAAAACGGGGGGGGGCGGAAGCTTCCTAGAAGTGGCAAGGTTTCCTCAATAACTGTGTCTGATAATGTGTGCGGAATCATCTAGGAGAGTAAACAGGCTATTCTGAATCAGAGAGAAAAACAAGATTGTACCAGACCATTCATTGATATGATTAAAACTACTTTTTCACCTTTGCATTTATTCACCATCACAAAGCTTTAATCAAACATTTCCTATTAGGAAAGGGTTAAACTGAAAGGTGTTGAAGTGTAAAAGTGAATTAAGTCTTTATTGTGAGAGCTATGGCAGAGTTGATGTGGGAGGATGACAGCTTGACTCAGGGGAGAATAGAAATGTGAAAAACCAAACAGTAAATGTGATGTGGCCATTAAATTCCCTGAATTACCATTCCAAACTTCAGTTGTATTTTTCTCAATGAATTCATGGATTGAGTCTGCATTAGATTCTTGTCAGCTTTTGCCTTCTCCAATATGGAGCATATTCAAAACAACAGAAACTGAATGCAGAGTTGGTGATGCTTTCGGAGGTATTTCTGTACAAACGAGTGGGCCGCTGATAGATGTATTGTACAGGATTCTATCTGCAAACTTCATAAAAATTGAGTGTTTATAGTAGTGATCTTTGAATGCTATTTCGTGTAGTTCATAAAAATCCCATTCCTACCTGCCATTCTCATGCTTCATTGCACATGAACATATCTACATCAAAGTATCCCAGTGCAAATATTAGGGCATTAAAGTACTACAGGACTGATGAAGCCCTTTGTGATTTGCTTGCTGCTTCTAAAGCTGTCATTAATATTTAACACCTCTGAGTGGTTCAAACATTGACGTTATCGAACATATTATTTTATTTTTCTAGTGGATGAAATTGTGTACAATGCTTGTAGCCTTTTATGCTTTAAATTGTGTCATGCAGGGTATGTTGTTCATTATGCAATATTCATAAGTGCATGACTTCTGTGTACCTTTTAGTAATGTAAAGGTCTAAACCAATGTAGTGTAAACCTTTGTAATATTTATTGTGTGTCTATGAGTGAGCTGCACTTGGTATGGGGGAATCAAAGGCTATATTTGGAGCGAGAGATTCAGAAAGTGAAGTCTAGTGCCGCGTCATCACCCTGCAACATAGCATTTGAGTAGCTTCTCAAAAGAAGACAATATCACATCACATGATAGATTTATGATCAATTAATATGACCGGTAGACTTTAAGCTTTCATAGTTATATTAAGCCATAACACTTCTCGAACTACTTCAATGAAGCTTTAACATTCCATGGCTGTAATTCCTGCGATAGTAATGCTCTAATACAATTCTTGTTCACTATATAATCTTCAATTATTTTAGTTAATCTGGAATCCTATGAGCATGCAATCACTTGCTGTTGAGACACATTACATTTGCTACTCTGATGAACACTGTTTCCGGATCCAATCAGTGAAATAATGTGCATGTACATGTTTAAAAGAAACTCTACTCTTCACCATTTCAGGAAGTGCCAGCACTCTCCTGACCATTTATAGACCACAGACTCCTTTGCACTGATATTCCTAGGCTCCCCATACAACCAATCTCTCAGTCACTAGTGCCTAACCTCGTTAGTCATTTTTTGGCTCCCTATATGACCAACCTAGGTAAGTTATTATTGTCCGGTTGGTCAGTACTGACCAACCAACCATAGTTTTTTAATCCCCAGGGGGAGCCACTGACTGGTCATCACAGGTGGCACCAACTAGTGGTATACAAATACAACACACCAATGATGAACCTAGATTAGCCACTACTGACTGACCCCTCAGTAATTTTTGAATATAACTTTGCCATTGTGACTAACACTGATATGACCAACCTAGGATAGTCTGTACTGACTAACCCTTTCTACCGATTTTCAGTGTGATGGGCTATAAGACATTTTTATGCGTGAGTGTATCTTGATGATTATTTTGCCAGGATCAATGCATATGTTTTGAAAACTTGCCAAAAAACAACAACAATACTCTAGCAGTTCTGCTTTTGGAATCTTTGCAATATCAAAGTTCTAAGATAACAAAAACATTGTAAATTGTAAATTAGTTTTTTTCAAGTAGATCTATATTAATTAAATTAGGCATTGGTATGATGCAGCTACACGATGATACTGGATAGAGTTGTTCCGTTTACAATTCAGCCATGCTTTCTTCACAATAGATCTGGTGAAAGTATTGTGTTCAACCAATTCATACCAGAGCAGTGCTGTTAAAGCATGCCGTTTTGTTGTTGTAATGGTTGACGCAGCTGTGTAAAATAACTATACAGTGCTGCATTCTAGCATCTTCCTGACTCTGTAGGGTGATTTACTCCTTAAAAGACGGAATGATGCAATAATGCAGTGGTGGCATTTTACTCACTAGGGCAATGCTGCTACATCATGACAACACAAGAACATAACCTTTCACTGAGGCAGTAAAGGGTTTAAGTGTCAATTGTAACGTAAGTGTCAATTGTAACTCAATTCCTAAACGGATTTTAGTGCAATCCATTAAGCTTTTAGATAGAGCCATTCCAACAAATATCAAGAAGATATGGTTGCACCCGCTGTGTCTTTTAGCCCTAGTGAACAGTAAACAACTTCTGGGTGCAGATCCTATCTTTGAAATCATTGTAAAAGCTTTCAAACAGGACTATTTGGACCGGGCTAATGTTGAACTAAACAGTCTTTGCGAGAGCAAATTAGTAAATGAAAGAGCTGAATGACTCATTGATTCACTGGCTTTTAGTAAGGGAGTGTTTAGATTATATGGGTGCATCACACCATATTCAAGTGTAATGTGTTTCCCTAGCTACTCGAGCAATAATGCACACATGGGGCTGTTTATGTTGATGATGTCTCTGCTCAATTTGTTCTCTCATAAAATAAATGCAAAACATACCAACAATGCCAATCTAGCCCTAGAATAATGTAGGCCTGCAGGGAATCCATGGAAGTTATATAGAATGGATGGTTGGATGTCATGATAAATGCCTTGAAACCTTATCACTCCGGTGATATGTGTGGACTTGATGCTTCGTTTTCTCCCTTGATAGCTGCTATGTACTAAAACAACTGATTCACTATTCTCCTCTTTGGCTCAAGCTATTCAACATCTCCCTCGTGAGCATTGCAGGGTAAATGATTCTCATGACCTAATCAAGGGCCAGTGCCAGACCTCAGGTGTGGTTCTGACAAGGTCAAATGAGGGGTCAGAGAATCAGGTGGGCAAGGGCAATTAATGGTTCATAATCTTAGCCCTGTGCACTTTACTCTCCTGCTTACTCCTGGCTGCTGCATCCATGAAGAGCAACGACAAATATGGTATAGATAAAGCATATCAAAATACTACCCTCCAGATCCTGCGGGAATTCCAAAATACCCATCCTTCCTGATCATAGACTATGATTGATTTAAATTTTAACATCCAGGGTCTCCTCACAGCAGTTGAGTCAGATCTTTTGCGATTGGTTTCTGCTCCGGATAACAAAAATATCAATTATGTGTTTGACAGATGCTCTAACTATTAATTATACCAACAGTCTAAATTATATGATTTGGCAAGCTCTCATGTAGGGGAGTTCTATCCTCTAGTTAAGATGATGTCTGTCAATAGCAAATGCCCGCTGAACAACTGTGGAAACAATGTTTTCAGGTGTCATTTAAGAGTAGATGAGCTTCTTCAAAGATCAACACAGTTCGCAAACACAGGTTTCGAACATTGATGGCAGACAAGTGACCAGAAACCCTTCATACGGGGTTGGTTTCTATTAAAGATACATCATTTATAACTGCAGAAGGCTTAAACAGCCTAAAGGTTCCCTACCATGAGGTCATCACACAAAGTATCATCATTGCAATAGCCAAGCATTAAAGTTGTGACCGATGGGTTTCAGTCAGAAGGCCTTTGTCTACGAAGCCTTTGAATGTTTGCGGCTGTGAGGGGTAGCCTCACTGTGGTGAAAAGGAGAAAAGCCATGCGCCACTGAACACTTTTTCCCATTTCCCTTTTTCATGGGAAACCTGATAGTCGATGGAAATAAAGTCACTAAGTGAGTGGTGGGACCTGAAAGAGCTTCATCTGAGTGTAAGTTTCCTCTACAGCTGTACCTCTAGTAGCTCATTTCCTGCCTGAGAGAATCCCCCAGTTACATTTCCAAGATTAACTACAATGCTTACAAACTAACCCATGTATTTATATTTACATGTATACATCTTAAGACTGAAATATGATGATTTCGACAGGATTACATAGAACAGAAGAACTACGTATTTTTCTTTACATTGACCTTTCAAACCTAGCAGTCATCAGTGGTGGGAGATCACAACTGGATTGAACATCAGTTATAATGTAGTAAGCTGATAACAAGGCATGAATCATTCACATTCAATGCTCATGTACGTTTTTTGCACAGTACAAACATGTACAATGTGTGCCCCTCACCCCCGCCCTGCACTCGCCCACCTCATTCGGCATTGGTACCTGCCTTCTGTCAGTTCAAATAGACACAAAGCTATCTGTAGGAAAAGCTTCATAGAAGTCCAAAGGCTACTCCCAGCATTATGTGTGACTATGTGAGTATGTGGGACTTCATGTTTGAGTTCAGTGCTATTACTTAAACTACTATGTAAGTGCTCAAACAGTATTCCCTAATCAGTACAATAGGGAGTAAAATAAGACTGTATCAGGAAATCATTGATATGGATTCCCCTTTCTGTGCATTCATTCATCAACACAGTAGTTTGAGAGCATATTTTCCACCAGAAAGGGCTTGAATTGAAATGTCTTGAAATATAAAATTCAATTAAATCAGCATGTGGGCGAGAAATGGAAGGGTCGCTGTGGGAGATTGACAGCTTGAATAAGAGGAGAAATGAGCTGTGGGAAACCAGACAGAAACTGTAATGTGGCCATTAAATACACTGAATAACCATTACAGGATTTCCATCTGTTTATTGCTCAGCGATTTTATGGATTGAATCTTTATTAAATCATAGCCAGCTTTTGCCTTTCCTAATAATCATAAGGAATAATTAAAATACTTCAAGTAAAGTCAAGTACATTATCCCTAACCAGCATAAGCTATGATGAAAGGAACATTTCACAGAATTATATGTTATTATCTGTATAAACAACCATGTAACAGGAGATCCATTAATTAGAAGATACAGTGTACATTAAAGCCTTTTGAGGTATTTCTATTCACAAGGGTTGTTAGCTGGTGGATGTTTTGTATTGGAAGATTGGCTGCAAACTATATCAAAATGTAGATAAGAATGTGAATATCTCCAGAGCGAAAAGTAATGACAGCTTCAAGGACAATTTTCTTTAAACAGCTGTTTCAATGTTAAATTATCATTATTGACAATGCCACACTTAGTAAAGCATGTGTTATTAGAAGCTAGAACAACAGGCTTATCTGATGCAGTGTAAGATGTCACCATTGATCTGAAAGCTGCTTAATCTTTTACAGAAACTATGCTATTGCATGTTAAACACAATGACATTGCATCCAAAGTAATCAAGTTCTGTAGAATTATCTCCCGTCTTGTCTAATCAGAAAGCTATTAATGATGCTGAAGAGGCTTGCCAAACTTCCTGCATAAGTGTATGCTAATTCCATTGGATGAAGACAACTTAATTAATTCCCTGTGTAACTAGACAGACATTATGAGCAGGGTCCTGATTGGTGAGCTCTCTAAAGCCACCGAGATTAAATAAAGATGGTCTTCTATATAAATCCCGTCTCTGTCCTTAGATAGGCATGTGGTATAAGGGCTAGCTATGTGTGCTTTATCCTTTGTTTACCAAATCCACCCCTGAAATTGACCTCAACTGTTTTGTCCATTTCTACTTCTAAATAACACTAATCAACCCAATAATAGCCATTGGTAGTGCATTAGTTATGGGGAATTCCCATTCAATGGGATCATTCTTTTACTTAGCAGTTCCTTCAACGGATCAATGTAGTTGGGTTTTGCTCAATTGGACGTAAATGCCATTGGTATCTTCTTGTGAATAGTCTCTACAATAGTAAAAAAGGAACATAACAATATTACTAAGGGAGGAAAGGGGGCGCTTGAAAATATAATATAACTGTATTCACATTTGAGGCCAATTTGATTCGGTCAAAACTAATTTTATTACTTCAGTCGATTCTGTTAAATAACAACACAAAAGAATTTAATAATTTGATTACCAAAATCAAGACATAATTTGATTAATCCAAGACCAGACACGGCAAGGTATGGCAGTAGAATAGTTCACTTACTAAGTGGCATTAGATCAAGGGGTCCTTGAAAGGATGTATGTGATATAGCAGAGATATCCCCAGGGAAGTATCAAATGACATTGTGTATTGAATATTAGGCCGGTGGGGCTGATGTGATGATGAATGATGGCAGAAAACGGTTTGGTAACCACTGGGTGTGGACTGATTTGGGGATTTTACTTTCCTTAAGGCTGTGCAGTCTGTTATATAGTAACTTCTTCAGAAGAAAATACCCTTTTTGACTCATAAATGAAAGAAATGAGAAAATATTGAAATGAATGAAGGCTGATGATATTTTGAACCGCATGTAAGGGGAGCTGGCATTAGTGGAAAGCTATACAGCAACTTAAATATCAGTTAACAGCTACTAGGCACGAGTAAACCCAACTGTAAATTATCTCTCTCCAGAGCCAGGTTAATTAAGTAAATTAAGTTGTCTACAGTGTTTCGCAGGCTGTAGTGACCTGTTTGAAGGGGATCGGGCTATCATGTTATCCCAACCAAATCTCAGATTTTCACAATGAAAGACATTCAATTAACTCTTAAGAAAATAATAGTTATATTGCTGTGAATCACTATAAATCTTTAACACATAATATTATTTGCAAGTGGACAGGTGAGCCGTGGTATTCTAAATAGCATACTAAGAGGTAAGTCTTGGCTAAACTATATCCTTGAAAATCATTTCTCTTTCCATGTCCATTTCCATGTCCATGATGAATGTATAGTGGGTAGGGTGGGGGAAGCTGTCTTCCCTTCCCTCAGCGTCCAGCTTTCTGCTACTGATCTGCAATGAGAAAGTAAAGATGACAGGGGGAGGTTGTAAGTCAGGAGACCTTTGACCTTGTCAGACGCAGCGTAGTGTGTGTGATAGATGTAAGACTCAGAACAAAGCTATACAGGAATTGATGTCCTCCGCCACAGGATCAGGGGTGGGATGTGGACAGAAACAATTTTTAAAGTCCTATAAACAGATGCAACAAAAATGTCTTTTCCTTTTTTCTAGATTCAGGATTCATAAGAAATTTCCTGCCCCTCTGTCCATTAAAAATCTTTCATAGAAATAATTATGTGAGTTGAGCAGAAGGAAAAGAGGACTGTTGATATTCTTTTCTGAGTGCTTACACATGTGAAAGGGCCGAGATAGATCTGTTTGGAAATGTAAAAAACAGCAATCTCTCTGTAGATACCCATGATGGCACATGAGACCTGCTTTAAAACCTGGCACAACCTCTTAGGGAAAATATATTTAGAAGCCTTACGATTAGAAACAATGCATTTTAACTTGTTATAGCCCATCACATTATTTATCAAATCATGGTGATGGAAACAGATAATGACAATTCCTATGTTGTACAAACATAAAGAGAGGAGACTTTAGAGAGGTGAGGTACAGCAGTGATATTTTACTACTAAGTGACACTTGCCTATGTTGTAAGAGCCAACAGGCTTGTATCTGGGACAAATCCTACGCAGGGAGGTGGTCGGAATTTGATGGGACTAAACTTTGTTAAAGTAGATACTTGATACAGCAAGTGTATGTTCTTCATGTTAATCCCATGGGAACTCTACATGTTATGTTCCCAGAGAGTAGTATATAGATAGGATCTAGTTTTTGACAGGTCCTCGACTCGATATCCCATGTTTCCCAGGCCCCTCGAGAGGGACCTGAATAGGCTAAGTCAGCTTTCTTGTCCATGACTGTTTGGTGAGCCCACTGCGAGGATACTTAAAGTCTTTCGTTTAAAGGTTGGGATTTTACAACTATGTTTTGTTGAATATGTCAGGTTTATGAGTCAGCCACATCCAGATGTAGTTCCTCGTTATTCACAATCTGGTCCAAATTGCTACTATTAGTCTTTAAACTGCTGAAGAGTTAATCATCAAGCTTCAGGTTACTGTCTGGTCTTGTTGGAACACGTCACCTTTGTGTCATTAGATGTGTTCTGACAATATGCCTGAGGCTAAAATAGTGGCTCTCAAAGATGATTGGGCTAAATCATGCAACAACCAGTTGCCAAACATGGTACATGAATAGATATCATGCTATATTCAGATTTATGCTCCTCGGGCTACAGAGAGCACTTCGGGGCTTTTAGCTATGGCTGTATATAATAATAAGCCTTCTGAGGAATGTATCATGTTATCTTCCATTGTACTTTGTAGCGACCCGGATAACAAAAAGATAACGCTTGAATGCAAACGTTTATTGTAGATTTGTATGAAAAGGGTTCCCTCCAAAACATTTAGAAAACATTTAGAAAACGTTTTTTTGTTACCAGGGTAATAGCATCACAATATTGCCTACTTGATCCTTCAACAATTCTCCCCCATTCAAGCTGTCATCCTCTAACATCCCCTCTATTCACACTACCCCTATTCAAGAATTATAACCCTACTAATGAATAGATGAATGAATCCATAATTCAAGAAAACCAAAGTCTTCATCCAAATCAATGTCAATTGTATTCAACAAACTTCATGAAAAATAGCCAGATGTATAGTGATTTGGGTATTTGGGGAGCCGACTTTCAGGAAGCTTTCCCATACATGGGTCCACTGAACAGCATATCCTCAACAGTACAAGAAAATGCCCTCTGAAGAATGCTCTACACCCATCAAAGACTCAACATTCTCTAGGGGAACCCACAAAATTCTGATTATATGTCGGCTTTCTTGTCAGCCTCCCATCCAACTGCTTGTAGGAGCAGAGTAATCGCCTTTTGGAGAATACACTTACCTCACAAAAACATAATGATGAGCAACTTTTGAGCCAGATTCATATTTCAGATATTTTCTAGATACTGGTGCTATACTGATGTAGAAAAAGGTCTGTCTATCAATGTATTGCAAGGCTGGAACACACTTTCATAGTTGGGTCAGGTAAAAATCCCTGGATGGAAAAGCAATCCAACATCACTTCCAGTTCCAGTTTTTACATTTTGCCATCATCTCATACCTAAACATTGGGAAGGAAATGGATGAGATTTGGGGAACCGGAACTGTAAGGCAGGAGATAAGCGACCAGAGCAGGTGTGGTGGGGTGTGGGCGTCCATAGTGGCTGCTATTTCCTCCATCAAGTTTCCCATAAGGAGGGACGTGGTAAAATGCAATTTTCCACAAGGGAGCTGCTCGCTCTACCAGCCATATATGCTTCTATGGTTTCACGATCCAAGACCTCTTGCTGTAGGTCTCCTAGCAATAGTCTTGAACTGGGGTTGTCTCACCTATCATGACCATCTAATTCTGTGAGTTCATGATCTTGGCATTCCAGACTGAAGCATCTAGTTGATGACTGTCTATAACTAGTATAACTAGTACATGGCATGGTAACCCCTACCTTTTTTAACATGCTTTGTCATGATCTCATAACAGGGAATTGACTATTTTAGAGAGCTCACCACTTTCATAGGGGCTGTCATTTCCATTAGGTCTCCTAGAAAATGGGAAAATGAAATTGCCCATGCGGAGGCTTTTTCTCTCATTGATCATGGTATGGAGTATAAGCTGTATATCTATAAGGTTTCATGGACTCTAGGGCCTGTAAGTTTAACCTCTCAAAAAGTTTAGAACTTTATGTAGTCTGTCATAACTCAGAAGACCCAGGAGGAGACTGACATTGACCCCAAAGCATACCATCAACTTTTGTCAGATGTCCATATTTCCAGAGTTTCTCACGAAGAATATGAAAACAGTTTTTCGGTATTATCATTACACCATCTTGGACCATGTGGTTACCAAACACAGGGATGACTCATGTTGTTACAACTAACGTAAAACCCCGGTAGTGAAAAGAAAACACCAAATAAAATCCATCTTAAAGCCAGGGATTTACGGTAGTTCTAGTTTGGGCAGGCAGCATTTGAGCTCTGTAAACTGGCCATTTGTAACTAAATGTGAAGTTGATACTCATATTTCATACTGTATTTCAAAATGCAACTCTTTACCTAATAAGCAAGGGAAAATAAAAGGAATTAATTCAGTTGGCATGCCCTTAACTTCCAGGGGCAAACGAGTATAACTTGTTTTGGAATCAATTAAGGATCCAATTTGAGAATCTTCCTAAAGAGTTCTATCCAATTGAATGATAATTCACAAGAAAGGAAAGTTGAGGAGGAATCTCTTAAACAAAAGTGGGGATTTGGGAAGATGGAAATGAATATATCTGGACAAAATGTCGACAACTTGGAGGAAGTTGCTTTTCAGACTGCCTTGCATATTTTGTGTAAGATTTGAAATCCGGAGAATGATGACGGATTCCATTTCCTCTCAGGATAGATTAAATGAAGGGATCTCATTTTGAGCCTGTCAGTTTTCACTTTTGTTCGCCATTGAAAGATTCATAGATGCCATCGTATGTGTATTTGCCACCAGATAAAACTTTAAGCCATTTCTTAGGCATATCAGATAGGATTCCGCTCATGTTAGGGTATATTCCTGCTCTGTTTCTTTTTGCATTTAGGACAGATGTCCTGCCCTTCAAGCGTATAAAACTGTTAATAGGAATATGCAAGCCAAGCAGAATGGATCTTCTGATCAGGGCAGCGCTGATCATAATTTATACTTGGCAGCTCACCTTTTTCTAACGGGCCTGTTTATAATGTAAGAGACAGCAATCTCTCTAAAGGTGGCCATGATGAACCTGCTCGGAAACTTGGCACAACTTCTTAGGAAAGGTGTCTTTAAAGTCTTAAGATCAGAAATGTGGCTTCATAACTCTTAAGATCAGAAACGGTAGATATGCATTATAACTTATTATGGTCCATCACCTTATTCACCAAATCTTTGATCATGCTGGAGAGAGATACCACCAGCAGAAAGTCACCACACTCTGTCAAGAGTTGCAGGATTAATGCCAGGATCAGAGACAGGTGGTGGTGATTGGGACTTTCAAACGTAAAAATATATTCGTTAATTTCATCCATTTAAGCAAATCATGCCAACTCAAAATATACCTGAGTTCTGTGCATGAAACAGCTATTTGAAAGTAATCGAGACATAATTACATCACATTATACATTATACATTCTTAAGAAGGGATTCAATTTCATGACGAAAGATCAATGATTTCATATATCCCTTTATGAAAAAAGAGCTCCCTTTTTAAAACCATGTGCATCCTATGCTCCTGAAATAAGCATCAACTTTTCAAAAGGAATATTAGTCAAAAATAAATTATTTCAAGAGGATTAACTGTGCTGGCTGATGGACAAATAGGCACACTATTTCTGAAGGCATGGACTATTGCATATAATGCTCTATGATATAGATTTACCACCTTTAAGTTAGACAGATAGAAGGGATATACATTTGTGATTGTACCAACTCTACGACCAGGCAACAATGAGACCTTAAACCCATCATGAACGAGTTCCTAACAATGTCATATTTTGATACTCTTTTATCATATCAATATATTTCATCTGACATATGGATTGGCAGGCATACTGCATGTTCGAGGCTTACCTCTGTGTTAGGATACTCAATGGCAGTTTAGAGTAAAGGCTATACGTACACCATCTTTCACAGGCACCTTATCATACTATCCAAGTTGACCAGTATATCTGTGCCTATATGTGCAGTCCCCAGTTAGGAACATCAAAACAGAGTCAGACAGAAAATTGAATAAGTAGGGTACATTTATTGTGATTGAAAATGTCTTTCTGAACTTATTAGGAGGGCTTTTAGTAACACCCTAGGCCTACTTATGAGACCGCCTGACTGAACTGAATTACAAAACATTAATAATAGGAGGTCCAACATACCTACTCCAAAAACTGTGTAAGTATTCTAATAGAAAGCTAATATTACTAAACTGGAGTCATTGAGGCCAACCCTATCAATCTAGTTTAAAGCTCATCTAGAAAATGTTTGCATTTGAGAAATTGTGGGAACATCTGTTTAGAGGTGGTGCGATATTTAGTCTGATCGTGAGATAGTCAGTCTGATGATTAAATAGATTCCCCTCTATCCTACCCCCCTACTCACATAGCATCCTTCCATTATAATTATCCTTCACAGAAAGAGGATGTGCTCACACAAACACACCCATCTTACTCTATCTATTGCTAAAGACGATAACTTCCATAAGATAAATACTGCTATGAAACCCTATACATGTTATGATCATATACAGTGCTCAGGTAGCCATGGGACTTCTAGGAAGCTTTTCACATACAGATAGACCGTGAGCCCATTTGATCTTCTATAGTGGTTCAGTACCAATCAAAAGTATTAAACCAGACAACTTTTTTTGGCTTGATATCTGTCTTTAGATCTCAAATAACTTTGCTTGACATGTCAGTCACCCAGCTTAGCTTCAGAATCTTGTAAAATCTTTAGAAAAATGGAATATATTCACAATATGCCACCGCCACAACTGGCAGCACTGTAGTCCTATGTCTTAGCATAGGTCCCAGCTGATGAGCTGATGATTTGTCCACTAGGTGGGAGCACCTCTCAGGGATATGGCTATGCCAACTTCTTGGTTAGGCAATGAATGTGAATATACCAGGCCTTTTTACTAATATAATGGTAATAGATTGAGAATTGTTTATCGCCATATTTCCAATGAAACCCAGCAAGATCACTGGGTGCTATCTTGTGCTAGTTTTACCTGATATCTGGGAGTAGCTGAAAGAGAAACTTAGTGACTCACACAGGAGAGAAAGCTCACACATGTTCTCAATGTTGTAAACAATTTGCAATGGCAGGTAGCTTAACCCTTTAAGGACAGCATGTTGCTAAAAGATGAAATTGTTGTCATGATGCATGAATGCAGCCCTGAAGAGTAACCCTGTATGGTCAGGATGATGCTTGACTGCAGCACTGGCGAGTTACTTGCCATGGCTCATTTCATGCATCATGGCAAGCAGGGCTATGATACACTAAGGCATCATATAGTCCTTAAAGGAACACATGATAACACACAGGACAGAAACCCCATACATGTTCTCAATGTGGTAAAGAAAAAAGCTTAAAGAAACACAAGAGGTCATACACAGAAGGAAAAACTGACACATGTTATCAATGTTATAAACAAATACAATGGCAGGTAGCTTAAAGCAGCACACAATGATATGAACAGGAGAGAAAAATGTCAGAAATGTTCTCAATGTGGTAAACAGTTTATAAAGGCAAGCCACCTAGAGACAAACAAGATGCCCCACAGAGGAGAGAAGCCTCACTTGTGTTCTCAATGCTCTCAACTCTTTATATCTAGCTTAAAGACATGCTGAAAGAGAAACTTAGTGACTCACACAGGAGAGAAAGCTCACACATGTTCTCAATGTTGTAAACAATTTGCAATGGCAGGTAGCTAAACCCTTTAAGGACAGCATGTTGCTAAAAGATGAAATTGTTGTCATGATGCATGAATGCAGCCCTGAAGAGTAACCCTGTATGGTCGGGATGATGCTTGACTGCAGCACTGGCGAGTTACTTGCCATGGCTCATTTCATGCATCATGAAGCAGGGCTATGATACACTAAGGCATCATATAGTCCTTAAAGGAACACATGATAACACACAGGACAGAAACCCCATACATGTTCTCAATGTGGTAAAGAAAAAAGCTTAAAGAAACACAAGAGGTCATACACAGAAGGAAAAACTGACACATGTTATCAATGTTATAAACAAATACAATGGCAGGTAGCTTAAAGCAGCACACAATGATATGAACAGAAGAGAAATGTCAGAAATGTTCTCAATGTGGTAAACAGTTTATAAAGGCAAGCCACCTAGAGACAAACAAGATGCCCCACAGAGGAAAGAAGCCTCACTTGTGTTCTCAATGCTCTCAACTCTTTATATCTAGCTTAAAGACATGCATGATAACCCACCCAGGAGAAAAACCTCACATAGGCTAGTATGTCCATTGTGATCACGGGAGGCTCTTAACAAAGTTATTCTATACCCATTTGCTTTCATCAGGTGGGTCCCTAATTCACAATGGGGAGATTTTAGAATCATCACATTTAGGGTTATCATTTAGCATTCATATAATATATATATTATAGGAAAACTATCATGGGAGGATATCAACATAAGATACATGAACGTAGGTTCATTTATTTTGAATATTTTATTCTAATTTTGCTTATAAAGGATTAGATGAACAATATAGCATTACCAACGCAGATATCAGCATATTTTTGTCATCACAGAAATAGCCTCAATCATATGATAAAAACACTATGTCAGTGCTAAAAGGTGTTGTTTACTTTACATGACATACTAGGTAACTATTTTAATGTAACCATGAATAGGTAAGACTGCATATTATGTGTGTTTTTTAATTCGTAGCGTAAACTTCATGAAATATTTCATTAAAAAAATGATTTTTGAATAGTTATTCTAAATATGCAAATAAAGAAATTATGATATAAAGATGTTAAGATGAGAAGCTATGCAAGAGCTTTGATTCGGTTCTATTTTTAGATTTTTATTTCAAATATTAACTTGCATACAGACTGATACCCTGCTTGCAGGAGAATATGAAAAAAGGGTGATGTCACCGTAAATCTCATAGGATTCTGAAGCTAAGCTGGGTAACCCAGATGTCAAGCAAAGTGATTTGGGTACCTTAGACATATACAAATCCAAAAAAAATTGTCTGGTTTACTACACTTCATTGGTACCAAAAAAGTCCTCGGCTTAAGGTCTAAGAGGTTTATGAACAGCAGTATAACATTATCCTCTATAGTACAGCGCAATACTCTACGCCCACCTAGACAGGACCCTGTTCGTGGAACCTGTCACATGATGTGGTCATATTAACTGTGACATCCTACCTAACTGAGCTAGTTGTAGCAGTAATTTTATTACATATTGTATTATCATCTTTGTGAAACAAATGACATATTTCGCTGATAATCCATTTAGCGAGACTCCAAACTCATCTCACTGTGGTGACAAGTCCCAATATGGTAGAGCAATACCAGGGCACTTTTTGTTTTTTGCTACATGTTGTCATCTTCCTCCTTTTTTAGATTGGGAAGGCAACAATCCTATTATTTAATCAAGGAAATGGATCAGACTTTGGGATGTGAAGTTGTCTACCTAACGAAAGTGAGTGACCAGGGAATGGAGGGGCAGAGACTTTCATATTGGCTGTCATTTCCATCTCAAGAAATCTCCATAAGTTTCCCATAAAAAAGGGACATGGGAAAATGGAATTGGTTACACTGGAGCTGCCTTGACAGCCGTACACTTCTTTGTTTTCATGATACAAGGCTACTTACTGTGGGTCTCCTGATGGTATTCTCATCTCACCTCTCATTGCCATCTACTTCTAAGGGTTCATGATCTAAGTGGCCCTGACTAAGCATAGCTATATATATAGTGGCATGTGGCATGGTAAGCCATACCTTTTTTCTAGACCTTGTCATGATATTAAAGGGGGGAATTGACTGCATTAGAGAGCTTGCGAATTCCATAGTGGTTTTCATTTCCATTAGGTATCCTGGAGGAAGGGGAGATGGAATTGGCCATTAACGTCATTCATGGAGTGAAATAACCAGATAACGTCTATCTTGCGTTTCGTGGACTCAACTCAACGTTGAATTAACATTAAAAAAGCATTCAGCTAGGGGTGAAAAGCATACAGATATGACCCACAATATCTCCTCTACACATCATATATGTATCCCATGGCTAAAGATTCTTTGAGATAAATCTAAACGCTAGACTTTTTGACAATACAAATATGGGCAGTCTAGTGGGTCTGGCTGGAATAGCCAGATTGTCATAGTGTAAGCATGGATGGCTATTTGCTTTCGCCTTCTATCTTCCAAATAATTAATTTTACCATCTTTATGTATTCTGTCTATTGTCGTCCTAGGTGCAGAATATTATGCCTATTACCTGGAAAACGTTAGTTTGCAAACTATTGTCTAACATTAAACCAACGTTTCTAAAGTAACATTTTCCAGAAAAACGTTAACTCAACGTTGAAATGATGCAAACTAAAAAACGTCAGTTCAATTTACCAAAAGTGAACGCTCATCAATGTTGACCAAACTCTCTTGTTACCTGGGATAACTATTATACTATATGGCTTCTCAGTTAAGCCCCTCTAATATTCTAGGGCTGGAATATGATGTGGTATGCCATAATTTATACTCCGCCTGGGTGTCTAGTATATTGTTCTTGCTGTAGGTTATATAGTATATTCTCCTCTCTCACACCACCAGCTGACCTGGAACAGCCAGGTCAGACAGGAGGTTATGAGAACCATGCTTGTATTGGGATTTGAACCCATGAGCACAAACCCTCCAGCCTGCAGTCTTCTGTTCGACCAGGTAAGCCATCGGGGCAGACCTAGGTAAAGGACATCACATGAACTACTAGTTTGTTAACTAACGTTTTATCCATGAACAAATCAAATCTAAAGATTGGTCACAGCCTTTTTGGTGAATTGAACTCACCACCTTCTGACCCACAGGCCAAGCTGGTAACCACTACACTAGTAAGGCAGGGGGTAAACGGGCCACTACGGTATATCAAATTTCCATATGTGCATAAAAGCTGGAGTCTGCCAGCTAAGGTTACTATATATATATATATATATATATATATATATATATATATATATAAATGATGGCCAAGTTACTGTAGAGGAGTAGGGATAAGGGACAGACAGGTGCCATGAGTGATTGGAGTGATTGGAGCAGGATGATACCTGTAAGTCAATAACCGTGCAGCAAGGGTTACTTTAGACTTACAAGAAACACTGAACACACTTAATGAATCAGGCACATGTGGTGTATAGTAAAAACACTGATGCACTGATTAACTGAAATTATGAAGACCCAAAAGACACCTGTGTACAATGTAAGAAATAGTTCCCATGCAATTTGCACTTCATTAACTTTTCTGTCATCAATACATTGCAACTGGGGAGCAGGTTCAGTGTGTGGACAGTATTAATTAAGACATTTGTGAACATTATTATCATTACCAATGTAATGGTCATTTCTTGTTTTCCAGTCTTCCCACAGAAGGTTTTCTCTTTTAGCAAACCCCCCAAGCAGGTTTCTGTTCCTTCTGCGTTATTGGATAACTGCAGATCCTCACAAAATGCGCAATATTCTGAATATTATACCATTCAAGTCTGTTCCTATGCAGTGACAAATAAGAGGTGACATTGAACCCTGTAAGCTCAGCAAGATTGTAAATGCATGTAAACATTGGTGCATAAATATTTACATCTTGTCTGACCATTGCATAAAATTCAAATTGAAAGGCAGGCTATTGTTTTTGGTAATATCCTAGATGTAAAAAATCGAGTAACAGTTAAGCCAAAAAAGGCTAGCGAAAATGGCTTTCTTTTTTAACTAACTCAATTTTTTCCCAGAGTATTGCCTCAATTGATATTACGAAAGGCCTAAATGTCACATCCCTACTCGCCATCAAACCAGTTTTCAAAATATCATTGTATATACCAAAACAGTAATGTAGTTCACATAATCTCAAACAAAATTCATGGGAACATTTGCTCTATAACATCATTTCAATGCTTTTAATACATCAAGACGCTACTGCTTCCAGGGTGCCACCTAAAAAAGAGACCTCGATATCATAGTGTGGCTCTCCTTAAGAAAGTCCTACACATACGATGTTGCCTTTATTCCCACAAAGTCTACTATATCAATGGTTCTTTGTCTTCCAATCTGTAATCCCATATGTCACTCTAATCCCATCTGGAGTTTCTCAGCTCCTATAGACTCTATTATCATTTTGGCGAAGCCTACTAATGCCGTTTATAAACGGCATTGTATTCCTGCCCAACGCTACGTAATGTGTTTTTAAATGGATCATCGTCATCATCATTGGCCTTAAAGTGCTATAATGCATTATGACCTTTGTCGTCATAATACATGCACCCCTGGTGAGTAAGTTACAAATGTTGCATTCCAGCATCAGAATCTCCCAAGGGAGTGGCGCAATGCATTCATGCAATTCTCGTGAGATCCTTTTCAGGGTTTCTTTTTATGCATCATGATAACAAACGGCATAGCTTATTAAGGCAATAGGCAGACCTTAAAGGGCTGAGGTGTCACTTGACACCAGTAATGTGATGCCATGACAGTAACTGTCAGCACACTATTGTCTGAGGATCTGTCAATGCCTTTACTGATCCGCTGAACCTCTGCAGTGGTAGCAGAGACGGTACTTTAATTAAATTGCACTGAGCGATAGCAGACATTATGAAAGTTTGTTGGCTGCAACTTGAAAATGCATACCCTTGGTCTCAAATCAACTGTTTAGGGAGGTTGAGCATAGACTAAAAAGAGCTGCATTGACGCATCATGACGGTCGAGGTTATAATACATTAAAACACCCTGAGGACCTTTCCAGGGTTTAAGCTGACATTCAACATGCATTTCTTTCTTTTATTTTTGAACAGACACAGACAAAAACGGTAATATGCAAGTAAGTGAAAAACCAAGATCACATTGACATCTGCTATAGACACTTTCCATTACTCCATATCTATATAGCTTTTGACACACTTGAATTAGTACTTTTCAAGTCTTCAAACCCTCTATGTACAATAAAACTGTTTCTCTTACCAACAAAGGACAATTAGAGATCTTAATTTTCACTCATTGATAACTATACACCTAGGTGTTTGACTCAAGGTACGCGGCCAGCTGTAAATCTATCCTGCATACCCTTTAACTTCAGGTAGATGAGCGGATATGGCATCTGCCAGGTGTGTGGCCACGGTGGCCTCCCGCTACATCCATACATCTGTATACCTTCACCTTTAAAATAAGAGAAACGATGAGAAGTAAAGGCGTAGAACAGAAAATATAGTGCATGGAGACGGTTGCTTGCCAGAGCAGGGGTTTCTACTAGGGCGAAGCAAGACAAGTGCAAGTCTTTGATTTTAAATAAAGACAAAAAATGGACCTTTCTTGTAAGCTATGTTTCCTCAACTGTAGAAACATAATTAATATCCAAACAAAAGAACATGACACAGCCGCTACTACCTTTACAGGTAGTGGGAAGGCAACCACCACAGCCGACATAGCTGTACCATTTGGAGCATTGTTCTTAAGACCCGCATATTGAGCAATAAAATCAAATTTGTGCAAAGTGATAGGGAATAATGGGAAAGGGAATAGAAGGGAAGTTTGTTGTTGATGACTTTTAGGAACATTAGTTTTTAAGCACCAATCATCGGATGTACTAACTTTAATTTGATAATTCAATATCAGCCATGTTTCATCAATATGTGTTATTTATATGTTGTGGAATAGGTTCAGCTTAAGTAAAAGCATCAGCGTCTCCTCTCACCCTCTGTTGTATTGTCTTCCTTTGGCCATCCAATATTTTCTACTAAGTGGATCTCCTAGGGTAATTAATGTTCAAGGCTCAGACAGTGTCCAGGCCCCAGGTGTTGCTGTGACAGGACCAGGTCAGGGGTAAGGGAGCCAGGTGGGAGAGGTTTAAGGGCCCCGTAATCTACTTGTATTGCACTATCCACTGTATGAATGTCTGCATTTAAGCAAACTATAGCTGATTAAGTGAACACTTTAAGCATGTTAGATTCCAGTAAATGTCACCTAAAGCAGCTTAAATGGTATGATGACCTTTCCATAGCATTTACTGAATCCAAAGCCACTTAAAATATTTCTTTTTTCCTGAATTAAAGGTTTATGCATCGCTCCTTTCCTCCAATGCTGCATTCATACCAAGCGTCAACAAGCAGCATAGTACATTAAAGTTAAATACCACTCTGCCATCAAAGGCTGCAGGTACAGGTACTGAGTGATGGTTTAAAATATCCATGCCCAAAGTTTGTAATCCTATTGTTTGAGTCAGATCTTCCGGGATCAGTTTCAGCTCCGGGTTAAAACAGTTAAGTCAGGATTTGTTGAAGAAATTGATGAGAAGCGTGGGCGATCATGATCCATAGTCCAAGTTAATACTATAGGGGGATTAATGGCAGCAATTAATATGCAATCAAATAACAACTGATCAAATATAAGATAATGCTATGTGCAGTAAAACATCAGTTACAACTGTATGCTGCCCTTTGCACCCCATTCACCCCAGTCTTTATTGCTCCTGCCTTCTGCCAGCCCAGATAGAACGCAAATCTATCTGTGGGAAAGGCTTCCTAGAAGAACTGAGGCTTCCCAAATATGTGTAGGATGATAGTTGGGTGTAAGCTTTTATAGTTGTGCAGAATAATGTGAGAGTTTAAACAGAGGACAAACATGGTGGCCACCAGCTAGACGCGGCAATCGAGAGGCTCCGAATATTTCGGGAAATTCTCCACATGCAGCAGTGCAGATAACTTACCTGACAGTGACGTACATGAAGGCACAGTTAACCCGCAGAGAGCAATGGTGAGGCTTGCAAAGGGACATTTTAATTGAAATTCTGTGTTTTAATCAACAAATTTGCCGAAGAACGCCAACATCCGGGTAATACACTAACCGGAAACCAGCTAAATCAAAGATGGCGGCGCCCAGACGAGTCAAATTCAAAACATTACCGGCGAAGGCATCGACAAAAGAACTAACGGAGGCGATGCACATACTAGAGAAAAGGCTGGTACTGCTAGAGAATGACCATGACGAGGCTTCCCTTACAACGGCTCAGCTACAAAAGGACGTGAGTAGATGCGAACAGAGAATTAGTGATAGTGACGTACTGGTAAACTCCACAGCGCAACTACTGAAGAAACTCACTGATCGATACGACAAGACTGAGCCCGAAAGTAAACAAAATGCTGATGACATCAAGCGTTTGGACCAAGACATGCAGAGTCTTAATGACTTCAACTTACGAAACCAAGGGGTTGCGGAGAAGATGGTGGAGAGAATGCAGTCTTTTGAAGAAGACGACAGGAAAAAAACTCTCCTAGTGAATGGCTTCCCCGAGAACGCCAGGGAAGACCTCCGGAAAGTGTGTGACTGCTTATTCGAGGATCTAGGTCTGCATTATGGCAATGAGAGGGTGGATTCCATATATAGGTTGGGAAAATACAACCCTGAACAGGACAGACCTCGTACCATTGTTATGAAGTTAGCGCAAAGAGGAATCAAGGGAGAAGTATACAGAAAAATCAGCAACCTCAAGGGTAAGGCTTCCTGGTTAGGAGTATCTCTTCAAGATGAACTAAGTAAACGTGAAATGAAGGAGTTTGTCGAACTACGATCTCTCTACCACCTGGGAAAACGCTACAAACTTGCAATCAAACTGAAGCAGAGAGCCCTTATAGTCGACAACAAAACCTACGCACACAAGGATATACCAAGTCTCCCACACGGTCTGACACTCAAAGCAGCCAGCATGTTTAAGACCAAAGATGGCATAGCGTTCAAATCAGAACACAGTCTGTACTCCAACCTGTCTCCATGCCAAATCGTGTACAAGGGTGTCACCTACAACTCCCTAGAACAGGCTCTGCAACACAACAAAGCCTTAAGTGGGAACAACAAGAAAATAGCTGAGAGGATAATGAAGGAGACAGACCCATATGAAATTATGGCTCTAGGCAAGCAAACCACACCGGCAACTGATTGGAACAAGGGCACCACCAAGACGGTATATGAACTCCTACAGATAAAATTCCAAGACGAAAACAGGGCAAGAACTCTGAAAAGAACTCAAGGGAAACATCTATACGAGTGCACGCTCCACCCTGTGTTCGGGGTAGGGCGGCATATGGGCAATGTCAAAACCCTCACCTTTGACACTGTCAAGGGCGGTAACATGCTGGGAAGATTACTGGAAAAGGTGCGTGATGAACTCATACAACAGGAACGGGAGAAGGTCTTAGCAGCCGCTGCTGGGAAAACGCCTGTACCGGTAGTCCAACCAACTCACCAATCCACACCAACTAGAGATGAAGAAGAAGAAGACCCAATAATAAGGTTGCTGGAAGAGTTCAATGATGACCAACCATCTAAAGATGGTCGAGACGATGACGATGGCGATGATGATGGCGATGAAAAAGGCGATGATGATGATGATGATGGGAAAAATAAGTCGGTTCAAAAAGATCAAGCGAACAGCAGTCAATTGTCCATCTCCACCTCTGCATCTTCAGGGGACAAGTCGTCACTGGTGGAATCAATGTCCAACAAATCAGCTGATCTCACTTCCTAGCTGAAACTACATGAACTAAGTTCTAGTCTCATGTAGACTAGCATACTGATCTGTGATACTTTATATGTACAAGACATGTAGGGGTTTTATTTATAAAGGTACCTAAAACAGAATAAAATTTATAATAATACGGTAGAATTGTATATTAGACAAAAGAATCAAAATTGGTTATTACCGGTACTTTATTAACTTTATAAATTTTTAAAATATAATTCGGATTTAATTCGGATTCAATAGTGTTTTAACAAATCAATGAAATGTAACAGAAAAGGGTAGAGGAGCATATTCTCTCAAAGCCAGTTGTTATCAAACAGTAGGTATGAACAGCCACAAGAGCAGAAGTTCATCACCTGAAAATATTTTTCTGGTCAACAACGGCCAAGGTTTAATAAGATATGTACCGTGTTACGAATGTATTTTGATTTGTGAAATTTCTCAGCTCTATTTAAGGTTCAGTACCTAAATTAATCAAGTGTAAAGGTCAAAGTGTCATGCACCTCAATGCACAAAGTATGAGAAATAAGTATGAAATATTGGAAAAGGAACTCTCAAGGCAAGATATTGATATTATGTTATTCTCAGAGTCCTGGTTAACTGAAAAAGAATGTAGTGATGACTATAATATGGAAAACTACAATCTATTCCGATGGGATAGAAGTAGAGATATGAATGGTGGAGGGTTATGTGCATTTATAAATGACAATTTAGTATGTGATTCACAGAAATACTCGATGTATAATGTAAGTACTATTGACATAGAGATACAATGGTTGGTGGTTTCCAAAGGCAAATCAAAAGTCAAGTTAATTGGTAATGTGTATCGTCCACCTGAGGGAGACAAAAACAAATGTATAAATTGTATAACTTCTACGCTATCTAAAATTGATAACATTGATCGTCTAGATGTGATTGTGATTGGTGATTTTAATATCGATCACCTGAGTGATTCCTCAGCTAGAGATAAGATGACATTGGATTTTGCTGACTATAGTCTTCGACAACTAATTAATGAGCCAACAAAAACCAAAGGTGGTAAAACTTGCATTGACCTGATTTTCACCAATGTAGATAAAATTGTGGACTCTGGCGTCTTGTTTGCACACCTGAGCGATCATTTCCCAATCTTCATGGTGACAAACCAGCCTTGTTGTAAAGTCAACCCAAAGCATTTTGTAGGTAGATCGTATAAAAATTATAATAAGGATTTATTTTGTGATAGGTTTAAGAGTCTTGCTTGGGAAGAGTTTGATAATTGTCTTGATGTGGAACGCTGTTGGAAGATTTTTAGTGAAAATATAAACAAAATTCTAAATATTATTTGCCCTATAAAAAATTTCAAAATTAAATTCAAAGAGGAACCATGGTTAACTCCTGAATTAATTTCTAAAATAATTGAAAAAAACAATGCCTTAAAAAAAGCAAAAAAGTCCAACAGCGTCCTAGATTGGGAACTTGCCTCAACACTAAAGAATTCTTGCTGCACTGAGGTGAAGAGAGCCAAACAAGCTTTTGTAGTAGAGCAGATTGATATTAATCTTAAGGATGCCAAGAAATTTTGGGCAGCCATGAGACGGTTGATACCTGGTAAAGGTAAAAGGAAACATAATATTGTCTTGAAAAATGACGTGAACGTTCAGATTGAAAAGGAGGAGGTTCCTATGTATATTAACAAATATTTCGCAAATATTGGGCCTAAACTGGCTGAAGCGCATCAAGGTGATTGGAATTTCGATGGTCAGAGATGTGGTGTAGACATGAGTGATTTTCTAATCACAGAAGAAATTGTAAAAAAGGTTTTAATAGAACTTAATATTAATAAGTCTTCTTGCTTGGAAAATATTTCCTCTAGAGTTTTCGTGACGCAGCTATTTGTATGTGAGAAAGGTTCACGAAAATCCTCGCTATGGTTGTACAAGCTCAGCATATACCGGTAGTCTGGAAGGTAGCCAAGGTGACCCCTCTCCCCAAATCAGGCGATTTAAATAATGTTTCTAATTACAGACCAATAAGTCAACTCCCTATACCTGGTAAAGTTTTGGAAAGAATTATTCACACACAAATTTCAAATCATTTAGAAAATAACAATATTTTAACAGAGATTCAAGGGGGGTACCGTAAATCATGTTCAACCTTAGATACCATCAGTAAATTAACTTCTGAAATTTTAGAAGAGAGGAATTCTGGACGTGTCACAGTGGCTACCTTTATCGATACCAAGAAAGCGTTTGATTGTGTGAATCACTCTATTCTTATTAATAAATTAGAGCAGTACGGTATCAGGAAAAATAATTTAAAATTAATTAAAAATTACTTAAGTCAAAGATCACAATATGTGTCAGCGAATGATAGCATTTCTGACCCCCTAGGTATTACCTGTGGCGTTCCACAGGGGAGTATATGTGGTCCGCTATTGTTTTTATTATATGTTAATGACATCCCCCAAAATATAGATGGAGTAGGTTGTTTACTTTATGCCGACGATACGGTATTATATTCACATGGTAAAACAGTACAAGATATCATTCCCAGACTAGAGGTCGGTCTTCGAGCATACGCCAACTGGTCGTCAAAAAATAAATTGACAATGAATGAAGCCAAAACTAAGTCAGTATATTTCTGTAGTAAAATCAAATATAAAAGGGTTAATTTATTAAATTATGAGATGTCTGTTAATGGTAAACGCTTGAAATATGTACCAACCTTTAAATATTTAGGGATAACTTTAGATTATGAATTAACTTTTAACAGTCATGTAAAAGAAATGAAAAAACAATTAGGCTTTAAATCGTGTTTATTAGGCAGGTTGAAAAGGTTCGTTCCTACAGAGCTACTATTGTTGATTTATAGAACATATGCTTTACCTGTTGTCGATTATGCGGATGTAATTTATAATGGAGCAAATGCAGATTTATTATCTGAACTTCAGCGTATTCAAAATAGATGCTTAAAGCACTGCCTTAAGTTACCCGTTTTAAGTTCCACTACTTATGTACATCAAGAAGCCAAGCTGCCAACATTGGGGGAGCGTCGCTAGAATTTTAGGCTTTAAAAGATCTGAAATAGATAAATTTTGTAAGAAGGCATGTCGCTACACCAGGCAAAGCCAATTTGCACAGTTACATTATTTTGATATTAAATCTTCTGCTTATGAAAAATCATTAACTGTCTTTGTAGCCAAATCCTGGAATAATCTGGATAAGATGTATAAGAGTATTGATAATCTAGTACAATTTAAGATAAAAATGAAGGAGCTCTTAATGAGTTCGATTCCGAAAAACCAAAAAAAAATTTATGAAAATGTCAGATTTTAGATGTAAGAGATAGACATGACATGGACCTATTTGTCATTATTTGTCATTGTTTGACGTTGAGCAAATCAAAATATATTACATATGATCACTATACGTTTGGTGGTACGGTATGTAAATTTTGAAATGATTTATGTGAAAAGTATTTTATAAAAGTACTTATATCTGATTTAATTGTTACTAAAACTTTGGATTAATATGTGTTTTTATTACTAAAAAGGGGTGGAATATAACATCAGCCACGCTGAAATTCCGTCCTTACTTGTTTGGCGAAGTACAAAAGAAAATGTTTCCAACATGTGTATACAGTGAATTTTAAAGCCACTTACCGGTACTCATACTTTACGTGAATATTGTTAATTTCCAAAAACTACAATTATTTAATATGTAATTCAATAGCTTAATGCATATCTCATATTGAATCAAGGATGAGTGTATGGATACCCGATTTATTATATCGAAGGAATTTATGTAACTGTGGATTTAAAAAAGCGCCAAATAAAGTTAAATTGTTCTCAAAACAGGGTACTCTGAACTGCAGTGAAAAACAGGATAGTACCAGAATGTCATTGATAAGAATAAGACCACTTTTTAACCTCATCATGACAGAGCTTCAGGCATACATTTCCTATTAGCAAAGGCATGAATTGAAATGTGTTGAAGTGTGAAAGTGAATGAAGTTGTTATTGTGGGAGTTATGAGATAGTTGATGTGGAAAGTTGACAGCTTGACTCAAAGGAAAATGAAATCGTGCAAAACCAAGCAGTAAATGTGATGTGGCCATTAAACTCTCTGAATCACCATTGCGGACGTCAATAGTTTTTTTCTCAGTGAATTTATGGATTGATTTTGCCGTTTTCAATATGGGACATATTCAAAACACTTATAGCGAAGTGTACTACATTAATACATATTCAGGAAGGAATATGAAAGTTTTAGACCACAGAGTAGATTGAATATCTACCAAGCATATAGGCAACATATCGCAATAGTACATAAATCAGTGAATAAATGCAGAGTACGTAATGAAGTATTGCTGTACAAACAAGTGGGCTGCTGATAAATGTATTGTACAAAAGTTTTTTTTATTTGCAAATGTGATTATATTGAGTGCTAATGGTAATGAACTTTGAATACTATTAGCTGTAGTTCACAAAATGACACTCTCACGCGTTACTGTGACCAAATCTACATCAAAGTATCCCAGTGCAAATAAGCACTGTATACATGATCAAGCCCTTTGTGATTTGTTTTCTGCTTTCAATGCTATCATCCATATTTAACACCCCTGAGTGGTCAAACCTGTGGCGGCATCAACGATATCTAATTATTCTAGTGTGTACACTGTATTTAATCTTTTAGGCTTTAAATTTTGACATGCTGGTTATTTTGTCCATACATGCAATATGTGTGAGTGCATGACAGTGGTGTACCTTTTAGTCATGTAAAGAACTAAACCAATGTAGTGTAAAGCTCTTAAATATTCATGGCGTGTCTGCCTAGGATCCACTTGCTGCAACAGCGATCTGTTATTGGGGCTTCAGAGGCTTTTTGGAAAGAAATATTCAAAAAATGAACGCAAGTATCACCTCATCATCTTGCCATATTCCAATTTAGTAATTCTCCATTTACAGGCCACCGGCTGCTTTGTTGCACTATCTATAGCCATTAGGCATGATAATACATGAACACATCTTGATTAATTTGCCAGCATCCATGCATATTATCATTTCATACAAATCAACCATGCAGCCTTTATAGGGTTTATATCATTCATAGGAAAATGATGACCAGACTAGTTTCAAGAACCATGCTTTTTTTTCGAACTTATCTTACAATGTATTGAGCGTTTGTGAGGCTTTATATGACTCAGAAAAGAGTTGGGTGGAATAGTTACTACAAAAATGGTATACTACTGCCACCTAGTGGCAGAAATCTACAGCACAATGTACCATATGTACAGCCACATTGCTTGCTGTAGATCCAATTTACATCACATAATGCTGTAATTATATAGCCTATAGTGATGAAATACTAACTACAGTAAAAGGTGCTGTACATGTACAGCACATTGTGCTCTTTAGATACAGTAACATTTTACAGTGCAGGGTAATTGATGCTCCCGACTTAATCAGGCCCCGGGCAAGGCCTCAGGTGCGGTTATGACAAGGTCAGATTAGGGTCGCGCAGTCAGGTGGGGCAGGACAATTAAGGGTTGATAATCTTAGCCTCGTGTGCTGCACTCTATTTATTCCAAGCTACTGCATGTAAGAAGAGCTATGACAGAATTCAAAGTGTATTAAAGTACTACACTGCCCATATGAGAGCTTTGGGGAGCTCTAAAAGATCAATCCCTAGCGATTGGAGACTATGAATTAGTTTCATAGTGGACCATTCATAATGTAACATGTCATGTCTGTAGCATTTTTGTCATGCTTACAGCATAATAGATTATGGTGTTACAATACAAACATGACATATTACGCTACAAACTCATGTTGAAAATATTTGGCTAAATGCATGAGTTGGCAAACCCTGGAGCAAACCCTTGAGTTAATTGAGCTAACCGGAAACCTTCATAGAAGGTCGCTATTATTTTAAATATATCACTTATAACCTCAGGAAGGTTTTTCTCTTTTCAAAACGATGATCTGCAGGAAGTTTATTTGTTCATTTGTGTTTCTCACAAGGATAAATCAAATCGTTGATTTCAAATTGTAGCATTTCTAAATGGGATTTAGGCAACTCTTTGTAGCAGTTTCTCATTTCTCATTGGTTCAAGAGAAATCGCTAGTAGGAAAAAATGTGTTTCACAGGGCCTACTTAGGAGGACCTTGGTAGGTCCTACTAACATGTTTTTGATGCCATATTGTTGGAATGTGGGAGGAAGAAAAAAAATTGAAATGACTAAATAACACAATATACTACGACTTCAGAACAATATGTTAATTCCAGATTTCAAAACAAATCTTTTCCAACTTTGGAACTATTTCCATGTACACCCTAATCGCTGTGGGATCGTTGGTATCATGTATCTGAATGCAAATAGTTGATCACATGTCCATGTTTGGCAAAGTAGCAGCTAGCAGTGACGTCACGGCATCACAGCGGGAAGGCTGGCACTACCAACCCTGGGGATCAATACTAGTACTAAGTAGTTAGTCCTCACCATCATTTTGACCTGACCCTAATATTTTAGATTTTTTTTTTGAATTTTCCCTAGTACAGGGTATCACCAAAGGGCAATAAGACAAACCTAATGACCTTCAGCTATCCGAATTTGTTATCATTTGAAATACTAGAAGGTTGGGAATTATTTGTATGGAAAAACAGAACTGATAATGGCTCAATTAGACAGATATTGGTTCAACACTAACTAACTGTGTTTAGGAATGTAGCACTGGCAAGTTACTCACCATGGATACACCCCCCTCATCCCCCCCAACCCATGATATCTTTCCCCACCTCTGCCGCCAGTGCCTCCAGTGCCTCCAGTCCGACTATAATATTATAGAACTAGAATGAGCAACATGTCCTTTCTGCTCTTACACTCTTGTATAGGCCAGTGTACATTCTTCCTACAATCAACAACGAAAAGGTATGACATCACCAAGGGAATTCCCTGGGTGTTTTCCAGAATTTAGACTGGTTTTTGTATATATTTATGATTAAGACAGGTCACCAACAAAATGTCTGTACAGAGAAGTTCAAGTGAATTTACTGCACAAATTAGCTTATATTCCTTAAAACTCATTTTCGTTTGAGGACCCAGAAAAGAGAAACTAAAGAATAGATGCTCAGAAATGCAATTTAAAAATGTACTAAATGAGTTCTCTTCCTTCTTAGCTTGTGGTTATTGTTTATATAATATGCGAATTCATGGGGAGAAGAGAAAAACCTTCCAGGGGTCTTATAAATAGGCTCGGGCATACAGGCTACAGCCTAAAAAGTCCCTACCTTGAGGCTTTGAGACAAGGATTCCGTTCACTAAGTAGTATTATGGCAACGTAATAACTGTACGTTTACACCATATAGGCTTCAGTCAGTGGTCCTTAGTCTATGAAACCCCGTTTTGCTTTTTCATGAGAAACCTGACAGAATTCACTCTAGGGGAGTGGTGGGACCGGACACAGCTTTCCATGAATGCTAGTGCCTGCCCCCCCCCCCCCCCCACTACATCTGCACCTCCACAGTCCCTCATCTCCTCCTTGACACAATCCCTCCTGTTACATTACCCAGAGTAGATACACAGATTATTTTCTGATACATATATGCAGATCTTAAGAAAATAAGATAAGATAAGATGCATGGTTATGAGAGATTTATGTAGAACAGAAGAGCAGTGTCATTCTCTTTGCATTGACCTTTCAAATCTTAGCAATTATCAGTGGTATGAGATGACAACTCAATTGAACATCAGTTATATTGTAAAAAACAGATCATGACATGAATACATTGTGGTATGAAGTTTTCACACTCCATGATATGATTGCTATTGATTCATGTTTTCTGCACAGTACAAACATTTCGCTTGTGGGCTCCTAATCCCTTTCCTCCACTTACCCACCTCATTCTGTATTAGAACCATCTTCCTGCCAAAATAGACGTAAAGCTATCCGTGGGGGAAACCTTATAGAAGTGCCAAGGCTACTTGCAACACTATGGGTGACCAGGAAAGTGTGTGGGCTTTTATTGCTTGAGTTGAGTAATATGTTAGTAATATGCTAGAGAACAATGTTGTGTTTCCCATTAACAAGAACTTAATGTGTTGAAATGTAAATTTGAATAACATCAGATGACATGTGGGAGGGTCGCTGTGGGAGGATGGCAGCTTGAATAAGAGAGGAAACCAGACAGAAAATGTGAAGCGGCTGTTAAATACAATGAATAACCATTACAGGACCTCAAGCTGTTTAGTGCTCAGTGCTTTTATGGATAGAATCTACATTCAATTATTGCCAGCTTTTGCTTTTATTCAATATGAGGCATACTCAACACACTTCAAGTAAAGTTTGGTATAGTTGTCCCTAACGTGTCAGCATAGGGTATCAAGAAATAAAAAAAGAGGTCTCATATCACACAGTTCAGTGACCCCCATTCTTTTGTGAATAAATGGTGTTCTACATTGCCCAGTATTTACCTAAATGTACTTATGTAAAGAAGGTGATACCCCCTTAATACCTGTTTAAGGACTGGATATTTCATCATATTATCTATGAGAAATACTCAATCAAATGTTTGGAATTCGAATGGTTAGATTTCACCTGAAGTCGGACATCTGATAAAAACATTCACCTGAAGTCGGACACTCTCCCTTTCCCTGTTTTTATGAGGTAATATGGGAGAAACTTGTCATATTCGTATGGTAGGGCTGCAGTGACAAATACCTGTGATTTGGATATCATGTAATCCCACCCAAAATCTCAGATCCACACAACGAAAGATATTCGGTTAACTCTTAGAGGATATTGATATTGGTGTGAATGTTTAACACATTTACAAGTATCAAGGTGAGCTGTGGAATTTTGAATCACATACCACGAGATAAGATTTGGCTGAAGATTATAATCTTTAATATTGAAGATCATTTCTCTTTCAGTTTGATGCCCATGTCCATTTTCTTGTCCATGATGAATGTATAGTTGGTAGAATGGGAGAAGCTGTCTTCCCTTTCCTTCAGCGTCCAGCGTTATGCCACTGATAAATGAGAAAGTAAAGATGACAGGGGGAGGTTGTAAATCAGGTGACCGTTAACCTTGCCAGACATAGTGTAGTGTGTGTGCCAGGTATGAGACTCAGAATGACGCGGTGCAGGAATTACTGCCCTGTGCCACAGGATCAGGGCCAGGCTGTGGGCAAAACAAACAAGTCATATAGACCTATAAAAAAGGCTCAACAAAGATTTCTACAAAGTATCTCTCGCTATTTTTCTCTTTAAATTTAGGATTCACAATAAATGTCCTACCCTTCTGTCCATTATAAATCATTTGTAGGAATGCGCAAGCTGAGCAGAAAGAATCCCTTTATCAGGGGACTGCTGATAATTATTCTTTCTAAGTGTTTACATAATGTGAAAGGGCTGAGATCTGTTTAAAATGTAATAGAAAATTATCTAAACACTGACGCATGAGACAACCTGTTCAGAGACCTGACACAACCTCTTTATTAGATCAGCTATAGTAGTGTATAATTGTTAGGTTTTCTCCACAGGGGGTGACAATGCGCAACAGGTGAAGCTCAATTATTTTCTAAATCTCGTTTTGATGATCGATTGGCTCAATTAAGCTACCTTGAACCTCTCACCTATAAGCTCAAACATCCGATAACTAACCCTGTCCTAACCCATATATATTCTCCTGTGAAATAAACCACTGTAGAAGGGTAACCATAAAGGTACAGCTACATGTATATAGTTTCATTGATTAAATCATTGAATAGTGAAGCTAAAAACAAGGCACTTTAGTGTAAAATCAAACATAGGAAGATCACACAGAAGTGCAGAGACAGTAGAACAGAAAAAAGGCTAAATGCAATTTAACAAACTAATAGGATTCATGAATTGAAGTGGAAGGAGGATTAAAGTGCATAATGAAACCCATAAAGTAGTACAGCTTTATTCAGAAGACTGCATGAATCAATTGATATCACACTTCAACCTCCTAAAATTGCAATGCCAGCTTCATGAGTCGGTGACATCCAGGCTGTATTCCCTCTAACTCTCAATCTGGTCCCAATTGCTACTATTAGTCCAAAAAAAGTTATAATTAATCATCAATTTTCAGGTCACTGTCTAGCCTGGTATGAGAATGTCACCTTTGTGTAATCAGGTGTGTTTCGACCATGTGCCTGCGGCTAAAAGAAAACATGCTACAAAGTTGTTATCATGCTATATTCATATAAATGCTCGTAGGGCTGTGGACAGTGCTTCATGTGTTTCAGCTATGCGCCTTCTTAGGACAATACCCTCTATACCCCCCACGCCCAATACCCCCTACACATCCCCCAACATCAACAGAGTTCAATATTCTCTCGCCATGCTATACTGGACAAGGGACATCTCACATATATATATCCTGACAGAGGCTGCTCTCCCGGGAATCCACCAAGTAGTATGTACAGCTGTCTCAGCCTTCACTACAATGTCTCTCAGAAAGCCCTTAGGCAAAAAAGAGGTTTGTTTCAGGTAACATGGGAAGAAAGGTTAGTCATATATATGTAGTTAGGTAGTTATATGTGTTATCTAAAGGTAATCTACATCTAGACATGCTTTGACCCTGACCTCGATTTTTCCTGTGAAAATGTGTCTAATTTTATTTTCTAATCGATTTAATCCTATCATAATATTGCGCACCTGATTTCTCGATAATTCTCTCCCATTCAAGCTATCATACTACTGATGAATGGATGCATGAATTAAAGAAAACTAATGGTTTTATCCACATAATCTCAATTCTATACACCAACTTACATGGAAAAGAGCATGAACATAAACCCAGTGAACAAATAACGTTATACACCATTTTATAACGTTATATAACGTTATATGTCAACGTTTTTCTAAGGCTCTTTAGTATGACATAACGTTATGTAAAATTTAAAACGTTATTTTGACGTAAAATAACGGGTTTCTTTGTTAGTTGGGAAGGCCTACCTACTTGATGGTCAGATATTATAGTGATTGGGGGAGCCAACTTCCAGGAAGCCTATAGGCCTGTGTCCACTAGCATATATCAGGCCGTTTGTCGTCATACAAAACTTGAATTTGAATACAAATATGAAATATATGTTTTGTCTCCCTGTGGACACAGTTGGACGACAAAATTCTCAAATACAAAAGTGAAATAGCAATTTTGGGGTGCCACAAGTGGACGACAAAAGTGAGAATTTAGAAATCTAACATGTTTGATATTTAGTGCAGAAATTGGGCAATGTGCTCTTTATTCTATTATAATAACTTGTCCATGTTTACCCTGGGCAGTCTGGGCAGCAATTTATAATGCCTAGTGGACACAGTATACCTGTAGTTAAAGCAAAATATATGCCCAGATATGTACATATTGCTGGACGTCAAAACGGATATATATTCCACTTTCCTTGTCGTATAGTGGACACAGGCCTTTTCCCATGTGTTGTTCCATACCCACCAAAGACAAAACTTTCTCTAGGGAACCCACCAAATTCTAGTGCTATGTGGGCTGTCGTGTCAGCCTCCCAACTTACTGAGCTGCTTTGGGGGTTGAGTCATCACCGTTTGGAGAATACTGTTAACTAACAAAAATATATATGATCAGGTGATTTAGCAAAATACATAATTTAGAAGTTTTCTAGATACTGATGCTAAATGGATCTATCTAGAAAAGGGATGTCTGTCGATGGATTGTTACTCTCGGACACACTTTCATGGTTGCGTCAAATCCTTGCATGGCAAAACAATCTATCCATCCAGCATTTTGCCATCTCCTCATTCTTTGAAATTGGTATAGTAACAATCCTAGTATTGGATCAGAAACTGTCTAAGGCAGGAGATGAGTGACTAGAGCGGATGTGTGTGTGTGGGGGGGGGGGGGCAGGTGGGGGGCGGCATCCATACTGGCTGCTATTTTCTCCATCAAGTTTCCCATAAAAAGAGAATGTGCTAAAATGAAATTGGCCACATGGGAGCTGTTCGCACTGCCAGCGATATACTTCTAAGGTTTCATGATCCACAACCTCTTGCTGCAAACCTCGTGATAGTCATGAACTGGGGCCGTCTCACCTCTCATGACCACCTACCTCTACGGGTTCATGAGCCTAGCGGTCCTGTCTGAAGCATATAGTTCAGGGATGTCTAGAAGTAGCATTTGGCAAGGTAAGCCCTACGTTTTTTTTAGGCTTTGGCATGATCTTATGATAGGGAATTGACTATATTAGAGAGCTCAACACTTCCATAATTGTTGCCATTTCAATTAGGACTCCTGGAAGATGGGAAAATGGAATCGGCCACATTGAGGCCTTTTCCCATTTGATCACGGTAAAGAGTAATAGCTGTATATTTATAAGGATTCTTGGGCCTCTCATTTTAGCCTGTCTAATTGTCTAAAACTGGAATATCATGTGGTATTCTATATTTCATTACCCATTTTATTGACAGTATAATACTGCTACAGACTCAGTACACTGAGAAGGAGACAGACATTAACCCTTATCATCTACTTTTGTCACATGTCCATATTTTCACAGTTCTCCAAAAGAAAATGTGCACAGAATTTAGCGGTATTATCATTTCACCATCTTAGACCAATCGTTAACGAAACACAAACATGACTCACATTGGTCTAGCCAGTTATATTGAAATGTTGTGAAACTCAAATCAAAGCAAAATGGCAGGGTAACCCTCTGAACAGAAATCTGAAATGGCCTGAAATGGGCACAAGTTGTATTACACGAGCTAGAAATGGGGACCACAAGTCATGACAAGTAACCAAAACCATATTTCAGGCCCTGCTATGGGTCTAAAGTCATACCTCATCATAGCTAAAAATGCACCAGTTCACCTAAAATGAGCTTTAAATCATGTTTGAGCAAACTGGACTTCCCTACTCCAGCAATGTGAACAAACGCTACTGTCCTCATAACTTGATATAGGTATCATATCAGTCTATACTTTAGGCCCTATTAAAATGAGTATTTGTCAGAATGTACCTATCAGAATTTGGGTGTGGCAACGGAGGTTACTCTACACAGGTGCTGACCAGGTTACTGTATCCCAGTGGGCACAAAATTCAGTTCAACGTTGATTCAACATTGAATTAACATTGAATCAATATTGTCAACCATTGGTCAATGTTGATCCAATGTTCTGTGCCCAATGGGATAGGGGCAGGCACCGCTGACTAGAAGCTGACAGGGGATGGGCGCATCGAATGCACTGCTAATCCTTTATATATCTCAACCGCTGTTGGGTAGGACAATTTACACATACTGTAATGGATTTAAGGGTAACAACAACAATAAGTCCAACTGAAGTTAGATCTGTCTATATCTACACCTAAATTTGTATTAAGTTCAGTAGATGACATATTTTCTATATAAGTGAAGATCATTTATTTTTTCCGTTTTATGTAGGATGACCATGTCGATTTCCTTGTCCTTAGTGGATGTATTGTGGACAGGAGAACCATCCTCCCCTCCCCTCCTCTGCAGGTGTTAATTAATTGGTAAGGGAAGGTGACAATGACAGGGGCAGGGAGAAGGTCAGGGTGTAGGTCATGTGACCTTTGACCTTGTCAAACACAGGGTGGTGTGTGTGACATTTGTGAGACTCAGAACGAGGCTGTACAGGAATTACTGCCTCCGGCAGAGCCAGCTGTGGGAGTCAGGACTTAAAGACCTGAAAAAGGTGCAAGACAATTTCTAAAACCATCCTGTTCCTTTTTTAAAATTTCTGCCCTTCCAGTCCATAAAAATGTTTATAGGAATATGTGAGTCAAACAGAATGGATTCTTTCATCAGGGTAGTGCTGGTCCTTATCGTGCTTGACAGCCCAACTTTATCTAAGAGGGCTGCAATCTGTTTTAATGTAAGAGACAATTTTCCCTCTAAAGGTGTCCATGATGAACATGCTCTTAAACCTGGCACAACCTCTTAGGAAACGTGTCAGAAACAGCACATATATGCATTATAACTCATTATGGTCCATCACATATCATTCATCAAATCTTTGATGATGATGGAGAGAGAACTATTACCAGTAATGTCAGCAAACTCTGTGAGGAGTTGCAGGAACTCCGATGGCAGGATCAGAGAGAGGGAATTGGGAACATAAAAACTGATTCATTAATCTCATCCATTAAACCAAATTATGCCAATTCAAAATATACCTGAGTACTCTGCATAAAACAGCAATTTGAACGTAAGGAGACATAGTTGTACTACATTAATCATATGTGTAACTTTAAGGGATTGTTAAAGGAGGGTCGATCCCATTGAATCAAATTCATCAGAATTCCACAAATACTTTTTTTAATTCAAGTAATTTATTCACCAATTTATTCATCTTTATGGTCTTTCAAATCCCCTTCATGATTCCATAAAGGAAGGCTCCTGAAGAATTTTAGAAAATGCCTAAGATACCTTTCGCCAAAAAACGTCCAAAAATCAAGTGTATAAAGAATTCTGAGCATATGTTTACGAAAAGAATAGTGTTATTCTGACATAAATTATTTAAGCCATCTGCGCAAAAAGATGCACAATATTTCATTCTGCAATGGCCGCAACCCACCTTAATCATTTGTATCCTATGCTCTCGCAATTAGTATTTACCTTTCCAAAAGAATTATTAGTCAAAAAGATGGACCATGTTTGATGATATTCTGACAGCCATAGTCAGAAATGCAGGTTATTGCTGAAGGCAGGGATAAACGTGGAATGCTCTTGAAATGATAAGACAGGGAAAAACGGATCAAGGACTTCTTGTCCCTACCTTGCACAACCACTGAATGCCTTGTTGACAAGGCTCTCTATGCTTATGTGTACCATGGTTACCCATTGGCTCTGACCAATCAGAGCTCAGTGGTATAGTCTGTGACCTCACTTCCTCTTGACACTCTCCTAGCAGAGTGTTGCTATACTTCCTAATATGGGAAACTATCTTAGAGCAGATGTTTAGGACTTAGGAAAATTTGGGGGAATTTATGTGAGGATCATGTGGCTCCAGTGAATGAAGGGAGCCTTTGTGACTCAATGTAGTGAGTGCAGTGTGTGTGGTACAATTAGTGGTTTCGACTTAAATGTCTCATCAGGTGTGAATCATTTGGAAAATACTGAGATTGATTATATCCTTATCAGATTACCAAGGTTTATGTGTTAGTTGAACTTGTAAACATAGGTGGGGCTGGCAGATGGTTTTTAGGGCCAAATCAGTCCAGTTTTGTTTATTGTATTCTGATATGTGGTGTATCTGAGCATTAAGTGTCAGTAGTGTTTATTAGAATAATCTAAATTTGAAAGGAAATCAGTAATAAAAAGTTCAGGTGTTTGTTGAATGTGACTTAGGTTGGTACACAGGATTGAGTGACACTGGATAAACTGGGCTTAGATTGTTTATCTTGGTACCACTACAAAATTAATATTGCGGGTGGGGGTTGCGATGTTAGTAGGCAGCCCATGTGGCATCAATGAAGCATAGGGTGTGTTGGTTGGACATTGTCCGCATGGCTTGAGTGACATGTAACTTCTGTACCTAGGTATGTGAGGCTCTCTTGTTGTGTATCTTGTTGGGATGACGGATAATTGAGAGTCGTTGGCCTAGGTCTAGATTAGTCTAGTAAGTTTAACCCATCTGGTGTGATGCTACAGAGTCGGTGCATCCACCGTCTTTCCTCCACATTTAGTTCCGCGATCCCGGCAGGGGAAATGATAAGACAAAAGCCTATTATGTAAATCTACCATAATAAGCAAAGGCAGATGGTAAGGAGATCTATGTGTAAATGGGGCTATCGCAAACTCCAAAATATGTTTGGACTAACTCATGAAACAAGCTTTATTTATCATGCTATATTTACATTAATGCTCTTAGGGCTATAGAGAAACACTTCAAATATATTATGGTCAAACACAGCAATGGGGTAGCTCTGGGAATGCTAGTGAGCTTTCCCCTACATAGGTTTATGACATTGTATTCAATGGGGGGGCATTTAATACGGCCCTTCTAGTACTTAAGCATAGTAATGCCTGTATTTAAAAAAAGTACTACTCACTACTCAATACTCACTACCCACAAGGACAGAACTCATATATTATATTTCATTGAGAACCTATTCTTTGCCTATGAAATAACGCTTTTTAACTTCAGATTCTGTGATATCAGATAGCAGTTCAATAAAAACATCACAGAAGTCATCATATATGGGTCCGAATTTTGGAAAATGCCACTTTTGGATGTTTTCCTGTGGGGTTGCCCTTGCATTAACAATATTGTGTGAGCCTGAAATAAGAAAGAAAAAAATGCTTTACCCTGTATATAATTCAGTAGTAGTACATAGAATATAAAACATTGTGTGAATCAGTACTTACGCATAATAGTTATACCCAATTTCTAGAAAATGGATAAAGCAAGAACTTTCATTGTCATCCGTGTTATCAGATCAGATACCTAGATCAAAGTGAATTCTAGTCGTTTCATTCCAGTTGCTTTTCGGCCGTTCCTCAGTGTTTTTGGTCATCATGTTTGTGAAACAAATGACATTTTCCGTTGATAAACCATCTAGCAAGACTCAAAACTCATGTCAATGGGGTGATACATCCCTGTGTGGTAGAGCAATCTGAGAGCACTTCTTTAGAGTTTGGAAGGTAAAGATCCCTTTATTTAATCAGGGAAATGGATGCGACTTTGGGAAGTGGAGTTGTCTAAAGCAGGAAGTGAGTGACCAGGGAGTGGAGGGACAGAGACTCTCATATTGCCTGTCATTTCCATCTTAAGAAATCTCCACGAAGTTTCCTAAAAAAGGAGCCACTCCGGAGCTAAGCTGACAGCCATACACTTCTTTGGTTTCATGGTACAAGGCCTATTACTGTAGGTCTCCTGATGGTCTTGAACTGTGGCTCGTCTCACCTCTCATTACCATCTACTTCTAAGGGTTCATGACTGAAGCATATATAGTGGCATGTGGCTTGGTAAGCCATATCTTTTTTTTTATCCTCTATAGTGCAGCGCATGGTAAGACATACCTTCTTTTCTAGACCTTGTCATGATATCAAAGGAGGGAATTGACTGTATTACAGAGCTCGCCACTTCCATAATGGTGCAATTTGATATCTACTACCTACTAATTCTACTATCATTTATACTGCATCACACTATGAATACTTATTGGCTTCATCAAGTAGTTATAAACCATTCTTACTTTCCGTTGAGTTACTAAGAAGGCCAATATGAATGAAAAAATAGAAAACACAAAATCATCTGCACCTGTAGTGACCCTTGATTGGCGCTGGAGTGACCCTTAATTGACCATTAAGGCAGTGGTTTACATTACTGAGCAACCAATCATGGAGTCATTATAATGATGTCTAAACCAATCAGCTGAGATGGACTGAGGCTGTCTGGATACATGTTGGGTCTCTTGTAACGTCATTCTCTTGTTATCTAATTCAGGTTTAAATACTACAAACTGCATAGATCGACAATGTATATGTCAGAATATTGCAAATCAACACAAATACTAGTGCTAGAGGGCCACATAACTAGTGCTAGAGGGCCACATAACATTACGTTGGTTTTATCTTTTAAGAGAATAGTCACCCTTATGGTTAAAAGTAACATATCCAATTTCAATATGGGACTAACTCTAAATGAGTTTAAAATCACATTTGAGTATAATGAACTTTCTAGCCTGGCACAAAAGCTGTGGTTCACATACTTTCGTATATATATTTAAGGCAGTATATTCACTATCAGAGTTTGAATGTGGCAGTAAGGTCACTTAATATATAGGGGGTGACCAAGTTACTGTAGAGGGGCAGGGATAGGGGACAGGCAGGTGACAGGAGATCAAGCAGGAGGATACCTGTAAGTGAATACCGTATTCGACGTAATAAGCGCCCTCCCCCTAATAAGCGCCCCCCCCCCTTTTCAGATTTTTTCCAGATTTAAAAAAAGTGTATTTCTCTGATCTTGTTACTGATTTCACACCTGTGTGTAACATGGAGCACTTCACACCTGTGCAGGTGTTAAGGTCAAGCCAAGTGTGAAGTAATAGGGGTGTGTAGAAGCCTTCTACTAGTTCTAGAGGTCCATGAGGCCTGTATAATGAGTGTATTTGACAACCATGGGGGGCGCTTATGAGGATGAATATTTGAGGCTAATTTTTCCACTTAAAATGATTTTTTAAGCGCCCAGGGCGCTTATTACGTCGAATACGGTAACCGTGCAGCTAGAGTTACTCTCTGCTGATACGAAACTATACTGTTGTAAAATCATTGAGGCAAATCAACTCAAATAAAATTCATTTTCTTGGAAAATTCAATCCGATTGATTAATCAATAATGTATCAAAAGAAAGGAAAATAGAAATGGAATCCCTAAAACAAAGGCAGGAATTTGGAAAGTGGGAAATGAATAGATACATCTGAACCAGATATAAAATGAGAAAGTATTCTTTTTCGTGGTTCCTGGGGTATATGTGGAGAACAGGCAAACCAATCTTCCTCTCTCTCCTCTCCAGATATCTGTAACTGGTCATAAATCACAGAAACTGTGCATATGGGATTTTTACGCTTCCTCAGGCCAGCATTCTCAGGATATTCATTTTCTAATGATTTTTTTTGTCATATAATATCGGGATTGATGAGTTCTTGATGTTACATATGAGTCTTCATGGTTAAAAATCCATATTTAACGTTCCAAGGGCTTATAATGGGCCAAAAACGACCCGAAATTGGTCCAACATTTTAAAAAAATGACATAATTCATAAAATTTTCAAAAACACACTACATGTGTGTGGTTCCAAATTTTTTACTTAAACTATAAGTCCTTGTGGTAAATCAGGAACAAAAAATGTATGAATTGGGGCATTTTTTCTATATTTTTCAAGAAATATGAATTTTGTAAAATGGAATGTCCGGGCGAATTTTTAACAACATTCCCCCCTCCCACTTAATACCCATGATGCATATGCATTCATTTTTGTCATTAAAAATTAGAATTATGTGGTAGTCAATGTACGGTGAAAAAAAAATTGAATTTCCTCTGTAATCTTCTTCCTGAGTGGGTTTTTAGTATTTTTTGTGAAAAATACCCAACTTTCCTGTCCGGACAGAAAATACACATTATTGCTGTGCCTGTCTCCCCTTGAAATATTTAACTATTCTAACTATGTAAATTATTCAACCCCCAAACATACCTAAGTACCCAGTATAAAGGATTTTAGTTCTAGTCATAGTCTGGAAGAGCAGAGGGGATAAAGTTTGTATGTCCGGGCGATATGTCCGGGCGGTATGTCCGGGCGATGTGTCCGGGCGAGTGACACCTAAAGTTGTACATGATATTTCAGACTGTAATAATAGGTTTACAGAAACGGCAGACCAACCAATGGAAAGAGCAATCTGTCTGTAATGCTATGCAAACGTTTGCATTTTGATATCTGTTCAATGATCGACCCTAGCCTGTGACTGCCCCCCTTATCCCAAAATGTGTCCCCAATACCTAAATCAAAATATATCCATGTTTTTTTCTGATTTTTTTTTCTGAGCTACACACACTTATGTCTAGAAGTTAAGAAACCTGACGTAGCTCATTAAAGTGGGGACCTTTAGCAAACCCAGTGTATTTGTCAAACGTGGATATGAGCCCCTATATAATGACATATCCTATACTTTAAGCACTGCTATGTCTGTGTGTAATGAACAACGTTGGGTTTGCTAAAGGTCCCTATAATGTAACTAAGATTTTACCATATTCGTACCACTGGACCTAGAGTAAGCTATATATGTATACTGTTCGAAAGAAAATTTAAAATAGGGGGATCCCAAGCTTCTTTCTGAGTTATCTAACTTCAAAGTTTAAGTGACCTGTAATAGGATTACGTGTATAGTGTTCGGTTACATACAATTACAAAATGCGATCAAAAAGTAACTGCATATTTTTGATATTCTATCAATACACTATTCATTAAAATATCTAACCAGAAAATGTGTTTTTAACATATGGTATGTTTGTATGTATATTTCTCGTCATTTGAAATATAATAAGATCCAAAATGGGTTCTAGGGCAAGTACCTAGACATCTACCGCCCCCCCCCCCTCTGACATTTACCATAGGGAAACACTTGTATGGTATTTTAAGGGGGAAATGTCCTCCCGAGTGACATTTTGCATTATTACAAGGTATTTTCAATGGGGATTCTTAGGTATACACATATTCTTGCCCTACTAAAGCTATATACTATCTAAAAGTGTATGACCTTAGGCTTTTCCTCCATATAATTGGTACTTCCTACTTAACTCTGTACTCCTGTTAGCCTAAACGACAAATAATGTATATTTAGGGACCTAAAATCGAGGTTAAAATCAAGTCACACCCCTGTATAAGATTACCCAGTGCCACGGAATAGACCTAATATCATTTGTTTTAACAGTAAAAGACTAACCCTTAGGGCCCAATTAAACAAGAAAATATATACAAATGGGAAGCAAACACATATGAGAATTATTATGGCTTTATATAGTGAGAAATACCCAAATGTCACTCGCCCGGACATCATTTCCAGGGTGTATAGGCTCTAGGCGTTGCCATAGCAACGTTTTTTATATTTAATTCATAAGACTTCATAAGCAGGTGAACCAACACATATACATTACCCACAAGAAAGAACTTTGAGATTAGCAAGATTTTTTCTCATACCCCCCAAATTACCCCCAACCCCCATATGCACAGTTTCTGTGATTTATGACCAACTGATCTGTTACGATAGGGTACCAATTGCATGGGCAGGTGAATGTATGGATGACAAGAGAAGCCATCGTCCCATCCCCCTTCTCACCTGGTGTCATGATGTAATGATGACAGGGGCAGGGTGATGGTCAGGGTGTAGGTCAGGTGACCTTTGACCTTGTCAGACACAGGGTGGTGTGTGTGACAGGTGTAAGATCCTAGGTTCGTCATATGAGTGTCAGTCACAATGACAAAGTTATATTCTATAATGACTGAGGGGTCAGTCAATAGTGGCTAACCTACGTTCATCATTGGTGTGTTGTATTTGTATACCACTAGTTGGTGCCACCTGTGATAAACACTCAGTGGCTCCCCCTGGAAATTAAAAAGACTAGGGTAGGTTAGTCAGTACTGACCAACCTTACAATAATAACTTACCTAGGTTGGTCGTATATAGGGAGCCAGAAAAATGACTAACTCGGTAAGGCACTAGTGACTGAGAGATTGGTCGTATAGGGAGCCTAGGAATATCAGTGCAGTACCAGGATCAGCGCTGGGCTGTAGGCAGCAATAAGTTTAATGAAAACACTATCTTCTTTAGCAAGATCATTAACTGACATGATGAAGTGACACCAGTGAATATAGCTCTCAACCACTGTATCATGATAACCCTTTAGGAGGGAATACCACTCTGTAGGAACAGCATGATGCAATTACACATGTAGGGTCATCTTGATGCATCAATGCAGCCCTATTGGTTCCTTGTACCACCTTTTGTGTAATTTTTTTTAAAGAATACCAAAAGGATTTCATAAGGATCATAAGTACACTTAATGAAGAAACCAGCCACATGCGGTGGAAAATAAAAACACTGATTCACTGATTTAGTCAATCAACTCAAATTATGAAAACCTTAAACACACCTGTGTACACTGTAAGAAATGGTTCCCATGAAACAGGGGCTTTCATTAACATTCATGTCATTAACACATAATCAGCTGGGTAACCGGTTCAGTTTGTGGGCAGTATTAATTGAGACCTTTGTGACCATTCTTACCGTTGTTAATACAGTGGTCATTTCTTGTTTTCCAGTCCCCCCAGTGTTGGCTGTGCACATGGAGCTACCCGAATTATCGCTATAGATGTTGCATTGCTTTATATAAGTGTTGTACCAAGCAACAGTTTACTGACAGGTACAGTTATTAATTTCCTTCACCGAATACTTTACAAATTTCATATTTGGTAATAACCATCTTGTCAATTTTTTGATGTAGCTTAATATCGAACTCAACTGTTATCGAATTGCTACATATTGCTGATATTAGAACAGACTGGCGGAAATGTTTGTGTCAATCTGGTGAATAAAGTTTAAATTGTTTCACAAATATCACTATTAGAAAAACTCATAGAAAAACTCATAAAAATAAATAAGCCACACCCTGACTTTGTCCTGGTCCTATAAGCCTGACTGGCAATCGGGCTTGTCTACTAGGCCCAGACTATACCCTAGGTTTTACGGTATAGGTTTGTTACGAGGCAGAGTTTGCAGAAGTGGGTATATAATTATGTATATACATAATGTATTACCATAGAAAAGGTATCTATATCCATACCACTTTCTGGCTCCCTCTGGGATTAGACATTAGAAGATAAATCGAAGGTGAATCATCGTAATCCAAATCAGGTAAGAACATATAGTCTAGTCATTAGGGGGAAAAGATTGGCACCTCTGGCAGCAAGCATGAAAGCTAGTTTACAGGGTTTTTTCAACGTGCTAAATCCATTTCTAAGTGGAAACATCATCTCCGAGAAGCGTTTCTGCTTCTAAATTGGTGTTGAAAATAACAAGTATTAATTAATTAAATAATTACATGAAAAATTCAAATGAATTTATAGATACTAATAGATTTAATTTGAAAATCAGCTAATTGACACATTTTCTAAGGGCAACCTGATCAATATCCAAGATGACTGCCATAAATGTCTTCAAAACTAACATCATTGTATTCCTTGACCCCAGGAATGTATATTTAGCATTTGGAAGCATGATTCTAAGTTGATTAGAAGAGGAGATAAATGATTTAGAAATATTAAGTGGCAGCCATCTTGAAATCACTATTGTAAGAGTTCCTTTGTTTGTAGTTCCTTTGGGTACAAAGATGAAACTAACAATCTACATTGGGACAGTGAGCCCACACACTCTCCAGGGAATGAGACATAGACTTGTCCATAATACGATTTGAATGTTCCTTGTAGATATATTCCTGAGAAGATTGAATGCAGGGAGGGCCGTATGCACAATATATTGTGGTGGATACAGTTAGGTTGTTTCCTGCAGTGTTTTATCACCTAGTAATTTAACAGTGAGATTATGCATATATATCTTCATTTTTGCATAAATTATGCTAATTAAGTCTTAATCAAACATTGTAAAATTGATGATTCAGACTCTATGTGATAACTGTACATGAGCATCATCTCATCTGGGTGTTTTTAGAGCTTCTCCTCTTCTTTTAGAATACTGTAGCGTCCGCCGTAATTAGGAAGGAGACAGAACTCGTTAAGTACAGTTGAACCGGAGATACTTTATTGCCCTGGCTCTCCTTGGCCACACCAGCTAAGTCTTGTCAGAGATCCTCTCTGCTTCAAGCGTTAAACCAGACTAACGGAACCCTCCGTTCCCCCTCCTTATATATATAACTTGATGACGTTTCTCCGACGCCGGAGAAGTTCCCTCCTGGGCACCGGCGAACTGCGCCAATGCCTCCGTTTTGAACGTCTCCGCGTCGGAGGGGATTCCGCCGGCTCCGCTGCTATTTAGCGGCCCAGCAAACTTTTTATTTTCAAGGCCAATTTAGAAGTAGAAACGTTCGTCGAAAATGATGTTTCTACTTAGAAATGGATTCAGCACGTTGAAAAACCCCTGTAAACTAACTTTTATGCTTGCTGCCAGATGTGCCAATGTTGGTGCATATTTGCCCTTTATTGCCTAATAACAAGTATTCACTGTGAAATGGCTGATATATTTACGATGCTTCATTTTATTCGGAATAACAGGGCAAACCTGTAGAAAGAACATCTATTTTTTATATTTTCTCAAGGAGAGGTACTGAGCATTTGTAACGGATTAATTACTGAGGATAAAGTTAATTGCACTGCTAGATGTGTCAATATGACTTGGCTAGTTCTTCTGCCTTTACCTTTAATTATCCTCCTTTTAAACCTGAATACCCTCCTACGCATTGCTCCATAATATTCACATATAGACAGCTAATTACTTTGAATCGATCTCCCATAATGCAATTATTGCTTTATAATAGTCCTCTACAATGAGCCGGTCCCAGACGCCCACTTAGCAATATACGGGCTGAACCAAACAATAACATAAGTAGATTGATCAATGTAATCAAATTTTTTTTTAACTAGTCATCTATATTGAGTATTTCTTCCTTTGTCTTCCGGATGAAATGATTAAGCATGGGCTCTATTGACCTTAAAAAGAAGAGATTGGATTGCCAGTCATTCACCATAGAATTTTAAATGTGTTTTTTCAGCTGATGAAAAGTAGTGACCAACTTGAGATGAGCTAACAGCGGATGCCCAGGGATGGCTATAGTAGAACACAATCATGTTTTGTACAAACCCAAGAGGCTTTTAAAAGACCAGTTTATAAATCTAACCGAAGGCTGACTTTTCCAGCCTTATCAGATTTCTGGATGGTACCTGGTACCATTTTGTTCTGTTCATGTCATACGACACAATTAGAAAAATAAAGCAGAAATATCCTGGGTATACGATTGTATTAATAGATTTATACAATCTTACTCAGGACATCTCTATGACACACTGTCCATAGTTTACTGCTGGGGCAGAAGAAGGCTGTGAGCCTTGTATGCCGAATCATATAAGGGCTCTCCCGGTTTAGGTTGTATACACATTAATTAAGATCCCACATGCAGCAAAGAATGGTAGTGATTTGTTAAGGCATTTAACATCTGAACAGCTGGGGAGTGTCACTTTCTCTTTGATGTGCCCCAATGGTGACAACCCTGACACGGGCAGAAAATGTTGACCTCAGGGTCAGACGATGATAAATCGTAATTCCACCCCAAGATACTGCTATTTCTACTGTGCTTTCTGCATTAAAACTCATTTTTGTTACATAAGCATGTAAACTTTTGCAAAATATGTTATGGATTGCTAAGGGAAATGTGTTGGGAATACAATGCTGAAATAATCTGTTTAGAATCTTAACCCACAAAAATAGCTATAAGGCTAAATGTCATCGCATGTGTGGCATCTACCACTAAGTGGATATATGTATACAGGGGTAGTTGTACCTCATGGAGGTATCCATTAGGCACAAAGTCTAACTTGGGATCGCTCTATTGGAGTTAGAGCTCAGTAATATCCCCATATCCCGGATATTGAGGGCTTCAGGCCTCAGGTGTGGTTCTGACAGGGTCAGGTCACGGAACTGGGTCAGGGATATGCAATTATGGGGCAGTTAATTCTCTAACACTGCAATCATCTAGTAGAGTTCTAGGTTGATAAAGCTCTGTTATTAGTGAAATTTGGATTCTACATTCATTTTAGGCGTATAACCCAAGGCAGCCTCCATACAGGAATAAGTGCTACGGAGGGGTGAGTAGAACACCACAGGGTAGATTCGACCACATACCTTGAGTTGCACACTTGAATTTGTACTTTCCAAGCTTTCAAGCCCTCTATTTATATGTTCAATAAAACTGTTTCTCTCACCAACAAAGGACAATTAGAGATCGTAATTATCACTCATGGATAACTAGATACATCTAGATGTTTGACTTAAGGTATGCGGGCGACTGTAAATTTACCCTTCACTCTGTCATACAGTAGATGTTGGAGTTAATGCCATGGATACCGTGCAGTCAAGGTATGGGAACTCAATTCCCTACCACCAGGTCAAATAGCGTATTGCACTGTCAGTGAAATGGGAAATTTCGTTATGGCATGGCACGTAACAGGCCAGTCCTAAACCATTGCTAGGACCATGGTAAGAGGCCTTAGATCATGAAACCTTAGAAGTGAATGGTCAGAACAGGTGTCATCACCAAGGTCAAAAGGGGTGTCGCTTCTTTGTAGCCCTTTCCACTTTCCCATTTTCCGTTTTATGAGAAACCTGATAGCTCTTTCTAAAGCAGTAAAGCTGGCAATGGCATCCGCTAGGTGAGTGGCCACAGTGCCCCCACCCGGCATCCATACATCTGCACTGTGACCTTCTGGCCATCCAAACGAGTGGCCAATGTGTGAGAAAAGTGGGCACAAATCAATGCTAATTGCCTTGGTTTCTGAATCGGGCGGCATTGGTCACTTCCTCTGTCTCAGTTACCGTCACTGATATGACATTATCAGTATTGCCCTGCCAATCTTTAAAAATGTAGAACAGAAAAGGTTGCTCGCCGATGCAGGCCAATAATTCTGACTATAATTATGTACCTGACATATATCCCTCCACAGACATACCTGTATTGAGAAAATATATCAATAGATATGGCTTCAGTATCATACAAAGATCCACCAGGAAAAGATGATGCAGCTGCTACAACCTTCACAGGTATAGGTGGGAGGTGTACACTATAACGCTGTACCATTTGGTGTGTTCCCCAGAGACTGTTCTGTCGCGGTGCAATGGAGTAAGGACATTGTCCTAAACAGTATAGAGGATATCCTGGTCAGTTGATACGTGCATGGGAGAGGCTTCCTAGAACCCTCGGGTGTGCTGCAGAGTGCACTCAGAGAGGTTCCTTGCATAGCGTGCATAGAGAATATTATTCTCAGAAAGTTTGGGATAGGGGATTATTCTGTATTCTGCTTAGAGGCTGGTTGGGTACGCTCTAGGTATGCTCTGGGTGTACTATGGGTGTGCGGCATAACCTGTATAAAGCCCGGGGGTGCACTGATGGGAATATATCATGATGAAGACTCTATGGCATGTTTGTCAGCAGCTTGCTGTATGAGCCATCCGTCAAGACAACTTTCAGCATTGTCCGAATACACCCACTCAGACAGTTCCCCTAAACCAAATATTAACTCATTAAACGTCAGTTGATGACTTAAGGTTCCATTCTCATGCGTCTCCATGATGCATCAATGCAGAGGACCAGAAACTTCTGCATTTACTGCACTGGTGTATTGTAAGGGGGGTTGGCACTCCAATGCCCTCTCCGAATCGATCAAAGCCAGAGGACCCCAGTTGATATAATACAGGACATTGATCCATCCACATCAGGTCCCAACTTAAACAGCACAGTGCTGTCACCACCTGAGCTCCACTGGAACTACTCCTGTCACCATTGGGCTCAGTTGCTAACAACACAGAGACTCCTTAATTAAAATGTGTATAAACTCTGCTGTGAGATTGAGAGTCTTGGAGAGTCTAGTAATGAATAGATTACATCGTTCCCTGCCCCCAGCAGCGTGGTGTGAATGACATCAGCAACCAGGCATCCCCTCACACAGTAGCCAATTATAGACAGGGCAAATCATTCTAACCACAATCGTGGTTTTATGCACAATGAGTGATTCTTATTCAGTTTTTTGCCAGAAAATCCGAATCTGCTCTCAGGAGGTGTGAGCTTGGGTGAGCTTTGTGAAACTCACGCAGAGCTGACTCATTTACACGCCTAGCTCACGCCAGTTTGCTGGGTAGGGTCTCCGTCAACACTTTACAGATGCTGAGTTTGTGCTGGGGTGGTATGCTCACTGTCCATTATCAACAAATTGATATATGATGTGATGGACCTTAGGTGTTATATATTTTATGTTTAAATCAATATTTATCATCCTGGGCAGAGGTGTTGTTTGATATAATTTGAGTTTTTCATAATTTGATGTAATGGAATAATGAATAAAACAGTGTTTCACAATTGACAGTCCACATCCTCACCCGCTGTGTCAGATCCCTGCATTAGGGTTTCCTGGAACCCTTCACAGACGTGATAAAATATGGTGGACGCTAAGATGTTCTTTGTTTGTGGTGTTTCTGATCCTAGGCACCCTAGGGATTCGCATGATTTGTGTTTTTTTCCTGGGTGACAAACAAATAAATCCAAGCTCTTATATGAGAGATGTCAAACATAAAGAATGATCAGGGCTCTTCCAATCTGCACGCATATCCTTGTTACTGGCCGTAGTAGATTGCTCTTAATATTGAATAGAAAGGGCTGGAAATCTCTCATGAATACTAAATTCAGAAAATGAATGAGAAAGTTAAACTTTGCAGAAATCCTCATTTTCATAAGTCTTTAAAACGCCTGCTGCCAGAGACAGTTATTACTGCAGAGCCTCGTTCTGAGTCTCACACCTGTCACACACACCACCCTGTGTCTGACAAGGTCAAAGGTCACCTGACCTGCACCCTGACCTTCACCCTGCAACTGTCATCATTATATCATGACACCTGGGGAGGAGCTTGGATGGAAAAATGGCTTCTTCTGATATCCATACATTCACCAGGGACAAGGAAAAAGACAATCATGTACATCCGAAATTATAATGGGAAGGGAATTAATCTGCAAGGATCAGAAAGTATGCCATACAGGGATGTTGCTATAAATTGTTTTGCACAATGTTATTTAAGGACATTTCTGAGAATTTCAACTGATAGCTAGTGGAAGCTCTGATATCTACGATTCACTTCGAATCAATTTGATACCTGGTATTGCTGCAAATCTAAATTTGGAAAGTTGATAACACAGAGGAGAGCAGAGGTTTACTTGTCCCACATGGTCATCAAACCTTTATTTACGTTGCTGTAAAGTCATACATTCATCCCAGGCCCTGTTAGGAACTAAAAGCCCTAAGCGGATGACTATTTCAGCACTTATTCATTTCTTGTGATTTTTGTTTCATTTAATAGGCCTTATCATAGCAGCTCTCTGAGCTCAGCTGGTGACATTTTTAACTTTTGACAGTAAGAAGTGAGGCACCCTATCAGGTGAGAAGCCTAAGGTAAATGACGTATCAAGATTCTAAGCTAAAACCTTCAAAATGGGTAATAATGGCCCTGCAAAATCAGCGATTGATTGATAATATGTAGCATCCTTCAGGAAAGATCAATTTGCATTTCTTTAGTTGAGAACAGGCTTCTGATCATATTGAGCATCCTTTGGTACAACAACGGGGGACATAGTACACAAGTTGTATGTGCCACCAGCTTGTCCTCACTAACAGTCATTGGGATATAAAGGTTATAATAATTACTGGAAAGTAGTATAGTATGTATCGGAACGGGACTATAGTTAACTACTGTTTATTACTCAATCGACATGCAGCCAATCAGAGGCCTCCATTTGGTCACGTGACCCGTTGCCATGGTAACGTGACCTACTTAGGGCTCTCAGCCAATCAGAAGCCAGCATTCTGGGTGACCTACTGACCTACTTAGAAGCTCTCAGCCAATCAGAGGCCGGCATTCTGGTAACCATGGTAACGTGACCTGCTTACGTCACGTGACCTACTTAGGCTCAGCCAATCAGAAGCCGGCATTCTGGTAACTAGGGTAACGTGACCTACTTAGGGTTTGTTTGTAAACAACAACACGTGGCTCTCTTGTTTGTAAACAACACCACGTGACACGTGACTGTTTGTAAACAAACAACTTATATATAGAAAATAAACACAACAAGTTCCATGTTATGTTAAAATTATATTTTCAAAAAAAAAGCACATATGTTTCAGCGTCTATGTGTAACTACGCGCGTTCTCATTCAAACACTATAACACTATCATACCGTAGCAGCAGCAGGTAGGACTGGAAGAAAAGCAAGCGCACGAGCAGAAGCGACGACACCAATTGCACCATCCGGCCGTCGCGTTGGTAGCCCTACTACTCGTCGCGCGTTCAACTGGAGGTTTAAGAGTGACAAATGACGATTCTTTGTGGACGCGACTGCTAACATCAGCATCGGCAGCAGCATCGGCAGCAGCATCGGCAGCAGCGGCAGCAGCCTCGGCAGCAGCGGTAGCAGCAGTAGCAGCAGCTGTAGCAGCAGTAGCGTGAGCAATAGCAACAACAGCAGCAGCGACAGTAGCAAGGGCGGCAGAGCGGGCACTAGCAGCGTTATCAGCGGCGTCATCGGCAGCCGCAACAGCATCAGCAGCAGCAGCGTCGGCATCGGTGGCATGAGTAGCTGCATCGGCGGCAGCAACAGCAGCAGTCACAGCCGCAGCGGCAACAACAACAACGTCATCACAACCAGCGTCACTAACAGCCGCAGTAAATGCAGCAGTAGCACGCTGAGCAGCACTAGCAGCAGCAGTAGCAGAGGCTACAGCATCAGCTTCACATTCGCGCGCCGCTTCGTCATTCCGCTTCATGTCACGGTAGCAACTTTCCATCATGGGGATCTGCAAATTGAGGCGCGGTGCTGGTGGTGGTAGTAGTAGTAGTAGTAGTAGTAGTAGTAGTAGTAGTAGTAGTAGTAGCGTGAACGATGATGACGATGCCGAATACGGTTTCACTCCCCCTTATATACCCTTACTCCCCCCTTTTTTTTCAAGCCACCGGCCAGCTGCCCCCTCACGGCAGGTCTTTAGATCAGCCTTAAGTCGCTTACTACGCGGCTCATCATCCCTCTAATCGCATTTTCCAGCCGCCGGCCGGCTGACTGCTGACGACAGGAGAGGGTGATTTGTTTTTCTTTAGATTTAAGCCGCTTACCACACGCACACCCTCTAGTCACAGACAGAGTGACAGAAAGGGAGGGGGTCGCTTTGTTCACGCTACCTGTAGTTGTTTTTCTATACACACGCTGAGCCCATGACCCGCTAATCCTTTATACAGGTAACACGCGTTCAACTAATTACTCTATTGTATGACAGTCGGTACACGGATTTAATTTTAAACCACCTTCCCATCTGGATCCATGTCTGGCGGGGTGGAAGGATCCAGCTGAAAAGCGTGATTAGGGCTTTTGTTTCTCTTATGATAGCAGCAGGTCAGCATGCAACAGCTGAAAATGTCAGACTCCCCGCTCCTATAAAAGACTGAGATGCGTCTCTCTTTCCACACACCCTTCTACCATCGCCGCCGACACCGCCACCGCCGGCCAGCCGACCGCCGCCACCGCCTGCAGTCACCGCCATCACGCCAGCAGGGAATTTCGAGCTGAGTCTGCTTATTGCTTATTTTTTTTGTTTGAGCTTTTTGTTTTTTAAAAATTTTTATTTTCACTCAGTCTTTTTTGTTTCGGAGGAAAGAAATATGGCGCTGCAGAGGGCGCGAGTTTCTAAAAGACGGTCGCGCGAACAAAGTGCTCTCCTCAACTGCCCGGCTATTTTTTTATCTCAAAGGAGAGAGCGTCACGTAGTTGAGGTTCACGCTTCTCTTGAAGCGTACCGAATTCTCGAGAAATGCAAAGCTGAGCGCCATCGTCGTTATACAAGAGCGGAAAAGGAAAACGTAGCGACATGGCCGAGAGCCGTCTTCTCAGAACAGCATTTACTCTACCATTGCATAACAGCCGCTCTCAGCGCCCCCACTCGTTGGGCGTTTCATGAAAAGAAAGAGCGCCGCTACTCTCCTCACCCTGCCTCCTCTTATAAAGTGAGAATAAGTGCTATGAAACGATTCGACAAGCCGATCGGTTTCTTGGGAGCGACTGCAGCTCCCACTCGGTGGGCGCGCGTTGTGGCCGACGTGAACACGGTCTCTAAACGTTTCGACGTCGTCACTTGTTATCCCGCATATTGCAACGCAGCCGAATTGAAGAAGATAGGGACGCACTATTTTAAACCATACGCTCCAATATGTATTTGTCACCGCCGCGCTCACACGCCTTATTGCTTTTTCGAGACGATCGTGTCACAACACAGAAATAGAAAAAAAAGCGGCAAAGCGACGAGCTTTGCCTAAATGATCAAAAAAAAAAAAAAAAAAAAAAAAAAAAATAATGGCCGGTATCAATAAAAAGGTCGGCTGACTTTTCTCCACAACCATTCACTACCGACCGTTCGAGTGAGAAACACAGCAGACAGTCAGACACACAACCGCTCTCTGACGCGTCCTGAAAAAAAACAAAAAAAATGTCCAGTAGTAAAAGCAAACTCTTCACAGAAATTCATTTCGACGCTCGACTACAAAGACCCTTTAGTTGTATCATTAGCGGTCCGTCGGGTTGTGGAAAATCGCGCTTGGTGGATCAATTTCTGAGCGACGTGAACAATTTGGTCACGCCGCCGGTGGAAAAGACTTTTTACCATTACGGCGAGTGGCAACCTCTGTTTGAAAAAATGCAAAATCAGTACGGTGTGGAATTCAGAGAAGGTCTTCCTAGCAAAGAGTCTATAGCGGGAGACGTGGAAGTAGCAGAAGACGCTTTACGACCCCACACTCTACTGATATTGGACGATCTGATGAGCAGTTCCAATCAGCAAGTGGTAGCCGACATCTTTACTAAATACTCGCATCACTGGAACGTGAGCGTCATATACATCACTCAGAACCTATTCCAGAAATCACCCGACTTTCGAACTATGAGTCTGAACGCTCACTACATGATCGTTTTCAAGAACCCGCGCGACATGGGGCAAATAGCTAGTCTGTCTCGCCAGGTGTTTCCGTCCAACGCGGCGGCCCTCTCTAGTATATTTACCCATGAACTCAAGCGACCTCACTCATACCTCCTTCTGGACTTCAAGCAGTCAACACCTGACGATCTGAGAATACGCTCCTCTTTGACGTCCATACACTCTCAGCTAGTGTTCGTATCGCTAGACAAAAAAAAGAACAAGAGAAAGCAGTAGCAAAAAAATGTCTTCTCATCTACTCGAAAGACACTTTGGTACTCTCAAGCACTTAGCTAAGTGCTCGCCAAAGGACTGCTCGCATCTAATAGACTCTGGAAGCGACGATCTGATCGCAGCGTTAAGTGAGATCTGTCACAATTTACTGGTAGGGAACATCCCGCTCAGCGACAAACAACTGGACAAGCTTCGAGAATCGGCTGACGTGTTGAGGGAGGTCGGCAAAAAATCTACGCCCATCAAAAAAAAGAGACGCGTCTTGGTACAAGAGGGAGGTTTCCTCATTCCGGCTCTCATAGGGATGGCCTTACCGCTTATAAAGAGCATTCTCCGTATATGAGACACCTCATTCGACACCTACTCGCCGACAGCACCACCACCACCACCACTACCGCCACCACCAGCGTCATTGCCACCGTCGTCCCCATGACGGACTCAGAGCAGCAACAACACTACAAACGTTTAGCGCTCGTGGATCCTGAGACGCTCTACAAATCATCACGAGCAGGTCTACTTCATCATGTGCCCGCTGCTGCTGCTACTACTAGCGCTGCTACTACTGCAGTCGCTGCTGCTAGTACTTCTACTGCTCCAAACCTTCCTCCTCTTCCTGATGAGCACACTGAAAAGAACGAGAGTTCCGCTCCTGCCACCGCCGCCCGCCTACCTGCCGACATGGCCTATTACCACAAGCAGGCAGAACAGTCCCTTCATCCCGACGCGGCCTTGCACCAGGTGCTACCGTTTATCTACAGGGACTTGGATTTAGTGTTGAACGACCCCACTTTGGAATCGCGCGAGTAAATGTTGAAATACCGAAGGTTGTTGAATAGATTGCAATTTTTTCTCGCGAATCCCCACAACAGCAACATCTCTTCATCCTACTCTTCTTCGCCCCCGGCTCACCTCCGTCAGTCTGCTGAAGAGGCCAGCGCGTCCCTACTCGAGCGGTTGGTGAACCAAGTTCCCAAGAGGAATCGCACTCGGACCGTGGCGCTGTACAAACAATTGGAGAAATCCGGTGTGATCAAGTGGAACGAGGACGGTGCGGTGCGCGAGATGTCGGGTCGGAGAATACCACCTGAGCATCGCATCAACATAGTGGACTTACTGAACGACGCTGCCAGGTTCAGGAAGACGGCGCCCAGACCGGCGGGCTACTCGCCGTTCACGAAAGCGCTGTGCGAAGCAGTTCCCACAGACTCCTTGATCGGAAACCATCTGTATAAAGCGAGCGGACCTGGCCGAAGTTTGGACACACGGCTTGCTGACAGAGGTCGGAAACGACCGAGCTTTGACTCGGAAGAAGGAGAAGCAGCAGCAGCAGCAGCAGCAGTAGCAGCAGCAGACTCTTCTCTCCAGGTGGACGATCAATCCTCTGACGACGAGGAGGACGACAGTGAACTTTTCCAAACTCCGACTTCCTATACCCAGTGGGCACAGAATTCCGATCAACGGTGAATCAACGCTGAATTAACATTGAATCAATATTGACAACCATTTTTCAATGTTGATTCAATGTTCTGTGCCCACTGAGTAGGAGCGTGGCGAGTAAGAAAAGGAGAGGGCGCAACCGCCTAGCGGCGAGCTCGTCGTTCACGCCCTCAACAGGCCCACCATGGGCAAACCAGTGAAGAGACTGACCAAGAAGGAAAAAGAAAAGAAGCGCGTAGTAGCTAGATATACCGACGTCAAAGCGCCCTCCAGTTTCACTAGCGTGACTAAACTCCAGAAACATCATTTTCGCCACCTGAACCCGGCCGTCATCCGAGATGCTTTAGTGTCGCTGGACGCCTACACTAAACATAAACCCATTCGGAGAAAATTCGCAAGGAACAAGACTATAACCGGCGCAATCGATCAGCAGTGGCAGATAGATCTGATGGACATGCAAGCTTTGGCGTCTCACAACGACCGCTTCCGGTACGTGGTGACGGCGATCGACGTTTTCTCTAGGTACGTGTGGGCCGTTCCCATTAAATCCAAGAGCGGCGCTGATGTCACCGAGGCCTTCCGAGAGATGACAGGCACTGGCGAGAGACGACCGCGCACTGTTCAGACAGACAAGGGGAAAGAGTTTTTGAACAAGATCTTTCAAGATCACTTGAAGAGCGAGGGCATAGAGTTCTTCACTGGCGAGAACGACGACATCAAAGCTAGTCTAGTGGAGCGCTTGAACCGCAGTCTGAAGGAGAAGCTGTGGCGTTATTTCACACACAAGCGCACGTATCGCTACGTAGACGTACTGCACCATGTAGTGTCTTCTTACAATCGCACTCACCACAAGACGTTGAAAATGGCGCCGGCTCAAGTCAGCTCGGAAAACAGCGAAACAGTTTTCTACCGACAAGATCTCCCAACTAACAAACAAATCGACGAAATATGGAAAAAGAAGAAAAAAACAAAGACGTCCGCCGTCGACGTCATCGCTCCGGGTGACAGAGTGAGGATGTTGAGAACTAAAGGCGCCTTCGACAAAGGGTACGAGGGAAACTGGCGCGAGGAAGTGGTCGACGTTGCTAAGACGTTGGGAAGCAGAGTGTTCGAGCTGAAAGACGACAAGGGCGAGGAGATAAAAGGCGTCTTCTACCCGGAAGAGGTTCAGAAGGTGTACAAGAGTCGTTACGACAACAACTACCTGATAGACGAGGTGTTGCGCCGCAAGACCGTCAACGGTAAAGAGTTAGCTTTCGTACGTTGGTTAGGTTACGACGACAAGTTCAACGAGTGGATCCCCGTCAAAAAAATAACGTAGCAAAAAAAAAAAAAAAAAAATGAACATCACTCTACCTAGCAACAGCTCTATGGAGTATTATCCTGACAACAGCTTGACGTCTTTCCGAACTCACTTCGACTCGCCGCTCCTTCTGCCCGAAGCGTACGAAGCGGCTCTGACTGAGATCATCCTCCCTACAGAATGGACTAACGTGCACGACGACGACTTGATCATCGTTGTTCCTCTGCGCACCAAAGGTTCGCTAGAGGAGGCGATCCAGGTTTTAAAAGAAACTAAATTCTCCGAAGGAAAAAAACCACAGGTAGACTGGAGGGGAATGAAAAACGCGAACGGTCTGAGCAAGCTAACGTTCAGCTCAAAATTCCCGCTGAGCTGGAAGGAAGCGAGCTATGTAACGGTGGAAGAGATATCAGACACGTCGGAAGAGCAGCAACTGAAACCGGAAACAAAAAGGTTCAAGAGAGAGGTCGACTTGAGACAGACGAATGCCGTATACAAGCAGTTCTTGTCCCCGGCGGTGAAGAAGAAGGCGATCAGCGATCAAGCAAGACAGATGATCGAAGAGATGGAGAAAGACATGGGAGTGCGCAGTTTCATGCCAAACATATTCGAGATACCTCCTATTTTCACCGGAAGCAACCACACCCTAATCGAGCGCTTGAGTGAGACGTTGCGAGATGACAGACTAGAGGGCGACAGCTTCTTGCTCAAACCGATGCGGATCTTATCGTACGACGCCAAGACGAAACGCGTCACCATCAAACCGCCGAGACACTGTGCTGTCCTGCTGAGTCAGCATCTCGCATGCGTTCTAGGCTTCGGAGAGAAGACGTGTTTCGCGTCGCCGACTACCGGCGCCTACTCGATGGATGTTTACGGGGACGTGCACTCTGTGTACATATACACCGACATGATCCAGGAGAGACGTGTGGGCGACATGCAAGTGCCGCTGTTGCGCTGCGTGGCGGTGGACAGAGGCGGAAAGCGTCGAGGTGGCGTGCAAGCTATCAGTTTTCCCCATTTGGATTATTTCCCCTTGAAATCCAAGAGGTTTACCGAGGTCGGCATCTATTTAAGAGACCGATCCGGTCATTCCATCCCATTCGGTAGAGGCGAGGTGACCGTGACACTTCATCTGAGACCTATTGAGCGCTGAAAGAGAGAAAAATGATGCGTCAACGCGTTCCGTACTTTCCACCCAGGCGCACCGTCGGCAGAGGGTACAGCGATTACTACAACGCGCAGCTGGGCAACGGCGTCAACGTGTACAGCGGGCGCTCTTTCCAGAGCGGGCACGGTTTGGGCGGCGCTCTGTTAGGTCTGATGCGCTCGGCTACCCCGCTATTGAAGTCGGTGGGAAAAACGCTGCTCCGCGCCGGTGTGGGCGTAGCTAAAGATGTGCTGGCGGGTCGGACTTTAAAGAGCAGCGTGAAAGACCGAGGCGCAGGCGCTCTGAAGAGACTGGCGAGTACGGCGTTCTCGGGAGGAAAGACGCCTGTCGCGTCTAAGAAAGGGTCGAAACGTCGCCGGCATTCTCCTCAGACGGGCGGTGGCTCTTGCAAGAGACGTAGAGGGGATGTATTCGACCGGTAAGCGCCTAGGCGTTCAGGTATAAATAAAAAGACTGGAGGCGGCCGGCGTCAGTCTGTCGGCCGCGTGAAGAGAGAACACAATGGCTTACGTACACGAGAGCAGTAACGAGTGAGCGCTCTCTGAGCTCGACCTGCACACCGTAGCGCCGACTCAGACTACTATCTTAAAGTCGTCTTTCCTGGGGATAGAAACAAAAAACTCTTTAGAGGATGGAGGTAACATAAACTTCACCATCAACAAGTCGCAAGAGTACACAGACCTGAACGAGAATTACCTTCATCTGGAATGTCAAGTGCTGAAAGCGAACGGAGCGGCGATCGAGGACACCGACGCGGTAGCTCCGGTGAACAACTTGGCTCACTCGCTCTTCAAAGACGTCCAAGTCTCCATCGGCGGTTTCAAAGTGTCTGGCAACACCGAGACCTACCCTTACCGAGCTTACTTGGAAGGGTTACTCAACTACAACAAAGACGTGAAGGACGGCGTCATGAGCGCCCAGGGGTGGCATGAAGATACGCCCGGTCAGTTTGACACGTTGACTGACGCGAATGCGGGGTACAAAGCGCGCAAGAAGCTAATCTCCAACAAGCGCTTTTCGCTGATGGCGCGACTGCACTTTGACCTGGCTCATCAACCGAAGCTCATCGTTGGAGAGACAGAAATCAATCTCACTCTGAAACAAGCGGCGCCCTCTTTCTATCTGATGTGCGCCGCTGACGGAGGCTACAGCTTGAAGATCTACAAAGCAAAGCTCTACGTGCGACGCGTGCTGGTGGCGGACGCTGTAGCGGAAACGCACGAGAGAGCGGTGATAGAACACGGGCCCTTCGACTACCCGGTGAACAGATGGAGGTGACGACGTACGCCATCCCTCAAGGTAACAGAGATCACAGCTACACGCACTCCAACACAGGCCAGCTTCCCAAGTCGATGATGATTTGGTTCCTTGACCACGACGCCTTCAACGGTAGCTACACCAAGAACCCGTTCGAGATGAAGCATTACGACATCAGCTCGCTTCAAGTGATAGTGAACGATCAGAAAGTGCCGAACGACGCCTACGTGCCCGACTTTAAGACCAAAGCGGCCGTGAGAGAGTACTTGGCGCTACACACGGAAACGGGGATGTACGAGGGCGCGCGCTCCTGCGGTATTTCATACGATCAATTCCTGAACGGTTACACGGTGTTCCCCCTCGACTTAACCCCAGACAGATCGCACGACGGGTGTCGCGTGAACCTTATAAGAGCGGGTCAGCTGAGGGTGGAAGTCAGTTTCCGCTCGGCGCTACAAGCGACAACAACGGTGCTACTCTACTTGGTGTACGACAACGTCGTCGAGCTGACCCGAGATCGACACCCCGTCACCGACTACCACATGAACTGAAGACAAGACGGCGGTACTTGGCGTATCGTATGAACACGCTTGAAATAAGCAGAGTGTTGAAGGAAAACGTTCACACAAAACATCGTTTCCTGGGCGTTTTCTCTTGTGACACTATTCCGAAGCACCCTATCAAAGACACTTGTTTCGTGAGCAACACAGATCCGCAACATTTACCAGGTCAGCATTGGGTGGCGTTTTACGTGTCGAGCACGGGTGAAGTGTACTACTTTGATTCCTTCGGCTTACCGCCGCTGAGTGCGGAGTTCTTGTCTTTCGTGGAACGCTCTGCTCCGTTCAAGTGGCAAAGAAACCGCATTCAACTACAAGACACTTCTGCTGACACCTGTGGACCTCATTGCGTTCATTTCCTAATTGAAGCATGTCGAACAAGAAACCCCAAGAAGTGCGTCATGCGCATGAGCAAAATCCCAAAGCTGAGCGACCGGGCCGTGAGTCAGAAGCTATCGATGATGCTGTTGTGACGGGTTGTTGCGATGGCGGCCGTTTCATGGAGGCAAAGATTCTCTGCCTTGCCGAAATGGTGTTGGATTTATCCAAAGTCGTGCAATGTCTATTGGAGAGAAGTCGTCCGGGGTGTGGTGGTGCGAGTGACGGCGGCGTGAGACTTTGCGGCCTGTTGAGTTGCTGCAAATCGAAGAAGCAAGCTAAAAAAGCATAAACTTGTGTGTTTTTTCTGATTGAAATGAAAATAAAGAATAAAATGAAAAGAAAAGAAATTATCTTGTTGTGTTTTTATTTCTATATATAAGTTACATAACTTTTTTTTTGTTTGTTTGTTTACAAACAGTCACGTGTCACGTGGTGTTGTTTACAAACAAGAGAGCCACGTGGTGTTGTTTACAAACAAACCCTAAGTAGGTCACGTTACCCTAGTTACCAGAATGCCGGCTTCTGATTGGCTGAGCCTAAGTAGGTCACGTGACGTAAGTAGGTCACGTTACCATGGTTACCAGAATGCCGGCCTCTGATTGGCTGAGAGCTTCTAAGTAGGTCAGTAGGTCACCCAGAATGCTGGCTTCTGATTGGCTGAGAGCCCTAAGTAGGTCACGTTACCATGGCAACGGGTCACGTGACCAAATGGAGGCCTCTGATTGGCTGCATGTCGATTGAGTAATAAACAGTAGTTAACTATAGTCCCGTTCCGATACATACTATACTACTCTGGAACTACAGTCTGCGGATAAAGGTGAACGACGATGGCAAGTGGCGTTAACCAATAATTAATGAGTAATTCGACCTATGATGTGACTTGGCTTAATCCTGCTCCTCATTTTTCACCTTTACCTTCATGCATTCATCCCTTATCAACTGTCTGTCATATGTCAATGCCCCTATACAGTAACCTGGTCACCAGCCATAATTAGTATGAGTTAACCTCAGCTGCTTTTCTTTCTGAGTGATCTTCGCCTTGGGTTAGATTATAAATTATTTGAAACAAATGGGAAATGAATTATTTCGATACCGTCCTGCATCCATCCCCAGTCAACTGTCTGTCAGCTGCCCCTGCCCCTATACAGTAACCTGGTCACCATCTCCACCTGAGTCATCTTCGCCCGTAGTAACAGGTACTTTACTAAGATGTCATATAGTTAATGAAACTTGAATAAAGCTAGAAATAAACCTACTGGTCCATGTACTCTGTGCACTATTCTGTTTCCCCATCTTTCAGGAGAACCAATGGAAATGACAGCTACTGTGAAAGTGTGGAGCTTTCTAATATAGTCAATTCTGTTGGCTTAACTTGCCAATAGCTACCTGTTGGCTTAACTTGCCAATAGCTAGTTCTAGATATTCATCCAGTTACTATTTGCTTCAGTTCGGACTGCTTAGATTATGAACCCATAGAAGTAGATGGTAGTGGGATGAGGGACGAGCCCTAGTTCAAGACTATCAGCAGATCTTTAGTATGAGGCCTCGGGTCATGAAACCTAAGAAGTGTAGGGTAGATTCACCCAGAGACGGACACACCTGGTGGAAAGGCATGTTCATTATGAAGAAGGATAAAGTAAAGAAAAATATAATAATTTTGAGAAAATGATATTGTCAGACCTTTCAAAGATGTGATCAAATTTCACCATAAGACGGACGGATTTCTCTTTACGATAGATATAAGTAATGCAAAGTAACTACTATGCAAGTAAAACGTATGAACCTTTTACTTAATAAACATCCTAAAATTCAATGGATGGGAAAATATCAAGTTCTTTTAGTACAAAGAAAGCATTTATGAATTTTCTATAATGGACAGGTTTTATAGTGTTAACGAATAGTTTAAATGTAGATATGTGAAATATCTTTTGTAATATTCAAACCCTGGATAAATTACCTTAATAAATAGTTTTTTCTTTCATAGCAAAGCAAAATTGTTACTATTACTTTAAAATAATATAGGGAATCCAAAGTGTCCGACCTCAGGTGAAGTTGGGACATTAAATTCCCCAACTTTGATGAGGAATAGTTCATGTTATAATACACTCAAATACCTTATTTGATAGTTTTGTATAATGCTCCGACACTACCTTCGCTATATTAATTCAAATAAAAGCTCTGAGTGGAATGTTAAGAGGGCTGTATACCAGAGTACATGGGTCACATTTGCACTGCCAATGAGCGTCCGAGAGTGGTGAATCTGCCCTATGTCTGTCAGAGTAGCTCTAGCATGGCCAATTCCATTTTCCTATTTCCCACTTTTATGGGAAACCTGCTGGTTCTTTTTCAGCTAGGAAATGACACCAAACTTCCTGCATTAGATGATTCCACATCCCCATGTCTCGTCCATCTGTTTGGTACCATGCCTGTGCCTGGAATAGAAGAGAATCTTGAAAATCGCAATATGAATTATCAGTGAAATATATTATCAATTTTGTTTTACAAACATGATGAGCGAAAGTTCAGGTAAATTTACGGCAAGATCTGTTAGATGGGAGGCAGACACAACAGCAGACTTCGCTGTACCCTATGGTAGGATTCCTTGAGAGTGTTCTGTCATTGTGGGTGTTCCCCAACACCGTATTTGACAATACGATGTGTAGAATTTTATATCAGTTTTCATATCATCTCCAAACAGAAAGAGTACCCTCGGTACTCTTCTTCTGTCAAGGCTTTACCTGCCACAAATTACAACAGAGCTTATCTAACTATTACAGCCCTACATGAATATCTTTATCCCTGCGATTCAACGTGGTGAAACACCCTTATATTTGTTAGGATGGCCATTTGTATTTCAGATATTGCATAAATGACCCCCTCCTTAAAAGATCACCTCCTTTTATAAACATATGTCTTATACATCTTTCATACTGTGCTCAGATGTCATTAGAATTGTCATAAGGTGTCATGGAATGAATTCATAACCTTTAACATTTCCAATCTCCACCACCTTAGTGGTTACCACTGCACCTTCTACCATGCACCCATCACTACATTAGCCCCACAGCCATCAATACACTGTGAAAATAAACCGATATGCCTCCAACACACCTCAAGAGATATCTTCACTCCATCACAGAGGACTTGTTATGGTCTTCCTCATCTGATGGTGCTAGGTAGGGGGATTTTGTAATAATTTATCCAACATTATGAATCATAGCTGAATTCTGAAAAAGTTTATTTGGTTAAGCTGAGTGCTGTCTGATTATACATCTCACCTTTTCTGTCAGCAGTGCATCAAATAAAACTTGCCTCATCTCACCACCTGGTAATAGCAGCATGATTACGCTGCAATCACTGTTGGATTCATTGATTTTCCGATCCACTGATTGAGGATGCCAAATTTTCTTTAAACTACTTGCACCAGAAATGACATTTTCTTCAAGTCAAATACTCATTCTGCTAACTTGATTGGGCTGTGGAATTAGGCGATTATCTTGACATTCTTTTGAGAAGGTGAATTTGCATTTCTATATTTGGAACCAGTATTCCTGAACAAAACGATCTCACCCTCCCATATTCGCATCATTGACTTATTTTCTGCAGGGACACCCACTTGTACTAAAACCTATAGTAAATAACCTGAAGAAAAGTGTAGTTTTTGCACATTCTTTGAGGAACATGGTCATGGCTGCCCGGTTAGCAGTAGCTTTGAACTTTGCAACCTGAGTCTTTTTTTTCTGTAAAGTGCTTTGGTGACCCTAATATAACCTCAACCACACTCTAAGATTTATCAACGGGTGGCTGTGATCAGCTGGAGTATGATGTCCTATAAGTGCACAAAGAGAAGAAGAAGAAGGTGTACCTATAGGGGCATTATGGAGGGGGGGGGGTATTGTCTACTAACTACTTTAGCTATTCTATTCACTGCCACACAAACACATGTGGTCCTGTCCTCATGACGACCACCTGGGGAGAGATCAGCCAGACATTCAGCGGATCTGAGTGAGGCTTTCAATACCCCTGACGTATGTCTGGCATAGCTGGCATTCTAAACAACATATATCCACATATGTATATCCACTTCACAAATAAACTACCATTAATCTATCATTAGATAGTAAGTTTTGATAATATTATGTGGGCAGCTGAGGAGAAAGGTACATCCAGGAGGGATTTTTAGTACTGGGGTTTGGCCACTAGGTATCACAATGACCACAAATGTTAAAATTGGCTAAAATTTGCTGTAAGAAAATGATGGTTTTCTCCAAAACATTCTATTTTGGCGTATTCCTTCCATATTTGGAATGTAAATGGAACGTTTTGAAGCCAATATGAGGCCTAAATAAGGCTTTCTGCCTAAAACGTGTTGCCATGGCAACGATAATTTCCTTCCGAATAGAAAAAGAATAATTCCAATTAATAGAGAAATTCATAGGGATTACTACACTGAAAACAGAATGTAGATATCATTTCTATATCCAGATTTATGATGAAAAATATGAAAAATAGTGGTTAGGTAATACGTGAAATTTAGCAAAATCATGATAATTAGATATAGGACTACAACTAAAACAACAAGAGATAGAGCCTATTGGCAGTTTGGTAAGGGTAGCACCATCCCAGATTCGCGAAGCAATTTCTCCAAAACCAGAAGGGATATCTCCATCTAGGATACCTCTTTTGAAAGCTTATGACTTCAATTTTAGAACATACATTTCACTGCGGAAGGCCATTTCTCCTCATCTGTCCACATATAGTCAACCCAGTTGATTTAGTGATTCAGGTGGTGTTGATAGAGGATATGTTTTAAAGTCCCAAGGATCATAATAGTAGTGAAGACGTAAAGTTTGGGACACGATTTCACCTTGGGTACAAAGTTCACTAGAGATATTCAGAATCCAAAAAAAGGTAAGTTAAAAAGACAACAGTGTTCTGGTGCATGGGACCCATCTCCTCCTACTCAACTAAGAGTATAACATATCCAAAGTACAGGAGGCATGAATCTGAATTTCTACACAGCCAAAAATAATTATCTCATTACAAGAAAGTAAGATTATTAAATTCGACTGGCGGACAAACCACCTGTTTTAAGAAAAAATATGTTCTTACATAGACTATACATAAAAAACTCAGATTCATGTACATGTTTACTTCATTCAGTAAAGATTTGCCGAAATAGATTAATAGGAGCAACTATAGAACTATTATCTTAGGAATATCTCGATAATCACCTTGTTCATTAGGATCATATGGTGTTTATCGATGGTTCATTTTCTTTACTCTATGGATTATGGTATGTAAGGCACAGTCTGTAATAATTCTTGTAGGAAGCCTGATTCTCTTTTCGATATGGGAGGAATACAGGCTCAGGTGCCTGGTGGGGGAACAGATAACAGTGACTTCTCAGCCATGGTGTAAACAGGTTAATCAATAGTTCGTAGATAACGTACAACTGGGGTTTTGCCTGGAGGTTTACAACCAGCATGTCTACTAATTGAAATTCTTAGAATTTGATGTATATGCTTGCTCTATTCTGGGACCTGATATTGATATCTATGGATAATATCTAAATGCAGATACGGAAAGTCTTATTTCAATGGAAAAGCTGTACAGTGTCAGGCCATATCCTTACTTTTCGGTATTTTCAGTATTACAATATCTGCTTTTTTTGCATCGTGTGGCCTTAGTTGAAATCACTGCCGTTCTTATACATTAGAGGGTAGCAGTCCTTCTAATCAATCAGGGAAATGGACAAGACAAGTGAAAGTGTAGTTCAGCCATTTTTACCTTTAGAAACCTCATTCAGAAAAATGGGTAAAAAGGAGTGGGATATTCCACTTTTGACCATGGTATTAGACCACATCTCTTATGGCGATACACTTGTAAACGCGTTTCGAGTTGAAAGGCATCTTACTTTATTTCATGGTGAATATGGACTGTCAATGTTAAAGCAACTGGAGGGACATTCCCTAGTGGAGCATGAAATAACCCTAGGTCGTATTTCATGCTGTGGTTGTACTTATATCAACCCATGTTAGATAACCCTGTTTATTAATCAAGTTACATATCGAAACACAGTAAATCTTAGTCTTCCTCAACTTGAAAGTGTGTTTTAAATCAATGTATGGTCTCATTAGTTAAATAAATGTAATAATTATACTGTTCACAAATGATGTTATCTCACTCTGCTTCAACTTGAGAGATGACCCTTAGCGGTTAAACCTTTTAGTGAAGCTATAGTATAGACAGTGATCTACTGCCGCAAATTTGCTGTGATTTTGCTGCGAATTACACTTGCGGCAGTGGATCACCGTGTCATGTAGCCCTGGTATAGAACTGGCATGTATTGTGGCATGCCATGATTTACCCTCTTATTATGGATGGCTAAATCCTTATGATGGCCTTCAAAGTAAGATACCTTGTACTTTAATCCTAACATAGATATTGAATGTGTCGGTTACATGACAGAGCCTCATCCACTTTGTCAGTTTGCCACAACCCTACTAGGAGAGAGCATCACATAATTACCGACCCCATTATTGTCCCTCTCTCACCTCGCTTGTTACCTCTGATCTGACTCTGTCAGAGCCACACCTGGGGCTTGCAGCACACAACAATGGGAATAATTCCTGAACTCCAACTCCAATAATGGAAACATGTGTGTACAAGCAGGGCTTCCACTCTTCCCTTCTCCCAGCAGCATTCTGTGTATGTGTACAATGATATCGGCACCCGGGCATATAGTAAGAAAACATCTAGTAAGAAAGCATCAAATAAGAAAGCAGCGAATATAATTATGCTCAAATCAATTCTCCACCTAATAATCCTGGTACCCAGCACTTTCATGTGACAAGGTTCAAATAATGCCAGCTTTAGGTTTATTTACAGCACAGTTCTCAGTAATACAGGGTGCTACCACGGATAATCTAAAAAAAGGTAAACTGGTAAAAGTAAAAAAGGTCAATCTAAAAAATATTTTTTATGTAAAATTATGGTTGCCATGGAAGCCATGGAAGCCACTTCAGCAGTTGTATTACAGTGTACATAATTTTGTAGCCCTGCATCATCTGCTTGTGATTACTGGCTAGATCCATAGTTTACCTCTGTTTCGTTACTTTTCTTTTGCTACGCATAAAACATTGGGTCTCATGTTAATATCATCATTCTCTTTTATTTCCTGACAAATCACCTTGAACATCTGCTCGGGGCAAATGAATGTCATCCACTTTGCGGAAAGGTCTGTGGTATATGAAGACAATGTTTCTATGATTCCAAAGATTGCATATGGTGAACAATTGTCTCGATAGTGTTTATTGCATTATATACTTTGGTAATTGGTGAGTGCTTCCTATCTTTCCGCCACATGCAACATATGCTATTACTCAACCACCAACCTTTATGTCCATTCAGATCTCTTCACTATTTAATCATATGTAGGGAATGAATTTCAGTTTAAAGTGTTTCATGATAAGCCAGTATGGCTGGTTGAGAAGTGGCATGATGCCTGAAAACATTGCACACTATAATTAAGGGTTAATAAGTTAATAAGTAAGTTTATCTCAACAACTGTGGGCAGAGGCCTTAAGGCATGTCCACTCCTCCCTTTCCCCAACAGCATTCTGTGTATGTGTACGATGACATCCGCATCCGGGCATATAGTAAGAAGCATACATATTAAGAAAGCATCTAGTAAGAAAGCACCTTGAATTAATCTCAACAACTGTGGGCAGAGGCCTTTAGGCATGATTATGACCGACATGTTGCCAGCACTTAGGGTTGGGTTATTTGAGCTGTCAGACACCGCATTATGAGCTGACAGGGCTCCATTTCAACTCCATTACTACATTATGAGAGGGGCAGACTTTTGGCTCGTTATTTGTTTTGATTGGATGTGGAAATGTATTTGTTCAAGTTTGACCTATCCTTAGGCACTTAAGCAAGTTCATTACAGAGCCCCCTGTTGTTTTTTAAATTGACCTAAAATAATAGTTTCAGTTGATATAAGCGGTTAAATGTTTGGTTTCTTTTCAGAATGCTCGCATTGCAATGCCTAGAAAGTCAGGGTATGTCTGAGAAGCAGGCCAAGAAATAAATTATGAAAAACAGGATCACCTTGTGGATTGGAGTTTTACCCACACTTTATCGTTGTATGACACTGGTGTCAGTAAGGGTGCATCAGTCATGCTGACAGAATGATCTCCTATAGCATCATCTGCTCTCTACAGAGGATAATGCTGTCTTTAAAAGTCTTGCTGCCCTGATACTGGTAATGGAGGCAGTAATTCTAGCACAGCCTCGTTCTGAGTCTTACACCTGTCACACACACCACCCTGTGTCTGACAAGGTCAAAGGTCACCTGACCTACACCCTGACCTTCTCCCTGGCCCTGTCATCTTTATCTTCTCATTGCAGATCAGTGTCAGACACTTGGACAGTGGGAGACGAGTAGATGGCTTCATTTGCCCTGCACACCATATTCACAAGGGACTAGAAAATAGACATAGATAACTAATATGACCATGAAGATGGAAATGATTCAGAGGTAAATACATGAATCCCCTTTCTTTTTTTAGATGCCTTATTACAAATGTTGAAAAGCATTGTATAATTACAGTTTTAATAGCTTGACTTGTATGTGGTAACACTGAGCATCTAAGAGGTAAAACACGTTTGGAGGAAAACACTATGATTATGTGTAACTCACTAGGCCAATTCAAATGCAGGACAAAGCTAAAACCCCAAGGGAAAATTGATGGTCTGCCTCTGCCACTTTAAGGATCAATCACTGCAAATAACTGCCATTTTGTCAAAAGGTTTCCCATTTGTAATGAGCAGCAAAAAGCTACCTCGATTTGTTTGCTCAATGTCTTTAAGGATGTGACAATGACCACTGACCACCATAAAGTACATGTTTTTTGACACCTTAGTAAATAAAATTAGTAATAATGTACCTGCTGTATTCAATGTTTATAACGACTTGTTAAATCACTGCTAGTATGCTATTCACAAGGCCACAGTTCCCCCTCCCTCTGAAAAGGAAGCTGTTTTACATAAAATCGCTATGAAATAGTAGTGAGTGTGAGATATCATGTTGGATGACTCAACCATTTGCCTTGGACCAATTTAATATCTAGTGTCAGTGTAAATTTGAATTTGGAAGAGTGATAACACTTTTCAACCAGAATTTGTTATTACTATCTTAATACAATTTAATTGGCATCTGGAGCAGCTTTTTTTTAGGGCTGGGCTTACTTCATGGTTATTAAACCTTTATTTATGACGATGTAAAGCCTTCCACTCATTACAGAACCCCTTTAAGCACATGGGCTTTCTTCGTATTTCTGTTTGATCCAACCGGCCTTATCATAACAGCTCCCTCAAGCTGCTGGTTTTAGTCAAGTGAAATGCACTGTTCGGAAATAAAAGGTTATTCCAGAACAACTGTGCAAAATTGAATTCCTAGTTCTTTTTCTCATGATGCACACAGGTTGAGTAGTCAAAGAGTAACAGTAATTTAGTATTTTACATCGCTGTTTGACCACGCATCTGGATTTAACCAAATCTTACAATCTCTAATTATAAATGCAGGCAGAATAATAACCCGGCTACATCACAGATTGATTTATAGTCTTATATTGGTTCATTATCCTTTGGGAAAGGCGAATCTCCATTCCTTGGTGGCAACCTGGGTTCTTCCCGATCAACATATTATCGTTTTGTCAGAAGCGAGTACCCCTTGTTAACTATTCTAGGAGATCTGGTGTACAAGATATATCCCACCAGGATTGAATCTTAGCATTGTGAACTATGAAGTGACTTGGCTTCCCCCTGATCCTATTTCCTCCATGAGTTAGGAGGATGGTATCTTCATCTATACACGTCTCCCTGCTCTGTCACCTGCCTCTCACCTTTCCCTCCCAGTCTATGGTAACCTGCCCCTGCCCCTAACAGTAACCTGGTCAGCATCGGCAGTAACCTCAGCCCTCAGACTATACACTCCGACAGCTGATTGCAGCATGGGTTAATATTTCACGCATTCGCTAATCTAAGAGATGATTTAAGTATTGAAGACGGCCTGTAATCTCGAGGTAGATTTGGTAACCAAGAATTACCTTGATAAGGTTGAATTATGACACTCTACATCAAATGTGAGTTCTACACTCAGATGTGCTCAACTGACGGGTACTATAGTTCATGTCACTTTAGAAGTATAAGGCTTCATGTATTAGTGGTAGCCTCACGATGTTCAAGAGGAAAATACTCTACGTAGTCATTTTCCCTTTTTTAGAGACCTAATGGAAATGACCGTCACTAGAGAAGTGGTGGGCTCTCTAGCACAGCCAATTCTCTGCCATGACACCATGAGGAGGTCTAGAGATAAAAGTGTGACTTACTTATGTCCCATACACATGGTGATAGATCTAAATCTTTGTATGCTTCAGACAGCTCGACTGTCTTGAACCCATACAAGTAGATGATATAGGTCAAATGAGCCCCGGTTCAAGGCCATCAGGAGGTTTACTGTAAGAGGCCTTGGCTCATGAATCCTTAGAAGTGTAAGTCAGAGCAGTTCTTGTCTGGCCAATTTCATTTACCATGTCCCCTTTTTATTGGAAACCTGAATGGTGGAAAAGCCATTATTTGAGTCTTGACTTCCCCATGTCTCATCGATATCCCTGGCAACTATTATTTTTCCAATCTATAAGATTCGGTAGACGACACGATCTAGAACTGATTGCACTATATTGTAGTAATTAGAAATGAATTGTAACCCATTGAAATGATATATTTGCAAACAAATAGTACCATTACGTACAAAATAAATGAAACGTGTAACTTGCCGGGGGATTACCAGCTATAGTATAAATTTTGTTTGATATCAACTATCCCCAAAAGAATGATGAAGCAGCCGCTAAAACCAGGTAGGTTGGAGGCCGACACAGCAGCTGACCTGCCGTTCCCAGGTGGTAGGTTCCCTAGAGAGATGTCTGTGTTAGTTGATGTGCAGGTGATGCTCTGTGCTATTCAGGACATATATATGTTGCTAAGGAAATGTATGTTAGGGAACAGCTTCCTAGAACCACAGCTATTCACATCACCGTATTTGACTACAAATAGTGTGTAGGTTTACGTGTTATATTCATCCCCAGCCTGCACTGTATACTTCACCTATAAATAGCAACATTAATGCGCTATCATGCATCAAGCGCTGGCAGGTAACTTAACAGTGCTGCACTTATGCATCATGCAAAACATATGGTTGCTACACTTCCAAGAGTTTGGAATTTTGTACCAATACAGTACTGGTGAGTTAACTGGCAAAGTTTAGGTCGAACAGATCCTTCGAGAGTGTATCAGCATCATAGGCATTAGGGCAGTGATACTTCCCTTAAAGGGATCCATTTCACCAGCGGAGGGAGCCGCTGTCACTCTTCATCAGCGCTTCCCACCTCCTACCAGCCATCTCCACATCATCATCAATCTCCTGTGAATATGATTCAATACATCATCATTTAACACTCATCAGGAGATATCACACATAGGCCCTTGTGAACCTCCTAAACTGATGGTTCCAAGTGAGTGAATCATCCTACGTTAATGTATTGGCAGGAGATGTGGTCCGTATATAGCTTACTTTCAGTAGCAATTAAGTAGGCTGATGCCATTATGTCCACGATACTGTACAACCAGTTTGATACTTTAGGTGCCCATTAATTAATTTCCTGGACCTGGAAAAACTAATTTTCACCCAATTGTTCAACTACACCACCAACTGTCAAACGTCTTGAGAAACAGCGAATTAGAGTGACAGGGCTCGCTTCACTGGTTCCGACTCACTAGGGGTAGAAATATTTCCATTACAAGTTATGATGGACAATCGGATATGGTCCAATCAACTGCTATCCTCAGGAATTTCCGGGATAATGTATATGAGCTGGAACTATGTGTAGACACGCTGTTCCCCTCAATGACAATCACAGCACACCAGTTGGTTGCATTTTCATTTTCAAGTCAAACCACTTTACATGATAAAGGGACTGGGTATATGACCAGTATATGAATGATGAAGTTACATTCGCTGTGCCTTTCAACAGTATTATGAATAGTGAACGCACCTCTCACAAAAGTGCCAGCATACACTGGCAACTGAGGTATCCTCATGTAGAGAAACGGTACAGAACACTGCTCTCGTCGAGGTATCCCCATAGCAGACCGAGCATCCATCGCTGTACTGCACTGCACCTCTTCACAGTAACTGCTATACAATATTATTGATATCTTCTATCTATTTTTTTTGTAAATAATAATAGATAACTAAAGATGACCTTAAAAGGTTCATTTCTACGACGTTATTAATGTGACTGCAGAGGGTTTTCGGCGACCTGGCGACCTGGGCTGTTTTCCAGGCGACCGTTCGACCTAGTGCAATAATTTAAGCGACCTGGACTTTTGGACAAATTTGGCTATAGTGAAAATAGTCTAAAAAAGCGACTTTCCGACTTAAGGCCCTTAATTTCGGCTACTTTCCCACCTGAGGGGGGACCCCTCTGCACCCCCATTAATGCATCAGAGCTTCCTATAGAACCTTGTACTTAAGTTGAGCCAGGAGCCCATTAAGAGATCTATGGGGGATGAAGCTAGAAGTGCTCCTCCAAAGCCCATTATGGAAGGTTTGTCAATCACTTTAGATGAATCCTTCTTTATTTCATGGTGAACATGGACTGTCAATGTTAAACCTATGGGAGTGCCGTATGCCATTAAAGCGTGCAATAACCCTCGGCCGTATTTCACGCTCGGGCCGTATTTCACGCTCCCAAGGGAGGTGGGGGGGGGGGTCGCTATGGGGTCGCCATGGGGTCGCTACAATACCGAGGGTCACGTGACCTGTGCAGAATTCAAAATGGCGGCCAACAGAAGTAAACAAATGCCACGGAAGTAAACAAATGCCGTGAAAGTAAAGAAATATGGACTGCATTGCTATTTTAGATTGATAAACCCTGAAATAAACACAGAGCGGCACTTAAAAGTGCCCTCGTCAGTGCTTAGTGCACTTGTGGTGCCTGGCTTGTATTGCACTAGGCCTACGGCCAGCGTGCAATACGAGCCAGGCACCACTCGTGCACTAACCACTGACCAATTTACCGTGCAGCTCTGTCTATTTATTAGTTTCCCGTCCTAGTAAATAGATCCTGAATGGAAGACCCCCTAAACGTAACCATGGTGCTTCTCAGGAGTTTGTACTCATGATAGCAAATACAATGCAAAGACTGAGACTCACCTCAGGGGTAACCCTAGTGGACCACTTGTACTTCTGCACTAAATGCCACATTCGCATTGAAATTAGAAAAATTGTTACTGCAAACAGTGTGTAATAGAATTACGTTTAGTTACATTCATTCTTCAATGCTGAATGTATTTTGTTCATGAATATATTTTACAAAATTTACCAATAATATCCCATCAAACTTCTCAGATGTTTAGAGGAGATGATCTGGGACATAATCAATCCATAAAAATGATTAGTCATAGCTGAAACTAATGAGCGATGAGCGATTATTTTGAAATGCAGAATAGAAAGTCGTAAACGATTTGTAATTTTTAAAAAGTATGTAAAGAGGACAATAAGATACTATAAACATTCAAAATTATAGTGGTTCATTAATAAATAAATAAATAAATAAATAAATAAATAAATAAATAAATAAATAAATAAATAAATAAATAAACAGCTTGACACGGGAACTGCAAAGTGGCTGTATTAAGTAGTCTTTATTGGCACAATAAACACAATTAACGGTTGCCAATAATGACAGTTATAACATAAATCAACAAGTTATAACAAATGAAAAAAGAAATTTCATAACACGAATCAGTTCAGTGTGTGTAGTTTCAGCGGAGGCTGCCGGTGGAGAAGTGGCAGACAAGAAGGCCCTGCCCCTTCCAGCTTTGGTGGAGGTATGAGCTGATTGGTTGTCCTCTGATTGGCCCCCATACCACATCCTGCAATCCTTCTCCCCCTGGTGTATAAGTCAAGTACCACCAGTAGCAGACAGCCTACACAGTCCTTATATATTAGTATATATATATATCTATATCTATCCATACATATGACTATGGTGAATGATGAGTCACTAGTCTTAGATCCATGATCCATGCTCCATCGTGGTGTGTGTTTATACCCCAATATATCCGTTGATATATTGTTCCCATAAATAAATACAGCCAGGGACATATTCAAATATTTTCTAGTCAAGTAGCGCATAGCTTTTGGCAGTAGCAAAACACAGTGATAAGATGTGTAGAACGCAATAGTTTGACATTAAAATGGTTAATAGGGGTGAGTTAAGACAATCATATACAACAGGTAGACATGCTATTATCATGGTTTTAGGTAGTTTCTTTTTTGCCACCAGGTGCCACATGCAGAGACCCTGGCTTAGCCCTTTAACTTTAGTTTTTAAAAAGATATTTTTTTTGTCTAGTAAGTGATTTATTCACCAAAACACATCAGATGTAGCTACCTTCACTGGCCGAGCCCATTCGTTTCAATGATATAGACATCCATCTTGCGTGGTCAATCCTGGAAAAACTAGGACTGGAACCCCACTTTTATATTTCATATTTTTATTGCATATGATATAAAGAACACATACTTTGAGTTCTAAGAAAGGTGGGTGAGAATGTGCACATGGTTAGTCATTTATGGCCCAACCTGAGCAGCACACTTAATCCCCTCCAACCATCAGGTCCCGGTAAAGCTGGCCTCCTGGTACATGGCTACCTTCAGGGTGTGCGCCATAGTGTATCACTGCCAGCCAAGAGTTGTATTAGACAACTTAGAATATGACCAAATTATTGTCTTTCCTCATGTTTAAAAACTGATGCAATCGAAACAAAAGATGTACTTTATTATGTTCCATTGTGATTTTTCTGCCAGATTTTGGGAAAAAATGCAAGTATAAAATGATAGATACATAGCTTATCTAGGAGAATCCAGAAGCGCTAAGGTCCAACTACTGGAGCAACTCAGAAATGTTGAGTTTAATAATAATAATGCTAATAATGCGATATATGTGTAGAGGCAAGGGAAAAGGATACTCCGAGGAAAAAGTCAACTTTAAAATTGATGTTATAAGCTTTCCAGGGATATATTACACTTGAAAATATCAATTCTAGTTTTTGAGGAATGGCTTCATGAATATGTGAGGGCATTGCCCTACCAAAAAGCCCAATAAGCTCTAAGTCTCATATTTTCCCAGATATCCCTATCTAATTAGCATAATGATGATAATGAGAAATATATTATACATTATCATTCTTTTCATCATAAAATTTGACCTAGGAATGGTAATTTTATTCTGTTTTGACCAAAGTAACCCCCATGAATCATTCTGTCAGGGGGTATCTTTAATTTTTCTATTTGGAATGAAAATCATGTTTCCATGGCAACACATATCAACAAGGACACCCATTTAGGCCTTAAAACGTTCTTTTTACATTCCAAATATAGGGGCTTTTCACCAGAAATGGAATGTTTTGTATATTCCAATTTTTTTCTACAGAAAAAAGTACTCTAGAGCAATTTTTACTCTTTTTCTTTCATTTAAGGCCATAGTGGCGCCCCCCTGGTGGCAAAAGTCGGAACTAATCCCGCACGGACTATCCTTTCTGCTTGGCTGCTCACATATATAGACGCACTCAGTACGCCCTGACCACCTGCGGTTGGCGGCATCTAGTCATGCACCTCCCACTACTAGGGCTTGTCACTGAGGTTTTACGGTCCAATATATTTCTAGATTGTCTATTTCATTTGATTTCATCTGGTGGCCTATCAAATGCCATCCATGCCTGTCATGGGGTAATATTTTCCATTCATTGCCATTTCAAAGGAGATTAAATCTCGAGATAAATTAACCCTGAGAGAAAATACATATAACAAAAGCATGATCTTCTCCCCGCAATCACATCATTGTTTCCTCAGGTCTGTGGAAATATGCGATCACTATTATGCCTATTACAGGGTTGTTTAGGCATGGTAGTGAATCATCAATGGATGTAGCTGCAAAGGTCTATTCACATGGCCATATTATTCTCATGCTTTATTCTCATACTCCAATATTCTACACAACTATTATTCTCTATGACATACCAATCCTTTGTGGCTCCCTTGATTTGATTTGCTGAACAAAACAGTTCATGTTATAATAAATCTTGGGCATCAATATCTGAATATTCACATTTTTGTAACTAATATTGACTGTAAGACAGAATATCAGCTGTGAGTTAAATCAACACTAACTTACATTTATTGAAAATGAATAGGATAGGTATTCAAGGAAAATCAATGCCTTTTTGCTTCCACCTGAGAAAACAGTTGATAAATACTTTGAGTTGTAGAATTAAATGTTTAAAATGATTTTTTTTTGTAATTTTGATTGTACTTGGGTAAATCACCTACACTTTATTTGTGGAAGACCTTCTAAAGAGTCATCTCCCCTGGGTAATACACTGGAAAATGAAAATGGATGTGACATCCCCGAATCTAGCAGTCTATTGGTGTTCTGCTGGTTTATGAGTGGACTAAGTTATTTCCCTCAAGTAAATATAACTGATGAAACTGTTTAACAGACCTGACATCCCTAAGTAAGGTAAAATCCCCAAGTCAGTCCACACCCAGTAGGTGTCACTCTTCATTATAAAGCACCTCCCACCACCTTCCATCATCACATAAGCCCGACAGTCTTCTAATATGGTCCAATATATCTCCATCATTTGACACTCCCAATGAGATATCTCTGCTATATCACACACATCCTCTCATGGACCTCTTGACCTAATGCTATAAGTGAGTAAATCAGTGTGAATTATTTCATTAGTTTCCTTGCCACGTTTTGTCTGGATTAAAATTACCTGGTAGTTAGGGCTGAGTGCACCTTACTTGATATCTGAAAAAAACCCAGCTTACTTGATATAGTTAGCAAGTCATAAATCACCTCTAGGCCAGCCAATCAGGTGTGGCACTAAGGATTAAAGTCTTTTTGAATTGTCATCTAACAGAATCAGCTAATATTATAAAAATTGTGTTGACCAAATCTATTATGACATATGAATACAGTTGTATTACATCATCCTTCAGGCCTCCCACTCTTCGATAAGTAATATCATCAACTCATTTATGCAATTGTTATTGTTGTGTTGAGGCTTAAAGAAAGATATTTATTGACATGCAGGAAAAGGATAGGTATTAAAGGAAACCAATGCCATTTTGCTTCCACCTGAGAAAACAGTTGATACTTACATCAATGTGTAGAATTTATTGTTTAATAAGATTGTTATATCAATTGAATTGAAATTGAATTGCACTTCAGTAAATCACCTACAGCATAGACTAGTAACAATTGTTCTCAGTCTTTGGCTTTCTTGATCACAGCCACACACTGTGGACTTTTGAAAGGTAGGCCTGGCAAAATGGTATCAGCTGCATCTACCCAATGGTCGGTTGGTCCATGTGGGGAGCTGGCTGGTTCACGGTTTTGTCAGGTGAGTCTTAAGTAGCTGGTTGACTGTAGGTTAAACTCAATGAGTGGACCTACAGCCAGGAGCTCCCAGTACGAACTGCCAGTGGCTGGTGATGGCCTGCCTTATATATGCAGGCTGCCAGCAGTGGTGACATATAACCAACTGGCCAGAGTCATGTAATCTGGGCCGGTTTCTTAGAATGAACCCGGGTCGTACAAGGCTGTGTCTCACGACCTTGGGACAATGTTTTTGTCTCTGACCAGGTGCCGTCTCTGACCAGGTGCAGTCTCTGACCGGGTGCCGTCTCTGACTGGCTTGGCTTGATAAGTTCAAAATACTAACAGCAGGAGGCTAATTATAATTATAACTATGATTATATAACAACCGCCATTACGTTTTTCCAAATCCTTATATATATATGAGTGTAATTCTTTTTAAAACACCTTTTTCTGACACCTGGTCAGAGACGGCACCCGGTCAGAGACGGCACCCGGCCAGAGACGGCACCCGGTCAGAGACGGCACCCGATCAGAGACAAAAACATTGTCCCAAGGTCGTGAGACACAGCCACAAGCCGGGCTGGGTTATACATTTAACTGGACTGGGTTAGTAGTCCTCGAGGAGGTAGAGTATGAATACTGATGTATAATGGTACATCACCACACTTATATAAGGACAGAGACAGGATCTATATAGAAGACCATCCTTATCTAATCTTGGTGGCTTTAGGCAGCTCTCTAATCAGGACGCTCCACATAAAGGATCTTTAGTAACACAGGAAATTAATCAAGCTGGCTTCACCCAAAGTGATCAGTAAAGGCTGATGATGGTAGTGGGATAAGCCCATTCAGCATCATCAATGGTCCTCTGATGAGGCAGGATTGGACAGAATTCTACAAAAGTTGATCATTTTGGGTGCTTCGGCAATTTGATTGTGTTTAGAGAACAAATTACATTATTCATAGAGAAGGAATGAGCAGTTTTCAGACCAATGGTGATATCATAACTTGGATCAGATAAGATAAGTTATTAGAGCCTCTATAAAAACATGCTTTACTTGGTGTGGCATAACCTTGTTACCATTACCGAGGCATTTGAAAGAACCAAACATGAAAATACAGTCATTTTGAACAGCTTGAGGGGTGAGCAACTGTCCTTTGGATTACACAGATTATTGTTGTGTCATGTGCATATATTTTATGCGATCTCTTGATATTGTTATTTTTGTTGCTTTAACCCTTTGAGGCCGAGTGTCGACTATAGTCGATGCCATGGCTGGCCGAGCATCGACTATAGTCGATGCCATGGCTGGCCGAGCATCGACTATAGTCGACATAACTCTATGAGAATCAGCAAAGGCTCGGCCCTGAGAGAGTTCCTGTGAAAATGTCTCGCCCCTATCACCAGCAAATATTTTTTTTGGTCGGCCTTAAAGGGTTAAACCCTTTTCACATTGTTCTTCAATATGTCATAAACAGTGCTTATTGCCTTGAAATGATCTTTCTTCCTCTTCTTGAACGCCTAGTTACTATTATATAATATAGAGACAATTGCAGACTATTACGTCTACACCTATAAACTAATCAATGTTATTACTTTGTTTTTTAAGAATGGCTCACGGCACAATGGACATTAAGAGCATATCTTGCAATAGATTCACAATTCCTTACAGTTTCCTTACATACCAAAAATGGATGACACAAGCGACTCAAAAGTTTGAGGTTTGATCACAAAATATTCCTGCTAACATCAGGTAGCTATGTATATATATATATATATATATATATATATATATATATATATATATATATATATATATATATATACCAAACACATAGAGTATTCGAAATCAACTAGTAAAATGATCATATTCTGTGTATTGAGATTCCCCCTACATGTACGTGTAGACAGAGCTCTACACGTACAGAACGTCAAGGCTACAAATTGTATACTTCTCGATGGGAAATACCCTCCACGTGACTAATGATGTTACACGTTAACATTACCGTATACGTTCTGATCTTAAAGAGACATGGCCCCATGATTTGGACTCAAAAAAGAAAACAATTGTTGAAAATGAACCACAATGTTCCCTATGGCCATATTTCATGTGCCACAGAATATTTAAAATTATATTCCCTAGAATTTAGCTTGTAAATCTCCCGTTGAAGATTCACTGTAAAAGACTTTCCCTGGGCCACATAGGACCCTTTATTTGAGCTCTTATTGCCCACAGAGGATATTCTATTGTGCCCTATCCTCCAAATATGATATTGTAAAAATATTTAGAACACATTTAAGTAGGATTTAAAATATGGAAAAATCGGACCATGTCACTTTAAACTACCTATTATGAAGCCATCCGTGATGCAAACAAGCATAGGCATCAATAATAAAAACAGCTTTCTGTGTGTATTATTGTTTGAGTAGCTAAGCAAGAACATTACTTACAGCAATGTTGATGTGCTGAAGCATTGTGCACCTTATCATGATGAATATAATGGTCCCTTATAATCCTATCACTCCCACACTAATGTAGACTAAGAGGGAATCAATGAGCAATTCGCATCTTCACCAATTTGCTACTACAAAGGCTCTTCAGTTCAGCATTAGCCCATTTCGAATTGTGCCGTTTGAAAGCTTTTAAAAGATTTTAATGATGAAATCTGCACCCAGAATGTGTTAACAATACGCATCAGCTAAAATGCAGTGCGAGTGTAACTGCATCTTTTATAAATCTCTTGGTATTCTTGATATTTGCTAGAATGATTCTACTCAAATCTTAATGGACTCCACTGACATCCTTTTGAGGATTCAGTTACCTCCAGATTTTAATGCATAATTCCTAAATTTGCATTTGTTGTAATGAAGCACAAATACTGCTCCGATAAGTTCCAACATGCCTTTCAGGAGTAGATCAGCTCCGTTGATTTGTCATGACACAATGATTCAGCAGTAATAAAACACTCTTTGCTCTCTTTATTTTGTACATATATTTTGATAATGTTGTATTTTGTATTGTAGCAGGTTAAAGGGCATTGGAAGTCATGTTTTTCAATGCATCATATAGTCTATTATGCTTTGGCCTGGTACAAATCCCTGTCCGTCTTACACTTTAGGAAGTTAACATTCCCTTCATTCAATCAGGGAAATGGACGGTGCAGGTGGAAGTGGAGTTGTCTACTGCATGAAGTGAGTGACCAGACAAAAGATGGATGCTGGAGGGGACAGGAAGCTTTTTCCTGTCCCACCACTCACCTAGTGACTTCCATGTCCACCGTTAGAAACCTCCATGAACATGAAAATGGGGAAATGAAATTGGCAACCTGAGCGCTCGTCCCCTTTTGACAACGATGGCAACACCTTTTATGACATTGCACTTCTACGGTTTCAAGCTGAAAGGTTTCTTACCGTAGGTAGCCCTACTGATAGTCTAGTAATGGTATGTAATGTGGCATGCTATCATGCAATTTGTTTGCCAGTACAATCCTTTGATGGGCCTCATAGTAATAAATGAGGTCACAGAGAAGAGCGATAATGAGCTTAGGCCAGATACCTTGGACATTAATCCTAAAAATAGATATTGAATGCTTTGATCACGAGCCTTCTCTGCCACATCTCTTCTATGATATTGCAGTATCATGAGATTAACAGCCCCATGATTGCCCACCCCACACCTGCCCCCACACCTGCCCCATCACCTGCCCCCACACCTGGCCCCACACCTGGCCCCCTCACCTTTGATATGCCCTGTCAGAGCCACACCTTGGGACTGCAGCACAGAATGATGGGGGCATTTTAATATATCGGAGCTCCAACTCCAAAATAATAAAATGGGTTACGGCAGGAATAAGTGAATGCAAAATTATATTTATCATGTCTTTAGGTTCTGTCTGGTGCACATATCATATCTGCCACTATGGTAATCTAAAAGTAATCGCTGCATGCTTCAATTCTGGAATGAGTTTCGAACAAAAATTTGCAGTTTCCTACCACGACCCAACATGCAATGTTTACAGAGCAAGGAGATTACCAAGATCAATCTCCTGTTGTAGATGTTATTGTCGGGCATGGAATATATTGCAGGCGACCATTAGCAGAAGACATACTAACATTGTGGGGGATTAATACAAAGTAACTAGGCCTCTAAGGGTAACTATTGAGGAATGTGTAGGAGTATAGAAGATTATAAAGAGACTTGAGAGTGTATCTTTATGTATGAAATAGTTTATGTACAAGAAAGATGATTTCGACACTCGATTTACTATTTTCTATAATATTGAGTGGTAAAAAGAACAATGTGCACAATGGTTTCGATTTTTAGAATTTGACAATGATGACAACACAATACATTTTCATTGCATGGCATGCATTGCTAATTTGCTACCAAGTAGTTTATAATTTATACTATCATTCAGTTCTTGCCGTTTCTCTGCTTAAGTTCTATATAAAAGGGGATCAAAAGGCAATACTCAAAGCTCGCTGAAAGTGACAAAATAAAGAGTAAATCTACCAAAACCTAGCTCATGAAATTAGCGTCTCTGTTATGGTGACTTGTATAAATGTCTCTGTCACAAAATAGAGGAAGCCATCTTAACTCATGGACCCTGTGCCATCTCCAGACATTGAGCCTTGCCTGAAATTGGGTTGAATTCTGAAAGACTTCTGTCAAATGTTCATCTTTGAAATTCAATGACTGTGCTTCGACTGATGACAATATTAATGATTTGTAATAACAGCAATCTAGTGCGTAATTAAAGGATGACAAGGATATAAGCTTATAATCTAGGATTTCACTAGAAATAATACCCTGTAAATTCATATTTCACTTTAGTTATCTGAAGGCTTACAGTACAAACCTTTCTTAGACAGTAATGCATTTGGCTCACTCTCACCAAATCAGTGCAACTAAAAAAGTGACGTACATGATCGGTGGACGTACATGATCGGCGGACGTACATGATCGGAAAACTACAATATCCCCCTAAGGCCCCCTTTACTCCGCTATTTAACTTATATAACTATACCTACTGGCTGTAATGTAGTCTTGGGAAGTTTATTAGGAAAAAATAACCCCCTAAATATTAATAGGGGCCAAAGGGGGGGGGGATCAATGTACAACCGATCATGTACGTCACATGACGTACATGATCGGTTTGGAATGTCATGTAAAATTTTCTTATTACCCACTGCTTTACATGTCTATGATTATACATATTTAGACCTACATCATATGTACACCTTGCTAGGATTGATTTATGTTTTAAACATGGTCAGAAATGGGTCAAAATGAGGGTGGATCAATGTACAACCAATCATGTACGTCACATGACGTACATGATCGGTATTGAAATGTCAATTAAAATTATCTTAATAGTCGCATCTAGACATTTCTAACATATTACATGTCAAGACACACATCATATGTACACCCTGGTAAGGTTTATTTATGTTTTGTCATGGTAGGAAAGGGTAAGGCAGCCAATAAATCACCGATCATGTACGTCATCGATCATGTACGTCACATGACGTACATGATCGGTATTGAAATGTCAATTAAAACTATCTTAATAGTCGCATCTAGACATTTCTAACATAGAACATGTCAAGACACACACCATATGCACACCTTGGTAAGATATATTTATGTTTTAACATGGTCAGAAAGGGTAGGGCAGTCAATAACTCCCGATCATGTACGTCACCGATCATGTACGTCACCGATCATGTACGTCACCGATCATGTACGTCCGCCGATCATGTACGTCCGCCGATCATGTACGTCCAAATAATAGTTGCATCGATCTGGTGAGAGTGAGCCATTTATGATTTGCATTTACTTAACACAGATGCTATTATCCATTCTGATGTGCTCAGCTTTCGGCCATGTACAGGAAATAGATATCGATTAAAAGTGTTTTACAATAGTCGAGATTAGCTGATTAAGAGGGGGCATGGTGGTTGCTGACATTAAGAAACTATGCTGCTCTTAAAGGGATATTAAATTAGTCATCTCGACACCTGTGGCTACAGCCATTTAGACCTGATGACATTCTCTCGGGGTTATTCTATTTCTGAGTTTTCCGATACCATATAATGAGATGACATGGCAAAATTCTAACTCCATTACGAGATGCAGATTTGGGAGAGATGCTGCCAGGAACCTGAAATAGTCACAGCTCTTTCATGTTCTATTGTTTTCTCAATATGTTCCCATAAGTTCACTTTTGGAGTTTAATCTCAATATCTACGGGTAGAGTTTGTCACATGTAAGACGCTTAACTGACACAAGGTTTCTCCATAGATCTGAAATACAGAATTTCCAGAAACTAAAGCACGTCATCCTTGTATGATGTATAGTTGTTATACTGGAAACACCCTGTCACATTTTTATCCTCTCTTCCTGTCACAGACTGTCCATAAGAAACCGGACAATAAGAAAGGAAAGCAAGCATCATCTTGTTTTCATCATCACCCAATACATACTTGGAAGGAATTTGAAATGATGAACATAAACAAACGTCCATTACTTCCCTCGTGTATTTATGACTGATGGCCATCAGAGTCATCGAGCAGCAAAAGGCTCATAACGTATGTTTTATTGACGCCAATGTGGATACAGTTGTCCTCAATATATATGATGAATAATTATGCTGATTTGATTTTATTCGATTTGAAACAATTATAGATAGGGAATGGTTAACGTTGTAGCTTATCAACATTAAACATGTGTTAGTGAGACCCTTAAGAATGATAAATATTAAAACTAATGTTAAAAGAATCTGTTGACCTGATTAGATAAGTATTAGAGCCATATCAAATTGTTTGTGTGCTTGTGTAGACACAATGGTGGTGTGTCTGACAATGTAAGTACGTCTTAAGAGCATTTCTGTTTTTAGCTGATGCATGGAGAGGAAGAGACTTTCGTCAAAGCCTTGCAATATCCACTGCACCAATGCAGTCACTTTCAAGAGCGTGCAACTCTATAATTATATTGATTTCGTCCCGTCATTTTGGCCCTGTGTGTCTTTTTCAGCTGTTTCTTACTCTGCCATAGAATAATCCTTGCTTCCTTAGGAGAAGTTTCATTCTAGATAATATAAAAATTGAATAAATTCTGCAACTGAGCTCTGACATGATTCATAACAACTCGAATTACGTCAACACATATTCATTGTTGGACCCGATACCTGATAAATAACCAATAACTAATGGATGCAATTTAATTGACATCTGGAATGGATTATGTTTTAAGCTGGTTCGCATGTAGCTCATGATTATTACATCTGTATTTATGTCTCTGCACTGGTTTCCACTCATCCCAAGCCTCCTAAAGAGCCGCAAGGTATTCCCTATTAGGCTCTAACACGTTATGGAGTGCTGCCACCTAGTGGCACACAACAGATCTAAATGGTAGGACAACCTTCTACTGGGCCTCTTTGTATAGTCTACTTTGGATACTTCTCACAGTGTATTTTTTATCAATTAATGCATGATTTTTGTATGCATGGCATCTGAATATCATACTGTATGCATCTATCAATTCAGATTTTTGAATTTCTTATCATAAAACTGAAATAAATAAGAATTAAAGAATTCTGCTTGGAGAGTAGCCAAACATCTGTGGGGAGAGTGAAGGGAGAGTCACTGAACCATGACTGAGTGGAGCTACTTTACACCTGTGCAGCCCTTTAATCTCTCACAGCTTGGCCCTTATCTCCACTGTATACCCTAAGATAACACTGATAAGCTGGTCAGAGGCAATGGGAATCTCATGGAATCCCACTCCTAGGATGAGAATGGGCACGAAATTTGGTGTCCTACAAGATGGCTGCCTCCATGCAGAGGTCCACTGGACGAACGTGTTAAAACCCTATAGGCCTTTATTGCATGCTTTAATTGTTATGATGAGTGGTAATCTGATTCTTATTTGATTTGGGCTGGTAACACCTTTAAAGCGGATTAAAGTATCATGCCACGATTGAGTGTAATGTTGTCTCCTCCTGTGTCACCGTCTGCATATCACAGCCTACGCATGCTGCACGGCGTCACGTTTACCAGACAAACAGAGATTGGTGACAATGTGCTCAGTGAATATTGTAACCTTTTTGGAGTTGATGATACCTAGCTTAATGTTACTTTAGCAACCAGCAGCCCACACTACAGGGGAAATGGCTCTGAGTTCAGGCTGACCAGACTAATGGATAGAATTCAATCCCTCTGTGTAACCCCTGAAGGATATTGAAAGCCTTAAAAGGCAATATGGTCTGAAACGCCATAAAGGAGACCCTTCACATTTTGATAGATGTTTGGCTGTGGAGCCATCCCCTAGTGGTCACCACAAGGCTACTGCATTATACATGTGTGAGGGGGCCTCAGTCAGCATTGGCCACCTCTTTGACCATTTCTATACATTTCCCTTTAAAAGTTTATCCTGAAGCTTTATATTCACCCTGGGACTGCAATGCACACTCTGCAGCTACCTTCAAGACCAGGATAATGCTTAAAATGCCATATAGGATATGTATCCAACACTGGCGAGTAATCATGTGAACTATATACCTTCACTTCTGAGGGGTATCTTTCACCAATACAATGCTCTGAGAGTGGGTTCCTTTGAGAGTGTATCAGCATCACTGGGATTAGGGGTTTGGAATACTATTTATCCCAATCAGTGGGTGCCACTCCTCATCAGCTGATCCCTGATCCCATGGTCCATAATCACCTCAGACCCACAGATATTTGATATGATCTAATACATCACCACCCACTATTTAGCACTAACACAAGGGATTTCCTCTTTATCATGCATGGCACCTTGTGGACGTTCTGATCTGATGGGGATAAGTAAGTAAACTATCCTATATCTTGGATTAATGTAGGCATGCGGTGTGGTTCAGTAGATGGAAAAATTTAATGTGTTGATCTGGATCTGTAATTATGCTTCAGAGGTCAATTCAATGATAGTTGGCTGCTGGGAGCCAGCAGGTGGAACCACTGATCCATGTGGACAGCCATGGATCACTAGCTGCCATGTTATCCTTAACTTTTAACATTTTTATGAATATGCTGTTCAAGGGACATGCTGAATGACGATATGAAAGCATATATTAAGTAAATTTCTGCCGCGATTACCTCGTTCGTTTACGTGCTGGTGTAAAGCCACCTCTGGGACAGTCCGTGACATGATTTATAGCATGCTCGGGACTAAGTTGCAAATTCCCTCTGCTCCCTCCATTCCCCATAGGCAGCTTTAAGAAAGGCACCATTACCACTTTTTTTTAAATCATCCATAAAAAGTACTGAACACATCAGTCACTGATCAGCATGATGCCCATAAAATGCTGGTTTTCACACACCAGTGGAAAGCACTTTAGGGTAAAGGCACCCTGAGTCGGACGGACACCTTGAGACGGACACCAGTAGCTTTGAATTACACAGCTAAGATTTCACCTATTACGTCAATGAAATATGAAACTTAAGGAGTTCTTCCATCAAACAAATACAACAGGGCAGATATAAATCACCTCAGACATGTTTCTATGGTCGGTTGAACCTGTGGTGTTCTGACCATAATTATTCTCAAAATAGATTTCGAGAGGAAGTGGGAAAATAGGTTTTCTTGTCTAATCTGTTCAGGCTTTCCTCTCACAATTATCTCATTCCTAATGATAGTAATAGCAATATATGTATTTTTTGCAATGGGGCACGTCAATATATATATATACACTTATATTACCCATAATACTTTGTGAGAGGGGACTTCACAGTAGCATCAAATTGCACCTAAAGTCGGACACTAATTATACCCTGACTCGGTCACTCTCTGTTCTTAGAATGCGAATGTTATAACATTGTTAGTGACAGATCATGCAAAAATATCACCTTTCATAATGATAAAACATGTGATGATGAAACACAGAGAAGGAAATGAAGGCGAGTGAAGGAGGCAAAAACAAAGAAGGAAAATGGGAAGGAATCGGGCTGTACTATCGTATCAATTGATACACTCTCTCTTAATGCTGAAATAAAACATCTGGTTATATTTTTGACAGTGACATTATGCTAACTATGAGTCCATGTAGCCCTTGCATGCACATTGTACAGTAGCTAGGCATACGTAATGAGGGCACACAATGTCCGATTCTAGGATCATCCCTGGCAAGAGGTGTCCGACTTTGGGTGTAGTTTGATGTTTTGAAATCAATATGTTAGATGGATATTCATTTATACACAAAAGAGGAAATTTGTTCAAATAATCTCAGAAATATAAGCTGGCAGACAGTGTTTGACCAATTAAATAACCCCCAAACTGGTTGACATATTTTGAGGGTCTTTATTTCAAGACCCAAAAGGGCCCACCTTTCTATTGCCTGGGAGCGTCCGGAACGGGTGCCTCTTCCCTATTATGAGCACAGCCAACAAGATCCATCAGATAACCATTTTATGTTCCTGTTTAGTGCAGTAGTGTAGTCTATATGTCTACACTGCAGAACACGGGAATCTACCAACAGCATGCTATTAAATCTCCCTTTCCCCTCCCTTGATCCTCACAGTACTGATTCGATCAAGTTTAGCGATTTCTCATTGTACATCACATTTTTTTCCCTAAACAGCGCAACAAAATAAAACTTGCCCCATCTTACCACCTGGTAACAGCAGCATAATTACACTGCAATCACTGTTTCCAATCCATTAATTGAGGATGTCCAATTGTCTTCAAACTACTTGTACCAGAAATTGAGTCTTTTTCAAGTCAAATGCTCGTTCTGCTAACCTGATTGGTCTCTGGAATAGGGTAATTATCTTGACATTGGTGAATTTGGGTTTCTATATTTGGAACAAGTCTTCCTAAACAATATAATCCCCCCTCGCATTGGGGAAACCCACTCATATATGACTTTATGATGAATCTGAATTTATGATGAATGATCCACAGAAAAGTAAATGTTGTTTTTCTTCTCTTGTGCTCTTAAAATGATAACTGTCAAGGGTTCCTAGTGAACAACCGTAGTCTTTTTTTCAGTGAGGTGCTGTCTTTACCCCACCCCCTATTTTTTGAGAACTGACCACTCTGTAGGATGTGTCCCCGGGTGGCTGTGATCAGCTGGAACAGAATGTTAAATAGGTCCACCAAGTGAAGAAGGACATGTATAGGAGCATTGTGGGGGAGGAGGGTATTGTTGAATAACCACTTTACCCACTATATCCCTTTTAGCCACCATACACACATCTGGTCATGTCCTCATGACGACCACCTGGGGAGGGATCTGTTAGACATCCATCAGGTCTGATTAAGGCTCTTAATATTCTGTTGGACCATGAAGTCAATTTAATCATGTTTTTACATTGCAAGACAAATTACAGTTTTTACAATACCAGGGCAGAGTCTCAAATAGGTCATAGTGATTCATGTGTTCATCGTTCAGTGGTAGAGCATCTGTTTTGGTTTTGGTTAAACCCGCAGATCTTACTGCACGTCCAGTAACAGTCAGAGTGCAGTCGGGACAGGTACTCAGCTCTATATATAGGGGCGCTGGGCCTTTAAGAAGCTCTGCATAGAGCAAGACACTTATTTGCTACCACTGCAAATGAACCAAGAGCATCATAGGACCTTCAGAGAGTTTGTATTTGTAGTATGGTAAATATGCAATGATTCGGATATTATCTCTGTGCAGCATCTGAAATACCCCTGAAAACCGATGCTGCCACTGTACTGGGCAACGTCAGTTTTGCCTGGGCAGTAATACAATCTAGCCCTAGGTAATATGGTGTCAGAATGAACCGAACGTATAATGAATATGATAAACTCCAGTCTCATCCCAGGCACTACACATTTACTACACACTTGCAGGCACTCTCTGACAGGCTTGCACTATACCATCTGCTTTAACCACAATAAATGGATTAGCTGTATGGGAATCCTCAAGCTCATTTATAAACATAAGTCAGCTATTGGCAGTAGAGTATTTCTTCAATGCCTGATTGCCATTCCTCATAATCATACTCCTCCCTGCCCCCATTATCCCATCACCCCCACAGTCATCCTCTCATCCCCATAGCCATCTATACCCTGTAAATATCATCCACCATATCAGCACTGTTTAATGCTCTCTGCTAAATATGTTCACTCTACCACGCAGAGCTCCTTATAAACTTTCTGAGCTGATTGGCACTGAGTAAGCGAATTATGCCACAACTTTCATAGGCATGTCTACTTCTAGATTAACGTCAGCAGACAGTGTGTCTAGCTAAACTTCTCTTAGCTGCCCGACAGACTAAGACCTGAAGTGATCATAATAAAAGTGAACAGTACAAATATGCTGTATTTGCGAACACTTTTGAGGCATGCAGGACAGTCGGAGCTGCACCTAGCCAATGTTGCAGGACTGGATACCACAATCAAACTTTTGAATAATATTTGAAATAGAAATGCATTTATAAAAGAAAATGATTACAAAAATTGCTCTAATTTGCCTAGAATATTAGAGTGCACTCTAAAACTTGTAACTTCAGTTCTAGTTGGAAATTTCAGTTTTGGAAAGCCCAGAGCGTGAAGGACATCAGGTCCTGCAACACCATTCATTCTGCCGGACCAGAGCCATTTTAGGCGGACATTGCCACTGTCCAACAGGATTTGGCAAAGACTAAATATGTCAGGGTATTGTAGTATTGTGTGATGCGGGGTCTCAAATATCAAATGAATGGGTGTATCATTACTTAATTAAAGTCAGTATAAAGATTTCTTGGCAATCTAATAAAGCTGTGAGCACACATTTATTGAAACTTGATTATGGAGCTATTTAATATACTCTTTCCACTGATTGCATCATGAGGGAGAGAAAGGGCAGCTCCACTCTTTATAATCTTTGGTTAACCACACTAATTACACTGAGCCTCATATTGGTAACTGGCATTGTCCAACCTTATAACACCAGGTTATTTCATTTTGTACCGAGTGAACCAAAATTAATCATTTAGGGAGTAATCATTAGTTGCAAAATAAAAGCACAAACAGGAGCAGTAAACAGGAGGGATTACGTTGGTGAATTATGATGTAGGTTTTTGAGTACCACATAATATTGGTACCACCATTTAGGCAGGCTGATAACCTCTCAGCGTTGTTCTATATCTGAGTTGTCAGACACTGTGTAATGAGCTGACAGAACTCAATTTCAACTCCATTACTGTGAGACGGGAAGATTCTGCTAGTTTAAATGTTTGGATCATTACAGAGTTTGGCATATTCTCATGGACTGAAAAAATTCATGTTACAGTCCACTGTTGTCAAAAAGCTCTGTTATTCTGCATCTGTTCCGCACTTGATCATTTTCTTCTTGACCTAAAGTTAGGAAAAAATTAATTAATTAATTAAGGTTGGTACAAAATGTATCTGTCTTTTAGAATGTTTCTCTGTACACAGGCGTCTTTTGGGTTGTCATAATGTTGATTAATTGACAAAATCAATCAAAGAGTGCTTTTATATTCCCTCTCACCTGATGCATCCAGTAAGTGTACTTTCTGCGCCTTTGATCTTCAGCTCACAAGCCATTCATTGCTGCAAATTCTTGAGAAGAAATGTGAGTGTTCCTGTTAGACCTTTGATAGATGTGGCCCAAGAAGGTGTGGAAACGGCTGCATTATTGTTTGATGATATTGGTCTCCCTGCTTCATTGGGTCCCCACGAGTTCTCATAATGCAGTTCTGGTGCAGTGTAGACTATGCTGCACACAACTAGGAGCTATTTTGTCCTTTAATCATAAATGAATGCATGCCTTATTCTTGTCTTGAAATATGAGAATACAATTGTACACATTCACAAAGGATTGACAGTGGACTTATGCAGCTATTCTCATGTATAGGCCTTGGACTATATTCATGTGTACAAACTTGCTCTTTTCTAGCTGACCACATCACGGTGTTTGATGTAAGAGTATTATAGTTTTAATATGACCTTAAATAATCACTGCCCTTGCCTTAATTTTTCATTGTTTCTTACAACGGGGTCTCTTCCCATGTACATATACACATCTAATAAATACTCCAACACAATATACCCATATTTCGACTTATACATACATAGGTTCTTTATCTCCCTTTGGTACTGAGAGAGGATTCAAAACAGCAACTTCATCAACGGGTATTTGTCGCTAGGACCTGCAAAGCCTAATACCTAATGAATATGAGTGCAATTTAATTGAAATCTGGAGTGGATTATGTTTTAGAACTGGTTCCCATGTAGTTCATGATTATTAAGCTTTATTTATGTCTCTCCCGTGGCTTTCACTTATCCCAGGCTTCCTGAAGAGCTGCAACTTATTCCCCACGGCCGTTGTTGCATTGCTTAATTTCTGATTACTTTCTGTTGATCTTTTTATACCTCATCATCATCATAAAACTTACATGATATTGATGTTGCAAGTTTTCCAAAAATTTCTTTAAATCTGAAATACATTATCCTGTATGCATGAACCTTTTTTGCGACTGACGATGGGTCATTTGCATGGCCATCCTGTAAAATTTTATGGCACCAAGGAAATCTCAATATTTGAGCCATGGCAGCCCTTTTGTTCTGCTATTATCAAAACACATTATCTTAATTGAAAGCAACTTGTAGGACTATCATTGGGACAAAATATTTATGGATCAATAAAAGATAAACCAACCTCTTAACCAACCTCTTAAATAGGTTGGTTTGACATCATGCTTGAGGTCCATGGCAGCAGGATGAATCTTCGGCTTGTCACAACCCGACAGACTCATTATTACAGTAATGGTAGCCATTTTGTGTCAGCATTCCATACTCACACATTTCTTGGAATAACCCAAAATTTAGGTGTATTACTGTAAAAAAAAGTTCAATTAGTCATGTGACGCTTAAAGTCCATGTCCTTATAACAAATTTCTGAATTGGAACCGGTCAGAAAACCCGATGTTTCTCGTCCATGGCAGCCATTTTCTTCTCCCTTCACCAAAAACCACTCCAATGTACATATGACATTAAACTGACCTACGAAAGGGTATATACATATGGCAAATGGGTCAGTCTCACCTGTCATGCTTGAAGATAATATCCATACGACATATCTCAGAAGTTCAGAAAAAGGAATATTGTAGCCATAGCAGCCATTTTGTCCTTTCATTAACAAATGCAATCCAATATGCATGTTACCATCAATTGACTACAAAATAGTGCATAATTTGAGAAAATAGGTTAGTCAGTCATGTCATGCTCAAAGTCAATGTCTATGTGACCAATCTCATGACATATTTGTTGTAATTATATACCATTTTTGGACATCAATTGAAGGGAAAGTGACTAAAAATATAATTTTGTTGATGGCAAGACAAAATGGCTGACATGGCTGAAATGTAATTTTTTAAAGTGGCTCCTTTTCTGAGATTGATCATTGACTTGTACTTTGAGCATGACATGACTGATTTACATATTTGTCGTAATTATATACCATTTGGGAGGTCAATTTAAAGTGATGTGTATATCGGCGTTTTATTGGTGATGGCATCATAAAATGGCTGCTATGGCTGAAATATTGGGTTATCCGACTGGCTCTATTTCTGAGATTTGTCATATTGACATTGATTTTAAGCTTAACATGACTGACTGACCTATTTCTGGCAATTATACACCTTTTTCCAGGCCAGTTGAAGGTGATGATTATATGATTCTCTTTTGTTTGGCAGATTAAAATGGCTGCCATGGCTCTAATAATTGGTTTACCAGATGGCTCCAAGTCTGAGTTTTGTTATATACACATGGACTTTAAGCATGACATGTCCTTTTGAACTATTTCATCAGGTAATGCACATACATTTTGGATTATTGTAGGAAATGTATTATTTAATGATGCCAAAACAAAATGGCTGCCCTGCCTATGATAATGCATTTTTCTGCTGGCTCTAACTTTGAAGTTCATCATATTTACATGGACTTCAAGTGTGTCCGTTTTCATGCTTCTACAACCCTTTGCCCGATTTATTCGCATATCACCTGGGCTACTCTCCTAACTTGCACAGGCAGTATCTGAAAAAACACCAGCCCACAAATAGCAATCATGTTCTTGTGTTGTTAACACCATCCAAAAAAAAGAGCTCCACAAAAACTGCCTCAATTTGTTTCCCAGATGTGTCGCAGTTTCCTCAATGTGTCGCTAGGGCCGGTGGCAATGATAGTCACCCATCTGTAAGATGAAAAGCTGGATTTTCACATCATCGAAAATGTGGGTCTCAATGTTCTTAAAACCATCACAAGCTCCATATCACCATGTGACAACAGCAGCATAATTACCCTGCAATCACTGTTACATTTGTTTATTTTCCCATCCTCTAATTGATGACGTCCAATTTTCTTCAAATTACTTGCAACAGAAATGAAGTCAAGTGCTCATTCTGCCGCCCTGATTTGGCTTGGAATTGGATGTTATCGTAATATTGGTCTGAGAAGGTAAATTTGCATTTCTATATTTAGAACAAGTCTTTCTGAACATTTCTCCTACCCTGCAATTTACAAATGCAGGAAACCCAGCTACATTTTGACTTATACTGAATAAACTTTGTATAAATCTTCTTGTTATTCATTGTGTTTTCAGAATCCTGGTAATAGCTGTCAAGTCCCCTAAGGATAGTGCACATGGAGGGATTTATAGCAAGGAGAATGACTTTGTGGGGGGTGGGGGGCTATTGTCTACTGCTATCCACTTTAGCCATTTTAGTACTGCCATACACACATGTGGTCCTGTGCTCGTGTTGACCACTGGGGGAGATATCATACCCAACCAAAATCTCTAAAATGTTGGCGAGGCTTTTAACGCTTTCAATGTCCTGTTGAGACCCCCAGCGTTTAACAACATGCTATTGAACTAGTGATGAAATAATTATGTTGTTAGCTTGGTGTCATCATGAGTAACATGACTGTTTATTAGCATTTGTCGTGTATATAACAGATGTGACACCCCTAAGTAATGTTACATCTGACTATACTAGCTGGAAGCCAATCCTCATCTACAGCTTCCTCCTCCCGTCGTCCATCATCCCATCACCACCCACAGACATCATTCTCCTGTAAATGTGATGCAATATATAACCATCATATAATGCTCTCCAGGAGATATCCCTACTCTATCACACAGCTCCTAATAGACTACCTGGCTCTAATTAAGTGAATTATGCAACTTCTTCCCTGGGCATGTCTGACTCTGGATTGATGTTGACAGGAGGTGTGCCTGATAAAATGTACTTGCTTGAAGAGAAGGGCCGTATTCATGACAGCAAACTATTATGCACCAGCAAAGTATGTCATGATGGCCAAGGGCAAATGCAAGAGCAAATGCGAGGGCAAGTGCAAGGGCAAGTGCAGGGGCAAGTGCAAGGGCAAATGCAAGGGCAAGTGCAAGGGCAAGGCCAAGGACTGGTCCAGGACCTATATAGAAGACCTGATTTTACATTTCAGGGGGTCCATATTTCCAGTACGGGTAAATACAGTCTGGTGCTATAAGCATGACCACATTGAAGTCTCTACGGAGATTAACCATGTAATATTAGGTTGGTGTTAAAAGCTAAGCAGGTGTTGACTCTTGACTGAACATATCCTGATGCAGCTGTTATCTAATATGATGAGACTGAGAAAAAAGATCTATGTCTTACAAGCAATCATTTTTGGTTGATTGCGCTGATTAGATACAAAGTAAACAGCTCTATCACTGTTATTACCTGAGATTAGTTAATTTTATAGTGAATAAACAGCAATATACACTGATTGCCTTATTAGGGATGCGTGATTAACTATTGTATGGAACAGCAGATGGGTGTGTGTGGGCTTTTGCTCACACAATGAACAGAAAATGGCAATGCTAGATCATAATCCCTCTATGAGTTAATAATCTAGCAGTATGAAATAGGGATTCATCATTGCTGAGACTCTTCCTGTCTAGAACTAATTAGTAGCTGTTTGGTCACATATAATACAAAAAATACAAAGCAGTAGCTACACAGTATTAGGTTTCAGATTGGGTATGTTTATAACTTTTCAGCAGTGAGGGTAAACACATTGGATAATCTGGAGGCCTGTAGTCTCCTCCAATTGGGGAAGTTTTGCCTGGAGCTCAACAATCTGCTGTCTAACTGCAATTCTTAGAATTTAATTTCTATTATTTTTTCAATTCCAGAGGAGTGAATTCATATGATATATATTCGTATTAAGAAAGGCTGGATATTGCTTCTAATTTCCCTCAATGACTTTAAAAATGGTATGTCAGCTAATAGACTTCCCAAACCTTTTCCTCAAAATGGATATAATTTTAATGTCAAGGGTTTTGTTATTATTTTAGCTGATATGCAGTACTCAATTTTAAATATATTTGTCTATAAATGCATGATTCGAGATAGAAAACAATGTTGCTTATTCACCTCACTGACTCAGTGTCCCCCCTATGTGAGCATACCGGGAACTAAGCAAATAGGGAAAGTACTGAGCCATGCAGTATAAACACATAGCGAGTTTTAGCGTCAACCTACAGTAAAGATTATGGCACTGCTTGTGCTTATTTCATATGTGTATATACTGCCAATCACCGTATAAGTTGGGGAATATGTGTAAAACATGATATACAATAGTGATATAGCATTAGTTAAAAGTCACCCAAATTTAGCTGATCTTTAACATTCTGCAGTTGTTTTGGCTTTTAATTGTTCAGGCCATTGGTAGCACCAAGACATTCATATGTAAACATGTAATTATGAATTATATATTGTAGAAACCTCTCTGTATGTATCAGAATTCTTTATCAGGGCTCATGATTAGTAGAAAATAACAAGTAGCTCTTGTACCTGATTGCCAGAGATTGTGTGACCCTCAGAGATTATATCAGAGTAAGTACTCTTACTCCCCCTTTCATGTCAATTTTTAGGGAATATTATAGGATTAACATGCGGAACAGTATGGCAATCACCAATTCTATCCATTCATTATATCTGCAGCAGGTGAACTGTTTGATTGTAAACAATTCAATGGAATAGAATAAAATCAATGAAATTGATTTTAATTAATATGTTCACTGTTTTAAATATATAATTATGTTGTGGTTAGTAGTATAGTATGTATCGGAACGGGACTATGGTTAACTACTGTTTATTACTCAATCGATATGCAGCCAATCAGAGGCCGCCATTTGGTCACGTGACCCGTTGCCATGGTAACGTGACCTACTTAGGGCTCTCAGCCAATCAGAAGCCAGCATTCTGGGTGACCTACTGACCTACTTAGAAGCTCTCAGCCAATCAGAGGCCGGCATTCTGGTAACCATGGTAACGTGACCTACTTACGTCACGTGACCTACTTAGGCTCAGCCAATCAGAAGCCGGCATTCTGGTAACTAGGGTAACGTGACCTACTTAGGGTTTTGTTTGTAAACAACACCACGTGGCTCTCTTGTTTGTAAACAACACCACGTGACACGTGACTGTTTGTAAACAAACAACTTATATATAGAAAATAAACACAACAAGTTCCATGTTATGTTAAAATTATATTTTCAAAAAAAAGCACATCTGTTACAGCGTCTATGTGTAACTACGCGCGTTCTCATTCAAACACTATAACACTATCATACCGTAGCAGCAGCAGGTAGGACCGGAAGAAAAGCAAGCGCACGAGCAGAAGCGACGACACCATTTGCACCATCCGGCCGTCGCGTTGGTAGCCCTACTACCCGTCGCGCGTTCAACTGGAGGTTTAAGAGTGACAAATGACGATTCTTTGTCGACGCGACTGCTAACATCAGCAGCATCAGCAGCATCGGCAGCATCGGCAGCAGCATCGGCAGCAGCCTCGGCAGCAGCGGTAGCAGCAGCAGCGGTAGCAGCAGCAGCGGTAGCAGCAGCAGCAGCAGCGTGAGCATTAGCAACAACAGCAGCAGCGACAGTTCCAATCAGCAAGTGGTAGCCGACATCTTTACTAAATACTCGCATCACTGGAACGTGAGCGTCATATATATCACTCAGAACCTATTCCAGAAATCACCCGACTTTCGAACTATGAGTCTGAACGCTCACTACATGATCGTTTTCAAGAACCCGCGCGACATGGGGCAAATAGCTAGTCTGTCTCGCCAGGTGTTTCCCTCCAACGCGGCAGCCCTCTCTAGTCTATTTACCCATGAACTCAAGCGACCTCACTCATACCTCCTTCTGGACTTCAAGCAGTCAACACCTGACGATCTGAGAATACGCTCCTCTTTGACGTCCATACACTCTCAGCTAGTATTCGTACCGCTAGACAAAAAAAAGAACAAGAGAAAGCAGTAGCAAAAATGTCTTCTCATCTACTCGAAAGACACTTTGGTACTCTCAAGCACTTAGCTAAGTGCTCGCCAAAGGACTGCTCGCATCTAATAGACTCTGGAAGCGACGATCTGATCGCAGCGTTGAGTGAGATCTGTCACAATTTACTCGTAGGGAACATCCCGCTCAGCGACAAACAACTGGACAAGCTTCGAGAATCGGCTGACGTGTTGAGGGAGGTCGGCAAAAAATCTACGCCCATCAAGAAAAAGAGACGCGTCTTGGTACAAGAGGGAGGTTTCCTCATTCCGGCTCTCATAGGGATGGCCTTACCGCTTATAAAGAGCATTCTCCGTATATGAGACACCTCATTCGACACCTACTCGCCGACAGTACCACCACTACCGCCACCGCCAGCGTCATCGCCACCGTCGTCCCCATGACGGACTCAGAGCAGCAACAACACTACAAACGCTTAGCGCTCGTGGATCCTGAGACGCTCTACAAATCATCACGAGCAGGTCTACTTCATCATGTGCCCGCTGCTGCTACTACTAGCGCTGCTACTACTGCAGTCGCTGCTGCTAGTACTTCTACTGCTCCAAACCTTCCTCCTCTTCCTGATGAGCGTACTGAAAAGAACGAGAGTTCCGCTCCTGCCACCGCCGCCCGCCTACCTGCCGATATGGCCTATTACCACAAGCAGGCAGAACAGTCCCTTCATCCCGACGCGGCCTTGCACCAGGTGCTACAGTTTATCTACAGGGACTTGGACTTAGTGTTGAACGATCCCACTTTGGAATCGCGCGAGAAAATGTTGAAATACCGAAGGTTGTTGAATAGATTGCAATTTTTTCTCGCGAATCCCAACAACAGCAACATCTCTTCGTCCTACACTTCTTCGCCCCCGGCTCACCTCCGTCAGTCTGCTGAAGAAGCCAGCGCGTCCCTACTTGAGCGGTTGGTGAACCAAGTTCCCAAGAGGAATCGCACCCGGACCGTGGCGCTGTACAAACAATTGGAGAAATCCGGTGTGGTCAAGTGGAACGAGGACGGTGCGGTGCGCGAGATGTCGGGTCGGAGAATACCACCAGAGCATCGCATCAACATAGTGGACTTACTGAACGACGCCGCCAGGTTCAGGAAGACGGCGCCCAGACCGGCGGGCTACTCTCCGTTCACAAAAGCGCTGCGCGAAGCAGTTCCCACAGACTCCTTGATCGGAAACCATCTGTATAAAGCGAGCGGACCTGGCCAAAGCTTGGACACACGGCTTGCTGACAGAGGTCGGAAACGACCGAGCTTCGACTCGGAAGAAGGAGAAGCAGCAGCAGCAGCAGTAGCAGCAGCAGACTCTTCTCTCCAGGTGGACGATCAATCCTCTGACGACGAGGAGGGCAGTGAACTTTTCCAAACTCCGACTTCCTATAGGAGCGCGGGGAGTAAGAAAAGGAAAGGGCGCAACCGCCTAGCGGCGACGTCGTCGTTCACGCCCTCAACAGGTCGACGATGGGCAAACCAGTGAAGAGACTGACCAAGAAGGAAAAAGAAAAGAAGCGCGTAGTAGCTAGATATACCGACGTCAAAGCGCCCTCCAGTTTCACTAGCGTGACTAAACTCCAGAAACATCATTTTCGCCACCTAAACCCGGCCGTCATCCGAGATGCTTTAGTGTCGCTGGACGCCTACACTAAACATAAACCCATTCGGAGAAAATTCGCAAGGAACAAGACTATAACCGGCGCAATCGATCAGCAGTGGCAGATAGATCTGATGGACATGCAGGCTTTGGCGTCTCACAACGACCGCTTCCGGTACGTGGTGACGGCGATCGACGTTTTCTCTAGGTACGCGTGGGCCGTTCCCATTAAATCCAAGAGCGGCGCTGATGTTACCGAGGCCTTCCGAAAGATGACAGACACTGGCGAGAGACGACCGCGCACTGTTCAGACAGACAAGGGGAAAGAGTTTTTGAACAAGATCTTTCAAGATCACTTGAAGAGCAAGGGCATAGAGTTTTTCACTGGCGAGAACGACGACATCAAAGCTAGTCTAGTGGAGCGCTTGAACCGCAGTCTGAAGGAGAAGCTGTGGCGTTATTTCACACACAAGCGCACATATCGCTACGTAGACGTACTGCACCATGTAGTGTCTTCTTACAATCGCACTCACCACAAGACGTTGAAAATGGCGCCGGCTCAAGTCAGCTCGGAAAACAGCGAAACAGTTTTCTACCGACAAGATCTCCCAACTAACAAACAAATCGACGAAATATGGAAAAAGAAGAAAAAAACAAAGACGTCCGCTGTCGACGTCATCGCTCCGGGTGACAGAGTGAGGCTGTTGAGAACTAAAGGCGCCTTCGACAAAGGGTACGAGGGAAACTGGCACGAGGAAGTGGTCGACGTTGCTAAGATGTTGGGAAGCAGAGGGTTCGAGCTGAAAGACGACAAGGGCGAGGAGATAAAAGGCGTCTTCTACCCGGAAGAGGTTCAGAAGGTGTACAAGAGTCGTTACGACAACAACTACCTGATAGACGAGGTGTTGCGCCGCAAGACCGTCGACGGTAAAGAGTTAGCTTTCGTACGTTGGTTAGGTTACGACGACAAGTTCAACGAGTGGATCCCCGTCAAAAAAATAACGTAGAAAAAAAAAAAAAAAAAATGAACATCACTCTACCTAGCAACAGCTCTATGGAGTATTATCCTGACAACAGCTTGACGTCTTTCCGAACTCACTTCGACTCGCCGCTCCTTCTGCCCGAAGCGTACGAAGCGGCTCTGACTGAGATCATCCTCCCTACAGAATGGACTAACGTGCACGACGACGACTTGATCATCGTTGTTCCTCTGCGCACCAAGGGTTCGCTAGAGGAGGCGATCAAGGTTTTAAAAGACACTAAATTCGCCGAAAGAAGAAAACCGCAGGTAGACTGGAGGGGAATGAAAAACGCAAACGGTCTGAGCAAGCTAACGTTCAGCTCAAAATACCCGCTGAGCTGGAAGGAAGCGAGCTATGTAACGGTGGAAGAGATATCAGACACGTCGGAAGAGCAGCGATTGAAACCGGAAACAAAAAGGTTCAAGAGAGAGGTCGACTTGAGACAGACGAATGCCGTATACAAGCAGTTCTTGTCCCCGGCGGTGAAGAAGAAGGCGATCAGCGATCAAGCAAGACAGATGATCGAAGAGATGGAGAAAGTCATGGGAGTGCGCAGTTTCATGCCAAACATATTCGAGATACCTCCTATTTTCACCGGAAGCAACCACACCCTAGTCGAGCGCTTGAGTGAGACGTTGCGAGATGACAGACTAGAGGGCTCCAGCTTCTTGCTCAAACCGATGGGGATCTTATCGTACGACTCCAAGACGAAACGCGTCACCATCAAACCGCCGAGACACTGTGCTGTCCTGCTGACTCAGCATCTCGCATGCGTTCTAGGCTTCAGAGAGAAGACGTGTTTCGCATCACCGACTACCGGCGCCTACTCGATGGATGTTTTCGGGGACGTGCACTCTGTGTACATATACACCGACATGATCCAGGAGAGACGTGTGGGCGACATGCAAGTGCCGCTGTTACGCTGCGTCGCGGTGGACAGAGGCGGAAAGCGTCGAGGTGGCGTGCAAGCTATCAGTTTTCCCCATTTGGATTATTTCCCCTTGAAATCCAAGAGGTTTACCGAGGTCAGCATCTATTTAAGAGACCGATCCGGTCATTCCATCCCATTCGGTAGAGGCGAGGTGACCGTGACACTTCATCTGAGACCTATTGAGCGCTGAAAGAGAGAAAAATGATGCGTCAACGCGTTCCGTACTTTCCACCCAGGCGCACCGTCGGCAGAGGGTACAGCGATTACTACAACGCGCAGCTGGGCAACGGCATCAACGTGTACAGCGGGCGCTCTTTCCAGAGCGGGCACGGTTTGGGCGGCGCTCTGTTAGGTCTGATGCGCTCGGCTACCCCGCTATTGAAGTCGGTGGGAAAAACGCTGCTCCGCGCCGGTGTGGGCGTAGCTAAAGATGTGCTGGCGGGTCGGACTTTAAAGAGCAGCGTGAAAGACCGAGGCGCAGGCGCTCTGAAGAGACTGGCGAGTACGGCGTTCTCGGGAGGAAAGACGACTGTCGCGTCTAAGAAAGGGTCGAAACGTCGCCGGCATTCTCCTCAGACGGGCGGTGGCTCTTGCAAGAGACGTAGAGGGGATGTATTCGACCGGTAAACGCCTAGGCGTTCAGGTATAAATAAAAAGACTGGAGGCGGCCGGCGTCAGTCTGTCGTCCGCGTGAAGAGAGAACACAATGGCTTACGTACACGAGAGCAGTAACGAGTGCACGCTCTCTGAGCTCGACCTGCACACCGTAGCGCCGACTCAGACTACTATCTTAAAGTCGTCTTTCCTGGGGATAGAAACAAAAAACTCTTTAGAGGATGGAGGTAACATAAATTTCACCATCAACAAGTCGCAAGAGTACACAGACCTGAACGAGAATTACCTTCATCTGGAATGTCAAGTGCTGAAACCGAACGGAGCGGCGCTCGAGGACACCGACGCGGTAGCTCCGGTGAACAACTTGGCTCACTCGCTCTTCAAAGACGTCCAAGTCTCCATCGGCGGTTTCAAAGTGTCTGGCAACACCGAGACCTACCCTTACCGAGCTTACTTGGAAGGGTTACTCAACTACAACAAAGACGTGAAGGACGGCGTCATGAGCGCCCAGGGGTGGCATGAAGATACGCCCGGTCACTTTGACGCGTTGACTAACGCGAATGCGGGGTACAAAGCGCGCAGGAAGCTAATCTCCAACAAGCGCTTTTCGCTGATGGCGCGACTGCACTTTGACCTGGCTCATCAACCGAAGCTCATCGTTGGAGAGACAGAAATCAATCTCACTCTGAAACAGGCAGCGCCCTCTTTCTATCTGATGTGCACCGCTGACGGAGGCTACAGCTTGAAGATCTACAAAGCAAAGCTCTACGTGCGACGCGTGTTGGTGGCGGACGCTGTAGCGGAAACGCACGAGAGAGCGGTGATAGAACACGGTCCCTTCGACTACCCGGTGAACAGAGTGGAGGTAACGACGTACGCCATCCCTCAAGGTAACAGAGATCACAGCTACACGCACTCCAACACAGGCCAGCTTCCCAAGTCGATGATGATTTGCTTCCTAGACCACGACGCCTTCAACGGTAGCTACACCAAGAACCCGTTCGAGATGAAGCATTACGACATCAGCTCGCTTCAAGTGATAGTGAACGATCAGAAAGTGCCGAACGACGCCTACGTGCCCGACTTTAAGACCAAAGCGGCCGTGAGAGAGTACTTGGCGCTACACACGGAAACGGGGATGTACGAGGCAAGCGCTCCTGCGGTATTTCATACGATCAATTCCTGAACGGTTACACGGAGTTCCCCCTCGATTTAACCCCAGACAGATCGCACGACGGGTGTCGCGTGAACCTTATAAGAGCGGGTCAGCTGAGGGTGGAAGTCAGTTTCCGCTCGGCGCTACAAGCGACAACAACGGTGCTACTCTACTTGGTGTACGACAACGTCGTCGAGCTGACCCGAGACTGACACCCCATCACCGACTACCACATGAACTGAAGACAAGACAGCGGTACTTAGCGTATCGTATGAACACGCTTGAAATAAGCAGAGTGTTGAAGGAAAACGTTCACACAAAACATCGTTTCCTGGGTGTTTTCTCTTGTGACACTATTCCGAAGCACCCTATCAAAGACACTTGTTTCGTGAGCAACACAGATCCGCAACATTTACCAGGTCAGCATTGGGTGGCGTTTTACGTGTCGAGCATGGGTGAAGTGTACTACTTTGATTCCTTCGGCTTACCGCCGCTGAGTGCGGAGTTCTTGTCTTTCGTGGAACGCTCTGCTCCGTTCAAGTGGCAAAGAAACCGCGTTCAACTACAAGACACTTCTGCTGACACCTGTGGACCTCATTGCGTTCATTTCCTAATTGAAGCATGTCGAACAAGAAACCCCAAGAAGTGCGTCATGCGCATGAGCAAAATCCCAAAGCTGAGCGACCGGACAGTGAGTCAGAAGCTATCGATGATGCTGTTGTGACGGGTTGTTGCGATGGCGGCCGTTTCATGGAGGCAAAGATTCTCTGCCTTGCCGAAATGGTGTTGGATTTATCCAAAGTCGTGCAATGTCTATTGGAGAGAAGTCGTCCGGGGTGTGGTGGTGCGAGTGACGGCGGCGTGAGACTTTGCGGCCTGTTGGGTTGTTGCAAATCGAAGAAGCGAGCTAAAAAAGCATAAACTTGTGTGTTTTTTTGATTGAAATGAAAAAAAAGAATAAAATGAAAAAAAAAGAAATTATCTTGTTGTGTTTTTATTTCTATATATAAGTTACATAACTTTTTTGTTTGTTTGTTTACAAACAGTCACGTGTCACGTGGTGTTGTTTACAAACAAGAGAGCCACGTGGTGTTGTTTACAAACAAACCCTAAGTAGGTCACGTTACCCTAGTTACCAGAATGCCGGCTTCTGATTGGCTGAGCCTAAGTAGGTCACGTGACGTAAGTAGGTCACGTTACCATGGTTACCAGAATGCCGGCCTCTGATTGGCTCAGAGCTTCTAAGTAGGTCAGTAGGTCACCCAGAATGCTGGCTTCTGATTGGCTGAGAGCCCTAAGTAGGTCACGTTACCATGGCAACGGGTCACGTGACCAAATGGTGGCCTCTGATTGGCTGCATGTCGATTGAGTAATAAACAGTAGTTAACTATAGTCCCGTTCCGATACATACTATACTACTGTGGTTCGTAGTTATTCTAGGTTAAGGAACAACGAGAATGACAGTTTCCAGGTGCGAGAATAACAGACTTTATTACAAAGTAAATTACGTTTCTGAACAGGGGAACACTCAGTGTGAAATCAACACACGTCTCTGATCACGTTTGTATACAAATATAGGAAACAGTCGGTATAATATCAATATACAGCGTTGTCCGTACAGTTGGACATAGTGAAGTCTATCGTCAGCCAGGCCTGCACTGACTGCCCTCCGAGTAAACATACGGGTCTTATATAACCACCGGTCCTTTGATCACGTGGCCAAGTGGGAGGGTCGGCTACCCACCTGAGAGCGGCACACAGTAACCTGGAGAGGACCCGAGTCCTCTCCCGGGAACTGTGTGCACACTATCTTGTGTTCATGAAACCAGAAATGTGAATGTTAAAAGTTCCTGATTTTCTCAATTTGCTTGCATTGCATTTACACACTAATTATTGTGAGAAATATAAGTGAGTATGCAGACATTGTGGAAAATGTTTACACACACCTCTTATCAAATAATCCTTTGCTAAAATAATGGGACAGTGACTTCTTTAGTCGAGTTCTGTGGGTCTACTTCAAGAGAGCAAATTGTGATTTTTAAATATTTGAGAAACAGGTCCATGATGCAATACACTGCTGGCTTCTGTCAACACGGACCCACCAACAAATGGACACACCCACGTATCTTCGCCCAGACGACCACTAGACTCCCCATCTTCTTGCTCAGAGGCAATCCTTATAAATGCCCACAGTTTCAGGGAAACGTCTAATTGTGGCAGCTAATATAGTCATGTCTTCATACGACGTGGAGAGCTGCCTCTCTTTCTGTTTCTCCCTGTAGACCTATCCTATCCCAGTGCCACTCCTGCAACCAAGACCTTGAGTAGAATTTTTGCTGTTCTTGTATCATGACTCATGCAAGAATTGAAAACATCTTTGGAACAAGAAAATGTGGACAGTATTTCAAAATTACACAAGAAATTTTCTCGTGTCATATACTGGAGAATTTCTTGTTATTTGCATTAACAAAACTCAGGAAATACACATCACTGTTGAACATGCCAATTAGAACCTCACTTCCCAAGAATCTCCCATGTTCATCTTGTGTATAGAGTTTGTGCTTTACCTGAGAAATACACAAGATATTAAATGTGTGTTATTCTCCCGTTCTGTTTGTAGGGACATCTCAGAAGGAATCTGACATCCAAAAGTGTTTTGTTACACAGCTACTCAATATTCTCTATACACTGAGCACATCCTGTTGCCACTGCAAGGTAATATAATGAGAATAAGCATAGATCCATCTACTCTTTGGCTTTATCAGCAATTATGTCTAGTTAATTGCGTTGATTAACTACAACGTATCAATTTGACAATCAATCCTGTCTTCACTATCACCAGAGATTAGTTCTCGTAGTGAATAAACAACCATTAAGTAAAACTACTAATTCCCTTTTAGTTGTGCTATTAATTGTGAGATGGAACCACCAACACAAATTTGATATCTTTGTTACAATGTTTAACCCAAATGGGCATTACTAAGCTACCCTCAATGAGCCTGATGTATGCATTTCTCAAATATATAGGGTTTAATCACTGTTCTTATTAAAACCTCGCGTATAAGCCGCAGCTAGTAAGCAAATCAGATCGGCTGTGTGGCTAAGAGGATCCGCCCAGGGTCGGGTCGCGGCTTATTTGCAAGTTTTTGCCACTATGATACAGTACTAAAATGGGCACATTCAGATCGCCAGTGCGGCTTATAGGATTGGCTGTAACTGTTAGGGTGTCGCTTATACACGAGTTAGGCTTATACGCGAGGTTTTACGGTAGTCAAATATGATACAAAGCATTAACTACAATGTATTAGGTTCCTGACTGGTTATATTTGTTAACTTCTGAGAGGTTAATGAGCTAATTAATCCCCTGTAGAAAGGAGTCTGTAGTCTCCTTACTAGTCATTTCAGGAATTTTGGCCTGGATGTTGACGACGACCTGCTGGTCTATTAACTGGAATTCATAAAACTTGATGGAAGTATTTCTTTCTTGTAGAGAAGTGCTGGCTTCTATAGGTTTGGTATAAAGTGTCAGATTGTATACAATGTCTCTAAAGTCTTGATTTTCCACAAACAGTGAAAAAGATTATTATGAAATAATGGGGACTGAATCATAAACTACAAGAGGAGACTCATTTTGCTTTTTGAAAAGAAATCCATTTGAATGAAATCGGCTTTTAGAAATGTCCACACGTCATAATATGAAAGGCCCCTCCCCCCACAACCTGATTTAGGTGACAATATGTTTGAGTATGTCTACATGGTCAGACATGACCTTCATGTCTGACGAATACCTCTAGACATCCCCTTATGCTTTTGGATGAACAGAATAATGATGCCTGTAGGGAACGTCTGGAGCACTCTCTTCACATCGTTACAAACACTTGCACCTCCTTGGGGGTGTCTCTTAAAGAGCCTCTTACACTGGATGCTGACAAAACTAACTAATGTGTTGTTACCATATTTGGATTTAGGAAACCAGAATCTGAACTTTTAAAGTAACACACTTTATGAACATGCTTGGTGTAATCCACCTATGCTGACATTCCCTTAGTTCAAAGAAAATTATGAATCCAATTTATGAGAAACAGGTCCAACAGTGCAATATACTGAAGGCATCTCCCCACACTCCCCACACACACACACTTCACCAAAGCAACTGCTAGACTCCCACTCTTCCTTGTAAATGCCAGCCGTGTCGGGGAAATAGCAGCCTAACTGTGGCATTGATCATAGTCAGGTCTTCATCCCAAGTGAAGCACTGCCCCCTTGTCAGTTTCTCCCTGCAACCTATCCTACTACCATGTCACATCTCTGCTAGTAGCTTACATATCCTGTATAGGGACAACCTGATTGGCTCTGCCAAAACAAAAGATGATTTTGTTATTTTCCCAGCATTTTGAAGCTGTTACCTTTACATGGTACCTGCATGGTGGTCCCTTTGGTCTCAATACAGTGCATGGGTATGGGTGGGGCAGAGACTCAAAAGACCATTCAGAAAGACACAGAGTACTCAGAAGCGGGTTGCTGACTGTACCAATTGTTACTAGAGCATTCACCTTAGTATAAAATATTTCCTCCACCAGTCCTCCACCCATCCACCTCCCCCTTCGCAATTACTCATAACCAGGCCGAGTACTGCACCAGGGAAACAGCCTGGTCCGTATTTACAGGCAGCCCGCTCATATGCACCCTCCCAGCCAAGCAGCCTGGTATAACTGGCTGGTAGTCTGGTAAACCAGCCTGGGGCTTAGGCTTTCACACCTTCTCAATACAGCTACACCTGCTATACACTGCACTGTGTATGCCAAACCATATAAAATACATATTTTATCTTGAAATTACTCATAAATGCAATGGGCCATGCATCCATAAGTTGGTAGGTCACATATTGAGTGCGCTGTATAACCAGCCTGGGTGGGGTTTTCAGTCTGTATTGTAAAACCGGGCAGTCTTCCACCTGATAACATATTTAGCCACAACTTGTAATATCTATATAGCCACTCCCAAATCATAGTTGATCCCTGTTTCTATTTACCACAGTTGGTTTTACTGACATTAAAATGGCATTCTCACCAAGCGTTTCCTACTCACAATTATAGTACTGTTCTAGTCTGCTATGTGGTAAGTCTGAGTGGTGAGAATGCCCCTTTAAGCTTGACTTAACTACGTAGTTATTTCTCATATTAAGAAACTCTTATTGCCACCACTATTAATGTATTGGCTGTTACCAGGCAGCTAGACTGTGGCCAAACTGCAATTAGTTCTGGTTAATTGCACTACTTAGATATTAAATACGCCACATCAAATTGATAATTAGTCCCATCCGACTGTGGGATGAACTAATCTCAAGTCATGAGGCACTGATTGAATATAGAGTATCAGGTTGATGATTAATCTAGTCTCCATCATAATGGTAGGTAAGTTAATCTCCCAGTGAATGGACATGAATAAACACTGATTGTTTTTCCGGAAGCAGTCACCAGTCTTTGCCAAACTGTAATTAGGCCCATACCCAAACACCCCTAAATCATATATGGTGTCACCATGAATATTAAAAACATTTGAGATTACCAAAGCAATATATATTACCAAAGCAATATGTGAGGTATCATTTCGTATATAACACTCATGACCAGCGCCGATAATTCCGTAGGTAGTTATTGTACTTGATAGCCAGAAGTTGAGCAGCCCCTCGGGATATGCCAGAGTAGTTAACGAAGGATCTTCATCCCCTCCCAATCAGAATGCAAGCAGGTAATCAGGCCTTAATGATGTCCATCCCAAAGGGTCAGTGACCAGTGTAGCCTTAAACCCTGCGACACTTGATATGTACTCTCAGTCTTGACTCAATTATTGGGGAAGAATTCTGAAGGTAAGGATCCACGCTACATCCTAGTGTACACCTCATTCAAGTACTGGAGGAGCAATTAGCGACATCACAACATCTTGTGGAAATGGAGAAAACATTGGCAAAAAGGCATTGGCTGATTCATGAATAAACAATTTCTCTTAAGAGGTACTACAACTGAACTGCCGTTCATCCATGTGTTTAATGAACCTTGCATGTCAGTGGTAGAGCCCCTTAATACAATGGAGTAGATTAACTAGTGTCAGGGTTTGGTGTATGACTCACTAACCACTGTATGAATAGAGTTGAGGAAATTACATCCTTCAGCATATAGAGGGACTACATGTGTATTCTGTGTGCAGATACCTAATTAACTCTTTGATCTCTCTAGAGGCACCGAAACTTTCACATCCAAGTTGTGTCATTAAGGACTGACTACAGGCCTAAGTACTAACTGACTACTGAGGGACTACTTCAGGTAAATAGACAGAGCTGCATGCTAAAGCAGGGCCTGGGACGTTCTTCACAATGGCCACAGGCTGAGTGCAGAACGTCCTAGGCTCTGCAGTAACTAACTTCCAGGACAGTATTAACTCTACCTCTGTATATATTGCAGGGTATTTATAATTGATTCTTGGTAAACAATCATGTTTGCTTACTTCCACAGTGTTTGTTTACCTCGGTACAGCATCGCCATTTAGAATTTCCTGATGGCAGGAGAGTGCTGTATACCAGAGGCTTATTTTTCGGGAACGTTACCAAGAATAGTACATGCCCGTGTAAGCATACGCTATACGCTATTTAGGCTCGTTGACGCAACTACTTATGTTTTAACAGAGACAGATGTTACTACCATGAAATTGTATTTAGGACAGATCCAATGTATAAAAGGATCAAAGGTTATGCCAAGATACCTACTCTAACACGGTCGTCTGACTGACTCTTTAGCTCTTTAAGGCTCGCTTATTTGTTGGCAATAAAATCGTTGATACACTGGAAGTTTTTTTAAATTAATGCCATAGGGGGATATTCAATTCACAATTAATACTTGATAGAAAAACTAGGTGGGTGATATGAACAATACTCAAATTTGATGTCTATTATACAAGCCTCAGGCCAAAGACTAATGGGAATAGGTTTTTAAGGATTCTGTGAATTGTCTGCGGTCGCTGGGCACTGAATGGTTGGACTCAGGACATTCCGTGATGCGAGGCCCCAAATAAGGTGCTTTTCTCATAGATCAGTTTCTTGATTCTCATCGACTTTAATTTCACACCTGTGTTGCTGCGTAGATCATGCACCGGCTCAATGGCACTCTCTGGATCCTGTGATGACTTAGTAGCTGTCTTGTACGACCCACCTCCAGCATGGGAACATTGTTCCTCCTGTATAGTACACCGGTGCCCACACCTCTAGGGTCTTTTATCTTTTACCATATTCTCAGGCCATCATTCTGCAGTGTTTGTAGCTTCCTTTCAGCTGATTGCTTTTAAGACTTTTAATTAGCATGGTGTATGCTTTTAGCACCATCAAACAACCTCCCATTATCGATGCATCAATGCAACTGCTCACCAATGTCTCACCAATATCACCAATACCAATGTATTACGACGACAACTTAATCGGAGGAATTAATGCAAATCGAGATGATTACTTGAAACTTTCATTATATTGCCTTCACTTGGTTGAAGAAGACCCAATGCTATCTGACCATATGGTTCAGGATCTAGGCACTATCATATAGGTTACTAAATAGAGCCTTTCAAGTAGAAGAGATTTCCATTCACTTTGATGGCTTGTGCTAAGTCCCCCAAATGATGTTATTGTATTCCCCCACAGTAAAAAGGACTCCACCATATAAAGTGGTCGACAGTATTTCTGTAGTTCTACATGGTCTGTCATGGATCAAAGATTTAGGGATGGTGCAAGTACTTGTTTTTGTTTGCAGCAGATATCTTGTACATTTGCTAAAAGTCTTACAGTTAAGTCCTCGATGTGGCACAGTTAGCGTGACAAAATCTCACTTTGGAACAGGTATCTAGTTCAGAGTCTTCTGTATCAGTTCACAAACCACACACTACCCCCTCACCAACACCCACACCAATACCACTGGTAGCCCACAGTTAGCCACACCCTATCCAACACCTAAATCCCATGACTGCCAGCCTACGGCTCTACATTGATATTCCTAGGCTCCCTATAGGTCCAATCTGTCAGTCACTAGTACCTAACCTAATTAGTCTTTTTTGGCTCCCTATACGACCAACATAGGTAAGTTATTATTGTCAGGTTGGTCAGTACTGACCAACCCACCTTAGTATTTTAATTGCCAGGGGGAGCCACTGAGTGGTCATCACAGTATATTACAGGTGGCACCAACTAGTGGTATATAAATACAACACACCAATGATGAACCTAGGTTAGCCACTACTGACTGACCCCTCAGTCATTTTTGAATATAACTTTGCCATTGTGACTAACACACATATGACGAACCTAGGATAGTCTGCACTGACTAACCCATTCAACTTATGGATTTTCAGTGTACCCCGCCCCCTGCCACTCTACCCATGCCAGTCCTAGTAATAAAGGTTTGGAGCAAGCTGTGACTTCTCTGCAGACAGCTCCACACGCACACCATCTCACCAATACTACAGCTCAAACCCATGCTTCTCCACACAACTTCCCTGCAGAATATTAGTGTGAGGAAATAGCATCCACACCACGAACATGCCGAACATAGCAGCCTTGCCATGACACTAAATGTGCTCTAGTTTTGGTCAGGCCTTCTTCCAGCATTGAAAGGTACCTCCATGACATGCTCTCCTACTATTAGGCTCTAACACGTTATCGGGTACTGCCACCTAGTGGCACACAGCAGATGCAAATGGTAGGACAACCTTCTACTGGGCCTCTTTGTATAGTCTACTTTGGTCACTTCTCAAAGTGTATTTTTTATCAATTGATAATTATATGTTTTTTTGCATGCATGGCATCTGAATATCATAGTGTATGCATCTACCAATTAAGATTTTTGGATTTCTTATAATAAAACTGAAATAAATAAGAATCAAATAATTGTATTCTGCTTGGAGAGTGGCCAAACATCTGTGTGGAGGGTGAAGGGAGAGTCATGACTGAGTGGAGCTACTTCACACCTGTGCAGCCCTTATCTCTCACAGCTTGGCACTTATCTCCAATATCTACCCTAAGATAACACTGATACGCTGGCCAGAGACAATGGGAATGGACACGAGATTTGGTGTCCTACAAGATGGCTGCCTCCATCCAGAGGCTCCACTGGAGGAACGTGTTAGAACCCTATAGCCCAGGTCCCCCAATTTGTCTCCAACAGAAGTTGAAAAACCCTACAGTAATTACTGTTAGACACAGATTTTGGAGTATTGACCATAAAATTATGCCCTGATGTCTAGATTTTCAATACATAATAAACAACAGGTCGAATGGGCTTTCTTTTAATGAAAGTCAACATCATTGTTTAACAAGTATTCAGCACTGGAAAGGGTTTGGGAAGGACATTATTATTTTATCTTTCTAGGTTAGTTCCCATGATGTGAGAGCCGGAGGGTGTCATTGTTCTTTTAGCTTAGGCAGAGATTACCTGACAGCTTTTAGCAGGTCAGCTGGAGGAGTACGGCTTGGTTCCAAGGACAGTCCACATTCAGGACACGTCTCTCTTATACACTACTTCCTGCAGGGTGGTTGTGTGGTCAGGGGACCAGGGAGGGGAAACCTAGCATGCCCCCAGGAGGTACCAGGCAGAGTGATGGGAGGACCTGGGAGGGGTTGTACCTAACATGTACTCCACTCAACAGGGGGAAAGGGAATGTATGTGAGGGAGGGCGACAGGGAGTGGTTGGATAGAGAATGTCCGGGGTTGTTCTTTCACTTATTTGAATTACATAAAAATACATGAGAAAAGGAAATTGTACAGTTGACTGTTTTAGTTGTAATTTTGCACTAGTATTGCATTATCTTGGAGCTATTTGTTTCATATTTATGACAGTTAATGTCCCTTATGACAATTTTACCATGTCTTAGCACTTAAATGTGCAAAAGATTGACGTCTAAAATTATTATTGTCATATTTCACATTTATCTGGAAGATTACCCAAGAATATTGTTTTCATTGGAGTAAGGAGAATTATCTAATAACACATATCTATCTACCTATGAACTAACTTTAGTAATTTTCCAGAGACTTTTCCAGAGTAAATTTCCCTTCATTGACTAGATTACAATAGGAATCATTGGAATAGAAGCATATGTTATATCAAATAATAAAACTATTTGAAATCGAGCCTTTGCTCTCGGGATGTCTTGTTAAACCAGATCAAATGGCTAAAATAGCAGCACCAGTAAGCTTCCTGGTTGTACGGCATCAGGCGTCATAACAGCAACTGAAAATGAAGTGTTGAGACAGCATGCTGTTCTTACAGGGTTCAGTAACAACTTCAAATAAAGATAAATATCAACTAGCATTAACTGCTAGAAGGCAGAGTAATCCCAATTGTTGCAGACTTCAATTTATGATTTGAATTGCTAATGTACAGGCTCCCTGTCTCAGTACCATATGGATCCCACAATTGTGGATTACAATCAAGGCCTAACACTGGGTGTAACACTAGTCCAGACAGTAGCCCAGACAGGACTCCTCACACAATAAGGTAAGAGTCCTTCTAGTAAATCAAATTTGAACAATGTTGAACAATGGCCAAGCCAAAGCCATGGGCATAGGCCGGTGCATAATTACCAATATCTAGGAGAACGAGGTGTTTCATTTGCTAGTAAAAGCATTATCGCAATGTCTCTTGTCTACTAGTGTCTGGCAGATTTTACTAACCTAGAAGGGACTCAATTTGAACGTCCATGAGGTTGAGTGCTGTCTGACTTAAATTACTTCAACTTCATATTTGCAAAACCATACTCAAAAAGCAATAGATAAACTAACACTTTCATGTGAGTCCTGCCTCTTGGACACCAATAAAATCAAAAATGATATTAAAGAAACCCTAATTTAAAGATTGGCAGAGGGAAGAATTGTGGGCCTTGTGCTTAATAAAGCAGATTTTAATGAATCAATGTCTATATAATATCCCATGTAATAAAATCAGGGTCATATGAGTTTGGGCTTCTTATGTAAGTGTACAATGGAGAAGTTACCCAAAATGTACTTAACATCCAATACATCTATACTGGATACACTCTAAAATATGCTGAATTATATGAATATGGTGGTGATATTCTACAAAATGTCTGCCTTTTTCCCAAAATGCATAGTGTACAAAATCCATTGACATCATGTGTTGATTTCATTTTATAATACAATCGTTTTCAAAGGTAACTGACAACCGGTGTGTTCTGGTGACACCAAACACTTTAATCCGTAAAATGTCTGATCTATTATCCCACTTGTCTACTTAACAGTAAAGGACAATTGATACAAGAGACAATAGTCAACAGGGGAATTCTCTTGAAATTGAAGTCTAAAGTTCGAGGCCCCGGGGATTCACAGTCAGTATTGTCGCATTGGTGTACGTGGCTGTAGAATTGTCTGTTTTGGTTTCAGATACTTCTAGCTTAGCTTTAGGTTGCCAATTATTATGGCACAGTTGTTAGCATAAATTGAGGTCATTTAAAATCCAGTGAGCCCATCATGGATAGCACATGCTCGTAAAGTAACAGTTGTTGTCATATTGGACCAATACATCACTGACATTTAGAACCGAAGGAAAGATTTAGATTAATTGTTTATTGGAAAATCATAATACTGTGTCATAAGAACTGAGAAAAAAGAATTCGATCCACCCCAAGATGAAAAAAGCAATTGTTATTAAATAGGAACGGTAGATTACCCAGAACAGACTCCCATTTGGCAGTGAATGACTTATTTTATTGGAAGATGATTGGGAGTTGTTTGCAGGGGAGGGGGGAAATGGTCTGGCAGACCCTGAATAAGTAATCATATTTTCTGTGTACTAATGTTTTAAGCAGCTTTCGGTGCTCTTCTATGCGTCACAAACACTATGAAGGTCTTGAGATCCCAAACAGATAAGAAATACACCCGTTGCTGTTGGGCTACCTGAAAGGCATGAAGTACTAGCTGTGTAAACCATCATTCCCAGTAAACATATAATATTATATACCATTTTATAACGTTATATTACGTTATATGTCAATGTATTTCTAAGCTTATTATGGCATAACATTTTGTAAAGTTTAAAACGTTATTTTGACGTAAAATAACGTTTTTTTGCTAGCTGGGTAATAGTCTTCACTACAGCATCTTTTTGTGATCAATGAGTGGAAAGGTTATTATTGGCTGACGAAGCACCATAGTCATTTGTGGGCATATAAAGTTTAAGAAGAGTGCATTGTGAGGAGTGCATTGTATATGGAAACTTTTATCAATCATGATTCTGATCTAGGGTTAAGAATCCCTAGAGAAAAGACCTGAGGAGCAGAGGTTTGGCAGCCCCTCAGAGACATGACAGAGTAACCTCATCTAATCAGTGAGTTACCAGGTTTTAATGATGACTGTCTTAGCAGGTTACAGACCTGCACTACCTTATCAATTCTGACAGTTGATAGGTACTCAATAACTAGGTGCCCAGTGGGCACAGAAATCAGTTCAACATTGAATCAATGTTGAATCAACATTGAATCAACATTGACAACCAGTTAACAATGTTGATTCAATGTTCTGTGCCCACTGGGTGAGGGTCCTGATGGTAACATACCCCAAAAAAATGGCCAGATGTTGATCTACACATCATTAGATGACTGAGTTTCGTATGCCCCTCTCCATTTCTATGAGGTAGGGTCCTGTGGGTACTTTTTCTCTTTCTTTTTTGTCAAGCCTTTGTTTTAAAGTAAAATAATAGTGGCCAGCTTATAAATGCAAAAAGTCAATTTTAATAAAATTGTACCACGTTAACCATTTGTTTGTACAAGCCTGTACAATCCTACCAAACCAGTGCTAGTACCTGTTAAAAGATTATAAAGCAGTTCAATTTAAAAGAGTGGGCATGGTATATTCAAGACTTTACATGGCTGTGGTAGAGTCTTATTTGAAAGGTACAACCACTACCACAGAGCTATTCACAGCCGTAAGGTAGAACAAGGGCTGACTGCTGATAGCTACATGTGTATTCTGTGTGCTGATACCTAGTCAACTGTTTGATCTCCCTGTAGACACAGCAACTCTCACTCTCAACTTATATCATTAAGGATCTACTGACAACTGAGGGATCCACTGTATTTAGTCTAATTTCCAATAAAGATGGTATTAGTTTGTTATTGAGATACAGCCATCTTAATGGCATCTATATGGAAGCATGCTGCTTTGATATTATTGAGTTGATAATGAGCAATACAAGCACTATGTCGTCCTCAAAGGGTTAGATAATTGTGCGCATATTGGAATCACTTCCATCATACCTTAATGGGCTGGGTGAGGACAGGGATATTGGAGTAGGAAAGACAAGGCTCTCAACCATTTCACTGGCTTGACTAAAATGACAAATCATGAGGTTTATATAGAACCTGTTATCTAAAACCAGAAGGCAGTGAAGGCAACAACTATATTGGCTTGTGGTTTATCTACATATTCTGACATGACCTTCACGTCTGTAGTCCACCTTATGGTGAAACACAATAATTATGCGAGTGGGGGACAGTACCTCCCACACACTTACCCAAGCCAAACCATTACAGTGCAGGGGAATGTTGCCTAATCATGAAATATACACTTACTTTAAGGATACGTCACTTAAAGACTTGTTTATCACATGACTAGATTGCTATACCCTTTTTCTAGGATTTGCATGATAATCATGGACGTAGTCTCAAATTTTCAGGTTAAATTTGTTAAGGTTCCTTCACACTGTTTCAGTGATTCTTAGCAGATCAGTTTCATCTAAATTCATATATTGATTACCCTATTCTTACAATGTAGGGATTGGCAACATAGTGGTGGAGTAAATGATTTAATGTAGGAACAGTGGATATATTTTTTATTCTTGTGACTTATCTTTGATATAATATATTATCTGTTACAGCTTATCACAGTGAAGTCTTTTTGCTGGGTTAGCCTATGCCCAAACAGTATTGAATAACAGCCCAGAGTTCAGAATTGTCCTGAGCAGAACCCAACCGCTGCCAGCATACAGCTCTCCCGCTACCCTTTACTAACTTTATAGGCCAGTGATAAGGAATGGTTTATGCACTTCTTTCCCTTGTGGCATTGTATCTAAATTATGATGTACTAACAGGTCTGAAAGTATTGTATGAGAGTCTCCCCTACCCCTCCTCACATGTATAAAGGTGTTGAGCAACATTACCCAGGTGTGAGTTCTCTGTAGACAGCTCCACACCCACACACCTCACCACTGCTACAATTTGCTCATTCCCAGCAATCCTACAAGTGTCATCAAGTGCTATCAGTGTCAGGTAATAGCAGCTTCACCTTGGCATTGAATGTGCCCCCTTATTGTTTAGGTTCTCTTCCTATGTAAAGAGGTACGATCCTGACAAGCACTCTGACCATATCCTTTCTGCTCTTATGCCCGTATCTTGTTTCTAGCAAAGGTTGAAATCAACTCCTGGGCTATTTGCCAGCTGGACTCATAGTCATACATGTGTTCTTTGTAACCAAATAAATAAATCTTGCCAAATGGGCTTTTTAAATGAAATTCTGAAATTGGCCAACAACATTGTTTATAGGTAGACATTTTGGCAGATATGTATGCAACTACAATTCAATCTCAGAGAGTCATCGACAGCCATGAGCAGCTTGGCTAGAAAAGGGTGGCTTGGTCCCTAACAGTCTACATTCAGGCCACATCTCTCCTATACACTTATTCTGGGAAGGGTTTGTGGCTTCAGGGATGGGCACCAGGGAGGGTAATTCTAACATTTACTCACACTCAGTAGGGTAAGGGTATATGTGTAAATGTGTGTAGGAGGGGATGGTTTGGTAGATAGGGGTTGATTTCAATCAAGCTGAGAGGGATTTGGAGGTTAAAGGGGTGTGTGGATATTCATATGTCCTGCTAGAGAACTACTTTAGGACCTCAGGGAGGCAGGGAGGGAATGTAGGTAGGAGGTAGGGGGACATAGTACACATACAACAGTGAGCTGTTACATATTGCATATATTATTTTGATTTGATTTATCTTTATTTCATGTTCATCATAATTTACAGATACATCTAGATTTCAAATAAATTTCAAACTCGTTATTAGGTCCTCTGACGACTTTACAACATAACTCTAATACTGATTTGATGAACACTAAAAAGAATGGCTGCTTCTTACTCTGTTCGAGTAGTTTGGAGATTTAGCAGCCTTACGTAATTATGATATCTTTACACGGTAGATGGGCTCACACAGCCAGAAACAATCTACATCACATTTATCCAAGGTAATCATTTGGTTGTGTATACCACTACAACACATTAATAATGAAATCCGTAACATGAATCATTTTGTTGGTGAAAACCATTGGTGAGAACACATTTGGTGACAGAGGTGAATATTTTAAGAAAAAATTGCTTATTTTAACATTAAAAAATTGTTAAAAAGGGTATCAGGTATAATCTCATACTAGTTTTTTACACTTAATTTAATTATGGAGTTTTGGGGAGAGGGTGGGGTACAGATTTGACTAATACCTTAGTTTCTTAGGTTTTTTGATTTGTAATTTGATTTTCTGTGTTAACATAAATGAGTCGAGAATTCTGAATTTTGCTCCAGGGGGTCCAAATTGCTATTGTATGCTCTAGGCTGCGTGTATAAGCTGCACTATTGGGAGTGTGTACTTTAAGTACTGGCCCATCCCAGGCTCTGGTATTGAGGTTTCTATTGTCCCTATATTTATTCAATCCGGCTCTTCTATAAGCCTCTTTCATTTGGTGATATTCAACTCTGTCACATAGCATATTGAGATTAGCCTCCGCATGTACATCATAATTAGGCGTTCTGTAATGGGCTCTTTGGGCTACCTTTAGACCTCTATTTTGTGCTTTTTGGAGTCTCTTTTTCAACTCATTTTTTATACCCGCGTATAATATATCCGCATATTCAAGAATAGGCAATATTGATGTCTTATACAGTAAAATAGAGATAGGCTTGTTGATTACAGCATTTAATCTAGCCAACTGATACGTCCTAAAACCTGTTGTTCTTAGCTGATTATTAACAAATTTCTCGTATGTCAATGCTTCATCTAATATAACCCCGAGATACTTATAGCTGGATACTCCATAAATCTTATCCCCATTAACATTCAATTTACAATCTTTCCATTTGTATGTATTAGCAAAACACATAAATTTAGCTTTCTTAGCATTCAATGTAAGCCGATTCATTTTGCACCAATCTGTGTACCTATTCAAATCTTCTTGCATTTTTTGATTTACATCCCTTGAGTAGTCTCCAGACAAGTATAACACAGTATCATCCGCATATAGTAATATTTTGACATGTTGCATGATCTGCTCAACTTCATTCACATATAATAAAAATAGCAAGGGTCCCAAAATGGAACCTTGTGGGACTCCATAGCTAATTACTAGTGGTGGTGACTTGACGTTATTTCCTAGGGTACATTGCTTCCTATTTGTTAAGTAATTTGTTAGCCAAGTTAATCCTTTTTCCCTTAATCCATATCTTTCACATTTTTTAGTAAAATTTTGTGGTGGACAGTGTCGAAAGCTTTCTTTAGGTCTATAAATACAGCTAATGTTTCCTTTCCCACGTTTCTATCCCTTAGTATGTCATCAGTTAATTCCCCAATAGTCTGAATGGTTGAACATTTTTTTCTATAGCCTCCCTGTTTTCTACTTGCGTCAAGTTACCATCCTTAGGTATGGGTATAATAACAGCTTCCTTCCACTTCTGTGGAACAACACCTGTATCAAGCGACATTTGAAAAATATATGTAATTTGCTCACTCAAGTACATAAAGGCGTCCTTTAATACCTTAGTGCTCAAACCATCCACAGCAGATGTTTTGTGCAGTTCAATGTTTTTTATGAGTTTCATGACCTCCTCCTCATCCGTGCTCCAATTTTCAATATTAACTTGCCTTCATCAAAATCGGGTACCCAGACATCATCATTGCCACTAGCTAATTCAGCTCCAATATTAGTGAAGTATTGATTAATGTAATTTGGTACTTCTTCGTCCTCAAGCATCTTCTTTGTCTCTCTGTCTATTAACTTAATAATAGCCTTGGACTTTTTGCCTGGCATTACTTTATTGAGTTCATACTAAAATTGCTTGGGATCGTTTTTGTGCTCTTCCAACAACCTTAAAACAAATTCCCTCTAACATTTATATTCTTCTCTAGACACCCTATTTCTATCAGCCTTGGCAATTTTGATTCTCTGAGCGTCTTTACAGGCATAAAACCTTTTCCAATTAAATCCACTTAATCCTTTAATCAGCTTCTCAGAAGTGTACCCTTTCATTCTACGACACGTAAACTCCACCTTTGGTAAATTAGGTTCCTCATAATACGTTGAAGTAGCATAAACCATTTTCATGATCACTAAGACCAAACTCAACACACCCAGATTTGTCAATTGTATCGCAATTTGTAAATATCAGATCTAGACAGGTGTCCTTCTCTGCATACCGTGTGGGACAGTCAATTACATTTAGTAACCCATAACCCATCATACCTAACTTGAAGTCACTAACATATTCAGATGGAACGTCTAACATATTAATATTCATATCTCCCATGATAAACAGCTCAAATCTATTAATGTGTGGAATATTTGATATTACATGTTTCATTGTTGTCCAGAGCACATCAAGATTGCCTTGTGGTGGTCTATAAATGTTAATAATCAATATGTTTTTAGCCTTCTCCCTTTTAATAATAACAGAAGTTAATTCCATGTCTTTGGTACTTATTTTCGGCAAAAAGTCCTCTTGTAAAACAGCATATTTCTCTTTGATATAGATCAACAATCCTCCAGCTGATTTAGGCTTACCATTCTCTAGCCATGTTCTATCCCATCTAAATGAATTAAATCCCCTAAAATCAAATTCAGAGGTAAGATTCTTTTCCTCCAGCCAGGTTTCTGACACTGTTATTACGTCTAGGTTGCAATCATCAAACATTACCTTACAGTCCCGAATTTTGTTCCTTATACTTCTACAGTTTATATGAACTAAATGCATTCCCTTTTCATTATCAAAACTCCCGACATTCCTAAACCCTCTAGTCAGTTTGTATCATAGCCAACCCGTCCCCTAGCACCTTACATGGAGTGAAGAACCTGATAACTACAAAAAGGAAAAAAAGATGAGAATGTAAAAAAATGTTCTAGAAAACTAGTGTGGGTCATGTTTTCTAGGTAGGGGCTCAGCTTTGGCAACCTATATGTTTTCAACAATAAGTAAGTTGTGATTTACTGAGTCTGTCTCATTGTTCATAACGATGACAGTCCCAGCATTTACATCTGTTAAGCAACAACAATCTTAAATTCTAGCATTACAAGAGATTACATACCTCATGTAGTAAACGTAGTCATTTGTGGCATGTATGACAAATATATGTAAACCATGTGGTTAATACTTAAATGCATTTGTCAATGTACAATACAATATTCTCATTGTGCAACGTGAATATATATATAGACCAACATAACATGGCTCAACTGAGCAACAAGATTTGGCACCGAGATAATTACATTGTACAGTCTTCAGCCTTACCAGCATTCATTGTTCATAACGATATACTGGCTTGACCTTGGACCTGGACAAATAGTTTTATATACCATTGAATAGGTATATACCCCTTGACCTCAATTTTCAGTTTAATTGACTTGATGTGTTTCACATAGAGGTTCGCCCAATAAGCTAGACATTGTTCATTTGGATGCAATCCGTCGTCCAGCCATCTGTTATAGTCTACTTCCTTCCCATTTGCCTTGTGACTCAGGTGGACTGTCCTGGTTAACCAAGGCATACTTGTTTTGTTGTTCCTGTTTATGTGGAAGATTGCTTGGTTTATATGCCATATACCAATATTAACACAGTTTTGCCGTTCAGCAGTTGCATTGACTGTCGTTTTGTCCAGCCCTAGGCCTTATTATGGGGATGTCTTGCAGGCCTCTCAGGCTACAATACCTACATACAGAACCTTATCCTGGTGTTGTGTAAATCCCAGCATAATTTACCTAGTTTAGGTAGGTGTTACATCCAGCAAGTCAAAACTACCCCCGAAAGAACTACTGGTAAAGCCCTTTTGGCATGTTGACAACCTCTCAGAATTGTTCTATTTCTGAGAGGGAGATTCTGCTACTTTCAGGTTTTGGCTTGTTATTAGAACAAATGTGGAGAGGGAGTTATTCTTATGAACTGAAAGATGTTCATGTCACAACATTGTCACAGTGTTGTCAAAAACTCAATAAATCAGTGTTTCTATATTATGGTTCATGACCTAAAATAGTCACTGCCCTTTAACTTTTTCAAATTGGTTTACTATATTCCGTTTGGTGCTGGAGAAGACTCATAACATACCAACTTCCTCAACAGATATTCATTGCTAGGGCCTGAAAGACCTGACAATTAATAGATATGGGTGCAATTTAATTGAAATCTGCAGTGGATTATGTTTTAGAGCTGTTTTCATGTAGTTCATGATTATTAAACCTGTATTTATGTCTCTGAAGTGGCTTCCACTCATCCAAGGCCTCCTGAAGAGCTGCAAGGTATTCCCCATAGGCCCTTATTGCATCCCTTAATTTCTGAGTACTTCCTGTTGTATTTTTATACCTCATCATCATAAAACCTGCTTGATGTTGATGTTACCAGTTTCCCCCAACTTCTTAGAAGCTGAACTGCTTTATCAAACCCTGCATGCATCAACAGATGTGCCTATCAAAAATTCATTCTTATTTGATTTAGGCTGGTTAAGTTAGACTTTTTAAGCTAGTTAAAGTATAATACCATAATGAAGGTATGCCCATTTGGGCCTGTGCCTGCAGATTCAAACATTTTGCATATTCATAAAATGCAAATTTGCATATTCGTAAAATGCAAACTGTGCATAGTCTTAAACAGTTATGGATTGCTGAGTCCCCAACCCTTTTTTTTTCTTTTTCTCATTTTTTTGTATTTATAAAACAACTTCATTGTATTACTGTTTAAGATGATTCATAGTTTGCGGTTTAAGAATATGCATTATTGTGTAAATTTCCAGGCACAAGCGGAGAGGCCTTACTTCTAGCTTGAGGGTATAGTTGCCTCCTCATCACACAGTGACAATTGGAATTTATGTAAGCTATGTTGATCTGGTGATCAATTGTCAAGGCTGCTTCTTGTATGGTAACAAGGGTCACTTGTACAGTCACCAAGGGTTTTATATATATATATATGGTCGGTAGAACTTAACCTGAATAAACTTGAGACATTGTCTAAAACCTCTTCTGAAGAGAAAATTTGTTATTTTCTTGTGTTCGGTGTATTTTCAGGATCATGGTAATTGTGTGCTGAGTCCCCTTAGCAGATCCAGTAAGTGCACAAACAGGACAAGCAACTGTATATCAAGAAGAACGTGGGGGGGGGGGGGGGTAGGGCGACTTGGGCTACGCCCTCGTCTGGCCCCACCAGAAAGCTGTGGTTAATTCTGTATACCTTTTCATAACCATTGTCTATCTATTACATACCTCTGGCTATATGCAGCTGTTCTACCCAGGATTGATGTCAGTTTATGTTTTATTACCATGTTTATTTAGATCTGAATGAGGTAGAACAATGTAAATTAGACATAAAAGTCCATTGAACGTAAATAGACCTTCAAGTGACATGGTCCGAATTTTTTCATATTTTAAATCCTGCTTAAATGTGTTTCAAATGTTAGTACAATATCATATTTGGAGGATAGGGCACAATACAATGTCATCTATGTGCAATAAGAGCCCAATTACAGGTTCAGATGTGGGCCAAGTATAGCGTTTTACCGGGTATTTTCAATGGGGGAATTACAGCGTGCACTCCAAAATTAGTAAATTGAGCGATAATCTGATAATTAGTCAAATTCTAGGCTGAATTGTAGGGGATGAGAGTATTTAAAGTAGCTAGCACATAAAGTATGGCCATAGGGAACAATCTGGCTCAATTTTAATTTTCAAATTGATTTTTGAGACCCAATCATCGGACCATGCCACTTTCATGTTTTGACGTTCACCAAACCTTGTAAAACTATGTAGTTAACACTCCAAATAAACATAGATTTACGTCTGACTTATGTTTCTGTGTTAACAGGGCATCTCTCAAAGCAGGCTAAGGCTTTTAAGGCTTTTAATATCCCATTGAGGTATACACAGTATTTTCATTTCTTCCTTTTCTTTTAAAACTTTTTTGTTTGACCACCAGGGCGCACCATTGCTACTAAACTAGTGAGTTCAAACACTGGCCACCACTTCAATAACAGAATATTAGCCTTGACCATCATTGGATTCCTAGAGGGATGTAATTGATGCGGTAAGTACAATGTACATTATCAGATCATACTTTTAAAGATGTCCAACGTATGATTGTCTGTTCACTATGTTTCTTATGGTGTCATCTCATGAGTAAGACATTAAAAGTGACACCCCTAAGTAATGTAGTGTCGGACTATACTGGCTGGATGCCAATCCTCATCTACACCTTCCTCCTCCCGCCTTTCATCACCCCATCACTCACACAGTCTCCTGTAAATGTGATCATATATATTTATAACCATCATATATAGTGCTCTCCAGGAGATATCTCTACTCTACTACACACAGCTCCTTAAAGACTACCTGATCTGATTTCAATAACCAAATGAATTAAGCTACTTCTTCTGTGGGCATAGCTGACTCAAGATAGATGTTGACAGTAGGTTCGCCTTATAAAACATTCTTATGGTGGTAGTCATGACAAGGACAGTATTCATGACAATGACAGCAAACTATTATGCATCAGCAAAGTATGACTCAAAGATCAAGGGCAAGTGCAAGGGCAAGTGCAAGAGCAAGGGCAAATGCAAGTTGAACATTGAAGTCACTGCGGAGATTAATCATGGAATGTTAGGTCAGTATTTTAAAGCTAAGTAAGTGTTGTGCAGAACTTGTTGTTGTAAAGACCTGCTCTCTGAACTTAGTTTAATGACATCCAAAATTACTTGATAATATAGCTACTTAAATTTCTCTCTTGACTGAACATAATTATTCTGATGCTGCCGCTATCTGATATGATGAGACTGAGAAAAAGGATCAATGCTTTAGCTTACAAGCAATAATTTCTGGTTGATTGCGCTGATTAAATACAAAGTATCAAATTGATAATTAGTCCTGTCTCCGTTATTACCTGAGATTAGTTAATTCTATAGTGAACAAACAGCAATAAACACTGATTGCCTTATTAAGGATCCATAATTAACTATTGTATGGAACCACAATTGTGGGGTGTAGGCTTTTGCTCACAGGATGAACACCAAATGGCAAAACTATGTTGGATCATATTCCCTCCGAGAGTTAATAATCTAGCAGTATGAAAAGGGGATCCAGCGTTGCTTTATACATGTGCATTTTAGAAAGGAATCGGGTTCTATCAATGATAATTATTCAACTCATGTGATGTAGTATATGATGGTAAAGGTACAGGTTAGATTTGAATATCCTTGGGCTGTAGCTTTACACATTGTAGCCAAGAAGCAGGTCACCTTGCAATTGGTAGCACTGCACCTGTTTGACTGACACTCCTCCTGTGTGGAACTAATTAGTAGGTGATTGGGTGTCAGATTGTTACTAATACCCCTCAATGACTTTTACATTCTGTAATTGGTTTATTTTGTTATACAAGTCAAACATCAGCAGGTGAGGGTGGCGGCTACAGTGTTCTTTATTCTTCAGGCCGTTGGTAGCACCAAAACATTCATATGTAAACATTATATATAATTATGTATCATAATTATATTGTAGAAACTTCTTTGTAGATCGGTTTTGTGTACCAGGGCCGAAGATTCCTAGAAAAATAACAAGTAGTTCTTTTACCTGATTGTGCAGCCTAAGAGATATCTATATGTCAGAGTAGATCTGCTTTATTATAAGAGTGACATGCCGAATCACTATGGCAATTACCAGTACCATCAATCCATCAAACCCACAGTGGCTCAGGTGAACAGTTTGATTGTAAACAGTTCAATTGAAAATCAAGGAAATTGATTTGAATTAATAATTATGTTCATTGAGTTGACTATAATATAGTACAAAAGTATAACTAATTTAACATGTTCATGTATTCAGATGTACAGAGCAATTGAATTGAAAAATGAGCAGTTGGTGAAATCTTAGCATTCTCGTTATAAGGATACTAGTCACGTACCTCCAGAACGTGTCTCTGGTATTTAAATGTGTATAGAATCTACAAATATTTTGAATTTGTAACAATGATCTGTTTTCCCTAGTTGTTAGTTTGCACCAGATCTTAGATAAATAGATTCCATTTGCCAAGAGGCAGTGAAGATAGTACTAAGGGAGCCATCTAACATGTCAAGTAGCTGACAGTATTTCTGTCAGTCTGCATGGTCTAACATGACCTTCACGTCTTTAGCACCTTTTAGACACCCCCTTATGGACAAACAGGATAATGATACTTGTAGGGAAAGTCTGGAACAGCCACATACACTTGTGCCACAGCTGGGGGGGGAGGGTTGTTTTGGAAGTTAGGAACCATCACAGTATTTGTGTTTATGGAACCAGAAATGTGAATGTTGAAAGTACATGATTTTCTTGAATTGCTTGGTGCTTTGCATTAACAAACTAATTACAGTGAGCATTGTGTGTCATATAATCATCTGCTGAAATCATAAAACAGGGACTTCCTTAGTCCAATACCATATGTCTAATTCTGTTCACTTCGAGAAAGTAATTCACATGGGACTTAATTCCTTCTTTCAATACTTGAGAAACAGGGCCACAAGGCAATATACTGCTAGCATCTATCAACACCCACACACATTCACCCAACCCGCTAGCATCCTCCTTTCCCTGCCCAGAAGCAATCCTAGCAAATGCCACAGTGTCAGGGAAATAGCAGCCTAACTGTGGCAGTGAACATGGTCAGGTCTTCATCCGACATGGAGAGCTGCCTCCCTGTCAGTTTCTCCCTGCTGCCCCAACCTATTACAGTGCCACATCTCTGCTGGAAGCTGACATCCCAAAGTGCTTTATTACACAGAGCTCCACTCAATATTGTCTTTCCACTGAACACACCCTGTTGCTGCCACAATTTTATATGATGAGACTGAGAACAAGCATCTATGCTTTGGTTTATCATTAATCATTTCTAGTTGATTACGCTAATTAAATACAATGTATTAAATTGATCATCAATCCTGTTGCCACTAAATTACGAGATTAGTTCATCCTGAAGTTGAATAAACAGCAATAAATTAATTGCCTTTTAGTTATGCTATTAATTGTGAGATGGTACCACCGACACAAGTTTGATATCTTTGCAAATGCTTGACCGAAATTGGCAGTACTATGCTAGCCTCAATGAGCCTGATATGCATTTCTCAAATAGATAGGGTTTCTTAAACTCTTCATGATTTTTATTAGATGATTCTAATTAGCTGGAAAAGAGTCCTGGATGGTTCGCCTTGGGAAAGTAGCACTCACCTGTCTGACTCACTCTTGTTACTTTGAACTAATTTGTAACTAATTAGTAAGATATAATACAAAGCATTAACTAAAACGTAGGTTCTTGGTGTGTGAGACATTTGGGGAATTTTTGCCTGGAGGTCGACAACCTGCTGGGCTATAAACTGCAGTTATCACAGTGAAGGGTCTGCTGTAATTATAATGACCCTTGTCTAATAAATAAAAGGTATCCAGGACACTGTCGACTTTGCATAACTCTATTTGTAGAGACCTGTGGGCGGACCCTAGTCTGTGTCAATCAAAAAGATAGGCTGAAAAATGGATGCATGCTGACATATACATGGATACTTTAACTTTAAGCAGTATAAGTCAGATCAGCAGTTTCATGGGAAATTGAAAATCCATGTAAGGAAATATCATTCCTTAATGTATATATGTCCTCCATTGGCCTATAACACCAGAATAATGAGTGCCTCCTCAATTATGAAAAAAAACTTCTTTGCATATCATAATTCTATATCAGGGCTGACGATTCCCAAACGAAACACAAGTAGTTCTTGTACCTGTTTACCATGGTTTCAACAGCACCTCAGCATGTCAGTGCAATTGCATCATCCCTTTAAATGAATGTGGTGTAATAATGTGTGTCAATTGCTGTTTTCTGTGCTCCTATAATCCGCCAGATCTGGGTTCCGTCTCTGTCATAGAGTCTTTGATAACCACCTGTGTTATCAGCTACATGGATGCTGTGTTACTCCGCCTGTTGGGGTGCTGGGGCGGCGCCTAATGGGTGGTGGGGTGGTGGGGATGGTGGGACAGTGGGGCTGGGTGACAAATTTGGTGACAGATCAGACTTACACCATGTCAGCTACCTAAACAGCACCCAGCTGTATCTCCTCCTGTATACAGCCGCTTCCACTCCCCAAAACTAATTTAATGATCCGCCTTATTTGAACTCCGACCAACTGGTGTCGGCAACAGAACATCGAGGTCTCACTGTATCATGGTGTTATCAACATAATGATTTTAAAAAGTTGCCTTTGGGCAATTCTTTAATGTGTCATTTTCACAAAGTTGTATTCTCAAAATGTCTCTGGCTAATACACTATCTGCTCGTTTGACTCTATTGCTTTACCAAGAGGCAGAACTAACAAATTACGGCTATCTTATAACGAAAGTTCCCCCTCCACAACTTGACGTGGTTGACAATATGTTTGTGTACGGCCTCATGTCTAAGGAATCTTCGTGCCATCCCCTTATGGACAAACAGAATAATGATGCCTATAAGAACATCTGGAGCACTCTCTACACATCATTCCACACATTCACACCAGCTTGGGGGTGTTTCACAAAGGGCCTCCAACACTGGATGCCACCAAAACGTAGCTAACGTGTTGTGATTTAAGCAATGAGAAATTTATGTGAACCTTTAAAGCAAGACACATTATGAACATGCTTGGTGCAATCCATGTATGCTGAAATTCTTCATTCCTAAGAAACATTACTCTAGGCATCTTGTTAACTCCCCACGCCCAAACACCTTCACCCAAACCACGGCTAGATTTCCCCTTTTCCTGTCCGGAGGCAATCCTTGTAAATGCCAGCCGTGGGAAATAGCAGCCTAACTCTGGCAGTGAACATGGTCAGGCCTTGATCCCACATGGAGTGCTGCCTCCATGTCAGTTTCTCTCTACAGCCCCATCCTACATCTACACATCTGCTGGAAGCTGGCATTTCTAATCTAGCTAGACTGTGGCCAAACTGCAATTAGTTCTGGTTAATTGCACTGCTTGAATATTAAATACGCCACATCAAATTGATAATCAGTCCCATCCTACTGTGGGATACACTAATTTCTAGTTACTAATTTCAAGTTATGAGGCACTGATTGAATATAGAGTATCAGCTTGATGATTAATCTAGTCTCCATCATAATTTGAGGTAAGTTAATTCCCCAGTGAAGGAAAAGTAATAAACACTGATTGCCTTTTAAAATAAATAGGAAAGAGTCACCAGTCTTTCAAAAAATGCCATTACTGATCCCCACATGGTAAATAATGATTAGGAGGCAGGCTTGGGTATTAAAGGTTTATTATAAGTAAAGTGTAAACCTTTGAGGTTGTTTGTAGTAGTGACAACCAATATATAATATTAAATATAATAATAGGTATGTATGTACCGGTAAGAACATTTATACGAGTAAAACAGTGTATTGATAAGACAATTGATTGGTGATAACATGGTGTTGAATACTGATTATAACATGATTAAAATTGAATGTTTGATACACTATTGTTTGTTATGATAGTTAATTATGAGGTGTGGGCGGGTGGGTAACAATGGTAGAGGTGTGGTGGTGACGGCTGAAAGCCAGTGAATGAGGTCGGGTACAGGTGTGTGGGTTGTGAGGTGAGGTACATGGTCATGAGGGGGTATTAGGAGTTGTGAAGAGGTGAGGGAGGGAACCGTGCGGGATGTCGGATTTGGACACCAGTGGTCAGCAATGATCTTTCCTTACCCCTACAGGGCAATGAAATCACCATTACTGATCCCCACATGGTAAATAATGATTAGGAGGCAGGCTTGGGTATTAAAGGTTTATTATAAGTAAAGTGTAAACCTTTGAGGTTGTTTGTAGTAGTGACAACCAATATATAATATTAAATATAATAATAGGTATGTATGTACCGGTAAGAACATTTATACGAGTAAAACAGTGTATTGATAAGACAATTGATTGGTGATAACATGGTGTTGAATACTGATTATAACATGATTAAAATTGAATGTTTGATACACTATTGTTTGTTATGATAGTTAATTATGAGGTGTGGGCGGGTGGGTAACAATGGTAGAGGTGTGGTGGTGACGGCTGAAAGCCAGTGAATGAGGTCGGGTACAGGTGTGTGGGTTGTGAGGTGAGGTACATGGTCATGAGGGGGTATTAGGAGTTGTGAAGAGGTGAGGGAGGGAACCGTGCGGGATGTCGGATTTGGACACCAGTGGTCAGCAATGATCTTTCCTTACCCCTACAGGGCAATGAAATCACCATTACTGATCCCCACATGGTAAATAATGATTAGGAGGCAGGCTTGGGTATTAAAGGTTTATTATAAGTAAAGTGTAAACCTTTGAGGTTGTTTGTAGTAGTGACAACCAATATATAATATTAAATATAATAATAGGTATGTATGTACCGGTAAGAACATTTATACGAGTAAAACAGTGTATTGATAAGACAATTGATTGGTGATAACATGGGCCAAACCTGCCAAGAAATTGTGATAGGGTGAGGGGGTGGGAAATAGATAAGTATGATTGATTTAAGAATTGATTGAATTCAGTTTGATTTGTATAGTGCTGTGGATATGGCACTAGAGACGGTATTGTCTGGGGTCTTGTGTATGTACAGTTTGTAAGCGTCTGACGCCCATCCTCCGTATGATTTAATGTCTGAGTCGCTGCATCCAGCTCTGTGTGCCTCAGTGGCTGCTGCCTTCCTGAGGGAGTGAAGACTGAACAATGAGCGTGGGATTTTCAGGGCTTTTGTGACCTTTGTCCAGACTCCGTTCATGTATGATGTTGGGACTGGTGCACGAGTGTCCGGGAACATGAACATTGGGTCTCTTGGAGACTGGGTCGGGGTGTCTGCTATGACTGTCTTTAGGGCCACCAGGGGGCAGTAGGAGGTGTCTGTAGCGGACTGGACTGTCACCTCCCTGGTCTCGTTGTAGTGCTGCATTGTTTTTCCCCCTTTTAGCCTGATCATCCCGAAGTCGCTCAATAGCCTGACGTCTCCTCTTGTGAGGTGGTAAGTATACTGAAAGTCCATGACTGACGGGGGAGTATGTCCGACTGCCTCAGTGCTGAGTGGTACATCAGTAGCACTATGGCCGTCTGGAGTCTTGCTTCTTTGTTCTGTGTGCCCAGCTGAAGCAACACCCTCCTGAGTGCCGTCATGGGGATGGGGAGCTTTGGCTGAGGCACATATGTTTTGTCTCTCTTGATCGCCTCCAGGGCGGCAAGGACCTTTGGGTGGTAGAACGGTGTGACTTTCACCCCCAGGTTTGCCATATGTACCCTGATGTGTGCGACCTTGTTTAGCATTGTTCGCGGGGACTTGGCTGTCAGCATGCAGAACTCCAGGTATGCCGTGAACTCCTGGTATGATGGTGTCTGGGGGTCGAAACCCATCCTGAAGGCGAAGGCTAGGTAGGCACGTACTGTTGATCTCTGGTTGTTGAAGGTGCCCTTCGCCCTTGCCTTTGTCTGCCTGGAGGCTGCTCGAGCCTGCAAGGATTCGAATACCGGATCTGGAAGATATGAAGGGTTGGACTTGTTTGAAGAAGAAGTCACAGCTGTTGATGATATTCATTCCAGATTTCACTATATGTCTTAATGCTCTATTAGAGTGTGCCCCGGCCAGATGGGCCCTACTGAGATCATCGGCGAAGTCATTATGTGCCCCGGGTATGTGGTCATACGAGATTGATATATTATACATGGCTTGTATCATCCAGGCAGCACGGGCACAGTCAAGGAGGATTTTATCATGACCTTTCCCGGTTGAGAAGACCCTGACTGCGGCCTCATTGTCACAGAACACATGTATATGACCCCCATAGTCTTTTGACCCTACGAACGTGTGGAGGGCAACAACCACATTGGCTGCCTCCAGGTGGCAGATATTGACCACCCCGTCATGTACCCGGGTGAGCTGTGTACCATAAGCTGACACACTGTTTGTGCCGCCTATACCCGATAGGCATGCATCGACGTGGATTGTCTGTGTGTAATGCTTTGAAGTGATCATGCCGATGCCGTTCCACTCTCCACTAAATTCTTTAAACCACCTGAGGTCCTTCCTCATTTCCCCATTAAACTTGATATACCGTCCCTTTGAGTCTCTTAATGTTTCTAGTAGTCTGGCGATGAACAGTCGTGCGGGGGGATGCATTTCGCCACATGAAGGAGGGCGCCCAGGAGGCTTTGATACTGCTTCCTCGACACCGACCTCCTGTGTGCCAGTTTGTTGATCTTTTCTTTTACCTGTTTGAGTTTTGGGTCCGGCACCGAGAGTGTCATTGAGTCGGTGTCTATGACGATGCCCAACCAGGTGACCGCCAGGGCTGGCTCTTGGGCTTTGTCGACTGCCTCAGGGAGTCCCAGCGCCTTGAGGAGGTCCCGCGCTGCACTGAAGTCTTGTTCTGCTTGTCTCCTGTTGGGTGAGACAATTATGATGTCGTCAAGGTACATTTTGGCGTATACCCCGACGTCTGCTAACCTTCCCACTATCGCCTCTGCGACTCTCTGCATATGGCTAGCACTGGCCCTAGCGCCAAATGGGATTGATTGATCTAAGTAGTATTGGCCTTTCCAGTTGAAACAAAGTAGGGGGTAGTCCATTGGACAGCTATTAAAGTTCTTGTATGCACGGCTGATGTCTAGGCTACTTAAGTAGGAGCCCTGTCCTTGCCTAAGTACCTCTAGAGTCACTGCTTCGACTGTGGGGAGACTGTGTGGTTGGTGTTTGCCTACAACTGTATTTTTCATAATGTAGGCGTTGACTGAGTTCTCTCGAGGGTAACTCATGTCGGTGATTACACGCCTGTCCTGTGTGTCACGCTTCGGCCTTGTCATAAGGGGTGAGGCGTGACACCACTGTTCAAAGGGGGGTGAGGTGAAGGGGCCACTGAGTCCACCCAGTTTTATTTCTTTACTTATAAAATTGTCTACGTGTGTGGGGAACTCTAGTGAACTGCTATGGTTTGGAGTGTCAGTGTTTTGTGAGGCTGGTCCTAGATACCCAAGGGGGAAACCGTATGTCATGAAGTCAAGGAGCTGTTTATGATCTGGAGAGTCAGAGAGGCGACTCTGCCACTCCGGGAGGTTTAGATTTGTTTTAAGAGGAAGCCTTGCTGACATGGCGTTGGGGAGGCCAGAGGCCCTGACCTGGTTATAAATGTTTACTGTGTCACTGATGTCGCTGTTGGTACGCATTGTGGGCCAAAATTGCATACGGTGGTTTTTAAATGCATGTGGATCAATGCTGACATCAGAGTCGACGGTATCAGTCTCACACAGATATCTGATTTTGTCAAAGTCAGGTAGTATACTCACATTTGTGTTGTCGGCGTGAGTGTTTTGATATTTCGTCAGAGTCGGGGCGGGTTCGCCACGTTGTAGTGGAGTCCCCGGTAGTTTCTCCGGGCTGGTGTTGGGCTGCGCCGACGACTCGTTGCTCGTTCTGGGTTGTGTGGTGGGTTGGGGTGTCAGTTGAGGCGTAATACTTCTTATTTGTGGCATATTCGAGTTGTCAGAAGCCGAAGAGCGTCTCTCCGGAAGCGATGATGTGCCATCTTGGATGGCACGGGGTACCAGCGGGGTTTCCCCGGGACGTGTGACGTCACTGGTTTCGGGGGGAGTCCCGTGCGCGGGAACCCCGGAGTTGGTGACGTAGGCCGCACCAAGATGGCGGCGCCCATGTGGAGGGGACTCGGGCACGATGAATGCATGAAGGTTTCTGCAATGTTTCTGATCTACTGAATACAACAGACACTTATACAACTCGCTGCTATCATCTTGTGGTCGGGGGTGGCTGGATCGGGCTGCCACCGGCCCGCCTAAGCGTTTTTTGACGCCGATTGCTGGTTGTTGTTTTCGGCGCCGGACCGCCAGAAGCCATTGTTGTTGTTTTGGCCTTGTTGATGTTGGTGGTTATCAAACTGTGACCGGCCTCCGTTCGCCTCCCGGTACTTCCTATCACATCTGGAGAAGCTATGTGTACACAATTTACCGACGGTTGTGTAGCAGAACTGGCAATAGTGGTGAGCGCCCTCATGGTGGGAGCGCTGTTTACAACCTCGGGAGGCATTGAATGCGGTACAGAGATCTGAGGCTGAGGATACAGTCCCCACCTGGGACTGAGACTGAGAGCTGTGGGCGTGGTGTTGTCTTCCCCCCGCAGCAGTGTGTCGATTCTGCGTGGGCGGGGCGAAAGAGTACATGTTCCTGGCCTGTTGGATCTTGTGCCAGTCCTTCCATGCGAAGTCGTCACGCTCGATGCTGTCAAAGACAAACTGACTCCAGGTAAGTACCCCTTCCCAGTTCCTCTGGCGGGCGTCTTTAGTCACGTCCGTGAGGTGTTCCATCATGGGGCCATAATGCTCTGGTGGGTACACGTCTGTCCTACGTATAAGGGTGGACAGAGCATCAATATACTCCAGGGCGGTCATGGTATGTCTCACATCCAGCTTCTGTTTGAGGGTGGTACAGCCGGGGCGGTCAATATACATGTAAGGTTTAGCCAACAGTTGTTTCTGGAAAGGGTTGTTGATAAACATGGCCTTACCGTCGGTCGCCTGAGGTTGATAAGCTTGTTTCATGAGCTCCTGGGCGATGAAGTTGCCAGCGCCGGGGGCTCTCATGAGGTCAGCGGCGGTCGGGAACCTGGAGGTGTCGTCCAGCCTGAGGGCACCGAGGGGGGCCAACACAGACTGGGCGGTGTAGTCTGGGCGGTAGGCCGGCCGCTGGTGTGCCGGGGCCTTCTTCGGGGTGCTCTGTGACGACCTGCTGTGGGACTTCAAGAGACTTGTCTCGATGAGTAGGTCCAACTTGTCATGTATGGTGTTGACCTTCCCCTTCATGTCAGCGACGTCCGACTCCAGGGCGCTGGCCGTGAGGTCATGGGTGACGGCCTTTTTCCCCTTGCCCGGGGGCTTCGTGCCCGGCGGGACGATGATAGGGAGTAGGGGGATGTCGATGGTTGACTCATTCACCTTCTTCTTGGCGGCGGACTGGAACTTTCCCAAGGGGGCTTTGCTGGATGTAGCCCTCTTTGACACCTTCCCGCGGGTTGTGACACCGGCGGTGCGCTTGGTGGGTCCCATGCTGTCAATCGGCGTCACCTGTGTACCAGAGTTTCCCCGACGCCAGCTACCGTATACTTATAAAATGTTGTTTAAAAGTTCAGTGAACGTGTATACTTATAGTAGGCTGCCGGGGTATTATGACCGAGATGGGGTTATATCCCCAGGAAATTGGCCAAGAATGTAGGAGTAACAATGGTAGAGGTGTGGTGGTGACGGCTGAAAGCCAGTGAATGAGGTCGGGTACAGGTGTGTGGGTTGTGAGGTGAGGTACATGGTCATGAGGGGGTATTAGGAGTTGTGAAGAGGTGAGGGAGGGAACCGTGCGGGGTGTCGGATTTGGACACCAGTGGTCAGCAATGATCTTTCCTTACCCCTACAGGGCAATGAAATCACAATGAGACGTATACCCACAAACCCCTAAATTATATACAGTGTCACCATGAATATTTTTGAGACATAATATTATATTTGCAGCTTTTTCCTCTTCTTAACTCTGCCCCAACTGAGCCCTCAACTTATATGGGAAGTACTCAAAAGCCAATGAACTAAAAACACATTAAGACTTGTAACAGATCACTTTTGTATATCACAATTGTGATCAAGGCCAAGGATTCCCCAGGAAAAAACAGCTAATTTGTGTACCTGATTAGGGTGAATAGGGACTGACTACTAATTACTAGTCATGTGTATTCTGTGTGCTGATACCTAATCAACTCTTTGATCTCTCCGGAGGCATGGGAACCTTCACGGGTACGCTGCACGTTTAAGTGACCATGATATTGGTTACCGCTTGAAAGGAGCCTGGGACATTCTCCACGATGGCAGCAGGCCAACATCCAGGACAGTTTCAAGGTTAGTTATTATTCATTGCAGGGTATTTACTATGAACCACATTTAAAAAGCAATAGATGAAACAACACTTTCATGTTAGTCCTGCCTCTTGGACAACAGCAAATGTTAAAGAAACTCTAATTTAAAGATTGTCAAAGGGAAGAATCATTGGCCTTGTGTTCAAAAAGCCACATTTTAATATACATAGGATGAATAAATGCCTCTTTAATATCCCATGTAATAAACCAGGGTCTAAGTTTACCATGTATGACTTTGGGCTGCTCATGTAAGAGTACAATGTAGAAATCACCCAAAAATATACTTAACATCCATTACATTTATACTGGACATGCTCTGAAATATTCAGGTTTCTATGAATATCTAGTTGTGATATTGACCGTTTTCTATTATTATGCTTGCATGTAAGTTTAAAGATGTATAAGATTGATTGGCATTGTTAGTCAATTTCATGTTATAATTTAATCATTTTAAAAGGCAAGTCAACTGGTGTGTTCATATAACACAAAACGCTTTAATCTGTGAAATGTCTATGATGTAAAGAACTGATATGTGTAGTGTTATCCCACTTCACGTTGTCTGCAATAGAAACAAGAAGACAAAAGTACACAAAGTCAACTGGGGAATTCTCTTGAAATTGAAGTCTAAAGTCCGAGGCCCCTGGGATTCACAGTCAGCATTGTCTCATTAGTGTTGGCGGCTGTAGAACTGTCTGTTTTGGTTTCAGATACTTCAAACTTAGTTTTAGGATGCCAATTGTTATGGCACAGTAGTAAGCATTTATAATTATGGTCATCTTACGTCCATTGTGCCCTTCATGAAAAGAATATCCTTGTGAAATGACAGTTGTTGTCATGATGCACAAATGTAGCACTGACATTTAGGAGAGTGGGAATGATTTAGATTAATTCTTTATCGGATAATCGTAATATTTTGTCATGTGAACAAACTGAGAAAAAGAGATTAAAATTGATCCACTCCAAGTTGTAAAATGCAATTGCATTTAAATAGTAATAGTAGATTACTCAGAACAGACCCTCATTTGGCTGTGAATGACTTATTTTATTGGCAGATGATTGGGAGTAATGGTTTGCCGGGGAAAAGGAAAATTGTCTGGCAAACTCTGAATAAGTAATCATAGTTTCTTTCAAGTGTGTGAGTGTTTTAACCAGTTTTCACTGCTTGCTTATGTGTCATAAACACCATGAAGGTCTTGTGATCCAAGACAGATAAGAAATATACCCATTTCTGTTGGACTACCTGAAATGCATTAAGTATGTGCTATGTAACGTGTTACTATAGTCTTCACTACAGTGTCTATTTTTTATCAAGGAGGGCAAAGGTTATAACTGGTTAACGGAGCACCATAATCATTTATGGGCATGTAAACTTTATGAGGAGTGCATTATGAGGAGTGCATTTTAAATGGTAACTTTTATTGATAAGGATTCTGATCTAGGGCTACGAACTCCCAGAGGAAAAAAACCTGAGGAGCAGAGGTTGAGCAGCTCCTCAGAGATATTATGTCAGAGTAACTGCTTCATCCTTTAATCAGTAATTTCTTTCTCCTTCAGTAATGCATTAGGTGTCTCTGACACATGGCGCTCTTGATTTCCAAACTATCTTTCTCCATTTTTTCCTATCCTTGGCAGTCTCTTTCGACCATTTTACATTGATAGCCTTGAAAGTCAGCAATTTAGCAGGGCTTTATGATGTCTGTGAAGTACAATATGTCAATTATAGTTGTACCATGTTGACCCTCTGTTTGTACAAACCGTACAATCCTACCAAACCAATGCTAGAACCTGTTAAAAAAGGGTAAAGCAGTAAACTAGAAGAGAGAGGGTATGGTATCTTCAAGACTGTACATGGCAGAGGTAGAGTTTTAGAAAGGTATCACCACTGCCACAGAATTAGCCACAGCCTTGAGGCAGTGCAAGGGCTGACTGCTACATGTGTATTCTGTGTGCTGATAGAGATTTAGGGATAGGGGATGTATTTGTTTGCCTTATGACATTAAATTTCTTTTCTGCTGCAAGTCATTGCAGTGAAGTCTTTTTTGTAGAGTTATCATATGACCTAACAGTGTTGAGCCACAATCCTGATTTTCCTGAGCAACTCCACTAACCATACAAACCCACACCACTGCAAGCCTATTATTTACCACCAACATATACCGACTTACACTAGTAATAAAGTGCTTACGCCCTTCTTGTCGACACAGCAACTGAGTCATCAAGAATGGTTCATGAAACAGACTAATTAATTCAAGCGAAACATTGATATCAATCAACTAAAAAAACAACTAATTTATATTTGTCCTATACCTTGCACATATTCGTAGCAATTATTTTCCCTTGTGGCATAATATATTTATATCATTTACAAACAGGTCTGAAAGTTTTGTAATGGAGTCACCTTCCTTTTCTTGAATAAAGGTTTTGAGTGACATTACCCAGGTTCGACCTCTCAGCAGACGGCTCCACACCCACACAACTCACCACTGCTACATTATGCCTATTCTCAGGAATCCTACAAGTGTCATTAAGTGCCATCAGTGTCAAGTAATAGCAGCTTTACCTTGGCATTGAATGTGTCCCCATATTGTTCAGGTTCTCTTCCCGTGTGAAGAGGTACCTTCCTGACAAGCACTCTGACGATATCCCTTCTGCTCTGATGCCCCTACCTTGTCTCTGCAAAAGGCTGAGATCTCAGGTAGGCAGAGGTAGATACCAACTGTTGGGCTATTTGCCACCTGGGCGTATGGTGTTTACACAAGTTATTTGTAGCTGTCTTGCCAAATGGGCTTTTAAAGTTAAATTCTAATGCATTGGCCAATTACACTGTTTATAGGTAGACATTTTGGCAGAGATGCATGCAACTACAATTCAACCTAACAGAGTCAATATCAGCTGTGAGCACCTCGACTGGAGAGTGGCTCGGTCCCACACAGTCAGCATTCAGGGCACGTCTCTCCTATACACTGCTTCCTGCAGGGGCGTGTGGCATCAGGCAGTAAGGGCACCAGGGATGGGGAGGTATCTAACATGTACCCCCATCCAGTAGGGAAAGGGTGTGTGTAAATGTGTGTGAAGGATGGGATGTTTAGGTAAAGATGGGTTTGCATCTGGGGCTGAGGGGAGAGTGATTGTGATGGTTGAGGGTTGCAGATGCTGTGGATGTTGCAGATGACCTGCCAGGAACGGGAGAGATAGTTTAGGAAATTTACTTAGCTTATGTGTTACATGCAGCAAGTCACAACCATCCTCCATAGCAGTTTAGCAAGACATACTCATTGACTTGGTAGATAGTTTATCATTGGTAACTCATGTTACGGAATGAAGAGATGCAGATATTGTTAGGCAATAAAGTATTATTTGCAGTACTTCCCCACATACAACACTGCCCCTTGCAGTGTAGGCCTATTTATCTGCCAGCAGTGAGGTGTGTTGATAATAACCTCAAGACTGATGAAACTCTGCAGTCAGACATTGTCAATTGTCCTTTCACCTATACAGAAACATGGTATCAATTAGGTAGACACAGGTCCTGTCAGATATGGCACTTTTACCTATAGATGGCTGGTTAAAATCTGGGACAATGGCTCAAATAGCAGGACTGGGAAGTTAAAGTTGGCATCCCAATTGGGGTGACTCTCAATAATTACCTTAAAGTCCTAAATGTATACCTTTCTTCTGAAATGGGGGCTTAATTCTGGTTACCAAGAGTCTCAAAGGCTTTAATATAAAGTGTGTAATAACATCTAGATCTACAGCTTTCTTGGAGAAAACTCAAGCATTTTCAAACCATCTGAGATATGCTGCCAAATGTGCAGATGTCAATGCACTAATGTGTTCATGAATGGAGTTGAGCTTATGTGAGCTACTGCGTATACAATGGGAATATCTTGTAAACACTATACACAGCTGCCACCTTGTGGTTTAGAAGAGAGGCATGCTAATTGCTTTATTTTTGACTGTTCAGTGAAAATTCAATTTTGCTACTGTGTGAGGATCTTTGTATGGAAATAGTCTTCATAGAGCTTCAATACTTTCACATACATCTTCCAACATCAGCATGCGTATCCCCATGCCGGAAGTGGAAATTTGTCACCCCAACAGTTGGGATACCAACTCTAACTACCAATACTGCATTGGGGCATTACGATGACAAATGAACATGAAGCCTTGAGGAAGTACCTGTCCTAGGGGGTTGAATTACATCTTCAACTAAAAATAAATATCAACAACCACCAACTACTCACGGGCAAGGTAATTGTAGTTGTTTGGGACTTCAATTTCTGTCTTAAATTGGTGGTGTACTGTCTCGCTGTCTTCTGTAACCAAGGTGACCTCAGTAATGAATCTCGAGATGTTGGATTGCAATTAAAGCGTTACTCTGGTGCAGTAAGGACCTATCACTCAACTCGGTAGGAGTTCTGGTGGTACCATATTATGTCGATTTTGCCACATGGCCAACCTTAAATTGGCATCTGCATTTAATGCAATACATCAATGTCAATTATTAGACTATTTTCAGAGTTTAGGACTGGCGACTGAATGTTATAAGTTTTTGCCCACCTTTGGACTAAATAACACTTTTTACCCAAATGGAGTACCGAAATGATTATGGTACAGTATATACTGTGTATATTACACCAGAGGCCTGGCCATAATGATAAGCATCAGTTTCAGGTGATCATCATTCCAGGAGAAACCGGTGTCAAAATTGATACTGAAAGAAATGCTAAAGAAAATGCAAAATCAACTCGTGAGATGCTGTCTGATTTAAACTGCTTCAATTTCAATTTGCCATAACCTTACACAATAAGGAATTGATGAAGGGACATTTTTATGCTTGTCCTGTCTCTTGAATGCCAATGAAATTGAAAATATCTGTCGCAGCAAGTATTGAATAAAGTTAAACTTTAAAATGGCCAGGTGGAAGAAGCATGAGCCTTGTGTTCAATAAACCAGCTTTTCATAATCAAAATGAGTCTTAATAACATGCCACATAGTCTGACTGTCACAGCAATTATTTGCTGTTGCTCGTGTGAACTGGATGTGTGATACCACGGGCTTCCAGCCAATGATTCCTCCAGAGTAAATACAGGGAATTTGAATTCTTAAAATTGTACAAAGTTGAATGTGCAAATCCGCTACATGAAGTATATTATAGCCATACACCTGTATGTTCCCCAGACTGTGTAACATATAAAACTTATAGACTATTTGTGAAGTTCATGTTATATACTATCAAATCAAAATTTAAATCGCCAACTGGTGTGTTCAGGATGTGGATGCCTGAATGTATTTTAATGTAACTTTCTTTTAGGATTCTTGTGACACAATACGCTTTAACTAGAATTGAGAGAACTGATATGTATGAGAGTATACCACCTAAGATTGACTACTGTAAAAGATGAAAATAAAATACAAAAAACAACAGTAGACTAAGCCTACTAGGAAATTCTCAGGAAATTGGAGTTCAAAGCTCTAGGCCTTTGGGACTTTGAGTCAGTATTGTTATATTGGTGAAGGGGCCGTACCACTGTTTGCGTTGGTTTCAGATACTTCCAGGTTGTCAAGTGGCATAGCACAGTCATTAAGTTAAAGATTATTCAGGTCATGCCAAGTCCATTGAACCCATATTAGATGGCATATGTTCTAGAATTGACCTTGTTATTATGATGCACCACTGCAGCACCACCATTAAAAGTGATAGTTACGATACAATGATTTATTTTGATAGCAGATGATTGATAATGATGGTTTTGCAAGGCAGAAAGAAAATTGTCAGAAAAACCATGAATACACAATCTTCACTTCCTTTTCAATTGTTTTAGTATATTAATGAGATTCTGCTGCTCATTTGTGTGTCAGAAACACTATCACGGACAACTTTGAAACAGCATCTCCGTGGCATTATCTTATAGTGTTGCTATAAATTGTTTTGTATAACTATATTCATTAAGGCAAGATATGCAATGGTGTCAACAGTTTACTAAAATAAACCTTGAAAGGTGAATGTCAGGAGAAGTAGAATATCCGCTAGAGATTAATTCAATTCCTGGGCCAGAAAACATGGAATCTCGGAAAACTATGCATGTATTTAATATGTTACTTTCAGTCTAACAGTTTCTTGAGCCATCACTAGTTATTGCATTGGCTCATAACTGTCAGGTAGACTCCAGCTAACCCGCAATTAGTTCTGGTTAATTGCACTGATTAAACACAACATGTCAAATTGATAATAAGTCTCCATTATAACCTGATATTAATTCATCTCACAGTGAATAAACAGCAAAAAAAAACTAATTGCCTTTTAGGGATGTGCCATTTTATTTGCCTGGCTGCAATGAAGTCTTGTTGCTTTCAGGAGTGCATTGTTAAAGGGAAAAACACGTTTTGTAGATCAAGATTCTGACCTGTGGCTCGGAATTCCCAGATGAAAAGCTAAGTAGTGTAGGATAAGCAGCCCCTCAGAGATATGTCAGAGTAACTGCTTCATCCTCCTCTAATCAGCGTGTTACCAGGACCTAATGATGTCTGCCCCAAATGGTCACTGACCAGCATTACCTTATCCCCTCCTACAGTTGATATGTACTCAATAATGAGGTGAGGGTCCTGACAGTACCAAACCCCAACAAAATGGCCAAACTTTACACATTATCACATAGCTGAGGTAACCATGGCCCTCATCATTTCTGTGAGGTAAGGCCCTACTTTTTCTCTTTTTTCCCCTGTTAAAATAACAATTACCATAACTCCTTGCAGAATTTGGTACAGCATTATGATTGGATCTCCAATGTCAGAGAAATCACAATGTATGTTGGCTTGTAAAATACAATAAAGTGAAGTAAAGTGAAGTTGCATAATGTAGACCCTCATCATTAGAGTCAAAATTACAAAGTAATTGATTTCTTTAGGAGAGTGACTGTGGTACATTTCAGACTTTAAAAGGCAGTGGTAGAACCTGATGAGTAATTTACAATGCAAAGCACTTAGATAACCACAGCCTTTAACCCTTCCTCTACTGTATACGCACTATTGCGAGTTTACAGTACAGGATCGTACATGCATTAATGCGAGTTACTCACCAATTTTCGGCCGATTTTTGCCGAATTTTGACCCCCTGTGGTTTGCCTAAAAATTGGTAGAATCCCATGATTTTTTTCTGACAGTAGTCTATGGCATATTGTTTCTGCACATGCTAATCCTGTTTGTATATCCATTCAATATTTTAGAAATGCTGGGAATCTCAATTTGCATGATATTTAACTCATTTTCAATAGGCTTTGAGCAATATTTAACGCAAAAATTGCGAAAAATGTCAACCAATATTGTTTTTTTGGATGAAAAATGGTTTTGTCCAATTTTTCATGCTGAAACAGATGGTATCAAAAGTTAAGGTCTATTTTAATGCATTCTGGCCTAATTGTAAGTTTCAATGGAAATATATATACTAAAATAAGCTCTATTTGATTTCAAATAGGGCTTTATCTCCCTATAATAAGACTATCTGAAGAACAAAAAGCACTGAACAACAAACTAAACAGCGAAAAGGACCAACAGAAAAGGGAAAAGATAAGAAAGATGCAAAACAACAAGCTTGTTCCCAGGGAAAATGTTTCGCCCTCATCACCAGCAAATATTTTTTTTGGTCGGCCTTAAAGGGTTAAGGCAGTGAAAATACTCAAAAAGAACGGGAAAAGAAAACCACTCATCGTGCAAGGCAAATCGGGACTATCATCACACCCAGAGACTCAAGTAAAGATCGTAGCAGAGTACTTCAACAGCACCTTCACAGAAAACAACCTAAAGGAAATAGCAGAGATACCACCATCAGCTATAGAACCACCTTTCAGCGCAGATGAAGTGAGAGCAGCGATCAAAACCCTAAAAGACAACAAAAGCCCGGGTATCGACACCATAAGAGCAGAACAACTTAAGAGCGGAGGGGAAGAAACCGAGAAAGAAATCGAGAAAATCCTGCGTGAAACATCAGAGACAGGAAGGTATCCGGACGAACTGAGAGAGGGAATCTTAACACCTCTCCAGAAACCCGGCAAAACCAGAGGACCACCATCTAACCTAAGGCCAATAATAATCCTGTCAGAACCTAACAACCACTAGCACTGCGAGACCACATCTACTCGATGCCACAAGAATGGGGAACTCTAATAAGACCAAAATATGCCAATGACATAGGCTGGGGGGCGGCAAACTGCAGACACCGTCTCAATGCTGAAAAGAAAGAGACCATACCAAAGCTGGTAACAAGAGGGCTGAGAATAAACAAAGCCAAGCAGAAGAATTCACCATCCAGGAAAACGGGCCAGAAGAATGGAAAAAGTGCAAAATTCTAAGAAGTCTACTCGATACAACTGAAGACATACGATGAAGGAAACAACTTGCCAACAATGCGATGCAGAAACTCAAACATATCTTCGAAAACAACAATATCCCATTTGAATTTCATCTGAAAAATCTGGTTTTGGGAATGTCTTTATGTGGAGCCTGGTAAAGGACGAGTTAAGGCAGTAAGGAGAAACTGCTGACTCTCTCCTACCCCTGCAGGCAATGAGGGTTGACTGCTAATTGCAACGTGTGTATTGTGTATGCTAATTACTAATTAACTGTTTGATGTCTCTGTAAGCGCAGGAACCTTCACCTCCAAATCATTGATTGTCTTCTGAATACGGATGGACTGTCGCCCCCAACGAGGATTCTACTCTTTCGCATTTAAAACCAGCATACTGCTTTAATGTACTTTGACGTTTTATTGGCATTATGCATGAGTGTGGACCTACTGAGTTACCTCCTGGTCCTTCATTCAGAAGTCATGGCTACCCACTGGGGTAAGAGAAATGAGATGCATATTTGAATCACTGCTCAGGGCTTTCACCAAATAGCTTTAATTTAGTTGTTAGATACTCTACATTATAGCATCCTACAATAGTACAATGGGGATCAGTGCATTGGTCATATTCATAGATAACTGAACATAGGAGTCTCAAAGACTTAGTTTGTATGAAATCTCAGATGATGAGATTCATATTGATCCACCCAGGAGGAAATCAATGCTGAAAGAGTCTCCACAGTTTAAAGTGGCTGGCATTATTTCTGTATGTCTACATTGTCTGACTAGGTCTTCAACTCTGCCCTTCGTTTTATCCACCTCCTCATGGACAAACAGACTAATGATGCATGGCTGGAGCAACCCAGAAACACAACTCCCTACCACACACTCACTCAAACCCAAACACTCGAAGCACAGGGAAATATGGGGAGTTATGATAAACTTGTAATTGTGCTGAATTCAGACATCATTCCAATTACATTTTCAACATGTCAGCTAGAGTTGTATCCAAATATTTCACAAATTTGATGGTTGCTTGAAAAATATTCTTGAATGGTGCTTTCAGAGTGGTAGGCATCTCACAAAAAGATCGTGTCAGATTCAGTGGATGTATTTAACTTTGATGGTGGCATACCTGATGTAGGTACTGGCGGTGGGGTTTTCTTTCTTACAGCACTTCAAGTTAGCCTGAAAACAGTCCCCATGTTAGACTTTAGTCCCAGATTTCAGACAGCTACTTCACTTATCTAGTCAAACCCACAGCCACAGCCACAGCCACAGCCACAGCCACAGCCACAGCCAAAGCCACAGCTACAGCTACAGCCACACCCACACCCACACCCACACCCACACCCACACCCACACCCACACCCACACCCACACCCACACCCACACCTACACACACACACCCACCCACAGCTACTCGCAGCCCGCTGAGAGCTCTCCTCCCCCTACCCAATACCAAGTCATGCCAGTGGTACAGAGCTCTACCCCCCTCTCACCCACACAGCAATCCTGCAAAATACCAGCAGTGTCAGGTATTAGCAGCCTCACCATGACACTGAACGTGCCCACACATTGGGAAGGTCTTTTTCCTGCGAAAAGAGCTGCCTCCCTGACAAGCTCTCCAAATATATATATTCGTTGCTCTTGTGCTCCTATTTTGTCTCTGCCACAAACTGAAATATAATGCAGTAGGCAAGGGTAGATACTAACTTATGGGTCTTATTAGGAACTAGCGAGATACTGGTGCTGCTACCAGGTGTTGCTCTGGTACCAATTGTATCTCCCTTGTCACCAGCAACCAGCTCAGCCAAATCCCAGGTCCGAGATTAGGGTACAAACAGGGTGTGAATATTGTGAGTGGGTTGTACCTGGGTATTCCTTATGTCACCTGTCCCTCATAGAGTAATGGTTAGCATGGTGGATTCATGATGCAGAGGGTCCTCAGCTCAAATCCCTGTCAACTCATATCTTGGTGACCATACCATGAATTTACATTCTTATATATCAAATATATTTTGCTTTGATAGGTAGAAGTGAGTAACAACCTTGAAATGATATTAAAGAAATATCAATAGTCTTTGAACAGATCTTTTATTCCTATTTCTTCAAAGGAACTATATGTATAGTGGCCTGGGAGGGGTTTTAGCTTAGGTCCCTTGCATCATGAATCCACCATGCTAACTGCTACACTATGAGGGACAGGTGACATAAGTAATGCCCAGGTACAACCCACTCACAATACTCACACACTGTTTGTACCCAAATTTTGGACCTGAGATTCGGCTGAGCTGGTTGCTGGAGGTTAGACTGGTTACACTGGTACCAATTAACATGGCGCTGTACACAGGACATGTTGCTAATGCGGAATATCAGTCGTATGAAGCCCAAGTAATGGATTAGTCTTATCAACTTAATCCAGAAAAGTCTTGCCAATATCATTCTTTGCACCCAGGATTTTTAGTAACAAGTTGGTGTGAATGACGAGGGCGTGATTTGTGAATTTCAGGTTGTTCCCCACAATGCGAGAACCTAAGGGTACCATATATCTTTATATTTGGGCAGAGATGCATGCAACTATAAGTCACCAACATATAGAGTCCTTAACAGCTGTGAGCTGCTCAGCTGGAAACGCAGTCTACATTCATGGCACGTCTCTCCTATACGCTGCTTCCTGCAGGGGCGTGTGGCTTCAGGCAGAGTGGTAAGGGCACCAGCAAGGGGGAGGTACCTAACATGTAGTCCCATGTAGGCACAAGGCAGAGTGATGAGGGCACTAGGGAGGGGGTGTATCTACCATGTACTCCCACCTAGTAGGGATGCGTGGGTCAGGGAAAAGGGGAGGGTGTGTACCCACAATATCAATCCCAACCCCCTGTAGGCATCAGGCAGAGTGATGAGGGCACTAAGAAGGGGAAGGGAATAGGTGTGTGGGAGAGGGGGTTGTGTGGTAGAGAGATGTAGATTGGTGAATGTGGACTTGGCACCACAGTGAGCTGCAACATATTGGCCGGCGATATTCTGCAGGGCCCTGAGCCATCCTATCCTTGTGTTTCAGCTATCTCTGGATTTCAAATCTTTAATATTGATCATATATAAGTGTGCTGAGGCCACACAGCAATGAGATGATAATTAACACCACTTCCCAAACTTGCCTACCACAGTCTGCTAGTTATTAGTGTTTATCTGCCTGAGCTGCTCTTGGTCTGGGAGCTGCTCATTAAAGTGGGATTTACTGAAGCTGCTCTTAACAAGAGCTTCGAAATAAAATACGCTTCGGTGGCTCATGAAGGTTCAGCATGAGACACCAATGAGTTCACAAGGTATATACTCACCAGGTATGTATTGCTCTTCCATGCAGACAAAATGACAATGAGGCATTGAGGGTTAAATAACCATTTTATTGCTATAATCTTGAACGGGATAACTACCAGGAGTATACTATTTCCAGTTCTATGCCAACTCTCATTATTTGTTTTAATTACTCTAGTTGTTGGCCAACTTTAATTTCTGTTGTGAATTGGTGGGATACTGTCTATGTGTCTTCTGTTACCAAGTTAGTGCCAGTGATGATGGATTACACTTTTATAGGTCTAGTTCAGCCAGGATGCCTTACACAACTAGGTAATAGTTTGTGTGGTACATTTGACAAATGGCTAAAGCAAAATGTGGAGGTGATAACATGCATAGCCGCAAATAATCAAATGACTGATTTCAGTATTCAGTATTGATCGTCCAGTTTTACAGGTCACTAGGTGTCACTGCAGAGTAATAGCAGAAATTCTAGACCAAAACATTTTTGCCCCCTTGTCAGTCTCAGGAAACCAGCTGCGAAATGGCAATATTACAGTCTAGACTGTGCATGTACAGCAGAGGCTGGTACAGAATTGTCAAAATTGATACAAATATCAGTTTGCATTTTCTTGAGATTTGGTCAATGACCAACGTTTCAAACAGAGTAGATATGACGTCGTGACGCCCAGTGACTTAACTGGTGCTGCTCGTAAAACATTCCTATTAACTGTCTTTACTTTTTTCTTCAGCTAGTACAGATAATTTTTATATCTATCTTTCATTCCAAAGTAATCACTTTTATTTAGGTATACCTAGTCTTTTGTGTTCAAGCATTTACTGTGATATTCTTATTTTTGCATCGCCTCTTGTCTATTAGGGCTCCTCATACTGACAACTTAGAAAGGATGTAGAGTGAACTGAGGAGTCCATGAGACTGAGTTCTGTCCGATTTAAACTGCTCCAATTTCAATTTTGTAAAACCTCACACAATAAACATGTTCATGAAGTGACACGTTTATGGAGTCCTGCCTGTTGAAAGTCGATTCAATTGAAATTATCTGTCACAGCAGGTATTGAAGAAGCCCAAATTTAAAGATTGCCAGAGAAGAAGAATGAGCCTTGTGTTCAATAAACCAGATTTTAATTGATAATATGAACCAACGTCTTGTTAAAATCTGATGTAGTAAAGCAGGGACTGAGTCTCACATTCATGAGTTGGTGCTGCTCCTTTGAATGTACAAGGGTGAGATCATCCAGAATTATACTAGACAGCATTTATATATGGGATGCAGGGGAACGGTATTTTAGTTGGCTATGATTTCATGTATGTATACATACATTTACCATTTCCGCTATCTGTTTCCGTGTTTTAATCAGATGTCACTGCTCCTTTGTGTGAAGGTCAAAGACTTGAAGTAGTTGATGTGAAAATTCCTATTGAACTCCCTGCGATAAACAATTCAATATGTTGTTTTTGTTGTTGTTTGGGGCTTAATATACTATCCTAATCATATTACAAAGCCTTTATCTGTAGATCTCCGCCAGTTTTATCATGTTTAGTAAATGAAAATGTAACAATATCCAAAAAATGCAATGGTGTCTATAATATTATAGTCTACCATGGTAAACTTTGATAGATGAACATTTGCAGTATATCCTCCACAGATAAATCTAATTGCATTAATCCCATGAACAGAGCCCATGAATAATTGAAAATCATGCATGTATTTAATATGTTGCTCCCGTCTAATAGTTCCTTCAGCCATCACTATTTAGTGCATTTGCTGCTAACAGTTAGCTCGACTGCAATTAGTTCTGGTTAATTGCACTGATTAAACACATCGTATCAAATTGATAATTTGTGCTGTCTCTGTTATAACCTGAGATCGGTTCATCCCACTCTGAATAAACACCAATAAAACTGATTCCCTTCAGGGAAATGTTATCATTATTTGTCTAGCTTTAATGTAAACTTATCTATTTCAGGAGGAGTGCACGTAGGATTGAAAAAGAACATACTTTTTGTAGATAAAGATTCTGATTCACTGCTGAGAAGCAGAGGTTTAGCAGCCCCCCAGAGATATGTCAGAGTAACTGCATCCTCCTCCTCTAATCAGCGATTTACCAGGACCTAATGATGTCTGTCCCAGATGGTCACTGACCAGCATTACCTTATCCCCTCCTACAGTTGATATGTACTTAATAATGAGGTGAGGGTCCTGATTGTACCACAGTATAATAAATGCCCAGATCTTAATTCAGACATTTTTAAAGTAGCCTTTTAGGGGTGTAACTTTTCCTATCCTAGGAAGATAGGTCTGCCCTCTACTAGGGATAGAGTGATATATATTGCAGGAACTTCCTCGCCTCAATGGACTCCAAAGTGGACTCTAACCTGGGTACAGCTCTTGAGGACCACTTAGAGGGCCAGCATTTCCCTTTACATGTGTCTATACGAGCCCTCAGTATAAGGTTTAGAATCCTCACCGGGCGCCCGTACAGAACAGGAGACAGAACATTTGAACCAGTCAACAACAAACCCACTAAACCTCCAGAGGAGGGGATTAGCTCTTTAACTGAAGCCTTCCCCTAGGCCTACACATTTATTGCCATGGCAGTTGTATTTCAGACAAAGGCACAGCTGGTTTAGTGGTTTTGCTACCGTATTCTAACCCTTGAGACATCCTTTAAAGGAGAGAGTGTCTGATGGAGCGTCTACCTTAGCTCCAAAGTTACATGTACTAGACCTGTCGTCGGTTCGATCAAGTGAACAGATCGCTCTAGCTCAACAGGACTGAGGGTTAGAAACAGTTCTATTCCGGGTCTCCTCGTATGTTGGTCTCAGACATAATGAGAGAGTAGCCTCGACAAGTAGCAGTTGTCACGACCCCATCCACCAGGACAGTCTAAAAGTGTTGTCAATTATTTGGCACAGTTATCTTCTTGTAGCCCTTTACATCACTCCAATTCCATCTGGAGTCTTCCCAAGTTGCCATGGACATGTTTTTAATTTTAGCACAGCCTGTACACAGCGTTGTGTTCCTGCCCAAAACGAATAAGATAAAATTAGATTTGTACTAACCCAACCCTCATAATCCTACCAAGACCAGCGCTATAGAGCATTCTCAAATTATAAAGTAGTAGACTTCTTTTTTAGAAGAGTGGCTGTGGTATATTTAATACTTTATATGCAATATGGCAGTGGTTCTAGTGGTTCTGTGCTAGTGGGTAGATTACAACCACTAGCACAGAGACTTAAGGCAGTTCGAGGAGGGACAGGTGGCTCACTCCTGCCCCCTGCCGGCAGTGTGAGGGCTGTCTGCTGATTGCTACATGTGTATTCTGTGTGCTGAGACCTAATTGACTGTCTGATCTCTCTGTAGGAACGGGAACTTTCACCTATAAGTTGCATCATTAAGGATCCACTGACTTCTGAGGGATTGCCCTGGGTAAATCAGGAACCACGGATTCATTGTATACTAGCATCTCAGGTTGTAGCAAGATGCAGGGATCGGACTCGTTAGGAGCATGTGAATGCTGTTATGATCTGCTTGATGTATAAATGCAGGAGCGGCAAGTAACTCATTTCTGCCATATGGGGTTGATACAATCCAACTGGGCTAATGCAGCACTACCAATCTACTACATTTTATTTGTGCATCACACTGACAATTTGACATAAGGCCTTAGGACAAAATGCTGTCCTAAAAGGGTTGTTAAAGAAACTGCATGCAAATTGGAATCACTGCTCAAGACTTACATCATATTGCCTTCATTTGGTTGATAATGACTCTTTCCTATCTTACCATATATGGTCAGAAGCTATGAGCAATTGTAGAGACAGCTATAGATAGAGCTGAGGAGCGATTCCATCAACTTTGATGGCTTCTGTGATATCCTTCAAATGATGAGATTCATCACCCATATAGATCCATAAGGCAATGACAACGACAACAACTGCGACTCCAGAGCTTGAAGTGGCTGACAGTATTTCTGTATGTCTACATGGTCGGGCATGACCTTTAGGTCTCTGGTACCTTTTATATGCCCTGCATGGACAAACAGAATGATGATGTATGAAGGGCGCAGTTTGGAACACTCAACAGCCCCACACACACATTCATCGAACCCAGCCATTCGGACCACAGGGGCCTGTTTCTTAACAAATATTTGATAGAACGATATTTTTTGGTGTTTCCTAACTCAACATACCGTATCCGACGTAATAAGCGCCCTGGGTGCTTATAAAATTATTTTTATGGCGTTTGAAGTACTTAAGAGTTTAATTGCCTCAAAAATCAGGATATCTGAGTCTTTGTTCTTGTCTAAAGATCCCCAAAAAAGGGCAGGGGGCGCTTATTAGGGGGAGGCCGCTTATTACGTTGAATACGGTATTAGTAATTCAGCTACATCAGTGCTACACTAGGGTTCGCTATACTAAAATAGCTCGTTCTCCCAAATATTATGAGTTTGTAGCATGTTGCTAATATATTTACTGTTACCCTAGCGTTATATCATGGTTGTTAATGTATCGTCTAGCCTGTTGCAATGTAGCTGTTGAGGGGTGGACGTAAAGTTTTTATGATTGGTTAAGAGAAGAATAAAGTTGACAGATCTTTTGTACATCTATATGTGATATCACAGCCAAAATTCCAGACCAAAAAAATTATCATTAAGGTACTTATGTACCTAATATGTTGCAATTTTGACTGTTCTTTTAATGTTTTAATAATTATCATTATTGTTGTGCTGTGTGGTTATTATCATTGCTGGTAGGGCCTTACATACTGAGGTATGAGTATTTGAAATTTGTTATGTGAAATGGGCTCAGTTAGCAGCAACATGGCTGCAAGGCTTTTAGATCATAGAACCCCATACTTTGTACTGGATAACAAAGAAAATGGGACAACCATATGCATTCAGGTGTCACGGTACAAATAGCCGACAAATATTTCTAGCTCTGACCCTATTTTTCTCCGTCAGATGGGCAAAAGGCTGGGTTCTTTGGAGTGTGCAGAAATGAATGGCCCCTTAAATTAAAGCTTAAAAAATATCGGATTTTTTTATTTGCATCCAGCATCAAATATGTTGTTCCAATTTTACGCTAGTTGCCATGGAAACTGACTTACCCGAACTGGAGGTTTAACCTTTGACTCCTCCAAGCACCACCCAAGGTTACAATGGCAACGACCAAATTTTCATATTTTTCTTAAAAAGGCCTGTGGCAACATTTTGGGCCACAGGTTATGATTCTGTGACAAATTTAAGGCCTCCTACCACTGATTATATTTATGCACAGCAATATCTTTTTTCATTAGAAATCAAGCAAGTATTAACCGATAACATTCACACAAAGTCTCACTTTTTAGGTGTTTTTTCTTGTGACACCATCCCTAGTCATCCTGTTAAAGACACCTGTTTTGTAAGCAATACAGACCCACAACATTTACATGTTGCACATTGGGTGGCCTTTTATGTGTCAAAAGCGGGTGCCGTGTACTATTTAGATTCATTTGGCTTACCACCATTGAGCACTGCATTTATATCGTTTGTTAACCTTTCAAAAATCAAAAAATGGCAAAGAAACCATTCCAACTACAACTCACATATGCAGTAACCTGTGGACCCCATTGTATTTACTTTTTAATTGAAGCATGTCGAATCCAAAACCCCAAAAGATGTGTACTGAAAATGAGCAGAAACCCAAAGTTGTGTGATCGGTTGTTAAAGTAACGAGTTGTAATGTGAAAAATGCTCCTCATGAGCTAACATGTGCAGAGCGATTAGAGCACATGCAGAAAATCTAATTTGTCTCGCTGAAATGGTATTGGACTTTACAACACTTGTAGAGAGTCTACTGGTGCGGGTGGCACCATTTGCGTGCCCCCAAAAAAAGTTTTGGTTGCACATTAAACTGTCTGGAGTCGGTGATGAAAATGTTGTAAAGAAAGAATGAGTTTTATGTGTGTGAATGAATTTTAAAAAGTCAATCAAAAAGTTATTTCTCTCATTAATTTTCTTTTCTATAAATATTTTATAGAAATAATTCTTTCCACAGATCCTACTCTCTGATTGGCTAAGCTAACTAGATCACACCCTCATTGCCATAATAAGCCCCTTCCCTTTTGCATAATCAGTGGTCACGTGACAAAATACTGTTTGCTCTTTGGTTTAGAAAGTAGGTCACATCCTCATTTGCATAAATGTGCGCAGGCAAGCAGAAAGGATAGTCCCCGCGGGATTAGTTCTGATTTTAGCCACCAGGGGGGCGCCGCTATGGCTTAAAATAGAAGAAACAGGCAAAAAAAAGCTTCATGGTAATTTTTTCTGGAGAATACAATGGGATAACTCAAAACATTCCATTTTTGGTGAAAACCTTCTATATTTAGAATTAAAAGGAACGTTTTAAGGCCTAAATGGGGGTCCCTGTTGATATGTGTTGCCATGGCAACATGATTTTCATTCCAAATGAGAAAATAAATTTTCCCATTGGTAGAATGATTCATAAGGATTACTATGGTCAAATCAGAATGAAATAACCATTCCTAGATCCAATTTTATGACCTAAAGAATGAAAATGTATGATTAATTTCAATTTTTCATAATTATGCTAATTAGATAAATTAGAGAAATCTTGGAAAATAAGAGACTTAGGGCTTATTGGGAATTTGGATAGGGCAATGCCTATACATATTCATTAAGCCATTTCTCAAAAACTAGAATTGATACCTTTTTGTGTAATATATCATTGGAAAGCTTATGACATAAATTTTAAAGTTGGCTTCTTCCTCAGAGTATCCTTTTTCCTTGCCTGTACACAAATTATGCTAATGAGGAGGTCACATGACCAAATACTGGCCTGTGATTGGCTGCGAATCGTATGAGTGAACCCTTACCTGATCAATACAACGTCTGCACCGCACATAATGCTACTCTAATATACCTTAAAATATTGAATATTGATAGATCGAGGATTACCCAGATGTAACAGTTTAAAAGGTAACCAATAGGCCCTACACTAGCATATCTGTTTCACAAATCGTTATAGTAATATTTCTGTTAATATTTCCAAAATAGAAATATTAATTTTTCGGGTTTAGCAACAGGCTAATTTTTGTTACATATAGCTACATTAACTCCGCTATACTAAGACCTCAAAATAACGGTCCTAGAAATACATCTTAAGAAACAGGCCCCAGGGGTGTGTTGCCACAGTCACACTTAGAATGTGCTTGAAGATGGACAACCATCTCCATCATCTCAGATTAGGGATGGTGCACGTACCTTATTTTGAATTGTGGCAAATCTGTCAATGTATGTATACCACAGGTCTTGGCAGTTAAGTCCTCTCCTGTTTTGCAGAGTAAACTTGGGGTTAGGAAATTCAGCTTTGAGCAACAGTCCCCAGTAAAGGCACCATTTCCACACCCACTACCACACCCTATTCCCAACCTACATTTACACCCCACGCCCACACCATACGACTGTCAGCTTGCAGTCATCTCCCTCCCTCCACCCCACATATAAACTACCACCAGTGCTACAACTCTATCTCCTTTCTCGTCCACACAGTACATGGCGGAGTCCTCCCCCTTTCCACATGTATAAAGGTTTGGAGCAGACTGTGACGCAGACAGATCCACATCCACACACCCCACCACTAGTTTACAGCTATCTGCCCATTCTCCTCCACACAGCATTCCTTCAGAATGAGAGCAGTGTCACGTAATAGCTGCCTCGCGATGTCACTGAACACATTAGTCAGGACTTCCTCCTATGTGTAGAGGAGCTTTGCCTGACAAACTGCAACCTGCTCTTACTCTCCTATCTCGTCTCTGCCGAAAGCTGAATTCACCTGTAGTAGGCACGGTTAAATACTTACTTTTGGGACTATGCTCATAAGAAAAAAGGGATGGTAGTTGAAGGCCAAGTATCTAGTAATCGGAAATAATATTATGGGAGAAACGAGCAACAACCTAAATAAGCTGCCTTAGAAACCCCCCAAAAAGTTACTATGGTACAGCATAGACCATAGCTGTAGATAGACTGCTAGACTTTCCATACTAATTGTAGATCACGACAAACCACTAGACCAGTGAGACCTTAAAGTCTGGGCTTCTGCACTACCCTTTAAAATATATAATGTCCAGTTGAAGCAAAGACAGCTGTCAATATTGACGTCACTTAAAAATGACACTTTTGTCTGGGGCTGGCTTGTTAAAATCCGGAGCAGTAACTAAAAATGGCAATACTGGAATGTTGACTACCCATACTGTATCAGGGCATCATTACTACAAATGAACATGAGGCCATGAGGTAATGTGTTGTCCTTAAAGGGTTAGATTACATCCTCAACTAAAAATAAATATCAACTACCAGTAACTACTAGACGGCACAGTAATTCTAGTTGTTGCCGACTTCAATTTCTGTTTTAAATTGCTAGTGTACTGTCTCATTGTCTTCTGTTACGACAGTGGTGTCAGTAATGGATCCCGCAATGTTGGATTACACTTATGGCCTAACAGGAGTAACACTAGTCCTGTAAAAGGTCTCCTTACACAACTAGGTGAGAGTCCTTGTAATCTCCTTTGACAAATGACCTAATAAAAACATCCTGGTCAGATGGCAAGATGGAAAGCTGCAAATAATTAAATAGAGGATTTTCAATGTCTTGAGCATCTAGTGCTGCTCAAATGTTTTAGGGTATGGACCAGGAGTGATTAATTTGACTACACTGCCAGAAGTAAATGTAGCTGCACAGTAGATATTTTTGGTTTCAAGACCGAAAATACCTCCTTTTAGACTGTAAATCTACAGTATAACTCGATGTGCAGCTACAGTTACTTCTTACAATGTAGAGTATCAACCTGATGTCAGTATCAGAGTGAAACTCCTGCAAAATGGTCATGGCACGGTTTGGACCTCAGATGTAATGGCAGGGGGTGGTGCATAATGACAAACGTCTAGGAGAAAGTGGTGCCATATTTGATACTAAAAGTAGTTGGATGTCTTGTTAATGGCATTCTCAACGTGACAGGTATCATGACACTGCTGCAATTTGAAAGTAGCCATTTGTATTAGATTTATTATTTGTCTCTGTCCACAAATCGGTATATTAATATATTATTCTTTCATTCCAGCATAAGCACGTGTATACCTTAAGTATACCTAGTCTTTTTTATGAGCAATACAATATCCGCATCATCATATTTCCTCCTATCTAGTAGCGCTGCTTATTTTAACAAGCTAGAAAGGTGAGAGTCAACTCAGGAGTCCATGAGACCTGGAAGCGATGTTTAATTAGAGCCGCTTCAATTTCAATTTTATAAAACCTTGCTTAATAATCTTGCTCAATAAACTTTTGATGAAATGACGCTTTTATGTTAGTCCTGCCTCTTGAATCCCAATCAAATTGAAAATAGCAGTCACAACAAGTATTGAAGAAACCCAAATTTAAAAATTGCCAGAGAGAGTGAAGCATGGGTCTTAAACATGAAGCATGGGTTCAATAAACAGGTTTTTATAGATGAGATGAATCAATGTTTTATTTATATCGAAAGTAGTAAACCTGCACACATGAATTGGTGCTGCTCATGTAAGTTTATGGGGGTGAGATCATCTCAGACTGGATTTGAAATTCTTTGCATCCCCGTCCCATGGCTATCCCCTAAAGTCTATCCAAAAACGTGCTTAACATCTATACTGGACAAGCTCTGATCTACATGGAAATAGTGGTGATATGAATCATTTTCGGACTCACACGTTGGAGAACATACAAATGCACTGTATAAAATATAGTACAATTATACGTATGCATGCTTCCCATACTGCATAAGAAACTGATGAACTTTATTTGTCAATTCCACATAGAGGATGATGGATGCATTTGAATACACCTTCCTTCTACAGTTCAATCTGTATAATGTTTACGATATAGAAAACTGATACCTTAATGTTATTCTACTATACATTGATTACTTACAGTATAATAAGGAGACTAGGAAATTCTCAGGAAATTGAGGTCCAAAGCTCTAGGCCCATAGGTCCCAGAATCAGTGTTGTTGTTTTGGTGTAGTATCTCTCTGGGTGTTGGTTTCAGATACTTCCAGATTAGTTTCAAGTTGTCAAGTGTCATTGTATAGCAGTTAGAGTTGGAGCTGATAGAGATTGTTTCAAGTTCCTTTAATTGATTAGGCATGTGTCATTTAAGCAATGTTTGCCACAGAAATATGACTGGAAATTAAAGATAAGAACAGATGTATATTCATCATTATATTGCTCATATGTTGATATCGAGTCATGTTTACTGAAAAGAAAAGACATTGTGTCAAATTTTCGTAATTTTCTTATTCTTAATTTGTCAATGTGTACCCCAGATTAGCATCATCTTTGACTTCGACCCATATTATGGTGTGGTACTCAGAATGGATTCAGCTCAGCAAGTCTGCATCAATAAGTTGGCAGTTGATGACTTATTTTATCAGAAGATAATTGACAGTGATGGTTTGCAGAGGAGTAGGGAAATTGTCTGGCAGACCATGAATACACAATCAAACTTTTTTTCTCTCTTTTTGTGTGTGTTTTAAGCAGTTTTCGCTGCTCCTTTGAGTGTCATGAAGTCCATGTGATCCCAAAAAGATTAGAGCACCCGTTCCTCATGGACTTGAAGAACTCGATGTTTAAAACTCAATAATATGTTGTATTACATAGGGATTAATTAACCTTGATACAATGTGTATTCTTAAATGAAAACGATATTTTGATTACCCCCCTTCCTTTCATATCATACATAACAAACTGTAGAATTCAACTCTCAAGTTACTTTGACTTTATACTATATGTATCGCAGCTGAATTGTTCACAGGACTATCACATTGGACTATGGAGTTTAAAAAAAACGTCATTACATACAACAAATACTACATATAGCTGGGAAGCTTACACTAGACTGTAAAACGCAAATACACAATAAGTGACAAGCCAACTACCAATCTAGTCTGTCTAGAAAATTGAGGTCGAAGGATCTTTGCCCCTGAGACCTGAATCCAGTTCTGTCATCTTGGTGTAGAGGGGAATCTCACTGTCTGATGTGGTTTCAGATATCCCCAGATTAGATACTATAGGCAGGTCACTTTGTATAAGTTACTCACCCAAATGAGAGACTATCTTTTGAGAGTTGATTCTTAATTAGTTCTTTCCAGAGAATCCAAATTTGCCTATCAAGGCCCCTAATTAGCATATTCTATATTAGATTTTTTTTCTTTTGTCTTCAGAAAAAAAACTTTTTTCAAAATGTAAAACTCACTGTCGCTGTCAAGCTGATGGATCCCACCTTGTGATAGCTATCCTTTAGCATTGGGATGTAAGACATGTGGCAATTTATAGGGTCCTTTGTGGAAATTGACACCGGGTAAGTGGTCTGCATGATAACTGGCCTTGGGATAAAGACATCCTTGCCCATTGGCCCCTGTCAAGTGGCCCTTTCCCAAGAATTGGCCCTTTTGCACGGTAAAAATGTATGACAGGTATCCTTTAACATGGAGACTCAACATATTATAGCATTGTTATATAGGATGCTAGGTGATAGCTGCCTGTTGAGTGGTCAATTTGCCTGTTGAGTGGCCATTTGGCCCCTGTGACTGGCCCCTGTGAGTGGCCCCTGTGACCTTTTATGAAATAGCGTTAACAAGAGTGATTATAAAAGGAGGGTATGGAAAAAAATGAATTGCTACATCCTTAGCAATATTATGTAAGGGGTATCAACAGTGTATCACATTTATTGCTTTCATCTCAATGTTGGAGGCTAGGGGAAAAAATGCCTCCCGCCCACACAAATGGTTTAAATACATTTGCATCAGAAATTAGTGGAGACATTTGCACTTTCAAATACGGGGAACCAGCCCATGACAAAAGAATCACCACTTTGATGGGATTTGATGTTGTTTTTACCGTGTTCAACTGCTTCCTCTTGAGGCATGAACACCATCAAATGCCTCCGAGGACAAACAAACCACAATATATGCCTATTATGGTGAAATATTGTCGAATTTAAAATATCTCTCCATAGTTCATTTTAGACAATTTACTATGGATTGATGTGACTTTTAAGATAACTGTCAGTGCCATTGACAAATGAGTGAAAGGAAGAGGGACAGAAACGAAAATGCTAATAAATACAACCTTTGAGTCAAGTCTTTAGAATACCTTTTTATTTAGACCTATGGACACACAAATGAATTAAAATGGTTAATATAACTGTACACAACAAAGCCAGTACTGACTTATAATAGTTATATGTGCCCTATCTATATAATAGATAAATAATCATTCTGTACATTGATTAGTCCATCACAGGTATAATGTGAGTGATAGATGGGTGATGGAGGAATGACATGAGGGCTGAACTTACATACCTTCGCCTTTTAAAATACTAGTACTCTTATCTACAATTAGGGCGAGGTTGAGATGAATATGATTTACAATAACTGTTATAAATGTCTTTTGTCGTTCAAATATCCCTCTTTCCAGGGGCTGATATAATGTGTGACGTCATACGATGTAGTTGACATCATACACCGAGGCGTCTTCTCTTCTCACTGTAAATAAAAGATCAATTCTTGATCATAACAACATTATGAAAAAGAAATCAATTATCCATGTTGGAATCATAATCAAGCTCGGATTCCAAACCTTAATTCATACTATAACATCTTCAGACTTCTGTAACTACAATCATAATAGAACACTAGTGACCATCCCTATTACATTATGTACACTATCAATTACTGGATCAGTTTTAGCATTGCATTCATGCCACCATGCATATTAATGATTTTGTGTGTAGAAAGTTGAGACAGTCATTAAAGATTATTGAAGTCACAACTCAGCTGCAACTGTCAACTGCCAAAGTAGTTTTATTCTCTCTTACCTCTGAGCTATGTAGATATTAACACAACTGTCAAAGTAGTTCTGTGGCGTTGAGTCTCTCGGCATCCTAGCTATGTCTAACCAGTGGTCCGTACACTGGATGATCTTCAGAAGGTTGTCGAAGGTCATGGTGATCCCATCCGGAATGGACAGGGGCCACCCATCAGTCCTACTAATAGAAGTAAATTAACCATAAGGCAGGAATTAACCATGAGGCAGGATTCATGGTGGATACCAACGATGTTAAAGAATAAAATCTTATAACAACATTTAGATGATCTGCAGCAAATTATCTTAATGTACAATTCATAACAACAGGTACCAGAAATGAGTCTTTTCAATCCTAAAGTAGGGAACTTGATTAAGAATACATTGGATGGTTGTCTCACTGGTCTTTTGAACTGAATCCCGGAAAATACATTTCTTGGATTATGTCACCTTACACTGTCCAGTGTCATTGGGGTTTGTTAAAAGACAGTGCCATATATAGTAGAGACTACCTTTTGAAGCCGCTCCCCCCTAAGAACGCTGAGACGCCCTCCACGTTGAGTTCAGGTATGTACAGGTGGTGTGAGAAGTAGAGCTGCAGCCCGAGTCGTCCCGTGTAACTCCCGCGCAGTGAGCTGCTCTCAGTCCACAAGGTGGCCACAATGAGCAGCTGGTTACCTACACACAACAGCAAGGGGAGTATTTAGTCAATATGTCTGAACGTCTATAGGACATTATAGGCAGGGTTTACACTGTAGGCAGAGGGGGTGTGGGGTTATCGACTTTATTCTCCCTCCATAAATATTGGGGGTTTCTCACTGCAAATCCTGCTAGAATTCTTTTCGTTTTCTGATGCTACCGGTAATTACCATGTCATTGCATCAAGCTTAAGAACCATGAATATATAACTCTAGTCTGGTATATATTATATGTATTGACTAAAAACGGCCTATATTTGAGTATGTAGAAACATAAAGCTAGATTTATCTGGGCATTTAGTTAGAAGCAATCGAACTGAGATGGGAAAAATGAGGAGGCCTCTATATGATAAGAAAAATGTGGGCTGTTTTCCAGGCGAAACCCCAGGTGTTACTGTGCATTCATTAACTTAATATGACACATTTTGACATAAATAAGGAGCCATACAGAAATAAAGATCCCTGCAGCTCCGCCTAGATCCTCTATTCCCTGTGACCACCTGTGGTTATTGAATTTCTACAGCAATCAGTATAAATGTACCTTGCACTTAATAGATACTATGAGCTGATTGTATATGAAATCAAGGTAGCAATGTCTTCTTCAATTATACTATTACAAATCTAAGTGCTCCATTTGAGAATCCATTTCGACAATGTGTAATAACCCGGCAGGAAACAAAACGTGACGTGTTTACCTGGGGCGGGGCGCGTGGACAGCAGGCTCTTAATGGTGTGTAACATTTCGTGAGACACCTTGGTGACGTCATCCACGCGTTCAGCCTCCACCAGAAGGTGAAGGTCGTCCATGATGAGCAGTCCGAACTTAGCTCTAGGGGCGGAGAGAAGAACGTGGGGTTAATGAATAAAGTGCTTATTTCATTTTCAGGAACAAGGTTGATTTCACATATCTGGCATGGGTTGTATATATATATATATACATATACATATATATATATATATATATATATATATATATATATATATATATATATATATATATATATGTATATATATAATTATATATGAAGTAAAACAACCCCCGGTGTTTTAAGTATTGATCCAGTAGGGACAGTATCGCCCCCTGGATTATAGGACTGACACTACCCGGGCTGGAGCTCCACACTAGCGCCACCTAGTGGGTTGGCCGGACGCCGCCCGCTGTGCTTCATTGCTGCTGCGTCACCGGCCTGGTACGGTCGTGCTTGCTTGTCAATCTGGGCATGCATTGTAACAGGTTTCAGATCCTTGCTGCGCAAGTGTAATCTAGTGCCTGATAATAGTAAATTAGAAGGTCATTACCTACGTCGCGATTCCTTCAGGTTCAAATCATGGGGTGTGCTCATTACGGTATCAAGTTCTAAGACAATTCAATATGGGCAGAGAACACACTTGGTACCTATCACAATTGCTAGAGGTTCCCCCCTATGTGCAGCCAGGTTATTACATGACCACTTCAATGACTTTCCCGTGGATTCTCCAGCTGCTCCAGCCTTCTGGATTGGGCAGGGTGGAAAAAGGGTACCACTAACCTATCCTGTTTTATTGAAGTTCCTGAAGCGCCTATTAAAAACTGTTGATTTGGACATCCCAGGCTCGGGCTGCCATTCTCTGAGAAGGGCTGGCGCGGCCTTCCTACACCACTGTGGTGTCCCGCTGGAGGACATTCGCCAGGCGGGGGATTGGGCCAGCCTCACCGCCTTAATCTACCTGGTAAAACCCCTGTCTTCACGTATTAACCTGGATCAGTTAGTGGCTGATAATATTTCCGGCAAGAAGTCTTGAACTATACAAGTGTGAATTATGAATTATACAAGTGAGATTCTGGGATCTTGGCCGTATTTGTCTGGCCCAAGTCCATACTCGCCTCACTCTTATTGACTCATGCCATTACACTCGCCAGAATCTACTCGAGGTCAATGAAGTAAAACAACCCCCGGTGTTTTAAGTATTGATCCAGTAGGGACAGTATCGCCCCCTGGATTATAGGACTGACACTACCCGGGCTGGAGCTCCACACTAGCGCCACCTAGTGGGTTGGCCGGACGCCGCCCGCTGTGCTTCATTGCTGCTGTGTCACCGGCCTGGTACGGTCGTGCTTGCTTGTCAATCTGTGAAAAATTTCTTTTTTGACCGCTTATTGTGTGATGTTTTTTCTCATGTTAATAAAAAGGCCGTATTTGTCTGGCCCAAGTCCATACTCGCCTCACTCTTATTGACTCATGCCATTACACTCGCCAGAATCTACTCGAGGTCAATATATATATATATATATATATATATATATATATATATATATATATATATATATATATATTTAATATATATATATAGGAATGTGTATGTGCGTGTATACATATGTATCATCTCAAGGTGAAAATAAATTGGAATAACAAACAATCAATGACGTCAATAACGACCTGCTTGGTTTGACCTGGGCTACCATAAAAGCCCGTTATTCAGAGGCATCTGTCTCTGAAACGAACTGAATACGTCATGTAGAACTGAACCATCAAAGCCAATCTTCTGGGATAAGGCCAAAACTAAAGTGAGACAATTGTTTGAAGCCAGGTTGATAGAGAAGGGTCTCCTCTAATCCTGCCATATGACATATAATTATATTGTATATCTGTATTAAAGTATATGTTTCAATCCCAAGCAGCGAACAATACTATGCGATTGATATTGACAATAATATGTGATCATACTCGCTTATGCTTACCTAGTGGGCTGCATAGGCCCTATTTTGTATTTCTCTTGAGTTGCTACCTGCACGTATGTAGCATAATGATAGAGGATGGGGATGTATATACATGAGCCTATTTTGGGGATGAACATATGTGGACAGTCGAGGGAAAAGGGTCCTCCAAAGGTTAAACTCGATTATAAAATTGAGGTCATCAGCTTTCCAGTGATATATTTCATTAGCAGGTACCACTTCTAGTTTTTGAGAACTGGCTCCTTGAATATGTGTGGGCACTGTCCAATCTCAAATGCCAATAAGCTCTATCTTACTTTGTTTTAGAGATATCTCTATCTAATTAGCATAATTATGAAAATTCTCAAATATCCAAACTTTTTCAAACATTTGGTCACAGCTTTTAATCTTAAAATGGGATTTACATTCCGTTTTCAGCATAGAAATCTCTGTGGGGCGTGTAATCATTAATTTCTTGAAAATTTCAATTTAGAATGAAAATTCTGTTTCCATGGCAACCAACAAGTGCAAAAACACCAATTTAGGCCCAAAAACGTTCTTTTTACATTCCAAATATGGAAGGTTTTCACTAAAGTTGGAATTTTCTAAAGTGGCTTATTGTATTCTCCATCAAAAAGTAGTATAGAACAATTTTTATGATATTTTGAACATTGTTGGCTATATGGAGCCCCCTGGTGGCCAAAGTTGGTACTAAAAATCCCCCGCGGAGGTCCCTTTTCCCTTGTTGATCCACATATATAGTATTAAAAGTGAGTCTCACTCACTATTGAAAGAAGGAATAGTATTTTAGAAAATCACTTTGTGCAATAAAATACATTATAAACTCAAAAATATACAATATTGCAAAATTAAAAGTACCATCGTATTTGTTGAACAGATTCTGAAGCTATTGCAACTAGCACTAAGAACACTGTCAATCTCACTCAACAGAGGCACCAGACGCAGCTTTTCTTTGCTAAATATAGATGATTGGCGACTTTGATACTGGGGAGTATCGGTCCTGTCCGAGAGATGACAGCGAAGCCTCTCTAGGCTGAACACAGTATCAGACAATGCTTCCTGTAAGCTACGGCTCTGAGGTCGGTATTGCCTCACAGGGACAACCTATAGCCCTCAAGCAGTCCGGTCTGTATCCCTGCATAAAAAGTCCTTTGAACAGTCTTCAAGGGGGAACTTGATGTGTCTTCACTCACATTTCTGATGACATTACAGAACTAGGAAATGTAAATACATACAGTCAAGAATCGTCTACTTATGCCTTGTAAGCATTGTGAACTGAAACTTTGTAAATCAGCTTTTCTCTTTTTTCATAAACACTGATGTTTCATTTTAAATCTGATATTTCATCAAAGCTCAAGTTGTCGATGATTGATTTAAATTACAGTATAAAAATGTATGCATCATGTTGACCTTTCAGCACTACATTAGATCATGATTAGCCGCATAGGGTTGGCATTATGCGTGTATGCGGCAATGGTGAGTCATAAGCGCATTTTGCATAAAGGTATTAAAATAAATGGGTAGAGAGCCTGGCGACAAAACGGTCAATACGTACTTGAAAGTAGCAATCCAAGCATATCCAGTAAAAAAAGATGTAGTGTTTCCAAGACAGGAGGTAGCAATAATGCGATTGATAGCGAATGAGATTAAAATATGCTTTCAACTATAAGTTTATTTCCTTAGAGATCTACTGACTTAATTATTTGGCCATGTTTGACACCTTAACACCCTGGCTTTACACCTTAAGAACTTTATCTTTGCCCTACCTGAAGGCCTCATGAAAGGTGTCCATGAGGGTCTCGGCGCGCGCGTTGTTGTTGAACCGCAGCAGGTCGGCTGCCTTCACCACCTGAAGGTAAGGTCAGTAAGTGACACATTTAATCCTGCTCAATGATATCAATAACCATTAAACCTCGAATAAAAGCCGCGGCTGGTACAGGAGTTAGATCGCCGGTGCGGCTTATAGGATCGGCACCAGGTGGGAGTACGGCTTATACATGAGGTTTCATATATGTATGCTACGCTAATACCAAAAATCCTCTCGAGTCAAATATTTATGGGCAGAATAGTACTTCACTGCATAATGAATTTTGGTGTCTTCATGCATGAATGTAACCCTGGCGAGTAAATTGTCATTTCTGCATTCATGGATCATGCTGACTATATAATTGGGTTAATACACTCCTGAACGGCTGGGTTGATGCTTGAAAGCAGCAAGACTACATTCATGCATTACGATGACAAGGGGCATAACACTTCCCCCATTTAACTGTCTGTCACATTACCAACTTCAACATTTGGAATCCATGCTCCTAAATCTGAGAGTACAATGTTTGATAGACAGACACAGCGTGCAGGATCTCCACCTCCAGAGTAGAGAGTGCGAACAGTCTGCAGTAGGTCCCTCTGGTGTCAGGAACACGTACAAGAAACTAGATGGTGGTTACTGAAGATGTCATTCATCTAAACAATCAGGCTCCCTTTAAATCTGAAGAGCAAAACTTCCTGATATGCAAGCATTATCGGGACAACTTATTTCACGTGCTACTGAATGGCCGAATCGTCCAAACGACATTGAAGCAACTGGTGAAATAACACAGACCATTATGATCTCTTTAAGAAACCTTAAGGTTGATCGCTACTCATTGAATATGGACTCATGCGCAGCTCTCTGCGCATAAAGCTTAAAATAGTCAGAATGGGCTAATATTGCATAATCGGTTACAAATATATGCAAACTAAGCAATATCCAAAAATTGGACAATTCCGAGCAAAATTGATCATTTTATTGCACTTTAGATATTTGATATATTTGGAGCCAGTGATATTTGCTATTTTCAACATGAATTAGAATATTGGCAATATTTACCAATAAATCATTATCGAGATTGATATAGATCTCATCCAAGTGCTTAAAACAACCAAGGGTATAATATATATACATTTTTTACCCTGATCCATGGCCTGTTACCCATTATTTTGGCCTTTAAATATGAGATTTAGACAGTTTTTGTCCTATTTTTTAACTTCAAAGGCCCAAAACCCTAAAATTATGCGTGGGACCCCCTATCAAAATTACTTATTTATGTTAGCAAATGATCTAAACAATTTTTTGAGAAAATAAAAAAAAAAGTCTATGGATTATTTTTGCTATTTTTTAAGATATTGTGGGGAAAATTAGCATCAAATTTAATTAATCGTCCTAAAACCACCACTTTTTTTCACAAAAGGGTTGTTTTTGGACCATAATCTTATTTTGTCCATTTAAGGACGCAATATAGGATTATTCATTTAAAATATGACATTGATGTGGGCAGTGGTTCAATAAGAAAAAAAATAGTGAAAATTTCACAATTTTTGGTATTTTTTGCCAAAAATAGAAAATACTTTTTTTTTTCAAAAAACTGTAACAAAAAAAGTAGCTCGGGACCCCCCCTATTTTTTTACATTTTCCCCTTCTTAATGATCTAAACTACTCTGAGACAAAAAATTAGGAAATTCTATGGATGAAAAGTTAAGAGTAGCGATCAACCTTAAAGGTTTTCTATATTTAATTAATATGATATGCAGCATAAAATGTTTATTCCTCCAAAAGTACCATCTCTCAATTTTCCGGCACATTTTGCATACATGTAATACATTTATTTTGCCTTCCAAGGGTTTCAAACAATATTACCCCTTTTTCCTTTTCTCTTCCTTACCTTGACAAATGTGAAGTCGGCTAGGCTGGTCACGTGGGCGGCCATGGCCGACTTGCCGACCCCGCGGGGCCCATGTAGCAGCACCGTCTCCATGGTGATAGCGGCAGAATGCTGCATGGTCTCTATTACCTCGGCCACCTCCCGGAACACGGCGCTGTGAGCCGGCCCCGCAGACCGGAACTCACCCTGCGGCAGGAACTCGGCTGTGACGTCATCCTACCCAGACAGGAAGTGCCGCAAAGTAGGGAGTAGTGGGAAGGGTGAGGTGCGGCAATACAAGTAAAAGGTTAGAGGGGACCTTTGGTATTTTGGTGGAATTATGAGTTATGGATGGTACAGTCAGACTTGTTGTTCTCATGTCAGACATCTCGGGGAGAACAACAGAGTCTACTCAACAATGTGTGGGAGGAAAGACATCTACATGTAGAAACTCTACCTGTACTTGATGATTCCATATTGGAGATGTGATTGCTTCTCAGCAACCCCCCCCCCCCCCCTCCACGATGAGATATGTTGTCATGGGTACTGGGAATAGGAATTTTCCAAAATCGGTATGCGCCCTGTACTGCTCACTATAGCAGTTAAGGCAAATAGCGATCCGTCATATCATTATAATATAATAGTGTGTGCCTTCACCCCATCCAACAAACGAATGGGGGAATGTGCTTGGCCTTTCAAAGTTCGCATACATTCACATTCCTCTGTGCTCACTGTAAAAGTAGCATCAGTCACTTTATCTATATCATAATGTTGCTACGTTCTACTTAAAAGTGTTTTCACTCCATTTACTACATTAACAACTTAGCCATTTCACATCCTCAGATCCTGCGTGAAATTCCTGTACATCTTGTTTGATGCGTCCAAAGTAGTGTACTTCAGGCGCTGTCATGAAGGCAGGGGGTAATTAGTCGTGTGCACTTTTCTGTTGAAATGTTAGTATAGAGATTCTATTCTGATATAGACCGTGAGCCCATTTGATTTCTATAGTGGTTCAGTACCAATCAAAATGATTAAACCAGACAACTTTTATTGGCTTGATATCTGTTCATGGAACTCAAATTACTTTGCTTGACATGTCGGTCACCCAGCTTAGCTTCAGAATCTCATAAAATCTTTAGAAAAATGAAATACATTCACAATATGCCACCGCCACAACTGGCAGCACTGTAGTCCTATGTCTTAGCATAGGTCCCAGCTGATGATTTGTCCACTAGGTGGTAGCACCTCTCAGGGAAATGGCTATGCCAACGTCTTGGTTAGGCAATGAATGTGAACATACCAGGCCTTACAAATATAATAGTAATAGATTGAGCATTGTTTATTGCCATATTTCTAATGAAACTCAGCCGGATCACTAGGTGCTATCTTGTGCTAGTTGTACCTGATCTCTGGGAGTAGCCAAAAGAGACATATAGTGACTCACACAGGAGAGAAAGCTCACACATGTTCTCAATGTTGTAAACAATTTACAATGGCAGGTAGCTTAACCCTTTAAGGACAGCATGCTGCTAAAAGATGAAATTGTTGTCATGATGCATGAATGCAGCCCTGAAGAGTAACTTGCCAGTGCTGCATTGGTGCATCTTGTTAGCCCTTTGGGACTGTCACAACCCTGTATGGTCGGGATGATACTTGACTGCAGCACTGGTGAGTTACTTGCCATGGCTGATTTCATGCATCATGGCGAGCAGGGCTTTGATACACTAAGGCATCATATAGTCCTTAAAGGAACACATGATAACACACAGGAGAGAAACCACATACATGTTCTCAATGTGGTAAAGTGTCTACATGGGCAAGTAGCTTAAAGAAACACAAGAGGTCACATATAGAAGGAAAAACTCACACTTGTTATCAATGTTATAAACAAATACAATGGCAGGTAGCTTATAGAAACACACAATGACATAAACAGGAGAGAAACCTCAGAAATGTTCTCAATGTGGTAAACATTTTATAAAGGCAAGCCACCGAGAGACAAACAAGATGCCCCACATAGGAGAAAAGCCTCACTTGTGTTCTCAATGCGGCTAACTCTTTATATCTAGCTTAAAGACATGCATGATAACCCACCCAGGAGAAAAACCTCACACAGGCTAGTATGTCCATTGTGATCATGGGAGGCTCTTAACAAAGTTATTCTATACCCATTTGCTTTCATCAGGCGGGTCCCTAATTCACAGTGGGAAGATTTTAGAATCATCATATTTAGGTTTATTATCTAGCATTCATATATAGGAAAACTATCATGAGAGGATATTAACATGAGAGACATGGATCATTTATCTTGAATATTTTATTCTAATTTTGCTTATAAAGGATTAGATGGACAATATAGCATTACCTCTGCAGATATCAGCATATTTTTGTCATCACAGAAATAGTCTCAATCATATGATAAAAACACTAGAGCAGTGCTGTTTCCTTTACATGACATATTAGGTAACTATTTTAATGTAACCATGAATAGGTAAGACTGCATATTATGTCTGTTTTTCAATTTGCAACATAATTTTCATGAAATATTTCATTAAAATAAGGATCATTTAATAATTTTTCTAAAAATGCAAATGAAGAAATTACAATATAAAGATGTTAAGATGATAAGCTATTCATAGGATTCTGAAGCTAAGCTGGGCAACCCAGATATCAAGCAAAGTGATTTGTATACCTTAGACATATACAAATCGAAAAATAATTGTCTGGTTAACTACACTTCATTGGTACCAAAAAAGTCCTCGGCTCAAGGCCTATATGCAATGAAGCATGCAGTTGGAGATATAGAGGACAAAGCCTTTATAGTGATTTGTCTTCATGTGCAAAGATAAATGGCCTGGAGCCCCTTACATCACAACGTGATGATGTTTCATTGTCACATATAGTGCACTTCCTCAATCTTACAAACGTCTTTGTAAACCTTCGCCAGGTATAGGCAACATAATTGGGTATTTAAAAAGTATTACAGTCCTATGTGCACGTATTAGGTGTTCAACAGTTCAAGGGATTCAGAAATATAGTAGCTAATGGCATGTCCTCATATCTCTGTATAGCAATTTATACAGTTCAATCTCTCCCCACAAAGGGCCTGTTTTTAGATGCCATATGGAGATCCTAAGAAGGATGACAAAGTCCTAAAGCATTTTTACTTGGTGATTTGATATACTATGTTGTTATATTTTGATTGGCTTTGTTTGTAAGACTCAAACTCAAGGATTTGAGATGCAAAGAGGCTTTGGTGTGCTTTCTACGCTTTGTTATGATGTTTCCAATCCCTCATAGTTATCTAACCGTAAGCATCTGTACATCAGACATGATGATCCATGCAACTCCTCCTCAGTCAATGCCTTGAGAGTTCATTTATTTTATGTGCATTGCATTATTTTCCGGGCAATTCGCTCCCTAGATTTGCATCCGAGCTTGTGCTATGAAGCAGAAACATATTACCTCTCAATTTATTGATCGTTGTTCTTTTATGTCAATGGTAAAACACCTCAAAGAAATGCTCATTGTCCTACGTTGTAGATGCTTGTCTTAATTAGAGAATAATCTGTGACAATTCTAAAATTTGAAATACTTTTACTACTATTGCTCACCAATAATGCAAAAATATCGATGTTTTCTTGTTCAATCATATCAAAAATTGTTGTGAATTTTCAGAAATAGATGTAAAAAACAGAACCCGCCTTTTCTCCTTTTTACCTTTTACTTTTAGATGAGTTGGCCATAAACAGATGGCGCCATCTTATGAATATTAAAAGATGATGGTGAACTTATCAGTTTGTACATTACGATGTGGATGGCGCTTCTATATACAAACACAATGGGGGCCACCAATGTCTTCCACTGCTGTAGCTTATGGTATATAGAGAAAAGAAGCATCGTCAAAAGGGAGTCCAGCTTGCCTGCAGAATGACTCCCCTCTTTAGGCAAACCCTGACTGATTAAGGGAGCCTTGTTGACTCCGTGGTTGACCTAGGAACGACACCTAAGGGAGTAACATAGCTCTTTGGCTCATATATCACCTAAAGGAGTCAAATTAGCATCTGACCGTAAAAAAAAAAACATGCATAATATGTTGTTGCAGTACCTACCCCCTTGTGCGTGTAGGCAGGTTTGAACTGCTGGAAAGCCTTCTGGAAGTCTTCTCGTTTCACCTGTAACGTCTTGTCCACTGCCTCCTTACCATACTGAAAACATAAGGAAGAAGATTTGATGTATCAATGCATCAGCATCCCAAACAGCGGGTTTCTATGAAGCAGAAAGGTCTGCTGTGCACTGTTGCTCTACACTGATCAATATGCCTAGGCTATACAACCAACCTAGGTACGTTATTATTGTCAGGTTGGTCAGTACTGACCACCTTAGTCTTTTAATTTCCAGGTGGAGCCACTGAGTGGTCATTATAGTGTCATTGTGACTAACACACATATGGCGAATCTAGGATAGTCTGTACTGGCTAACCCTTTCAACTTATGGATTTTCAGTGCAGTGCGAAGGATGCAGCAAGCCTGACGAGGCCAGCTATCTACTTCGCTGTACTATATCATGTACTTGGCACTAATCCGCACTATGCTGCCCTTGAATGGTTAAAATGTTAACTACTCACTCTCCTGTCCAGTGCGAATGAGGCGGCGAGCCTGACGAGGCCGGCTATCTCTGCCCCACTGTACTGGGAGGTGTTGGTGGCCAGCTCGGTGATGTCCACGTCTGCCGCCAGGTGGCCGTGCCGCTTCATGTCCCTGGTATGGATGGTGAAGATCTCCCACCTACAAGACATTCATGGAGGGCGGTGTGTCAGTGTTATTCAGAGAGCGGCACAACGGGTCTCAGAGTGTCCCAGGCTGGGATGTGCATTGTGATACCCAGAGTGTATTGTGATATCATGTGTATGGTGACCGGGACACTGAGAAAAAGAGAGGTACAGGGCCCCAGTGTAGGTTATATAACAGGTTGACGTAACAGATGGGAAAGATATGCCGCTGTTATGCTCTGCACTGTATTGGTTATAGTGGTGCACTAACAGGTTGTTGTGAACGCATGAGTTCAGTATATGGGCAGATAATGCACGAGGCGAAGGCGAATGCATTACTGATTTGCTTCATCGGCAGTTCGATATGTATTGACATGAATCTAATATTTAGATTCATGGTATTGAATAACATCCAAATGTGGCAAAATTAGACCATGACAAGCGCAATCCTTTAGCCCTATACATGTTTAGAGGTCCTTGTTGATGATGGCGTGCAGTATTAGCCTTTTCTTGCATTAATTCCTCATAATTCGACACTTTGTGAACGGTGCCAGCCCGGTTAGAGTTGTAAACAGTGGGACGGGTGGAGGACAATCAGCTGATCGAAGCTAGCGAGAAAACTAGGTCAGTCGGTCACGTGATCGCACGTGTCCCGCTGTTTACATTTCTAACCGGGCGGTGATGCCTAGGAATGCTATGATTTTAAGGACTTTAATGGCTATTTCTACATGGGAACATCAATAAGGATATTTATATATGTACTGGATTGAAGGAATAAGCCTGACATGCTCTAATTTCGCCACATTAGGATGTTAATCATTGCGTATCGAACGGCCGCTATAACTATATTATCCATTCATGCACCCACCTTCCTTCCTCGTCAGGAAGTCCTATCTCTATGGGTATCTCAAATCGTCCAGGCCGCATCAGGGCCGGGTCTATCATGTCCTTCCTGTTGGTCATCCCGATCACCAGGATGTTGTGCAGCGACCTGTGCAGGGGGAACAAAATGCTAGAAGTTTAGTATCCGTCACTTTATTCTTTGAACAGTTGTTGGTTGGATTGGGTATGCCCGAGGCTTGCACAATCTTATCCTATTTTGCTGGGTGGCAGCACACATTGCTAATGTATACTGTGTTTTCATAAAGAATGGGATGTATGTTTTAACTTGTAAAGAACATTTATGCCATTGCCGTGCACCTTTGACGTTCTACCGTTCCACACTTTCTCTCCTTTCACTTCTATTTACTTCCCCTGCCCCCCCCCCCTACCCGCTCTACCCGCACTTACTTAAGGCCGTCCATCTTGGTGAGGAGCTGGTTCACCACACTGTCATACGCCGCAGCCGCTGCTGACGAGTCCGATTTTCCTGAAATTTGTCAGAGTAAAGGTATATTTCAGTTTTGTTGGAAAATGTATCATGCCAACTCTATAGACCTTATAAACTTATGAAAAAGTCGTTATGATACGCCAATACAATTATAGGTTTCTAGGAAAGATGTTTTGACGTCAGTACGCTTAGTTATCAATTGCATTTATTGATAACGAATGAGAATTAAGGCATCGTTACCATTTACCAATATATCACTTGTAAGCACTTAATGGAAATTGACCTCCATCTTGGCATTTCCGGACTCTTATGAAGCTAATTACGAAGTATCTAGGGACATCTAACGGTTTTGCTGACTGATCTTGACCGGCTAATAGTAACTGGCCCTAGGCTACCTACTGAACACGTAGGCGTTTTGCCCCCAGCATGATCATGTATAGCCACCAGCGCCACCAGTGTAGCCCCACTAAATGGTCCCTGCACTCTCTATGCCTACACAAACAGCATTCCAAAAACATAGGAAAGGGGTCTTTTTCACTCTCTCCGTGGAATTGAGAAAAAGGGGTGTTTTTTTCCTATACGTGGACGTTTTTAAGCTTCACTCTGGGCAATTGAACAAATGGGTGTCTGGTGAGGGGTTTTCCTTCTGAGATATCCAGTATTTAAACAATGAACCATGAACATATATCTCAACCCAATAGCGCAGGGAGATCAGCCGTCATTCTCTTTTCAGCCGGAGATATATGAAAATCAACGTTTTTCAAGCTTGATGAAACATTCAAGGTATGTGTTGAAAGCTGTTTTACCCGACTGTTGACCATTATCCTTCAAATTGTAAGTACATGTAATAATTCATTTTTAATACCAATTTTTCTAAATCATGGAAAAGGAAGGCATTGTCAGCGTTTTGTCAAAAAGGAGGTTCTTTTATTCCAAAAAGGTGTTTTTTCCACAGAAGGGGGTTATTTGTGTCGGAAAACACCGTGAAAATGGGGGTGTTTTTGAGAAAAGGGAACGCAGGTTGTGTACCTTTACCATGGGGAGTGCATGGACTGGGGAGGGCTTACAAGTATGTGGTGCCCTACAGGACCTCTAAAAGGTCGGCACGTCTTACCTCTAGGTTTGCAGATGGCGTCTATTTCGTCTATGATGATGACGTGTAGGTCGCTGACCTCACCGAGTTCTTTCCAATCCTTCTCTGCGGCGTCAAAGTAGCCCCTAATGGTGGAGGTGGAGGAGGTGGAGGAGGTTAGGAGGTTCCACAAGCAGTTTACTTAGCGGCAATGTTTAAAGTAATCAATAACACTATAGAAACTACTGCCATAGAGAGTGAGAGGTATAACAGTGTGAGCGAAGGGATATACTGTTTGTTATATTAGATTTATATTTTCCTGTGTTGCAAAATGTGAACACTTTCTATTCATCTTAAGGTCATGATTATAGTCAATATACAAAATACTACTAGTCATTTCCTTCTTCAACCTCAAAAATTTGGACGATCTATCATTTTAGGGCTTTATATAATTTAACAATATTATGTAGAACAGCCCAGTGTTTCTTCCTATGACATGTTATTTTCGGAAAATGTTTGATTTATTTATTATGCACTAAAGGATCTGGAACGAGCGCCTGTCTTGCAATTGCCAAAGAGCGGTGCGGTTAGTGTTTTGAAAGAAATCGTCTATTGCAATACATTAGGCGAGTATGAACATTATGGCTATTTGGGGAAGCTCTCAGAACCCCTGTTCAATTATTGTCTGCTGTAGAGAAACCTTTATTTATATATGAGGTAATTATAGCAGCAAGTCCCACAGTAATTACTATACCAGCAATAATTACAAACATCATACGATGGTTTTTGTTAACAGTGCATTAGCCTTAACCCTTTAAGCGCCGCATAGTGCTTTACTGCAGTATGTCCTTGCTGATTGGAATGCACGAATGCAGCGCCGGCAAGTAAATTGCCTTGGAAGGTGAATTCATGCCAACCGAACACAGTTGATTTACTACTACTAAGTAATATAAAGGGTCGGCATAATGAGAAGACTCGCCAGGGATGCATGACGACCAATGACATGCACATTAAAGCAAAATACAGCCCATAAATGGTTAACAGAAGAGGCGCAACATTAGATCAGATTAGCTCTGCAGTCCTGCCCATGTGTTAATCACTCTACCCGAAAGCTGACAGACACCTTACAAGTATTACATTAGCGGTTCATCATCTAGAACAAGTTATAATCTCCACACCATCAGATTCCTGTCCCCATCTCTCAGCCCAGGTGTCAATGCCCCCATAGTTCAGCCAGTGTTGACACTGTTGAGTTATCAGTTTTTACATGCCCGTTACATGGAAGAGTAATTTCAATCACCCGAGGCTGGCAGGTGAAATAGGGGAGCTATGACTGTAATCAAAGGCAACTGAGAACTGTTGTGGGAGCTGCTTTACTAAGCCACACTGCGGCTAAAAATGACATCGAAACCATGGCCAATGCGTCACCATGCATTCATCTCTTTTTTCACATTTACCCTAAATTAAACAAGGCTTCCCTTTTTAAGTTTCTTGTCCACACTAAATTAAACAAGGCTTCTCTGTTTAAGTTTCTTGTTCACCCTAAATTAAACAAGGCCTTTCTGTTTAGATTTAATGGGAACTAAACTGTTTTTGTTACCATGACTGTAGTAGGCAGTCTTACAGGCACAGCACTAATATTTCATTGCATCTTGATTTTAAAAAGGAATACATTTATCAATTGGAGTTATGTAATGACTTGCAGTGTCAACTTATCAAAACCTCACCCTACACCGATTAACCTTTAAAAGGGTGCATAGTACTTTGATGTGTTGCCTACCTCAGATTTTTCTCCGACTCCCCAAGGTATTTGCTCATAATTTCTGGTGCGTTGATAAGTGTGACCTGGAAGAAAATATGACATATTTAGGAAATTCCTCTACTTTAACTGGTTACAGTATTAGGGCTTCTTCAATTTAGATTTTTAGCAATTACTGTCTCATGGCCAACACCGATAGCGTGCTTTGCATGCAGCTAGTACATTAACTAATAAAGGTGTTTGTTGATGTCACGTTAGACCACCTGATTGGCTGGGCTTGATTATCCCTTGAAGGATAGCTTAGTGCTTTAATTCTCTGTGCCCTTTGTTGCTTTCAGTAAGCATGACGACAATGTGCATACACTGTAAAAATAGGTGTACCTTTTACAGATTCCCTTTGTAAAATTTAACGCTGATTCACAAGTTGCCGGTGATTCACCGTTATTTTGACGACATTCTTTTACAGTGTAGTACAGTATTGAACAGTGCACCAACAATAGCAAAGCCCCGCCACATACTGTCTAGATATAAGTAAAAAAAATACAAAAAAGAGGAGGAAGCCTGTATGAAAAGTGAGATAAATTATATCATAGCCTCCCCCTTGTAAGCGCCCCTGATATTCTTGCAATATTTGAAGTGGATTTAAGTCTTCAGTACTCAAATTTTATCAAAATTACGTCGGCGTATTACGTTGAATATGGTACTGCTGTTTTCCTTCACTAAAATTCTGACATGAGTTGCTGTTTTGATTTATGATAATTATGAGTCAAACCCTTCCTCAATGTACTGTGAATCCTGAAATACACATTTTCAGACTTAAGTAAAAGGTGTCAACCGATGTGTAATACACAATACATACCTTCTCCGTATTAAGGATGTCGGCGATGGTTCGTGCCAGGAGGGTTTTACCACTGCCGGGCGGTCCGTACAGTAGGATACCCTTAGCGTGGTCAATCCCCAGCTTATCAAGCACACTGGCAGGGATACCTGCAAGCAACAAGTATTACTGATTGAGTATTATTATCATAGTATTATCACAAGTTGTATGCGATGATTGATTGCCATGGTCTGTCACAGACACACGCAATAGGATACAGCATGATGGGCTGATTTATCCAAAGCAGGATGTGGCCAAATTTCTTATTGTGGTTTAAGAATAGTTACCATAGAATTTCTCCGGGTTTCTTCCTCAGGTTATTTGATTGTTCAAAATTAGAAAATATAAATCTTGAAATAAAGCTACTATAGTTCCGCCTTAAAAGACGACTAATGTAGCACACATGTGTGCGTGCACTATAACTATTTACTACATTCTAACGACATTGTTCAGATCATTTGCTAACATACTGTTTACCAGTGTTGCATGTTTCACGAGATACTTTAGAGGAGTAAAAGCAATTTCAAAGGTTATCAAATTAGCGGGGGTTGGAGTCGTGACATGATGTGGACAAAACCGTTGCCTGCTATTAGCATGGAAACATGTTTTGCACTCTATTAACAACTTTGACACAACGTGGGAGGGCTAGAGTCGTGATGTGTGTGATTGCAAATTAAGCATCAGCGTGCTTACGTGGTACTCATCCACCCACTGTTGGTCCAGCATGGTGAGTGTGTTAACAATGTTGGGTCTGTGTGATGCAGGAATGCATCACTGACATGTTACCTGTCTTTGCTGCATTTATGCAGCATGAGGGTAGTAGACCTTTAATGACAGTATACTACTATGTACAACGTTTAACACTGCCTTTAAAGGGTTAACATCCGGGGCATGCAGTGCCCCAATTCTCAGCCCAATCAGCGGACTGCGCCAATCAGCGTCCACTTCCTGTCCGTGGCTGAGGCAGCTTAAGGAACCTGCATAGCTCTCAATGATACCACTAAACAACCGAGGAGGCAATCCTTGGTCACCGGCCACCAAGCTCATGTTCAGCTGTGAATTCTTCCGTAGAAGTACGCGAGTCAGATTGCCAGTGTGGCGTATAGGATCAACCAAGAGTGTGGCTTATGTACACACGTTTTTGCTACTATGGTACAGTACTAGAACAACGATTTCCAGACCCCCTTTCAGGCATTAGGCTAATGATACGTGAAAAAAGATTACGATAAATAAGGCTGGATCAGGCTCTCCACATCTACCCCTGACACATCCGTCGCATTAGTCCATGCTCTGTCCCAGTGTCATCCTCTTAGTGTAGGGTTACATACCACCACCCGCCTGGACATCCGGTTACAACGACATACTCAGAACTCCCTTTATGCAGCGTAGTCGTCTCTCTGTTCTTTCCATAGTGCAGTGGTACACATACATGTATAAGAACAGAGAGAAACCCCCTTTTTAGAATTAAGAATTATGTCGCCAACATCGTTTAGCCTTCCCCAGAGGCTAAAAACTCTCAAATGTGAGTCAATATATAATATACATAATTATGTCAGATAGAATGGTTCATGAGATGATCTCAGTCTTGAAGTTCTACCGCAGTCTTTATACTTAATTGGGACCATTTATACTATAGCCAATCCTTTCCAAAGGTCGTCAGATCCTTTAAATTAATGAACCAGGTCGCCAGGTCGCCTGGAAAACAGCCAAGGTCGCTAAAGTTGCTTTTGTCCCCTCTACTTACTTCTAGAGGCGAAGGCCCGCTGGTAAAGCTGTTGTATCTGACGGGTGAGGCCTCCAACCCCCAGGTCCAGGAAGGAGTCAAACTGTCTCCTGTAGTCTATGAGCGGCTTGTAGGACACGGTCACCGTGTGTGCTGTTATGTACTGCTCCTCTATAAGCACCTCCGGGGTCGACGTGCCGCTGAAACTGGAATGTAACAAACTCAGGATTGTCAGTTTTTTAGTGAAGGAAAACAGCAGTACCGTATTCAACGTAATAAGCCGACGTGATTTTTTATGAGATGTTAGTATTTAAGACTTAAATACTCTTCCAATATCGCAAAAATGTCAGGGTTTCTGTTATCTAAAAAATGTACAAAATGGGGCGCTTACAAGGGGGAGGGGGCTAATTACATTGAATACATTGAATTCGGTGCTCATAACTCTTTCCGCTCTGTACTCTCTGGCCATCCCTGCCTATGTCTTTTTCTGTCTATTTATGTAGTAGGTTTGTAAGCATTGTATATGTAATAGATAGACTATGCTTATGAAAAGGTATGCAGAATTAACCACAACTTGCTGGTGGGGCCAGACGACAGCAAAGTCCTGCAAAGCCCAAGTCGCCCTACCAGAAAGCTGTGGTTGATTCTAATACCCTTTCATACCCATTGTCTCTCTGTTTTAAACCAGGGTATGCTGTATAACCAAGGTGCTAAGTCTATTGTTTTGCCCCACCACCGTGGTTTAAGGAGTAAGTAGTACTGGGAAATGGAGCGTATACCCAGGTGTAGCATTATGTATATGTTTGTTGACCATCATCTTCGATCTGTATCGCCGGCTCTACCCCATTACCTCTTTATCTCTATCTCCCTTCTCTTCTCCCCTATCCCTGTCCCGTTCCCCGCCTCCCTCCCTCCTTATCCCTCGCTTGGTCTCCCTCTTCTTATCTCTATCCCTGTGATCTGTTACCCACACTCTCTCACCCGTTACCCTTCACTTCTCTCTCCTCAGCCCTTTCCTCTAATATTGTTATAACCCTTATTTTCTCTGTGCACTGCACAAATGTTTGCATTTAAGTAAATTTATATGCTTAAAGAAACACATTAACATATTTGATCCGAGTGAATGCCACTTAAAGCCACTTAAATGCCGTGACGACCTTTATGAGACATTAACATGGCATTGCTGATCGTAAAGCTGCTTAGAGTGTTGCTTTAAGGTATCTTTGATTTACTTAAATGTAGACATTCATGCAGTGCTACTCATGCATCGTTCATTGTCTCTCCTCATTTCATCGTTCCTTTCTCTCAGAAAGTCTTCACATCCGTACAGTTTTTACATGGCTATTACTAGCCTATTTCATTTTTCACTGACCGAGTTTCCTTCCTGTTCCTGAGAGAGGCGCTGATGCCGTGGCCCTCCCCTGCCCCGGCAGGTAGCTGACACTTGATCCTCCAGGCGTCCACCACCCGCGCGTTACCACACGGGGTGGGCCCCACCTGCACCTCCACGGTGGCGCCATCTAGCGGGCCGGCCGTGAAGTCCACGCCGTAGATGGTGAGTTCTGTGCCCCCCGCGGGGTGGCAGTCATAGGTGGACAGACGGGGGACCGTGTCTATGCAGCCTGACACTGGAAGCAACAGACATGTTGGTGAACCAACCTTTAAAAGAAAAGACGATCGTATTTTCAACGAAGTTTGTTTTAAAGCAGCTGTGATCCCATTACACATCTATGAGATGAATTCAGGAGAGAAGCTAACTCACTAGCTGTCGTCAAAGGATTGTTTGCAACATTTCATCATTCTCTATGGTCACATCAATCTACCTCTAACATTTTGAACTCATTCTGATTCAGGAAAGTTATCTTAAAGCTGCTGTATTAATTACCTCAGATATAGATAGTTCACTTTCTGCATCTCTATAAAGGGTCTCCTTAGTGCAATATACTGCCAAGATCCCTATCTGATTTGTGGCCTTTAACTCTGCTTAATTGAAAGATATAGATCAGAAATAAATAGAATGCCTCCCGCATTCTATTCAGCACTTGATTACATCAACAAGGTATAGTGGCATCTACAGGATACACCAGATGGCAGTAGTGTGTTTGTGAGTTGAGCAATGGAAAACTTCCAGGCTCCTCTCCACTCAGTACTGCCACCTGATGGCTTATGTCAACACTAAACAGCCAAACCCCACCAGAATATAAATAATATTTGAAATTGGAGTCATGTATTGCACATATCAAGAATCTCTTGCGCAAATTGATGGCAGATTATAAGAGGAAAAGGGTTATACAATCATATGAGACACAAACGAGGAACATGTAGGTGTGAGTGTGCCACCTGGTATAGCAGCTTTAAATGGAAAGAAGGTCCATGATTTGTATTTAGTTACCTGCAGTGATGGTTGGTTTGAGCTGGGTGTACTTGTGTCTGTGGGTCGGACAGCCGTGAGAGGACTTGAACTTGACGTGGTACGTGCACGTCTCCAACCCGCTACCCTCCCCCGCCTCCAGGGGCTCCAACACTGTCTTAGCCACCAGAGAGGGGTCACACTGTGGGGAGAAGGAATTTAATCTGTATTACTTTGTATTATCAATATTACCTTGATGCAGGTGAGTATGGGAAAAATACTGAAATCTGTGGCAGGATCTAGGTACTTTGGGAGTAAAATAAAATTTAATGTTGAAAGTACCAGGTATGAGACGCAAATTGCCACATCGCCTCACGGGTCATTAGAATGACTCACTGGTTCCTCTAGGATCACGAAATTCACCTTATTTGTGGCTTAATCAGTGATTTTGAGGCTCTGAGCCATTGCGCGACCATAGACAGAAATTGGTTTCATTACTAGAGGCAATGCGCGAGGCATCTGGGGTAAAACTGGTCTGTAGGACCAAAAAGCCACACACCGCGATAGCCATTAGTCTAAGACCTTAAGTAAGTAAGTAAGTAAGTAAGTAAGTAAGTAAGTGAGTAAGTGTGCTGTACCTGGAAGCTGACCACGGTCCTCCTGGGTGCCTTGGTGGCCGTACAGTACTCGCCGTCTGTGAACACCATCCGCACCCCGGCGGTCGGCATGTTCGGCTCCAGCTGCTCAAAGTGGAACCGGGACCCCGTGCTGGTGGGTGCGTTACCTGCAAGGGGCATTCAGAATTATCATTACCGGTGCTACTAAAGATATCTACACCTAATGAGTTACCTGGAGAATGTAGACAGCCGTGGACGTCCCCCTTGTCACCACATGGCACGGTGCTACTATAGATATCTACACCTAATGAGTTACCTGGAGAATGTAGACAGCCGTGGACGTCCCCCTTGTCACCACAGGGCACGGTGGAGCAGACGGCCATGTGCAGCACGGACCCTGGAGGAGCGTCCATGCTGACCTCCAGGGGGCGCCCACACAAGGAGGTCAGGTCGTAGAAGGCACCAGAGGGCGACACCCACTCACACGCGTCACAGTCCTGGAGGGGGGGGGGGAGAAAAGTTTGGTTATTAATGTCAATACAAATAAAAATATATTTACCTTCCTAGGAAGGATTCCTTAGAATTGGTCTACTATCCATACTTCGCTTCCTACACATTTGCTTAAATTAGATAGTTTTTCCCAATCATGGTCAATATGTTTTGAGTAGGATTGTGCACGATTTTTTTCACCTGATTGAGAAACAGATCATGACCCCGTCAGAGCCCTTACTGCAAATAGATAACATTTGGTAGCCCCCCCCATCCTTTTTAAGGACACATTATATTATATAACAGTAGGATTTAAAATTTGGGAAAAGGATAGCCATTATATAAAGCTTCATTTGTGAGCATATGAATATTCCTATGTGAGACGTGTTGGTCTTCACAAGACCAAAAATGAGTGTTTCTGATTAATCGACCCTCTGATCCTACATTTTAGTAGGCCTATTACATGTACCTGAGTCAAAACTAGGACTTGTGAGGTACTTCGGAGACACAACGCCCCTCACATTCTATGGATTTTGTTGTTATAATGCATGAATCCAGCCCTTACTGCTAACCCCACAGTGCTGCATTCATCGATTATGCCAATAAACCCAAAGGTTCTGCATGATGCATCATGGCAGATGGTGCATCATGCCCACCGATGCAGCTTTGAGGCAACATGCAGTCATTAAAAAGAACTATTGGTATTGCCACACATATTTCCAATTGTTTACAGGGTAAACTTCCACTTTCCATGTACTACTATAGCTACTTAGTGCTGTGGACCAGGGAAGTCGTGATGCCACCCAGTGGTTACTAGGTGAACTAAACCAACTTAAACCCTCTGATCGGATACCTACACCTCTTCCCCTGAATGCGACCCGAGAAAGTAACCCTCCTAGCAGAATTAAAATACTGACTGAGATATTGACAACCCATTCCCTTAAATGTCAGTGTGGCATAATATCTAAATCACTATTCGTTTTAACGGTGGGGAAACACTAGGATCACAGAAATTCCTACTACCTCTCTTTAGAAAATAAATTGATTAGCTATCAATGATGCTATACCCACCACAATTTGTAAAGTGTGCAGACTGCCACCCGTCCCCTCTATGGTCACCTATAACACACAATTAGATATAACTCGTCACCTGGTCAACGGGAGATGATTATAACCACCCAGAACATTTGGTATAATTATGTTTACCTTTTAGAGAAGAAATAATTATTAGAAAGGTTGATGAGTGAGATGCAGACATGACAGAACGGCTGCAGGAGGAAGGAACCTTTACACCTCTCCGAACGTATAAATGAACCAGGGACCTTGTTTGTGTGCCCTTTGTCGTCATGAATGCATGAATGCAGCCATGGCGACTTACGTGCCATGACTGCATTCATGCATCATGCAAACATTTCGGGTATAACAAGAACACAACAGACTAAAACAGGGTTAGAATGGTGAGCAGCTAGGCAGAAAGGATGCTACGTGCAGGAAAGGCCGATCATCGTATTTGGTTAGCTGCACACTGTTTTTATAAAAGCATATAGTTTACATAGCAGACATGATTGTGAACACTACACAGACCTTCCGGTCTGCTTGAGTACGTACACTTACTCATACTGTATGTACCAGTACACGGTCCTGGCTCAATGTGAGTAGTATATCTAAAGTGTTATTTGTGTCAGGGTTTTTTGTTTAATCATGGGATGTTGTCTATGTCCCACTGCTACTAGTAATCATGACTTGGTTTTTTCACAGTATCGGTTATGCATGATGCATGTCTTCCCTGCCCCCGCCAACTTTTGGCCAAGCTCTAAAAGGGTCAAACCTGAAAGGTAAAGCAGAAAAAAAAGTCAAAATTAGCCCCACTGCCCACCCCCTCTCCTCCCTTTGAACCTGCTTGCCACGCCCCTGCCCATCCATGCATCATGAGGACTATGCTAGCCTGCACGGACGGGTAATGGTTATTGTGTGTGCCCCTTGTACAGCAGACAGTATTGACGTGTGTAGTACTTACATAACGGGCGGCAGGGCCGGCAGACTGCGCCGTGTGGACGTCGTGAGACATGTGGGGGCAGCCCCCGGGGAGCAGGCTCAGTAACACCCACAGTGCTGGAAGTATAGGCTGTAATACAATAATAGAATGTTAGTATAGGCTTAACACCCACAGTGCTGGAAGTATAGGCTGTAATACAATAATAGAATGTTAGTATAGGATTAGCACCCACAGTGCTGGAAGTATAGGCTGTAATACAATAGCATGATGTTAGGCTTAACGCCCACAGTGCTGGAAGTATAGGCTGTAATACAATAACAGCATGTTAGTATAGGCTTAACACCCACAGTGCTGGAAGTATAGGCTGTGATACAATAACAGCATGTTAGCATGGGTTTAAGCTGGGCTTTAATTGATTAATCCGTAAATCAAGTGTCTGATTTTGGTTAGCCCTGGCGAGTCACTCTGACTGGCACTCCAATAGGGTCTTCACATTGCATGTACTATTGAATGTTATGCCCCAAGGGAATAGCCTCAATACACACCAATAATACACTAGGTCTATAAAACAATACAATATATATAATACGATGTGCACAGAACACAATATGAGGTGAAAGCTGGTGAAGGTGACTAACTGCCCCTCGCATAGCTATTGTGTCCAGTGGTGTTTTTACAAAGGGAGACTCAGTTTGGTCCCAGGGGACTTCAGTCAGGTAGTTTTACCATTATATATGTGTCTTCTATTGTGAGATGACTGCGAAGGGTCTATTGCAGCCGGTTCTTTTTAACAATTGACGATTGACGAAAACTTGGAGAGAAAATAATGTGTATTAACCCACGGTGGATACCTGAGACAAAGGCTTCACACCTTGGGTATATTGAATACCCTCACATAACCGAAGGTTAAGTCAGATAGACAATGGTTATGAAGGGGTATTAGAATTAATGACAGCACACGGGTAGTGGTAGGGCAACTTGGGCTTCACCCTCACCTGGCCCCACCAGTGTGCTGTGGTTAATTCTAATACCCTTCCCTAACCATAGTCTATCTCTTACTAAAACGATACTTGAATCCCCTAAAGTGTCCCTCCAATTGACCATGCAAGTGCTAGAAAAGATAACACACCTTTTCCGTCGAACCCCCATACCCGCCCGTAGCTTTGGAAGTGTTCTGCCACCCATAGAGTAAAATTATACCTCAAAGGACACTATGACACAAATGACACAATCATATTCATGGCATGACGAATTGCAGTCCCATTGATTTAACCAAATACACAATTTCGATCCCCAGTGACTGACCTTCACCAGCATTTCACGGCCACTGGCGTTATCAAGTATGGTCAAGTGTGAACCGTCATAAAAGTCGATCTACGTGCACTGATAATCTATAGTTTCAAGAACCTTTATTCAAAAATGACTTAGCGCAAGGAGATTATGACGAATTCCTTAGTCAAAAAGACTAACCCTGATGACACGGTTGGGCGTACAGGGTGCCAGAAAATGACTAGTAGTACTAAGTCATATTTTCTGTGGATTTATTTATAAAACAGTTATTACATTATGGGATGTTACTGAGAATAATGCAAATTATCCAACGTGTGCGCTGAAAAAGTCCTGTACGGGACCAGCAGTGAAATAAACTAAACTGAACTGACTGAAACTGAGTGTAAAACGACATAAAAGAGATGAAAATCTGACAATAATATGTGTTAGAGGTAATCCTCAAACAATTCTCCCACGATTTACTATGTTTGATGGATTAATGCATCAGGGCCTGCGAGGGATACACTTTGTTACCAAAATGCAATGATTGACTCCCGGAATTAAACCCAGGATGCATATTACAAAGACACCACATGCTTCAATTCTGGGATGGATTTATGTCGTTTTGCATCGTAACTCTTATCCAAGCCCTGCTAGCAGGAATGCAATTGAAGATCCTAGGTGATAAATACAAGGTTATAATATAAAACAGCTATGCCACTATGGGGTGTACGTACCATGTTGTGTTGGTAAGGTATCCAATGTTAAAGTGTCCAGCTGTCTGCATGCAGCTGATGACATGTCCCCCTGATGTCCACCCTATAGTGTCCACCCTACTGACGGCCCACTACTCAACTATGTCACCCACAGGGTGGGGTCAGTCCCCAGGGGGGTGTACTCACACTTGTATTGACCCAGGTGTGCAGCTGGACCTCTGACAGCCATAGGTAGAGGGGTTTTGGTCAGGCGTGCTTAAAAAATATTGCTTTAAAAACCCGTGGTTGGAGCGATTTTAGTCAAGTGACATTTTAGGCAGGAATATTAGGTGACCCTTGGCTGGAGGGATTTCGTGAAAAGTGACCCCTGGCTAGAGGAATTATAATTTTTGAAAAGTGGTTAGTAGATTTTTGCGCAAATGGCTCGAAAAGTGTGTTTTTTTTTCACTTTTGAAAAAGTCTTTTTTTTCTTTTCTTAGAATCTTTTTTTCATTTCTTGGAAAATGGCCGATTTGGCAAGAAAATGGGTCAAAATCGGAAAAATGTCGATGTTCAGGGAAATGGCCGATTTGGCGAGAAAAAGGGTCAAATTCGGAAAAATGTCGATTTTAGGAAATATCATCATTTTCCCGAAAAAACGGAAAAAAAAACTCAAAAAAATCTGACCCTTCTGGGCTTCTGTACTACAGGGATTTTACTATTATATAATACAAAACACAAAAGAAATACTCTGGCCACGCACACACCTATGGATACACCATATATACCTAGTACCCCCCCCCCCCCCACCCTCCCCCCGGGTGGCCCGAGTGGTCAGTGTAACACGTGTCTGTCCACTCTTACACCACAAGTACTCACCATCTAATATAGAGACATTGCATAGGTCTGTACCCTTTATGGAGCGGTATCCTTTTAAAGATACATTACCACCTCAATCGACCAAAAATCAATTTTCGATTTTTAATTTTCATTATATTTCGATATAATTATCATGTTCCTGTAAGTCTATATGAGGAATTTGGAGTCTGTTATTTATCTTTTAATATGTAAATACAACCATAATAGCATGCAAAATATATAAGTGAGAGCCGACACAAATGAGAATCAGCATGGCCTTATTAATAAAGGGCCTGACAATTGATAAGTTAATAACTTATGGAAGTCTATATTGGGGTTATTTCATAACTTGATTTTGAGTCGATTGCGGTGGTGATGTATCTTTATGTATAAGGCATTCTGATGTTGATTTAGAAAATGTTTCAAGAGTGGATTATTCCCATCCGGTAACAGACAGAAGAAAGGGATGAATTAGCATGTGTTTTATAGTCAAATTAAAGAACTTTTCACTATACATTCCATGGATTTACATAAGTGTAAATAGTAAAGACCATTACTAACATCATATTCCACTGTGAAACTTTGATCTTTATAAGTTAAGAAATATCAAGGTATAGTGCATTTATTCTTACTGTTCAGTTTTGTACACAATGAAATGATTACCAGTCTACGTTCCCAGTGGCAGTCATATACTGCTGGGATTGCATCACTCCAAGTTGTTTTTTTGTTTTACCATTTTTTATTGAGATATTGTAAGGCAATATACAGACAAGATATACACTGTAAAGAAAATTGTTTACATACTAAACACAATGTTAAACACAATCCTGCCACGTCTTTGTAAGCACAATATTTTTCTAAACACGTTTAGCTCCCTTATGTGATTAGAACTGAATGTGCTTAGGTCTAGAAAATGCTCTCATTATCAAGTGTTTGTAATTCAAGTTTTGTGTTTAAATCTCAAAGGCTTAGATTTGCAGTTTTGTGTTTGTTTTGTGCATTTTCATGTAAAGAGATATACGTTTTTATTCATGGCCCCCATCCATGTCAAGGAATTGGACAGGGATGAGCAAAATGAGACAGTACAATTCCCATAGTGTCTCATTCACATAGATTAGACATAGAGTGAAACAACCATCAGAATATATACTATGAAATTGGGAAGGCAGCTATAGTCATTGCTAGAAAACACAAAACATGTGCCTATCTAGCAGCTGATTGTCTATGGTCTATACATTCTAAGACGCTCTTATTATATGAAGTCATGTTGATTTATAATGGTTTTTGTAGTATATTTGGGACAACAATAAAGTATGACTGGCTGTAGAACGTACATTTCCAAACAGAGCTGCCACCTGGTGTATGTTTTAAAACCTAAACACTCAAATGTGTTTAAATACTAGATATAATATACCTTTTAGACTGTTTAAATACTAAACATCTAAACACGTTTAGATATCTAGAATGAAAGTGTTTAATTGCTAAACATGTGATAAATAATACACCTACCTATCAAAAAAAACACGAATTTAAACACGTTTAGACCAGACATGTTTAAAACATAAACACCGTGGGTTTTTTTACAGTATAGTGTTATCCAGTTAATACCGTGAGAGGCAGAACGGTAATCAATGATATTTTTTACACCATGTTTCACATATAGTTACATACATAGATTTCTACACCATTTATTCAACAAAACGCAAAAAAATACTACACAATTAAAATAAAAACAAATCAGTATTCTAAGCCTGCCCCTACGCCATCATCCTCCGACACACAGTCTAATGGTGAGCACTCACAGCAGGGCTCGCAGCCTATGGCCTCACAGGCCGCAGCTATACAGGCATACACCAGGGCATTAATACAGGCCTGCAGCAGCCACAATACCATGCCCACCACCGCGCCGATACACGTCTCAATGACGCACGACCAGCCTTGGAAGAATCCCACACAACACACGATAAGGCCGACTATCAGGGCCACCCCAATAATCACACCAAAGACGATACCAACAATTTCACCCGTTGACAGCTCTCCTGACTTCTGGCCACAGGTACCACCTTTTAAGGCATTGCTGAAATTAATCAATCAGGTTGTTTTAGTAAAGAGGTAATTACATACATGTACATCTTGCTATGATATTGGGAGCTGCCATCCTTTATTAATCAGATCTTTGTTTCAAAGTATTAGAAAAAGTAATTAATGCAAATTGCTCTAGGCTATCCAGACAATTTGATTAATAAATCTAATTAAATAAGAAACTGATTTCTTTTCATGGATAAAGTTCCACATAGGCGAATTGTCGAGATGGAAAATCAAACAATAATTATATTCGTACACCAGCACTCACTGGCGCAAAAGATAGGATGCCTGGATACATTGTCAATATGATACATTCAATCTACCTGACGTATTGCAGTATCTCACTGAAACCCGTGTAATAGTCCTGCGCCTTGAAGTACTGCTCCGTTTTATCCAGAATATCATGCATGCATTTATCGGGTATCTTTTTGACGACCTTCTGGTCAGGACTCATGTATATCTGTAAAGATGGCGTATAATTTTCACAATATCGCTTAATATGTAATAATCATTTTCTCTTGCCAAACAATAGTTGTCTCTGAACAGAAGTCTAAGAAGAATGTAAGATTATTTTTTATGTACCCCATTTAATATACTTCGAAGAACTTCATTAAAGTGCCTTCTTGTCAAAAAAGGTTTGCTCCAAATAAAGATCTATAATAGTTAGAGTGATTTCAATTTATTTACAACAACGTTCCATACGACATAAACTATACTACCTTTCGAGAGTTGACCTCGAGTGCTATGACCAAGAGGTCATCACACCTCTTCATATTTGCCCAATAGCTTTCCCTAAGACCTTTACTGAATGTGAAGACTGAGCTAAAAAGCAAAATTTACAAACATTATAAATTATAGTAGGACATGATCGTGTATTCTGAAAGCAGAACTAGTATTCACTTGACCAAGAATGACTACCACCTTACACTGAAAACCAAGAGGCAGGAGCCTTGTCATTATAACGACCTAGGTTGTCATAATGAATAATGGCAGATGCTCTAGAAAAAATGAATATAGTCTCTAATTAGTTAGCCTCTTAATGAGAGGCATCCCTTTCACATATTTGGTATACTCTTGATTGAACTAAGTAATATTACTTAGAGAGTGATGGCCACAAAGGTATAGAGACCACTCTGCTCCCCGTCACCAGTTTATGGCTTGGGATGGAAAGAATTTGCTATAGCATTGGGTAGCATTGGGTAGTCCTTGGAACAACCTAGGACTGGAGAGTTGTCATTACTGATGACTTTAGGTCTTCAAATTGACAATACCTAAATCTACAACCTTAAGGTAGTCATTTTGACTGCCCAATTAATGTGACTAAGTAAGGTAGTGATTATGACAACTTTGGTCTGAATAGTAGTCACAATGACGACCTAAGGTTGTCACCTTGACTACCTTAAGTTGTCAATTTTGGTATTGTCAAAATGACGACCCTGAGGTTTTCAGTGTACATCCATAACATTAAGGTGAAATATCCTCCTGATCATTCTGTTAATTCCTGACTTTTCCCTGTGTGATTTCCAAAAAAGGCTGCCCGCCTGGTTACTCTATAGAACAGCCAGTACAGACTGGATGGAATCATACAAGCTCAGACATATCTATGGACTGACAGCCCTTTTGGTAGCTGGACCAATCTGTTTCTATGATGTTTCTAGGCCACCAACCTGCCTGAGATATTGGAGGCCACTGCTATACCTATACTGAAGGTGCCCGTAGGGTGTGTGGCATGACAAGTTGTACACTGACAGTCAGTCTGTGACAGGATCTCCTCTATCTCCCAGCAAACACGCCTTTAGCGGGCCGGTGCTGGCCCAATGCTGGCAACGGTACTGGGCCGGTGCCGGCAATACGGTTCTGGCCCTGTAAAAAAGTGCAAACAGGTGCGGCATCGGGCCAGTACAGTATGCCTCTACTGGGCCAATACTGGCATGCCAATACTGGCCCGGTACTGTTTACCAAAAAGCTGGCCAATACTAATCATACCATGTATATAATTGAGACAAAATACATCATATTGCCACCCAGTGCACATCCTGCACACATAGATAGTGTATATCAAGTGATCAGTCAAACATTTTTCCTCAACTAGTTTCAACAACCAGGAGTAAAGGAGACCAATCTTATCCACATAGGCCACAGCCTGTTGGTATAAGAGCTATACCTCAAACTCAAACATGAGGTGTTTATAATGAAAAGCTCTTTGTTTCCCTGTAATTTACTTTATTCAGTTCATAATTTTGTATCAAATAGATATCCTATGATATCTGTTTTATAACAAATCCATTTGCACCTATGTGAGGTAATGTGAATCCGAATTATTAAGTTATAATTATGCATATGGGCTTTATATCTCATAAGACATGCATTGATGACATCTAGTGGAGTGATTGGGAACTAATCTAGCCAGATTGCCAGTACAGGGCCAGTACAGGCATACCGGTAATGGCAAATGGTACATTGCCAGTACTGAACCAATACATGGAGGCAGTAATGGCAAAGAAGTGGCATGGTATTGGCAGTGCTGGGCCGTTACCGCCAGTACTTGCCAGTACAATGCCAGTACCGGCCCAGTACAGGCGTGTTTGCTGGGCTGGTCACTCAGCATTGTCACTAAAAGGGGTGAACATTTAGAATGAAACATGGTGAAACATGGCTACTGAACATCTTATAGATCATAGTGTTTCATTATTAAGCACAAATTAACCTTTTTGAAATTGGTAATCACTGTATTCTTTTAGACCTGAGGTTTGCTAGATTATTAGGTTTGTTACAGACAGTATTGGCCACAGGTTTCTCTAGGCCCATCAAGGGTTGACTGTATGCATACTCCAAGATCTTTGACCTCTTGTAATTGTTGACCATCTATATACAGTTTCAGCTTTGGATTATTACTAAGCTTTTGAAATGAGGTAACCACATGCATTGTCTTTTTTTAAATGTCTATTCTCATACTGTCGTTGTGACACTAGTCTTCTAGATTGAGTACGTACATTTGTACATCCCTTTGTGAAGGCAATGGTTTGAGTGACTGCTGTAGCACAATGTCATCGTCATACATAGTCATTTTACTGTTATTCATTAAGGGTACACGGTCGTCTAGAAAGACTAATAATAGACCCAGTACTGACTCCTGTGGGACTCCAAATGTATTATGTTTTGTGTTTGATTTTATTCCATATACCGTAAAACCTCGCGTATAAGCCTTGACTTGAGTTGACATCTAATGTCCCATCCCCATCTGCACCCAACAGTGAAATCAAAATTATCAAGTGGTTCAAAAGTTTAAGAGGGGACACTCATAAGATAACAGTTCTTTACTACATCCATATTGACCCGTTAACTGATCACTGAGTGTAGAGGCAAGGGAAAAGGATACTCCAAGGAAAAAGTCAACTTTAAAATTGATGTCATAAGCTTTCCAGTGATATATTACACTTGAAGATAACAATTCTAGTTTTTGAGGAATGGCTTCATGAATATGTGAGGGCATTGCCCTATCAAAAAGCCCAATAAGCTCTAAGTCTCATATTTTCCCAGATATCCCTATCTAATTAGCATAATGATGATGATGAGAAATATATCATACATTTTCATTCTTTTCATCATAAAATTTGACCTAGGAATGGTAATTTTCTTCTGTTTTGACCATAGTAACCCCCATGAATCATTATGTCAAGGGGTATCTTTAATTTTTCTATTTGGAATGAAAATCATGTTTCCATGGCAACACATATCAACAAGGACACCCATTTAGGCCTTAAAACATTCTTTTTATATTCCAAATATAGGGGCTTTTCACCAGAAATGGAATGTTTTGTATATTCCCATTTTTTTCTACAGAAAAAAGTACCCTAGAGCAATTTTTAAGGCCATAGTGGCGCCCCCCTGGTGGCAAAAATCGGAACTAATCCCGCACGGACTATCCTTTCTGCTTGGCTGCTCACTATACCATAATACATCAATCATTCCTCATTGCTTTCTTCGATCTATATTGCGTATTGTCCATTGTGACCTGGACTGTCTTTATGAATAATGGTTTGCGGTCGCATTGCAGTGCCATTGTTGTACGATAGACTTTGACCTTATGATATTGTCCTTATGACCTATTCGACTGTGCATAATTATGCATTATGTCAATCATTTTAAACATAGTAAAAATCACTCGATGAATATTCAATCGACTATCATCTTCACCATGCAAGGACTAATTTGGCAAAATTGAATACTGAAGAATGACAAAGGCCCATGACAGTGGAGTCGCTCCTTCACGAGTTGGACTTGAGTTGTATCTCAGTGGGGTTTTGCACAGCAAACTTTTAACGATATCGTTATCCTTTAGGAATTCTATGATAATGATCTCCTCTTGGTGATCGTTACAAGTACATTTCTCACTAAATAACATACTTATCAAAGGGAATACTCTGATAACCATTTATTTTAAAGATTGCATTATGATCTTCAATTTTGTAAATAATTTTGACGATTATTGTTATAAGTTTGCTGTGGAACATACTACAGGAGGCTGTAAGCCGAGTGAGATACGATCCAGGACCAAGCGGGTGAAGGGCAATGTAAAACAGACTGCTGAGTGAGCCTTTGCTTTTATTGTAATTCTGTTGAAATATGTAAATATCCACCTAATGCAGTCATAGATGATGTAAAACAAACCATGATGACGTCACAAACTATTATGACGTCACAGGCCATGAGATATAGTCGTAAAATGTTTTTTTCTGCTTTAATAAAGGTCTAACAAGTTAGGGAGTGGTCATTTCTAACAACATAAACTGGTATAGATATCCCTTATTGTATCCCTGTACTGCTTGGGAGACAGAAAGGTATCTCGGGGGCAGGGTACCAAAAGAATTATCTCCTTATTGTTGAATATAACCACCCCCTAGCTTTGACACTATTCAGTATCAGCTGAAATAAATATACTGATAGTATAGTTCAGTGAAAAACCTCAAATTTCTTTGATAGATGAACACCTGTACCAATTTCTATTTTGAATTTCGCATAACAAAAATAACTTTCTTACCTGTAGGGTGTCCACATCAGGGGACAGGGGTAGGACAGGTAAAACTAAATCCAGGTGTCTGACAGCAGGTACAGGTGAGAGTAAAGTAGGGGAGACTAGGACAAGCAGGACAAGCGCTACAACATGTAGTAATAGTAGAGGTCTGGGCAGCGTAGCCATTGTGGGATCAACTGATCTTGGATTGGAGTTATAGAAAGTTAGATAGAGATGAGCTTCCAGTGGACTTTGGTACTCCAGGAACTATTACCCAAGTTCATCGGCCTTCTTGACAGAGATAGTTTCCCCCACGCACTGCGCTTATCTTATCCTATGTATCTATAGTAGGTCTACTGTTTGATATTGTGTACTTGTCGCATGTCGCTGCTATCTGCTGAATGTCTGACGAGCAAATCTTGATATCTTTTTCATCTGGTGAATCAGATGTCTATCCTTTAATTAAATTAATGACATCATTCATCACTGTGTGAAACCCACTGGGGTAATTGCATATGGTGGTAGGGTCTGTTTACGGACCCAAGAGAACTTGGACAATACTCATTTCAGCTATTGGCTCATTTTGACCCCTTTTTCAATCGGGATGGGGAGACAAGGCGGATTTACATTTTTTAATCTGAAATCCAAGATGGCTGCCACATATGGTACATTTTCCAATATTTGGCTATACAATCCTTGTTTATTAACCAAAATAATTGTGTAATAGCTCAAAACAACCGTATGGGCGGGACTATTTTCATAAAGGTTTGCTATCTTCTTAGAGAGGAGCCATTTATTACTAGCTGGGGGGGGGGGGGGGGGGGGGAGGGGCGCTTGGTGGATTGTTGGTGACCCCCCCCCCCCCGCCCTTCATTGATTAGCCGAAAGTGAATTCTGCTTTTAACAAGTACAACAAAAAAATTATTTGAATGAACCTAATAAGTTTTGACCCCCCCCCCCACCCCACCCAGCATGGAGGCTAATCTTGTTTTGCCCCCCACCGATGGCCCATTTTTTCAATATGACCCCCCCCCCCTCCCTGATATATAGAAATGATTGGGAATGATTTTGAACTTTGAGGAACATGATGGGGTATCATTGTAATGAAACGTTTCAATTGTGATATGACTGTGCATGACAGGTTTGAGGGAAAAGCACACAAAAACACATCAGTTAGTTTTCGAAAATTGAAACCAAATAAGTTGTGTTGCATTTGGTGGTGAAATTTATTTTGGGCTCGAAAGTAGTACATGTTGGAGGGTGTTGCTGTTTGGTGATTCAATTTATTGTACAAGTTTTATTTAAACATAATTCATTAATATCTCATTGGTCTAAACCTGCCCTAGGAGATATACAATACACATTCCTAAAACAGTCATATATACCAGTCGAAATGAGATGCTAACGTTCCGGTTAAAGTAATGGCACATTATATTATCTTTATCTTATCATCACAAAGATGTAAAACGCACAATGACATGATGATATGAGTTTGGGAAAATACATTTGGAAAAAAATCACAACGATTTGGCTCATAACCAAGTTTACACAATTTATGGAAATGTAAATATGTCGTAATAAAATGATATTGGAATCTTTCATTATAATCATTAACATGAGTTAATATATTCTGCACCGTCACGATTATACATATAAACAATCCTATGATACATATAGCATGCTGTACACATTCAAAGTTGCTTGATAATCAGATAATGAGCCGGGTGCTTTCAATTTTGTAGGCCTCTTAGCCCCAAGACAAGTGCTTATTCAAGGTGCCGTTTTAGTGCTTAAAGAAAATCAGGATACCCGTATACAAGGCCTTACTACCACTCAAACCTGTATTTTCATGGAAAGTAATTCAATATCATTATTGCACAAGGCATAAAATAACAAAAGTCAGATTCCTACAATCTGGTACAAGTGAAGGTCCATCTTCCTCTGTTATCACAGGGATTACCGACATTAGTGCCATCTATATATTACATGTATATGATACAAATATATAATTCATTCAGTGATGATAACACTTGTCATTACATTTTGCAATCGATTCTAAATATATGCATGTCATGTATATCATACATGTATACTCAGAGGCTGCCGTAATAATACAAGATTTATGTGTATACATCATTTTTAGAACTGTTCATAACCTTTTCCACTGCTTTTCCTTGTGTGTGTAAAGCATCCCCTGTGTATATTCAGATTAAATGTTCATAGTTAATGGACCTATGTTTTAACCAGAAATGTTGAAATACTTGAAAGTAAGGATCCACCATCGTCTGTTATCACAAGGATTTAGGACACAAGTGCCACCTATATATTACACAGGAACTAAAGTGAAACTAACTTTGATTGGAGCGACATGAGGTGCCACCTATATTTACACACAGGAACCAGAATGATGCAAACCTTGGATAAATACTTGGATATGATACAAATGTATAATTCATTGTGTGATGACAACCCTTATAGTGTATACATGTTATGTATCTCAAAAAAGTGTAAATTATGTCTCCAATACAACTTATTTTACTCCTTAGCCACTGTCCCAGGAAGCACATATTAGCAAAATTGCATATTTCCATGGCATAGGGCCGGTGGTTAAGTCCCAAATGACATTTTTCAGGGCCAGCAGTGAAAGGGTTAAATACCAGGCACACAATTCTAAATTGATCAGTAACTGCCACACTCTATACTAAATGTGGATACCGGTAATAACATGGACTCTGGTGATTTATAGACCAATTAAAACACATTTCAAAGTTGATTCAACAATGCTTTGGCAGTGTAGATTCTGTCCAGATTATTTTAAAATAGGTATTACTATCTGTCGGAAACAACATCCACGTACATACACAGAATATATGGCCATGAGTTATCGTTTGGTCATACCTCATGTTCAAAGCAAACAGTGCTATACGCTGCTGGCATGATAATTTTCTGTGTAATTTTATCATGCATTTAATCATGATTTATTTTATCGCACATGTAATATGTTCACCCCTCCCAAATACTTATAGTATCCCCTAAGGATATGCATAACTGTCACTATGAATATGAATGAAAGGCCCGCAGACATTTATTTTAATCCTCAAGAATTAAATAAATGACAGAGAGCATTTGGGAATCTTTCACACCCCTGGAAAACTTGTTCTTGACTGTCAAAAACTATTTGTAATTAATTCATTTCAAGGCAGTCTGAAGATCCCCTTAGGTGATACTGCCAGTTCCTCATACAATCCCACTGTGGATTGGGGACCAATCAGAAACCTTGTTGGACATGCTCCATGGCAACCATTCATATGTTAACAACAGCAGAGCAGCTCCAAAATCTCCTCTCTGTTTAGTCAATATAGGTCATGTGACAGACACTATAAACGAGTAAGTCATATCTGAATTTGCTCTTTCCAGCGGTAACTGCTATCCTGAGGCTTACTGCATACTTACTAATATTTTTACAGTAACTATAAATTTCATAAATATTTTCAATCTTGCTGTCATTGATGATCAGTGTATTCCTATATCTGAGGGTCCTACTTAAGATGCAGTGCTTTATCCAGTGCCTTGACACTATCTTCACTGAGGTTGTTTCGAGAAACATTCAGCATTTGAAGTGTTTTGTTGTGATGCAGTGCTTCAGCAAATGCTTTGGCACCATTTTTACCAATTCTGTTGACAGCAACGTTCAATATCTGGAGTGTTTTGTTGTGGTGCAGTGCCTGAGATAATGCTTTGGCACCATTTTCACCAATTTTGTTACCAGCAACATTCAGTGAGGGAAGTGTGTTGTTGTAATAGAGTGCTTCAGCAAAGGCATCGGCACCATTCTCCCCTATGTTGTTAAAACCAACATCTAATAACTGGAGAGTGTCATTGTGGTGCAGGGCTTCAGCTAATGCATTGGCACCATTCTCACCTATGTTGTTGCGGCAAATTTGTAAGCTAAGGAGGGTGCCATTTGATGCGAGCCATTTGCCAAATGCCGTTGCTCCTCGATCATCAATATCATTGGACCCCAGCACTAGTTTATGAAGTGCCCCTGCATGGTCCTTTAGAAGGGAGGATATCATGAACTCAATTAGTGTGCCTGTTAAATTAGATCCTGTTATAGAAATCTCTGTTACAGCTTTTGCATGCTTGCACAGAAATCTAATTGCCATTATGTCTATAATGGTCATGTTGGTTGACTGTATGGTTAGTATCCCACCAGGCACTATATATTGAACAACACTTTTAGCTTTGTCTTCCATCTGACTTTCATGTAATAATTGACAAATCTGAAGCTTGCTATTGAATCCTTTGTCAATCTGACTTTTCTGGCAAAGGCAATCAAGAATATCATCAAGCTGCACATCAATTGAGCATTGAATATCCTGCTTGCCTGGGTCAATTGTAAACATGATGTCCTTTATCCATTCAGACCTTGTATCGTATTTTAGTCCAAACAAGTACAGTAAGGCCATGTTGAACTGTCCCTCAGAAAACACCTGTCTGACTGTGTCTGCACTTGGTACATGTGACAATAAGTAAGCTGAAGCCAACATCTCCTGCACAGAGAAGTGTAAGAACTCACCAATCACAGAGTGTCTCAAACTAGCCTTTACTGTCTTCATCTGCAGTAAGCCAACCTGCTGGATAGACTTCAGGTCTTGTGGAGTAAGCTTAGCCTGACTGATATCATAGTCATTAAAGACTAATTTTGACATTTCACCCTTTAGATACCTCTCATACACCCCTATGTATGCCATGTGGCTGAGTTTGTGAAAGTAACCACCAACATGTATGACAAAAGACCATTCAAACATCTTTCTTTCCACACATTGTACAATCAGGAATGCCATGAGACGCGTATACGTCATTAAATCCTCACTACAGAATATGACCCCATCAGCCAACAACCTTGATATGAGTGCACAGTAGAACGTAATCCCACAAACTGACATCAGAAGGGGACTCTGTCTTAGTGTGGCCATGATGTACTCTACCTTGGAGGGATGTTTGCATTCTATGAATTCCTGGATGCGTGACTCTGTTAGTCCAAGAATTTCAAACTGCTTATCAAAATGAATCGTGCTGAGGGCAGTGAAGGGACGGCAAGCAGCAACTACAGTGCACCCAGGCAGAAGACTGCCATGTAGAATATTCAGACATAAATCTATTGGGTGGGCCTTTTGATTTAGATCAGAAATCTTGGGACAGTTTTGCCAACATGCCTGAAATCCTGCTAACTCATCAAGTCCATCGAGAAATATCAGGACTTTTCTAGCTGAGTGCTTGAGCCATGCTGAGAGAGGCTTTACGACGCCTGCCTCTGTTACTTCATACAGACCATGCAAACTGAGAAGCTCAATAGCTGTCATTTGGCAGTCAGAACCTAGCAACATCCTGAGCTGCAGGAGAAAGAATACAGTGAACTGTGAGGCCCATCTGTTGACACCCCACTGCCGAGCCAACCATTGAAAGGTAGTGCTTTTGCCTGTGCCTGCCCGACCATACAGGGATACACGTTTGGGATTCTCTCTATCTCTTTCACTTTCCAACAAATTTAAAGCAGTCACATTTGCTTTCCTGATTTCAAGCTTAGAAAGGTGACATTGGTACTTGTGTGGTAAATCCTCAGCTGGCTCTGAATCAGACCTACTGACTATTGCTAACTGCACATGCTCACAATCAAGGTCAATCTCCTCATCTAGTGGTGAGTCTGTTTGGTGACCAGACAACCTGATATTTTCTTTTACAGCTTTGACAAACCCTTCAATGCAAAAATCTGATTCTATTTCAGATGGGACTCTGCCTGCTAATGTTGTGAATAGCTGTGGATGAATGCCTGCGATCATCTTAATGAATGCATTGAAAGCTTGATATGACTTTGCAGAGACTCTTCGCTGCAGGTAGTCAAGCAGCTTACCAATCCTGGCACCACGGTTTGGTTCAGCATTGATAGCATCAACCTCAAAGTACATAAGGAATGGTTTTACACCCGACCAAAGGCTGTCCAGATCAAGCTCTGTGACTAAAGCTACACGTTCCTCTTTCAGGATGCATGGTTTTAGCAAAGGTAAGGCATCACTGTCTGCTACCTGGTCCTCTGGAGGAGGTGTGTCAGATACTACATTTTCAGTTTTTCTTTTCTTGCTTCTTACTTGATATTCAGCCATTGTTCTTGCTGTCATTCAAATTGCATATAATAGATATTCAGTGCATGTCAACAGTTATATTTACAATGCAATGGAACAGTAACATGAACAATACAACTTGTTGGTAGAGGGTTGCTGTGGATGTATACGGGTAGAAGCTGTCTGTTTGAGCTGTTCGTGACGTCTAGTCAGATCCGGCAGAATATCAGCAGATTTATCTGCTTTGACATGTTGCCTGCAAACATGAAAAGATCCAAATGATAGAATGTGTAAATCAAAGTAACTGCAAATATAAATTTGGGCTGTATATTCAATTCATACATGTGGGAATATTGCCAGAAACGTTGGTTTGTATTAAGGCTGAATTTACATTTACAAAGAAGAAGAATGCCATAAATGGTATTTGTGGTATTAGCTTTTAGAGATTCTCATGTAACCTCAAAATCTCTTCTCACGATAAAACTAACACTTACTGCTTATGTTCCTGGGGGGGGGGGAGTTATAGGAGACTGCTTGCCGTTCACTTCCGAGTCGACATGTACAGAATCGGGACTGTCTTATCTAGTACCTGCAAGTAAGATGCAAGATATAGAACCTCACATTTACATAAAACTGATACCAACCAAGCAGCATTAGGTTGGACGAGTGGCCCTGGTAACTGCTTAAAACACATTGATAGGTTGGTGTAATTCAATGATATAACTGTATACCGAAAGGCAATGAATATTGTGTTGGCTTGCCGTTGAAGGCAAAATACAGGGGCGTAGCTCCTGCCTCTTGCAGCTTAGATAAAGAACTTCGTATTGAATTGGTATAGTTTGCTGTACCCAGAATTATCTAATTTCATAGGTCCCGACATATTACCCAATAAACTATATACTGGTATTCACTATATGATATGACAATCCATATACAGTGAGACTCACTATCTAGATAATGGCATTCAAAGATATGCCCTCAAAATTCACAATAATATACGCCATACCTTGTGGATTGAATGACCACTTTTCATTAGATGCAGCACATGCACAGACTGGATTTCACGATGTCCTTCCGGTCCATCCATCAGTGGTATACGGTACCAGTGCGATTTTGAATATCTGAAATATGAAACTAACGAGATATAACAGCAGTAGTATAGTATGTATCGGAACGGGACTATAGTTAAGTACTGTTTATTACTCAATCGACCTGCAGCCAATCAGAAGCCTCCATTTGACCGGAAGTGACGTCACATGCCCATATAAGGGCATACCGGAAGTGACGTCACGTGACCTTGACCTAGTTAGAGGTCAAGGTCATGACTCAGCCAATCAGAGGCTTCCATTTTGACCGGAAGTGACGTCACACGCCCATATAAGGGCATACCGGAAGTGACGGCATGTGACGTCACACGCCCATATAAGGGCATACCGGAAGTGACGTCATGTGACCTTCACATGTACATATAAGGGCATACCGGAAGTGACGTCAAGTGACCTTGACTTAGTTAGAGGCTTCTGATTGGCTGGTACACCGGAAGTGACCCATTTATGCAAATGAGGGGCCTACTTCTGGTCAAATGGAGACCTCTGATTGGTTGGGTCATGAAGAAATGTGTCTCTTAATTTAATTTTGTTTAGGAAGTGATCGATTTTAGGATCACGCGACCCGAAGTGACCTGATGAGTCACGTGACTAGAAGTGACGACGACACATGCCTTAATTAGACGATTCAGCAGCGACCGGAGGAAGTGTCACTTTAAGAGGACACGCTAGTTAATTGTTATATTTGTTTTACTTACTAATAAAAGAAGACGTATGAAAATAAACACAACAATAATTTTATTTTATTTTTTTATTTTCTTTTTTTCAATTCTAATAACACTCTTTTTTTTGAAAAGATGCGCTCAATCAATCAATAACACACTTTTTTTTCATATTTTAAAGGACTCGTTGTCACACCGTTAGAATGCACGCGACGCTTATAATACAAGTAGCGCACGTCATCTTTCTCTATGGTGTAAGTGTCCATTTTTGGTTCGTACCACTTTTGAAATTTATATTTACCGCAAGGAGAGTTTTTCGTTTTCGAAAACATTTAAGAAGACGACTACTTCTGTACACTTTTTTTGAGATTTTCTTTCACCGGTGCCGCTGATTTGATCGTAGCAAATGTAAGTCTTAGGGTTGACACTTAGGATCCCGTCACCTTCTCACGCCGCTTTCTTTTCTTTCTGAAGTATGTCTCTCTCAGGCGAGGTTTGACTACACACAGGCAAACATCAGAGGCACACAATAGCGCTAATTCTACCTTCAGACAAAGGTCAGGCACTGCTGGACTATAATAGATGGGTCAAGGGCTATTCTAGTGAGGGTCAGGCTACGCCGGACATTCAATAAAAAGCTGGAGTTTGGCAAACTTGCTTTTGAAAGTCTGTCCATGCGGGATCCTCATGCCATAGTCTGGCAATGCTGAACTCTTGGGAGAGTATGCCGGACTCTTGCTGGCCAGACTTTCAAGCAAATTTGCCAAAGTCCAGCTTGTTATTGAATTTCCGGCGTAGCCTGACCCTCAGTAGAATAGGCCTTGACTCATCTATTATAGGTCAGCAGCGCCTGACCCTTGTATGAGAGTAGTATTGGCGACATTGGCCGACTCTGATATTTACCCGTGTGTACGGCGGGAGGAGGGGGTTCACAGCCACTGCTTGCGCTTATAGAGCGCTACTAGCGGAGGTCTGGATGAGGAGACTACGGCGTTTGTCTTTTGCTTGTGCAGCTGCTGCTGCTGCTGCTGACGATGTCACGGATGCCGCTGACAGATACTGCTGCTTGTGCTGCACGAGACTGAGTAGCCGCTATTACTAATGCTACTAATACTAGTATGAGAAAATACATTTAGTCAATTGATTAAATCAAGGAGGTTTTCTGACTTCAGTGGATCGTTTAGCCATCGGCCACGGGCAAAACTTGAAACCATTTTATACATGGGACAATTGGCAGAGTCGAAACGTGTTGGTACCATAGGGTCGATCATGTTCATCATCAGTTCAGGCAAAGGAAGTGTGTCGACAGCACGCGAAAACTTCATGTCTGAATGTTTCAACACAAGACTTTTTATCACACTCACACAGCTGCTTTGAAGAGTGAATCCTTGACCAAACTTGTGCTTTTCCAACACAGCTTTGGCCTCTTTCTGTGCAGTAAGGGATCTCTCTTTCGGGTTCATCTCAGTGCTGTCTAGCATGTCCTCAAAGTCTTTAACATAATGTTCCAACGGACTACAAATGATGGACTCCAGATCATCGTCCGCATATGTCGTCTCCTCGCACCATATTGTGTCTTCGCCTGTTTCGAATTCCGTCATTTTCTTGACAATCTCCTCCTGAGTGCCTTGCATATCGTCACCTCAGTGGAGAAAGGTCGTAACTGAAAATGTTTTCAACTCAGTGGAGAAAGGTTGTAACTGCTTTGTCTTGATCATGTGACCACACATAGCATTTAATATGATTATTGTAATATATCATTTTGCTAGATATGATCTAGGGGTATGAAACCACATGTAAATGAAGTTGAAATCCCATGCCTTCAATATTTCATTATTGAGAGCATTCCAAAAATGCCTATGTTTCTGAAAATGGAAATATCTCAAAAAATGTGATTTTGACTTACGACCTTTCTCCACTGAGGTGACGATATATCGAAGCTCCTTCAAGGAGTTGATAACTTGTATGGCGAAGACTGACAAACTTGAAGGAATTTCACCACAGTCAGGCCAAGTATACGGAGCTAAGAAAAATAGCTCTAACAAAATCTTCTCCCTCTGTCCAAATGAAACTACTGTTCCGATGAAGTTGAAGCATGCTTCTATCCATTGCTCCTTGGTGACATCCTTCCAATGTTTCTTTACCTCACATGCATCATAGGGCACCGTTTCTCTTCTTGCTTCAAGTGGGAGTTGCTTTTTCTTTCTTGGACTCATTTCGAGAGGGTTTCGATGCTCTGTAGCGTCAACACTTTCATAAATAAAGAAAATAGCAGAACTAACCATCGTAACGTGCTGAGCGAGCGTAGAGTGGACGATGCTACGAAGATGAAGGGCGGGTGGAGAAAGTGTGACTGGTGACAGCGGCGTTTCACTCCTTATGTACCCTGTCCTAGATAAGCCTCTTAAACGGCTGAAAAGACTCTCTAAGTACAGAGCTTCTACCGCAGGTGGGTTTAGACTTAAGCAGCTTAGTTCACACACATGTCTGTTAGAAAAAGCTACTTGCACACGTGCCTTCCTTTTTTCACTAGTATTCACCCTCTGCCGACTTATAAGACACCTATACACTCTTTCTCGTGAAATCTATGGAAGATGATGGAAGGACCACTGACTACATTTTCTTTGATCAGAGCGTGGAGGACGGCGTCGAACGGAGGGAACGTTGTGAACACGGCTTATAGGTTTTTTGGAAGAGGTCTTGTAAAGTCAAACTGGCGAGAGAGATGGCGTCTTTCAACATGACAATGCTGCTATGTTGGAAAAAAATAGCGTGATTTTTTCAAAAAGCTTCTATGAAAGATTTGACGTCTTCGTTGTTGTAGTGGATCAAGTAATCTGTCATAGTTTGCTTCTTCTTGTCATACTAAACTTTCTGACATGTGGCGTAGTCGGATTTCGGCCATTTTGACGCCCGTCAGTTCGCTGTCAAAAGTCGATCTCGGTGGCAGGGGTTTTTTGTTTACTAGTTTCTTGGTATACGTCATCCATTCGTAAGTAAAGCAACCTTTCTCTTCGTTTGTAGTGAAAGCTCGCAAATAATTCGCGTAGCTGTAACCAAGTGCTAAAAAAGTTGACTACTACGTCCAAGAAATCTGTGTGTAAACCGTCAACTATTGATTGCTTCTCTTTATGACGCTGAATTGTTGGTTTCTTCGGTCTCCGGAGGCAAATAACGAGTGAAGGCGTATTTTTTGATCAGGTTCAAGTCGTAACTCTCCGAGTTGAAGCGTACGACTGGAGCTTGACGGATGTATCTCAGAAGCCGCTTCTTCAGTTGAACTAACGGTTGTCTGGTGTGAGCTGCAGCGAAGCCGCCTGGAGAAGGGGTGAATGTCGCTTCCTCTAGCAGGAGAGCTTCACCTATCGCTACATGTAACTTCGCTAAGGTTGGTCGGTAAACTTCTAGCACAGCTTTCTCGATGACTTTGGCGTTCTCGTTTATGTGATTTTAAACTCGGTCTAACAAGGGGTCGGAATCTGCGTCGGATTCTCTGACGTACGCTGCCCCTCCTACCCCGGAAAGTCGTATGCGACGCTAGCCGACATCGCTGCATAGAGGGCAAAACTTAGGTATTGTTCTTCATTTTTCTACGGGTCACTTGTGATTGTACGGTCTTTTAAAAATTTTGAAACACTTTTCGCAAACGTCCTGCGACATGTTTTTCTTTTTTTTGTTTTTTCACTTATTTACCAAATATTAAAAAAATAAACGTTGTTTATCACTTCGAATACTAGACGCCTCTTACCACACGATGCTATTAGCATAGTGAAAGACGTCTGTAGTGTAGGATCGATTTCAACAGATGTCCATCTTACTGCAGGGATCAGACGAGAGTGGTCAACACTGGAGTGTCACAGCTCACTTTTATTTCTTTGGGTACAGCTGCATACAACCCTTGAACATACATTGCGACGTCGCCGCGTCCCATGTAGTCTTCCAACACTTTCATCAGAGCCATAGGCTCAGACGTCTCGTTGTACTTCCAAGCTTTCAGCACTTCATAGACAGGGTTCTTCACAGTCCTGTCAGAAGGCACAGGTTGAGAGATGGAAGCTACTTCATGAGAAGTCAACCCTAAGTAGATCCCTATGGTCTTCCAGTCTCTAGGGCAGAGCTCAGCTAAAAGAGAGAAATATTTCTGCACTTTCCACTCCATGTCTCCACTCTCTAAGCCATCCCACATGTCATGCTTGTCCATGTACTCACGTGAGAATTTGATGAGGTCCATACGGTAAGATTCTTCCAAGGCGGCGGCTAGGTCCTTCCACCTACTAGTACAACTTTTCTGGTACCAAGTAGTGAACATTTCTCTAGCTTGAGTTATGACACTTGTCTCACAACTGAGATATCCCATATCCTTCAAGTTCACTTCAAGGAATGAACCTAACCGTATGTAATCTGATGTCGGCAACTTACTACTTATTTTCAGTAGCATAGCGTCTGACAAGTATCCTAACGGCTCTGCTTTGAAGTATGATGATACAGGTACTACTGCAGCAGAACCAATAACAGGAGCAGCGTCTGCGCTGGTATCAGACGACTCGTTGTCGGAACAGGGCAACCACATGACTTCGTAAGGTATTGGTGAGGGCAGTCGCCACGGACCGGACGCACTACCAGTGGAAATGAGGTCGAAAAACGGACTGTGCGCCCGTGACCCTTCGGGTTCCTCGTACGCCTCGTCGTCAGCGTCGTTCTCTGTTTCACCCTGTTGCTTTAGGACATGCATGTCTACTACGCGCTGCTGGGGCTGAGTGTCCGAATAGCTGTAAGTCTCAGCGCGAGCAGCGTTGATGGCGTCGGTTGATGAAGCGGTGGAGAGGTTCTGTGCAACGTGCTGCGTGTCAGTACTAGTAGCGGTAGTCGCAGCAAGAGGTGTAGCAGCAGCAGCAGCAGCAGGAGCAAGCGCAGCGCTAGCAGGTGCAGCAGTAGCAGGCGCAGCAGTAGCAGGCACAGCAGCAGCAGGCACAGCAGCCTCAGCAAACGCAGCAGTAACAAGCACAGCAGTAATAGGCGCGGCAGCAGCAGCAGCAGCAGCAGCAGGCACAGCAGTAACAGGCGCGGCAGCAGCAGCAGCAGCAGCAGCAGTAGCAGCAGCAGGCGCAGCAGTAGCAGCAGCAGCGTGCTCAGCAGCAACAACCGTCGCGAGTGTAACAACGTCGCTACTACGACGACTACTACTACCACTACTACTGCTGTGTGCGCTCGCTACAGCGGGAGGGTGATAAGACCAAGCGGTTGCGGCGGTAGTCTCAATTTCAGTAGCAAGAGGAGACGCTGACAGTAAACGATCACCGTTCTGCGTATTCTTCTTGTTCTTGAACTCGATTAGATCCTTGGACGACAGTAGTTGTTGTGTTTTGCTCATGGTGGTGCCTGTAGAGAGCAGCAAAAGACTGAGTGAGTGAACGGATGTTTCCAGGCCCCTTATATACTCCTTCTCGCTTCTAGAGCTAAGCTACTTACAGCTCTCTTCAGCTGCCGCCGGCTGACCGGTGACTATTCACAAAGAGAAACAAAAAGTCATAAGGCATGACGTTTTCAGCTGGATCCCTTTCCCCCTCCCCTTTGAGAGATCGACTGACACGAGCTAAGCTACTTACTGCCTTGTTCAGCAATTCAACGTGCGTTAGCTGTATAAAGGATTAAGCAGTTGCTGCCGCCAGCTGACCGGCGGACATTCCCAAAGAGAAACAAAAGACATAAGTCATGACGTTTTCAGCTGGATCTCTTTCCCCCCTCCCTCCTTTTTTTTTGAGAGATGGACTGCCATGAGCGGGCGGTGTACCGACTGTACTAATTCAACGCGCATTAGCTGTATAAAGGATTAAGCAGTCATGAGCTTAGAGTGTGTATACAAAAAAACTACAGGAGGCGTGTAGTGTGAAGCAGGACCCCCTAAGACGGGAGTGTCTGTCTGTGAGTACAGTCGTGTGCATGTGGTGAGCGACTTAAGTGTAAAACAAAAAAAAATCACCGCCTCCTGCCGTGGTGAGTAGACTGGCCGGCGGCGGCCGGCTAGTTCAATAGGGGTGACAGCTGACTAAGGCTGTGCATGAAAATCCGATTTTCACCTGACCTCTGACGTTTGTTACAATGAATGCCAAAGGGGGAGAGAGTTGTCCTCAGGTAGGGGGTAGGAGGTAAGGCTAATGGATAAGGAAAAAAAACACCATTTTCAGCTGGCCACCACAGATGGCGATGACATACCCCTCGTCATCTAAGCTCTTAAGAAGCTCTTACGGAGCGGAGCGGCTGCTGGACAGCTGGGGTGAGTAGACCGGCCGGCGGCGGCTAGCTAGTTCAATAGGCGTGACAGCTGACTAAGGCTGTGCATGAAAATCCGATTTTCACCTGACCTCTGACGTTTGTTACAATGAATGCTAAAGGGGGAGAGAGTCGTCCTCAGGTAGGGAGTAGGAGGTAAGGCTAATGGATAAAGAAAAAACACCATTTTCAGCTGGCCACCAAAGATGGTGATGACATCCCCCTCGTCATCTAAGCTCTTAAGAAGCTCTTACGGAGCGGAGCGGCTGCTGGACAGCTGGGGTGCTGTTGGAAATAGGATTAAACTCCCTCTGTATAAAAGCTCTGATTTCTGTTGGAAAAAAACCATATCACCTCTGACCACAGTAACGTCTACTACCACCACCACCAGCACCACCGCCGCGGCCACCGCCGCCGCCGCCGCCAGTCACAGCTGATCGCCTCATTAAAGCATGTGACGTCGTCGCTTCTAGTCACTTGCTTCATCAAGTCGCTTCCAGGCACGTGATCTTAAAGACCCTCACTTCTTAAACAAAAAAAAAACGAAGAGACACGCTTCTTCCTCTCGAGAGGAAGAATGACGTATATAAGGAGGCTGACACGTGTATAGGCACCTTATTAGTCGGCAAGGGGTAAATACTAGTGAAAAAGGAAGGCAGGTGTGCAGGTAGCTTTCTAACAGACACGTGTGTGCACTAAGCTGCTTAAGTCTAAACCCACCTGCAGTAGTCAAGTAGCATGTGAAAACTTACTTAACAGATCACTTAATTGAGTAGAGACTCTGTACTGAGAGAGTCTTTTCAGCTGTTTAAGAGGATTATCTAGGACAGGGTACATAAGGAGTGAAACGTCGCTCTCACCCATCACACTTTCTCGACTCGCCCTTCATCATCGTAGCATCGTCCACTCCACGCTCGCTCAGCATGTTATGAGGGTTATTTCTACTTTTACAGCTTCTTTTCTTATCGAAGTGTCGACGCTACAGAGCATCGAAACTCTCCAAATGAGTCCAAGAAAGAAAAAGCAACTCCCACTAGAAGCAAGAAGAGAAACAGTGCCCTATGATGCATGTGAGGTAAAGAAACATTGGAAGGACGTCACCAAGGAGCAATGGATAGAAGCATGCTTCAACTTCATCGGAACGGAAGTAGTTTCATTTGGACAGAGGGAGAAAATTTTGTTGGAGCTATTTTTCTTAGCTCCGTATAGTTGGCGTGACTGTAGTGGTGAAATTCCTTCAGGTTTTTCAGGGTTCGGCATACAAGTTATCTGGTCTTTGAAGGAGCTTCGATATATGCAACGCACTCACGAGGAGATTGTTCAGAAAATGACGGAATTCGAAACAGGAGAAGACACAATATGGTGCGAGGAGACGACATATGCGGACGATCATCTGGAGTACATCATTTGTAGCCCGTTGGAACATTATGTTAAAGACTTTGAGGACATGCTAGCCAGCACTGCGATGACCCCGAAAGAGAGATCCCTTACTGCACAGAAGGAGGCCAAAGCTGTGTTGGAAAAGCTCAAGTTTGGTCAAGGATTCACTCTTCAAAGCAGCTGTGTGAGTGTGATAAAAAGTGTTGTGTTGAAACATCCGGACATGAAGTTTTCGCGTGCTGTCGACACACTTCCTTTGCCTGAACTGATGATGAACATGATCGACCCCATCGTACCAACATGTTTCGACTCTGCCAATTGCCCCATGTATAAAATGGTTTCAAGTTTTGCCTGTGGCCGATGGCTAAACGATCCACTGAAGTCAGAAAACCTCCTTGATTTAGTCGACTGACTAAATGTATTTTCTCATACTAGTATTAGTAGCATTAGTAATAGCGGCTACTCGGTCTCGTGCAGCACAAGCAGCAGCATCTGTCAGCAGCATCCGTGACATCGTCAGCAGCAGCAGCACGATCAGCACAAGCAGCAGCTGCTGCAGCAGCTGCACAAGCAGCACAAGCAGCAGCATCTGTCAGCAGCATCCGTGACATCGTCAGCAGCAGCAGCTGCACGAGTAGCACAAGCAGCAGCATCTGTCAACAGCATCCGTGACATCGTCAGCAACTGCAGCAGCTGCACGAGCAGCACAAGCAGCAGCAGCTGTCAGCAGCTGCAGCAGCTGCACGAGCAGCACAAGCAGCAGCACCGACAGCAGCAGCAACAGCAAATCAGCAACAGCAACAGCAGCAGCAGCAGCAGCAGCAGCAGCAGCAGCAGCAGCAATGTGGACCGCTAAATTCGAGATGGTGACATACCTGTTTCTTAGAATCGACATTCGACATGAGGTCTAGTGACATTTGACATGAAGCTTGAAAAACATAGTGACAGGTGACATGAGCAATTCTTAAAATCGACATGAGATATGAGCATAATTAAGCGACATCGACATGCACCATGGCTATTTTTATTTTTTTTGAAGACAACCGCCATAGCTTCCTTATTCAGACTTCCACTAGTAGTGCTCTATAAGCGCAAGCTTTGCCTTAAGAGAGCTGTGGCTGTGAACCCTCTCCTCTCTCCGTACACACAGGTAAATATCAGAGTCAGCCAATGTCGCCAATACTACTCTCATACAAGGGTCAAGCGCTGCTGGACTATAATAGATGGGTCAAGGACTGTTCTACTGAGGGTCAGGCTAGGCCGGACATTCAATAACGGGCTGGACTTTGGCAAATTTGCTTGAAAGTCTAGCCAGCAAGAGATGCACATCATCATAAACGCAATCATGATACCTTTCATTGTAAGTAGACTCGCCTCTCTGCCCTCTCTTTTAGAGAGGGCAGAGAAGCGAGTCTCACTCTTAAAAAACCCTGCCCCTCCCCCCCTCCCCCCCTCCCCCCCCATGCATCTTAAAGAGTGCCCCCCAGAGTGCCCCTCTCCCCCCCTCCTAGAAAAAAAGAGCCGTATTTTTAAATTATTTTTTAGCAAGCTTTTTCAGCTTGCTTTTTTTTTCTTTTTTTAAATTTATTTATCCATCAAAATCTCAAGTGACTTATTTTGAAAGCCAACCTAGTAGTCACGTGACCCCCTTAAGTAGGTCACTTCCCGTCACGTGACCTATTTGAATTTCCCGCCAACATGGTGGTCACGTGACCCTCTTAAGTAGGTCACTTCCGGTCACGTGACCTATTTGAATTTCCCGCCCAAAGGTCACGTGACCGGAAGTAGGTCACTTCCGGTCACGTGACCTATTTGAATTTCCCGCCAAAAGGGAGGCCTCTCATTGGCTGCTTTTGAATTTCCCGCCAAAAGGGAGGCCTCTGATTGGCTGCAGGTCGATTGAGTAATAAACAGTACTTAACTATAGTCCCGTTCCGATACATACAATACTACTAACAGCTGAACCAATGGAATTAATACAAACGTGACATGCATTGAGAAAAGGGACCTTAATGCACCCTGCACTAAGGGCCCTTTTCGCAGATTGTGCCACAAGTTTTATGTCTGTCCTCCATATTATCAGAGGTTTCTTGAAAAACTGTATGTTGGTCAATTTAAACTTGATGATCTCTAAGGTGTGCCTTATGCAAACACATGTTACATAACATGTCTCGAAGTAGCTCGTCTAAGTAGGTATTACACCCCAGTTTTAGAAAATGGTTGGAATTTATCACCTGATATCTCAAAATGACGGGGAATCAAGTGCAATCCATATATATATTTATTTATTGCCGTTGATGCATAATTTTCTTTGGTTTTTGGAAAAGAAAATATCATGCACCTATCAGTCTCCAGCACTGTGTTACTCCTTGAAGTGGTCCCATGCAGGCTCCTTGCACTCAAGGGACTGCCGGGACTTCCCCAACTTTGAAGGGCTCTCCAGCATTAGATATTAATGGTACAAGTCAATACACCCACATCAGAGCGTCGACAAGAAAATCTTTCCAATCTTAAAATCATGTGATAATCTTAAAAATCTATAATCTTAAAATCCATAATCTTAAATCGATAAACTTCTTGGGTAGAATGCACACTGTGCAGGCCCCCTCCTTCTTGTCCACGCTTCCACTTGAGAATGTCCCGACGAGCATATTAAAGATATCATTATTCTATTTTTACATTGGATTAGCTAGGTCTATTTAGATATGATGAGCCGTGCTTAGTTCATTTTATATAGGACACTCTATTAGACATAGCACTTCTACAGTAATTAAGCCCTTTCCAGGAAACAATTATGGCTTAAAATAGCTGAAACATTTCTACACTATTACCAACATATTTTTATTCGGAAACCTCTATGCTAATTAATGACAGATCTGTTATACATAAGTTAATTAGTCATTATTGACACACTGTGTAAATTATGATATCAACCAAACCTATGAAGTCCATATAGTCCATTTAAGAGAAATTTCCAAATAGAATTGGGCAAGATGGAACCCTTCCTCGGATTTCTGTGTAGCTAGCACCACTTACTGTCCTGGAAATACGGTTCCAAATCACGTGTTGGCGTCACAGTTGCATTGGATTTACCAATTAAAGATACAACACCAGCTAAATCTTACCCGTTTTCTATTAAGGTAATCTAAACATTATGCATTTAATTGTAATCATATTCCCAGAAGATTAAACTACTTGGCTGTATATTTGTCATGGAAATAGCTATCCAACCTGTCAGAAATATAGCTGAGAGCCGACAGAAAACCGGGTAACATGATAGGACCTGGCAGGCTGCCAAGGTCTTGAGGGCCTCATTGGATATGCTAATACACTGCTACCTCAATCACTGTCAGGAAGGAGACTATGGTAACTGCAGTTACCAGATCACCACTGAGGGATCCCCACTGTAGCATAGAGAATCGAAACGGTTGATTACACTGTGTTTAAAGCAGTGTGGGTATTGCATAGTTGTATAGCAGGTCCGAGACACAACCAGAAAATGACCACAGTTCTAAATCAAATCCTCAGCCTTACTTCCATGCCCATGGCCATGTATATGACAGCACCTGCTCTCTCCCAGTGATACAGATGCATACAGGGGTGAGAGTGGTGGTGGAAGTGGGGAAGTCTGGAGTCACTTGGCATCCGAATGTTGTACCCATTAGACGATTAGGGGTGTTTTCTTAGTCATTTTTTATTCAAAAAGGGGTTGGTGTATTCTAGGGCAGTAGCAAATCCCATAGCTAGCCCATGTGGTGGCACCCGTGTATATTTTGTTTTTTCGTCAAAGTAAAAAATATGTAAGACACATATTTAGACGTGGAGCTATCAGTCAAAAACAGCGGGGTGGGCATTGGTCCCTATATTCCAACGCGCTAGTTGGCTGGTCTGCCTGACTTGATATGTCCAGGGCCAGTTACCGTAGTCCTACACAAATGGTTACCATAAACCCACGCTTTCATTTCAGGCTGATTTCTATGACAAACCATTATAGCAGGGTTTCTTATTGAAGTACACATATATGAACTACGATTATGCAGTTTTTTGTGTAAAGTATTTATTCCACACTCACAGTGTTAGTATTGTTTACTCACCTCTGGTCATGTTGGATCTGGTAATTGCAGTTACCATAGTCTCCTTTGTCACATGGTGTGATCGCTCAGTACGGACCCCCCCCCCCTCCCTCCACTATACACACACCCATGGTGGCATGAATCATAGGTTGAGTATTTCGGTTGAGTGGGGCAGTATTGGTAGACTGCTTGATAACGAGCCTGTGGCAGAGGTGGCAGAAGGGGCAGGTGTAGGTACAGGTGTATGGGGAGGGGGGGGGGGGGGTATCCAGGATTACGATTCATGGCAAGTTGTAGATGTGTCCAAAGGGTAACAAGCCTGCCATCTGATGGACCTTGTCTGACCTATACACCTGCAGTATACAGGTACATACAGGTGCTGCCATCTTGTAATATCAGCTATGGACTATTAAGCCCCTCCCCCTGAATACTGTGGCATGTGTCAAACTCTTCCCGCCACAGATTGAAATTTGCTACATCTCCATTGAAGTACTAAAGCAGCCAATATGGTGCAAATATTGAGTGGTATGTATCATATAATACAGTAATAGAGCTTATCATGTTGATAAATCATCCCTTTCATGGAAAATGTGCGGAACATGTATCAGCTGGTGTTGTATCTATCTACATTACCTATAGCCTGTAAAGTTACAAACTCAAATGATGCATAAAGACGCACTCATCTTTCTTCTGATATTTCATATGATATTGTAACATGAAAGTGGGCCGTGAATGCAGTCCCCAGTTGCCCTATCTACTTAAAGTTTAAGTTCCTGGATTTCAATACCACTGCACCCCAGGCGCTTATACAAAATAGGCGTTTATTCAAATTACAGGTTTTAGGACTTAAATACCGGCTTCAAGACCCTATACCTTAACACTTGTTCCATTACCCGCACTTCAACTGGCCATCAATACAAATGCAACCCAGGTATCAATAGGATATGGCACACACCCTACGATCCGACGATACGTTTACGTTTGAAGCCTACCGAGAGGTGACAGGCATTGATGACTCGGGGGTCATTATCGAGAATCATATCTCTCCTTACCTTATTATGCCTGAGGTTCCTCATGCTTCTCTGAATTTTCTCACTTGAGTTCCTATTGAATCCGACTCAACCTATGCACCTACCTGTTTATCTGGCCGAGTATACATTTGGTCCTGCCCTCTCCAGGCTCCCTCAATGTGTGTCTCCCTAACATCGCAGTACCTGGATGGGATATCCCATGGTTTAAATGGTTGTTACACTATAAGGATGCTAGCCTCACTGCACGCCTATACGCTACCCAGGGTGCTGGTAGTATTGATTTGTAAACAACACAGGCCAAGCAACCAATTCCCTCCCAGCAAAGAGATATGAAAGATCCCTCTATAGAGTCATTCCTGTGTTCTGTATTTACGACAGGCAATTGCTTATTAGTGCAATACTCGCTCCATTCACCCAACTCGTATTTGACTAGCGAGGTGATTTCCATCGTTCTTTGAAAATAAACAGTTAAATGCCAGGCTTGGCCTAGGATCTGATGCTGGGTGTGGCCCCGCTGCACTGAGGCCTGAGCAGTGGCGGCACACCTGGTGGGGGAGGGGAGGGGTACCTACCCTGGGGTACCTGCCGAGCAGTAAGGAGCTGCTCCCGGCACTCAGCAGCCAGACAGGGAACAACTCGATGTAGGGTAGGTTCACTCCATGTCGACCACATACCTCAAGTTGAGGGGTGGCTGACCTGGGGTATGTGGCCGACTTGAGGTGAACCTACCCTAGTAGTAGTAGCAGGAGCAGTTAGGATCAGCAGCAGTAGCAGCAGTAGTAAGAGGAGTAGCAGGAGTGCCCACACATTTATTTACAAATTGAGTCATTTAATTTGACAGGGGGCTGGTGCATGGGGGGCATCCATTGGGGGCCGTAAACGATTTCGACCCCTCTTGAAGGGGGGGGGGGGGCATGAGAGAATTGTTTCATTTTGGTGATGTAAATTGCATTTGAAGGTCACTATGGTCAAAATCACGTTCGTAATAAAACACTGCTGCATTTGATATCGATTTTGAACTTGTGTTGTATCAGTTTGTGTCCGTTATACCTGATATCGTGTGGGTGGTTTAGCTTTGTGGCAGATACCAATGTGTGTTGATTGTGTATAGAAAAAAGACTAATACAGAATGGTGACGGTTAAATTCAGTTTATTGTCCTTACGACTGAACCGGTATAACTCAGTTGATGATGAGGATAGTAAGGCGATATGAAATGTTATTATCTATGCTCCTGTTAACATCCGTTGTGGGGACTAAGGCAGACTTTGATTTACAGTTTTAAGTTCTGAAGCCCTTATTTCTTTTCTTCATGAATGCTAGTTTAGTCGATGGTATATCAATACGAACTGATAGCCCACTCATATTGGCACTTCGATTTATCCAAGTAGAATTAGCATTGTAAAATATGTTTGCAGTATGCATATCATGATGAAATAAAGGTTCAAGATAAGCCATATAATTATTTTCAAGATAAAGAATGAAATTTACTTCTGACCTGTGAGAAACAGTTGATTGAGGTAAAATGTTTGTCAAGCGTTAAACATAGGATATTTAGAAATACCTTGCATTGACTGAATAAAATGCTAGTATGAAAGAGAACATGGTTCCCATATAGGATCATATGAATGAGGTCTCAGCGTATTAACATTATTATCATCAGAATTAAGGAAGACTGATGTACATACTCACTAACCTTTAGAGGCTGTATAGTGATGTAATGTGCTCTTTTTTGCTATGATATTTGAATGCAGCCCTGGTGTGTATCTTGCCAGTGCTGCATTCATGTATCATGCCAACTCTACGGAGTTAATGCACTACCAAAGGGTCGGCCCTGGAGAGTACTTTCACACATTAAAACACTGTGTAGAACTTGAAGGGTTAAAGCCGTTGTAACTCAATACAATATTGTTCCCCAATACTGTGTTATAGTTGTAGTGTTAGTCAGTGTACCTGGAAGATGCACCAGGCAATATAGGAGTACAGCCTAGAACGCCTCAGATGCTGATTTTAGGATGCTGGAAACATTGTAAGCAAAGGATAATGGGCATAATACTCCACTACGACATGGTTTGACATTGCCCATACCTATTTCTGCTACACAGCAGTTTTTGACTACTACGCAGGAACATTGACTGACTCAAACATCATATTGGGGGATTATGATATGACTCTTTGTTTTGGCATTAGCAGGGAACTGTAAAAACAATGAAATCTCACGAAAGGCATAATTCATATTTTGTAAAACTAATCATAATACCACTAGAAAATGAAATTATAATTTACTTAAGTACAATAATTATTTCCAACAGTTTGATAACCACTTGTCATTGGAAGAAAGCTGAGAGCACTAACGTTATATCGATCTGCTATATGGACAAATAAAACAATTATTGCAACATAAGGGCAGTCGCAAATATAGCAGCATGTTGAATGAAGTAAGTATTCAGGCATATCATAGTTATCTCTATTAAAGCCCGTTGGTCAACGTATCCAGATGAATATCAATTATGCCTGCCTGTGTGTGTTTGATAAATAATCCTTTCCATAATCAATTTATCTGAATACAATTGACACAAATAATATGAAGAAATATTAAGCACACAATACTAATCAAGTTAAGAACTAAACATATAATTATACTGACATTATTTAATCATTGGGGGATCCAAGCGTTGGCAGAAGGCCGCAGTTCAATATGATAAATGTGGGTAATATCAGAATGCAGGCATTTGGAATTGTACCATTGCTTTCTAGAAAGAATATTTCTGCAGCAAGAAATTCACTTGAAAGTTCGAGGTAAGGAGGGCGCAAGGGGTTATTATCATACACTTATGAGGGGGAATGCCTTAAAGTAATGCCAGCTCTCGTTAGTTACTGTACACAAAATCATCAAAAGAAAGAGTCGCTTGACTGTGACAGACTTGGCACTGGGCACATATTTATGTCTTATATCTATGTCTCATGTAGCGACTTCAAGTCTGCTTCATGCTACAACTGTTGCGTACCTTAGTTTACATTATATACCGATTTCATATGAGTGACAATGTACATATACACATACCTAGCAACAGCACTAGTACAATAATCTTTTTCTGAAAATGTCGATGCTACTGTTGAGTTTAATCTGCCTAGTCCCGTTACACCTTATGATCAACATAGGGAAAATACATTAAATATTTGTTATCTTACATCATAAAAACAGAAAAGAAAATCATCAGCGATATTGATGGCTTACTTGGTTTATCGCAGTTGGATAGAGCTTTCTAGCAGTCAGGGTCCAGATACGCGTTGCGAAAGTCGCTTGCAAACAAACAGGAGTTGTATGGGAAGTCCAGTGTGAAGTGAGCGTTTAGGGAAATGTGTAATAAGGGCCGAGTCATATATCACCTGATTATTACTATGACAACCTAATTTTATTTCCAACCGCTCCCCCTCCATTCCTCCATTAACTTTAAATAACCATAACCCCACCCACTATCAAAGTACTGATTTTGAGAAACCCTCCCCACCCCCACCCCCATTGAGAGGAAAAGGTAGGTTGAGGGTCTCTATTAAGTTATCCCACCCTATATCCCCCCACCCCCCACCCCCCACCCCCACTGCAACTGGCAATAGATGATACGGCCCTAATGTATAATAGCACGTGATAAAACTGCTCTCCTGTGGCAGGACCCTACATGCAACCTGACAACGTAAAGCTCGGGTGACTGGGGAGGTGTCACATGATACTTATATTCTAAATCTTGATTTATTACATCACAAAACTAATAGTTATTACTAACTGACAAATGTAATACACCTAATCCCCTCAACACAATATGATATATAATAACATGTTTATTACAGCCAGTGTTAGTAAAGTGTATAAGTATAGAATATGAAACAGCTCATTATCGTATTCTAGTTCAAAGATAAAAAAATGTTATGATCGAATATCACGAACACCTTAGATATGTAAGCACATTGAACGAATGCTATTTCATCTCTCTCCATGTGTGATACATATACATGGCTGGCTTAATCACCTTACATAGACTAAAACCAGTAATTTATCTTTATATATTGATGGATCCTACATGATTCCATTCAGATTTGTTCTGATATTACACAATATCATGTTTGATTAATAGTTTAGCCTTTCTGTATCGAACCATATATAAATAATGATTGATGGAAAGATTTAAGGTTCATACACTGAACAGGGTTCCCACAAACATTTCCGTTTGAAATTCCATGACATTTCCATGACATTCCATGACAAAAATCTCAATTTTCCATGACGTTTATTACATTATTATCGGGGGTTACGGTGCTTGGCCCCTGAGAAAATTTCTAAAAGCTCGAAAGCAAATGGTACATTCTCAGAAATTTTGTAATATTAATTCTATTATTTTCATTTTCCATGACATTGCATGACACACAGCAAATTTTAACAAAATTCCATGACATTCCATGACTTTCCATGACAGCTTTCAAATTCCATGATTTCCATGACTTGTGGGAACCCTGACTGAACCATTTATGTGATATATTTATCAAATTTGTAATGGCACTAGATTTTTTCTGAACATTTATAATGATCCTTTGATTATTATGATGCGTCTTCCCATATACACTAGCAGAAACAATTACGCACCAACCGATCCACCGGTACTATTCCTGACGCTGATCTAGACACAGATGATCAATATAAATGAGCAGTGCAATATACTCCCTATGAATACAGGAAATTACACATAATATTATAGATGATATAGGACCTAGTTAAACCTAGATCGACTTGGTAGTGATATACTAATACTACTCCCTTTCAAACTCTCATCCTCTCCCTCTCTTTTGCTCTCTGTTTCGCTCTTTCTCTCTCTCTCTCCCTCCCTCTCTGTGTGTATTGACACATACACCGCTATGTTACAGATGTAGTGATACAGTGGCTCCCGCCTGTGTTTCTTGTTCTGTGGGCTTCTGTTCAGGCTTTGTTCCCGCCATGAGGGGGTCGGAGGTGCCATCCTTCTCTGTGGTGATGGGGGCAGTGACTGCCTTCTCCTCGTCCCCTACGTCTAACATCTTAGTGTGGTCGGCTGTGTCGATCTTTAGCCTCAGGGCGGGACCCCAGTCGGCCGTCGGCTGCAGGAGGGTCTTGAAACGCTGAGAAAGGCAATGTGACTTTTAGTATAAAGTAGGGCAACAATATGGGATAGGTCTCGGACGATTGTAATTGTCACAGCAACTCTCAGCTTTAGTTTACATTCACATAACAGGATATTGCCTTATACATATCGCTACTTTAACAGTTAAAAGGTGTTGTAAAGAAATCTTACCTCAATAATTGTTCCCTCGGTCTCGTACAGCTTCTTGACCATTACAACAGGAATAGGGAGAAGGGAGACCAAGGCAAACATCCAGCCGATGGCACAGGCCCATGTCGGGTAGATGTAGTCGCCATACGTCACGTTGTTGAACCGGATGATCGTTACTACCAATACAATCTGTGGGACAAAGGGATGATTGTTACTACCAATACAATATGTGGGACAAAGGGAAGAGTTATCGAGTTATCCAGATGTACGGTATCAATAGGTCAGAAATGGAGAATGGGGATACATTTGCACATTCTTCACGAGTTGTTTGACGAGGAGAGATACACTCTGCCGAGTTGGCCCCGAGTCGTTATACTATACAAATAGAATCCGGGGTCCAATGACTATGAAATGATCCAAAATATAGACATTTAATCTGTGCCCTTTTCATGTAATATGGAATGATTTATTATGGAGAAAATGAAATAGTCATAACTTACAAAGAGCAGTACAGGGGTGATGAACTTCCAGCATATCTTCCACCAGACGCAAGGTTTATAGCCGATCATCTCCTCGATATTATCGTAAAACCGGTCTGCACCTGAAGGTGAAATCACAAAATGTTAAATGAAGACGGACCAACAATCTTCAATCGAAATGGAGAGAAAGATATGAAATCTCCAGGTTGCATGCCCTCAGTAGAAATAGACAAGACCATTTCTACAAAATTTTATTTCTGAACGCTTCAAAGGAACATTTCAAACAGGAAATTTTACTCTCAATAAATTTTGCAGGTTTTCCAAATAAATGTGTATACTGTATTCGACTTAGTTAGCACATGGTGCGCTAAAGAACAGTTTATGAACACACTTCTAGTAGTTAGGCGTCGGTTAAATAATTGAGATATGTAGGGTTATTTATAGTCTAAACATCGGCCAAATAACAGGGTATGTCCTTATTAGGGAATGCGCGCTCATCACTTCTGATAAGATATGTTACACTATGAGTTGTTGAAAGACAATATCTTATTTCGAGCAAGTATGTTATATTTAGGTATGTCTTGAGCTACATGGTCCTATACTTACCATAAATCCAGGCCACGACAACGCACTCTAAGCAGCCAATAGTGATAAGGGAGAAGGTTGCCGAGTACCAATCCATGATTTGGAAGAGGTAAATTCCACCCTGCAAAAACGCATCAACAGTTTGCAATTAGCTGTCTTCTATTTTCTTTTTTTTTGTAATCAATCATGAGTGAATGTGGTTATTTATGGTCTTTCTGCTTTGCTTTGATATTACTGTACAGATCCACTTGCTTACTCTGGACCTATACTGAGTAAGGCCTGTATTTGGAATAAGATTAAATTGTGGACTTTTACATAACATTTATAAACATCTGGTTCATTTTGGTTCCAAAGAGGGAACCAAACAAATCTTGCCCTGTATAGCTCAGAACTGACCGTGCACTTGTTAAGTGATATAAAGCTTTAGGGACACTATAGTTCTTTATTTCATTATGGCCTTTGTCGCCATGATACATGGATGCAGGTCTGATGAGTTACTCGCTTTCAAGTGCTGCCTGAATACATCACCTCGACCCTACATTGTTGATTAATATTCCATGAATGCAGCCCTGGTGTTAATACCCCCCGTGATGTATGAATGCAGCTCTGGTAAGTACACCTGCCAGGGCTGCATTCATGCATCATGACATCAAAGGCCACTGCATTGTACTGCCTTAAAAGTGTCATGTGAAATTAACATTATACTCACCCTGGAGACGAGCGGGATGCCTATCAGGAACTGCACCACACACAGGATGCTGGTGAAGAGCACCTTCCGCTTGCTGAGGTACTGGGGGAACTCGTCAATGAAGCCGGAGCTCATGGCCTCAAACATGCCGAACTGGGTGTCCAGGCCCAGGATGAGCAGCATCAGGAAGAAGATGATGGCCCAGAACTGGGAGATGGGCAGCTGGGTCAGGGCCTCGGGGTACACCACGAAGGCCAAGCCGGGGCCTGCAACACACAGCACATGATCATGTCAATGGGCCAATAATGGACATGGTTATGGAATACATAAAGTGTCACCTTAATGAGATAGGTTTGCAGCGTTCTTCATGAGTTTAAGCCTAGGTGCATCACATGAAACCGTAGAATGGAGAAGGATGCAAATGTATCATGCTGGGTGGGGGTGCATTTTGAGACCATTTTTTGCGTGAAAATCGTAATAATCGTACTCCCTTCACCCAAAGATCGTAATAAAATCGTATTTTTAGCTCAGGCTGACTACTAAGGTAAAGGGTAAGTGTTGAGAATGAAGCTTTAAAAAGAGCTCAGCCACTGGACATTACGCAGTTTGACTTACCAGAAGTGATGACATCGCTGACAGGGACGTTGGCCTGGGCCGCCATGAAGCCGATAATGGAGAAGATGGCGAACCCTGCGATGAAGCTGGTGCCACAGTTGATGCAGGGGATGATCAAAGCGTCCCTACAAGACAAAGACACCAGACAGTTATAGTCATTTTTATACTGGAGTATCTTCAGATGAAACCATTTTACATCTACATTTTTTTTACATCTTACGCTTTTTTAAAAGACAGGTGGTGGCGGGGGTTTTAAAAAGGGAACCAAACAAATCGTCAACGAGTCAAATCGTTTTCAAAAATGCCCTTTACAATATGAGCAAGGTTATCAAGTTGTTATTTTTAACGTAAAGTAAGAGGGCTTTTAGAAGCACAATACAGCCTTAAAATGGAAATTTTCAGCACTCAGGTCAGAAACCAGGTCTGGGTCGTACGCTAGGTGCAGGTAGTATGCAATCCGTATGCGTTAAGGTAGGAGTTTATACTTACTTGTAGCAGTCCGAGTTGAACTTGTTGTAACTTGCCATCGTCAGGAGACTACCGTACGCAGGCCCCAGTGAGTAGAAGATCTGGGCACAAGCCTCGTTCCACACCTGCAACCACAGAGGGGGGACAAATGTGACAATAACCTGGGTTGGAAGTTTATGTGTATATCAAAAGAGCTATGTATTACTTCGAAGTACTGGCAGTTTGAACTTATAAAGATACACATGCTGTATGCGATGTAAGCTCCTTTGCCCTCAATAAGTACCCCCACCCCCTCTGTCAAGAATAGAAAAAAAAACCTCAAAATTCTATTGACTTTTAAGACATTCAAACAGAACTACTAAAACATTAAAATAACCTTATAAGCACCCTGGATATTAATAACGTCGAATATGGGACGCGAAATCTAAACAAAAGCCTATTCGGGTACCTACCTGGAAGTCGAGCAGTCGGTTGAAGTCGGGTGTGAGGTAATACTTGATGCCGAGCATGGCGCCGGGCAGGGTGACACCACGCACCAGGAAGACCAGCAGCATGATGTAGGGGGCCACAGCCGTCACATAGACCACCTTACCCGAGGTCTTGATGCCTTTACACAGGCAGCAGAAGACGATGATCCAGGCAGCGATCAGACAGATCAAGAGCTCCCAGCGGATACCTCCCATGTCCTCGATGCCGGGGGAGATCTCCAGCACGTTGTAGCTGTAAAATGCATATATATGTACTTAATGATGTATTTTGAAGATTGCAATTTTGACTTTAGTTTTCTCATCATGTACAGTGGCCACAAAGTGACTACCGGTATGTAACCAAATCTTAAGCTACATTTTAAAGAAAAATAGCTAAAGATTTGTTGTATCACCACCTCGCTACCTCTCAATGTGAAGACACATTTGATCTCTATATGATATTTATATAAGGATGTCTTTCAAATGGCAATTGGTACCTCTCCTCTACCTTTAACTGCCAACAAATGGCTAATGGGCCCCAAAGTTGAAGAAAGATCTGATATGTGTGCTGTAATATTGATTCCCCCCTATTCTTGAATGCACTTTTCTAAGAATTTGCCACCCTAACCAGGAGATTGACTAAGTTATGCTTGTACATACTGCCAGAACTCCTCAGCAGGGGTGTTAGTCTTGACAGCCGTGGCGTTCTCGGTGGCGTTCCTTGCTTGTTCCCGGATGTAGGTGGCGATGGTGGTCCCCAGCGCTGACAGTCCCTCGGTAGTCTCGTTGCTGGTGGCATTCAGTTGAGCGTACTCGATGCCGGTTCGCCTAACGCAGTGATCGGTGTTCCAGGGGTTGTCGCAAGTGGCCCAGGGCAGTTGACCAGTGGTGAAAGACATGCCCATGTAGTACAGAGCCCAAGCCAGAATCAGGTTGTAGTAGATACACACAATGCCTGAGACAAGCACCATGCCATACCCAAGCCCTGTTGGTGCACCAAAAGAACAAGACGGCAGTTAGACACACGCGAATATTTTACAGATGCATGTCATTAAGCGATGGCCAAACTTGGTAAGTTTTCCCCCTCTCTTTCTCTTTGTCACACTCTCTTAATAAACAAAATAAAGGGTGGTGATGACCTAGTCCATTTTGTCTTGGTTCATTGATGAGGGGGTCTGCAGTGGTAAAAGAATGGGTCACAGTCTGCTAAGGGTGGTCAAACTCTCAAAACTCCTGTGGCCAGTTTCTCAATGGCAGCCTTCAATGCCCTGCTCCTTTGTCAGATCTGCTGAAATTAACATGGAGAAGAATATGTGATGTCTCCAAAAGCTGAAGTATGGATTTTAAGTTAATGATTTGCCATTGAAAAACCGACCCCAGTTAATCAATCACTCCTCTGATGCATTCTCCCTCCTCTTGCACCTGACATTTAGAGATCCTTTCAGACATGAGTCACCCTAGCATTGTGTGACACCACTTTAATTATGCTACCCCATCCACACCTGTGTAGGAAGATAACCTACTGAGTAAATAACCCCACTGCCTGCTGATGATTAGCACGAAAAGCTGGTCAGAAATATCTTCTATGACAAGTTACAATGAGGTAATGAAATGGTGGTCACAGTGTGGCACCATCTCATGACCCTCAATGCTATCTACATTTGATGGTAAAATCGCCATCACAAATGTATTTACTACTTATGAATTTTTCATGTAATTTGTTACTTAAGGCTCTGGGGGTTAGATATTGATCTGGCAACAGGGACACAGTGAGGATGGAGCGCTTTAGGCAATGGATCAGGACTGGAGTTGGACGGCTGACACCAGACACTATGTCACCAGGTCTTTGTGGGGACCATAATGCCCTCCTCGCTGGCCCTTGTCAGCAACTTTGACCAGCGGTCTGAAACAATAGCTAGTGCACACTCACGAGTTTCCCACCAAGTCTCCGCTTAGCCAAAGATACACTAATAGAATAGTCTTAGGGATATTTCTTTTAAATTCAAGGAATTCCTGTGCTGTTTGCTGAGTTATATATACCTAGTTTTAAGACGATGATGTGTTACTATAACCTGAAGCGTTGTCAGGCTTGAAAACGGTGCGAAGTCCTACTTTTTATTCCTTTTGAATAAGATATTACATAATCGATTTTGACCTAACAGTTTTTATTCGCGGCTAGGGGGGAAATCGTGGAGACGCCGACTTAATCTCTCTGAGGTGACCACTTTCAGGCGCCAGGCCACTAGAAATTACAACAGAAGTTAATAAAAGATAGGGCATGCTATCATGCCACGTTACAAAAGTACATCAAGCGATCACCACAAACCAAACACCGGCTAGTTCAGACCTTGAGAGGCAATCGGTATTAGACAGGGTTTGACTTCAACTTCATTGTGAAGGTATTGCTACAATACACAATGGATTGTTTTTCACATGGGAACAGAGTGGGATTTGAGGGATGCTCGAACCACTTTGTTGCCGAACACGCAGTCTTGCTCGTAATAAAACCTGAATCTTAGAAACATTTGGGGTGTGGACATGGCTAGTCGTGGAGCCCTGGTCAGTGAGTAGCATACAGATGTACCTTTGTTACTTGTTCTTGCGCAGAGGGCTGCCTCCCGCTATTAACTGTAAACATTTACCCAAATACATACTCTACCTGTCGATTTGTCACAAAGTGTGGGGTGGTAAGGACACCTTTTAGTCTGCTTTGTATCGCTTATGATCCTAGACAAAATAAAAAACATACAAATCGTTAAATTGAGGGCTTGTTTCCGTCCATGAAGCACTATCTACGACGTTCTGTGATGAGTGTAGGTGTACCTCTCCATCACATCTAACTTTTACTATGTTCACCATCATCAAATCTGCCCTGACTCAAGAAAGCTTGAACTCCGACAATGCTATATCAGGATGCACAATATCCTAAATTGCAATATTTCAAACTGTTTCGTTTTTTGAAGAATGTTTTAAAGTGTTAACATTTGGGAGGAGATTCTAGGTCAGGTAAAATGGATGTCATGAGAACCCTCTTTACATGGACGCTTAAACTGCAGAAAATCAAAACAGATTTCTTTATCTACTAGTGGAAGAGGAAGGCTTAAAGTAGATTTAGATACCTCTCTAAATTTGAGACTGCTATAGCTTCTTTTTTACTGTGAATAATGTCATATTTTACGTTGAATGGAGAAAGAGTTAACTTGTTTCAGAAAATTAATTTGAAAAAGATTGAGGGTGTTTGTAACTTGACACATTTTGACCATAGACCATTAACCATAGAGCACTGGTGTTACATATATGTAAGGGCTACTCATCTCTAATTACATGTCTTAAAAGGAGGATTGGAAGCATTGTCTGAGCAAGACCTTATCGTTTCAGTTCACCATCAATTAATATCCTCAACATGTGAACGAGAATTTTAATTTTAACCACCTTAGTGTTATCTATATGACAATACATACATATAAGCCAAGCATACATCCTTGTTACCTCACTTATTGTAAAATAGCTTAAGGAGTGTAAGGTTTCCCCACTCCTGATGTGGACATCCAATCGTGTTGCCAATGGGGCAGACAACTCGGGTCAAGGTTCATCAGACTGCCTCCACGCGTTGCCAATTGGTCGGTGCAATACATTCAATGCTACCTTCAATCTATACCCTACGATATGTCGCAACGATTTCTCAGCTACAACTGCAACCTTCCATAATTTCCCAGAGAAAGTCTCGGAAAGTATTACACCTTTGGTGTCAACAGTGAAGTGGTATGATAGACAGATGAAGGAGAGAACCCTGAATCCAGAGAGGGCTGAGTGCAACCTTCTACTCCAAACTGTGACTGCGGTAGAACCCTCTAACGACTTTACTCTGATGTGACAGTTCCAAACTGAAAGTATGTGGGGCTTTTTTAGTGAGGCTGCATGTCATTTATTAATGTAGGGAGGGTAAGTAAACATGCAAACACTGCTCCATGTATACACCACCCCTGATTAACCTGACATGAGGGCCTGGGGAAAGGGGCTGGGGTTCATGTGGACTTAGGTTTAAAGATTTGCAGGATCTTATAATACAGGGAACCCGTGCATGTGAAGGGCAGGTAAAATGTGATGAGTGCCTTTGTAAAACGACACAGTGTGGACAATGCAAATTATTCAGCATGCATGCCATTGACTGTTTATCGAAAGTGCACCATTCAAACTAAAAACCAGTTGTCCTGGAATGGACAGCTATAGTACCCAACACTACATTATTTAATCAAAACCTTATGACTAACAGAATAGCCCAGGCAGTTGGCCCACAGTCTTTAGTTGGCAGGTTGGTACCTAGTTTCGCCTGGATTCAGGGTCCCATGGCTGGAACCTGCCGCTTGTTAGTCCAGGCAGACCGCTTGGGGAGGACGTAGACCTTCAACATATGTATAATTTGTCCAACCTTCTATGCATGAGCGTTCACAAAAACACACCATACCATCTTTTTGCCAGTGTGCGATGGACCGAGACCTTTTTTTCATTGAATAGTGGTAGCAGTGTCATTTTCCTAGCAGTGTCATTTCTGCCTTAGGGTTGTCTTCATACAATTTGATTCATTAGCTAGGTGAGATTACATCATTCACCTAACTTAGTCTCTGTCTCTCCATTGTCATCTTGCTGTCCTGAACGACAATGTTGAAATAGGATATCAGTACTAGAATGAGGGCAAATGCATCTTTTCTATACAATGCATATGAAATTAAGGAAGCCTGGTTGTCAAAAAGTAACAGATGTCCATTCTGTTAGAGAATTAGACACAGATATTTCATTCAGATAAAAGGTCAAAGTCCATCTCACGTCAAAGTACTGAAAGTTTCTCAAGGAAAATCTGGAAGGCTATCTGTCTTATACCAGGTTTCGAAGAAAAGATTTTTTTACTCTAAATAACAAAAACTCCTAGCAATATGGTTAAGGATTAAGGTATCAACAAAAACATGTCAATGCACCAAAGTAGTACATTAATCGAATTCATAAAATTACATGTGGTGTAAAAAAAAATAGGATTCATCAAAGGCCTTAGGAATATGCCATATTTTGTTTTCATATAAAGGGTGATTTTCTTCCCGTACTGTACACAAGACAGACATATTGTAGCGAGAAATTCTAGCACTTTGTGTGTTTTCTTGTTCATCGGTACAGTGGTAGCATTGCTTACTGGTACAATGGTAGCACAGCGACCTTTAATACATAACATATAAACAAAGAATATCAATACAGGTGTGGAACAGTGATTACTTCAGCATGAGTTCTTTTTTTAGGTTTTTATAGGAAAAGGTATGATAGCTAGGATGAAACATAAAAATAAGGAACCATACTTAAACTAATAAAGGTTTCAAAGAGTCAGTGCGTTGTCTATTAGTACTGAAACTATATGAGCCAAGAACAACCAAACTGGTTTTATTTGGAACCATACTGGTTCATTGCCTTTTTTGACAAGCTAAACGTATTATATATCTTAGTGAATTCATGTGTTTTATACTCGGCTGAGAACAACTGGCTCATAGGTGCTGGTCATATATTGAATATGGTATATAGAAAGTAACTGGAGCTCAGTGTGAAAACGAGAAGGTGCTCATAGAGACAGATTGGGAAGATTCGCGAAAGTTGTGTGGCCACTTAGGCGTAATAATAAAGAAGGCTCGTCTGGTTAATCTCACCCGGTGTCTGGGCATTGCACATTTCCAATAATCTCAAAGCAAACATGTGCCCCTTAGTCCGCCCCTTTAGTCATAGACTGGTGGTGCTACCTAGTGAAGTAGAGCCACACTGACACAGACCCAGCTGGACTAATACACCAGGAGGCGCCAGCGGTATAGATCACGGGGGATATGCTTGGTTTCAGATAATGAGAGATACACTATGTCCAGGCACCGTGAGGGATGTTATTTGTTATTCGCACGACGCTGATATTAATTGCTTTATTTCATCATAATAATTATATAGTCGTGAATATTGTCTTATCAGGATCCGGAACCACTTGGAAATATAGATATAACTATTGCTCAATAGTCTATTAGAAGAAGACAGGACACATTAAGAAACGTGTATAATTAGCCAGAGTAGTGCTTTTGTGGTTGCATTTGAGATATCTTAGTCTAACATTCACTACATTTGGTGAAATTTACAAATCAGCTTTCATAGTGATCTACTGACTCGGCAACTGCTAGAAAGGTCTTATAATGAATAGTCTTGTTACTTCCATAATATAGAATAGATAGATACATGAGGAATATCTTAAATCACTCAAATACTATTAGCTGTCATCGTCGTCATCAGAAGAAGAGGAAGAATATCAAACTACTAAGTCTTACTGTAATGTGTGGCACAGACTTGTTCAAATTGTTCAGTGTGCTTTTGACGTGACAAGGGTGAATTAAGTCTACACAGCTATTTACAGAGTGAGCACGGATAAAGCAGATTCTTCAAGATAGAAGCTGATGTAGATGTGTGTTTCACACGAGACAAAGATCTTGGAATATAATTTCATTCAGCTCTCACCTTAGGTAGGCAGAGGAATACAGCTTTGAAAAATGGGTTACGGCTTACACGTATATATGGTAGATAGGATTGTACGGTTCCTATGAGAAGGGAACAGTAGTGTAACTGCCCTTGATAAGGACGAAAATGTTTTAGACATAGCTTAGTAGAATTTTGTTATTTTTATGTTTTCTGTTTTAGATAAATGTTCATATATCAAGCTGTTATGCGCACTGCTAATAGGTTGAGGGGGTTCGATTGAAATATGGAAAAGGCAGTCCTTGGGGAGCTGCCTTTTCTCTCATACAGCATTGTTCTCTGTGTGTTTTCTTTGTTATATCACTTTAGAACACACCGGTCTCTAACGTTGGAAGGAGCTTTTAAGTGCGACATGCAAATCTGTGATTTGTTTAACATCTTGGTATTGGCTAAATAAACCTCTCTGCTGTCTTTAAATGACAAAATCATCTTTAGACTTTATTGTAGTCCCCAAAAGCAAGCAGATCAAGGGAAGCGTTATCAAGTAGCCACGTAGCAATATCTGCCTCCTTCCAAGGTTATTCTAGACCATAATACCATTCAGGGAGAGTGACATGGTTGACAAAATAAAGGGGTGGGGAGAGGACACGGCTGTGTAGCGCTACGTTACCTTTGAAGAGGGGGCATATCTTCCATATAGAGATGGGGCTCAGGCTGGCGTACTGCCCCAGCGAGAGCTCCAGGAAGAAGAGCGGGATGCCGCACAGGAAGAGGAAGGTGAAGTACGGGATCAGGAAGGCACCTGCAACATGGGCAAGGAAGTAGTGTCAGTCAGATCATAGACTTACATCATCTATAGGTATAGGTATATGGTTTTATATGTACATTGTGTATGGATAAGTGTCATCAAATCAATACAAGTTGAAACTGCAACCATCTATGACTGGCAACTATCTATGAGCAGCAACCATCTATGACCGCAATGAAAGACAAAGGTTTATCTAAGTAACTTTTGGGCAAAATGATAATAATGTGACATGCACTGGGGAAAAGGACCTTAGTGTACTCTGCCCTAAGGGCCCTTTTCGTAGATTGTGTCATATATTCTCTAGAAATGTATAGCCAGGGTCTCGTCAATAGCCCAAGATCCTACACCCTATGGCCGGTGACGTAAGCTGTAAACGTCCCCCTGTGTGCCTGGGACTACTGGGAAACACTAGCTACATTGTATACATGAGGATGACACCCGCACACCCCATCAGTCCACACCCCATATCTCCTGTCACACCGACAGTAAACACACCATAACCTCCTCCAGGGCCGTGCAATAAGCAGCGACAACCCTTAAGGGCCGCATAGTGCTTTAATGTGCCGTGTGCCTGCATGATGCATGAGTGCAGCCCTGCCCAGTCTAATAGCCCTAGACTCGACATGGGCCATGTTGGTGCTTATGAAATGGGACAGGAGGAAAGAATAGATCGACATGGGCCACCAAGGGCCCCACCAAGGGCCCCACCAAGGGCCCCACCAAGGGCCCCACCAAGGGCCCCATGAGTGCAGCCCGTTGGAGTCTACGCGCCAGTGCTGCATCCAGGAGTGAATCTACTATGTAGGGTATGAAGTTTGAATGCAGCTGAGTTACTCGCCAGTGCTGTATGCATGTACCGCGATGACAAAGAGTATAGCACATGAAAGTACTATACAACCCTTAAAGGGTTACTCAATATGATCCCCTATACTGCCGTCATGTGATAAGGGCTGGTGTTGGCATGGTGATACTCCCACAATGTGGTCTGTGTTTACATCTATAGGGGATTCATTGCAGGTTCTCATGTATGGTATGACAGAGTAATAAAACAACCATTCTACTCTCTGTCCCTTTCCTGAAAGCCATACTAAGTGCTACATGTTTACATAATATGCCTTTGTTGATATGTTGAACAATGTGTTTTCGCTGAAAGTCGCACGGTTGCTATAGAATGCTCTTCAACCTGTCAACTCGTGTATATATATATATATATATATATATATATATATATATATATATATATATATATATATATATATATATATTTGTATGATGTATGTATATCAATGAGCAGTTATATATAATTATCATCATCATCATATGTACATAGATATATAGATATAGATATAGATATAGCGGTAGAGCACAGACCCCGGGGGTACTCAGTATAGGAATGGGTACCAAGTGCGGTAACGACCCCGAAGAGCTGTCGCTGTGCGCGCGCCGAAGCAAGAAAAAAGGGGGGCTGATAATCACATAAAAGTAAAAAGGTAGTGGCTGTCAATGACTGGAAAGTGCTAAATCAGGGGCTGGCACAATTGAAATAGAAATAATGAACCCTTGAATCTCATACATGACTTATGTAATCGATATAATTCCAAAATAACCTCGTTTTAAATCGTTTTTACAGTGGGCTGTCAGCTGACTTTTTAGAAAATAGGGGGCTGTAAAAATAATGAACATTTTCAAGGGACTGTCAAATGACCAAATAGGGGGGCAGTAGTTTCGCAGTTGGTACAAAATGAGAGGCTCCCATTTTGAAGGTCACTCTCTCATCAAAGAGCCATAAATTTAACATTTGAAATCTCCTTAACAGAAATCGCCATGTTCTCACCTCCGCCGTTGCGCATACAGAGGTAGGGGAACCTCCAGAGGTTGCCGAGTCCCACGGCGTATCCCACACACGAGAGGAGGAAGTCGAGTTTGCGGCCCCACATCTCGCGCTGGGTGCCGTGCTGGATGCTGCCGCTGCCGTCACTCATGTCGTCACTCTGAGTGTCGTCCTTGCCGCACTCCACGTCAGCGCACGTCAGGGCCTTCTCCGCTGTCATCTGCAAATACAATGAGCATTGACAAACTATTAATAGGCGGTTTTATTTCTATTTAATTTTTTTGGGGTGAATTTTTGGTGAATTTTCAGATTTTTTTCCCAAATATTTTGCGATTATTAGATTTATCTCAGTGATTAAACAGTACATGTATCAGGATCCACTTGAAATGCCTGCACTTTCAACCAGCGACACCATCTCAACCCCCCTCCCCCCCCCCCCCCCCCGCCTGAATAGTATAGCCTACACAATAATAGCACCACTTCATACCTGGCAGTAAATTTCAGAGTCATTTGCTGAGGCAATAAGAAAGATGCACACGCAAATAATTTCCGATGTAGGGGGAGATGGTGGGCAAAAAAAAATCAAGGGGAGTGGTGAAAAAAAGTCCTTCTGTCATGTGAAATCCCCGATGAAATCCCACCCCTCCCCAAAGGGGTACCGGCACTTCGTCTTAGTATGCTTTAGCTGCACAAAATCAAGTCAGTTTAGTTCAACAGTTTAACACCAGAGGGCAACTCGTCGTGGCCCTTCTCTGCGTCTCTGACCATGATGCGCATTTATCACTCACGTTATAATGGTAGCATCAAAGGGATTGACCATTAAAAGATGTTTTCTGTTGTTTCAACATCTAACATTATACGCAGGCATAGCTGGGCATAATGTATGTATGTCTATCCGGGTACTACAGCTATGAAAGATTAATAACCCTTTCTTGGCTCGGTGCATCATACATGGCCGATGCCCTTTTAAGACATACTATGTTGCCCTGATGCTGGAAGCAGGGCTGGCGACTTCATCCATCACGACGACAAAGACCATGCTTCATTGAAACACCACATAGTCCTTATTAAATGATTAACTATTTCTTCCTATGTACTGACGTTCTGAATGTACCCGTGGATAATGTGGGCCAAGCATCCGTCGTATAATGCTCGTTTCTGAAGACACTTAGACATGTGCCTCATTTGTCACCGCCAATAGAGGTCGGTATACATCATTTTGTTTGGCCCAGATCGTGGATAGATCCGGGAGATGGGTAGAGATGGAAGACAGACAGATAGACAGCCTACATACCACCGTCTTGTCCAGGCGCATCGCCGTAACCCTTAAAAGGCCGCATAGTGCTTTGATGGGCCATGCCCATGCATGAATGCAGCCCTTGTGGGTGACTCGCCAGTGCTGCATTGCCCTGGTGAGTGACTCACCAGTATTGCATTCATGCATAATACCAAGCCTATGCCATGTGCGATCTTATGCGCATGGGTTTGATTGATACACTCTCGAAGGGTCGCCTTGATAATGACTCCACACAGTCATGTGCATAATTCATTAAAGCTACACGCGGTTCTTAAAGGGTTAAGATACATGATACATGCACAAGATATAAATCGAATGCGGAAGCTGATGTCAGATTGGGGGTCGATGCCCGTCTTGTCGTGGTATGTAACAGACATAGCGAGGTGGTAAACAGGGGGGGGGGCAAGGTCAAACCTAAAAGTTCAAAGGAGGGATAAAAAATGTCAGAAACCCCTTTTGCTCCACACGTTGAAACTGCTCGCCACGCCCCTGAGACACCCAACAAAATGATTTCCTCAGACATTAAAGACTTTTTTTTTTGTGATTTAAACATTTATATATGGTGATAGGATAGATGGAGTTGGCCATATTTGGCATCAAATTAAAACGTCTCCTGTCAGTGATGCAGTCAGCCTCAGGTATCCTGTACACCCTGTATCACATTGATCACAGGTGATCACAAGCCAAACTATTATATACGGAGTCGTTGCTCTCCGTCCAGTCACAATCTCACGGTAGGAGTGGCAAGGATGTATCATAATAAATTATTATGAATCATTTATTATCATCTATGCAAGTTTTACTTTTTGCATCAGGAAACAAAGATAATTTCACAATTGTACCTGAAATAATGTGCTGTGGCTGCATTTAGGATGGGTGGTCATTTGGCGGCTCCTGATTTTAGGAGGGCGGTATACATGCAGTGCCGCCGTAAAAAAGTGTAAATAAGCGATTGATGGCTCTGCTACTTTCTTGTTTCATCCACCTAGCTCCACCTAGCTGCCTATCCAGTAACATGCTGTAGACGTGGGTGCCAGTTGGCGTCACTCAGTCTGGGCCGAGTTTCAGACATTCTGGCGCTCAACTCGCCACGGTTGGGTACATTTGTAATTGTTGACGACAGACGCGTAAGTGCCGTCTTGACTATCGTTTTCATTAAAGGCCTAGCGCCCCTATATATGGGGCTGAGTACCTGTCCCGACTGCACTCTCACTGTTACTGGACGTGCAGTAAGATCTGCGGGTTTAAGAAGCCAAACTCTTGCTACCCGTCCAGTAGCAGTCTGCGTCTGAGTTGGGGGGGGGGGGGGACTCTTGTACGGGGGTGTTTTTGATGCCCAAAGCTTGCTGCACTTTAATAGCAGCAAAGTACTCATTTCTACACAAATGAATATACAAATGTACTCCTTCTAGTTCTTCACACGCACACACCACGCTGCACCGCTTACGTAATCAGTGGAAGACCGTAGTGTTACGTGTATAACTACGATTCTAATTAAATATGTGGATCAGCGCAGTGTGACGCACACACCCAACTACCACCGATATGTATCCATTGTAGGCCTACACGCCTAATCCCTCCGACCCCCAGCATGCAGAAACCGATAACGTGTTTTGTAAACCTTGCCCAGCCTAGACACATCCCAACCTGTCCGGGCCAAAAATGCCATTGTTTATTACTTCATGTCAAAATTCCCTTTTGTAGACAATTTATGATTCATTCCTACCACCATGCCTGGCATGCCTACCTCCATTTTCCCTGATACAGCGGGAACATTTACATCATAAACCATTACATCGCTTTAAGTTTTAAGTGCTGCAATCAATAGAACAATCAATATACGTCTACATTGAATGAGCTACATTGTGTTTGATAGTAATACTACCGGTAGTACAGGTCAAAACATATGTGCTTAAACCAGGGAGGGGGGGGACTCGGGTGTGAAATGGGTGCGAACATGGAAATCGGGAGCGGTGGGCCTCAGAAATAGGAGGCGCTACCTCAGAAACAGGCGGTGCAGTGTGTTGGAGGTGGGCGCTCATAGAGCTGAAGCGAGTGAAACACTACCTTTGTTTTTATTACATTTTATAAGCATGTATATATCCGTCATATGCATAATGCTGGTGGGAGTAGCCCCAATATAAAAGATATGCTTCCTCCGCCTCTGCATTGCATCTTTAGCCCGGGATTTTTTATTTCCTATTCCTCGAACTGCAGTCATCACTGCTTTTGGTTGAGTCAGGTATGACCAGCTAGTCAGAGTTACAGCATGAGTCACGCCGTCTAGACGTGACCTGTAATTTATTCAACACATGATGCCTTATATCTACTAAATGTGACCCTCGGGCTGATATTGGCCTAGATAACTGCTTTACAGTATGGGTGTGTCATTGTGTAGGCTATCAGCACACTAACTAGGGCTAACCATTACTAGTACGTGTCTAACCCCGACCGTAACCCTGCCTGCTTGGTGTTCAACACGAGTAATAAACACAATTTAAAACACAATCTAGCTCAAATAGCCTAAACAAGTCAAAATAGTTGCTCAGCATGTCATAAAGCGTCATAAAGTCCGACACAACAATCACTGACTAATTGTACTACGTTGTGCCTACAGCCTGCAACCTCAGGGACGGGTCATTTGGTACTATCACAGAAAGGGGGAGGGGGAGCTTCGTGGATATTCTCACAGCGAGGTCTTTTTTTCATATCTCCCGCCCCCAAAGAAGCTTTTCATAACGCCCCCGGTTAACTACTGATTTTGAGAAAGCCCCCCCCCCCCTCCCCTCATAAATGATAGGTGTAACCATGCATGGTACCAGGTTTAAATACGCCCCCTCTCCCACCAGCGGAACTTGCGAGTGCCTCGACATAAATCTAGCCACCCCCCCCCCCCCCGCCTTATCTCCCTCCCCCGCCACCCCCTTGCAGACCCTAAATGACTGGTCCGCTATTGGCCTGAGGCCAGAGTGCGGCCCCCTGACGCTTGTCTTACTCAATCCATTGACGCCAAATGTGGCTGCATGCCAACAACTGCTGCCTCCCGCGGACACGACGAGGTGTGGCCATGTGGACCCACACCCCCACGTGCAAGTGGACCTTGGTACGTGCTGTAATCCTTGCATTTAGTCTGTAATCCCGAGTTCTATAGGAAAATAAGTAGCTCTCACCAGCCAGGTATAGCATCTATAGTAGCAAACACTTGGCTGGTCCAATTCATTCAAAGTAGCCCACTTAGTCCGCCCATGGATACCACATGAATGTAGCTTTGGCTAATATGCCTTTACCACTGTTTACTGTGACCCTCTTGGAGACCCTGTGCACAATTAATACAGTTTGGCATCAACGTCGCCTCTCGCCATGTGGTCAAGAACCCTACACGCTTCTTGATGTGGTCGTTACACTAGGTGACGACGTCGAGTAACATGCAGAGTAGATCCATTCTATCACTTGGCCTAGAGATTCTTCCAGCTCTAGTGACATAAGCTACTGGTCCCTCAGCTCCCTCAGCTCCCTCAGCTCCCTCAGCTCCCTCAGCTCCCCCAGCTCCCTCAGCTCCCTCAGCTCTATTTGGCAGTTCCCAAATCCTTCCGAAGGAAGGCTCTGGTAACTGCCAAATGTTGGGATTTTGCTGGGTCTGGGCAACCCCTGCTGGTAGCTTGGAACCAGCGAACAGGAACAGGAAATGGAACCAGAAAGGCTGATGGTAAATCTACCTAAAACTACCATCATACATTCCGGTTCCATTTCCTGTTCCTGTTCGCTGGTTCCAGCCTACCAGCAGGGGTTGCCCAGACCCAGCAAAATCCAAAGTTCAAGGTCATTTGGCTGTCCCCAGAGCCCTCCTTCGGAAGGATTTGGGAACGAGAGTACCTCAGCTCCCTCAGCTCCCTCAGCTCCCTCAGCTCCATCAGCTCCCTCAGCTCCCTCAGCTCCCTCAGGGCTGTTATCCATGGTTTCTGGCTCGGGCACGGGTTCCAATGCCACCTGGTCATTGATTTACTTGCTGGCGGGGTCACTGATACACAGTGTCTCAGTGTGTTGTTTTAGTATGTGTCTCCCATTACGTCGATATGTGTGAACATCCTGACAACTTATGGGTGATGTCGGAACGGGTGTTGGTGCCATAACAGTTGCACTATCACCATAGGGTGGGGGTCTGGATGGGGGGTCCCGATTTTGCCTGTCGATTTTAAGAAATGGCCATGTCGCACTGTCGATTTTAAGAAATGCCCATGTCACCATGTCGATTTTAAGAAATGCCCATGTCCCATGTCACTAACTCTCAAATTCCCCATGTCACATGTCACTAAGCCCCAAAATGCCCCATGTCGCCGTGTCGAATTTAGTGGTCCACACCCATTAGGGTTAGTGTCCAATGGTGCCTATACGTATCTGCTCCCCCTTGTGCAATGGTGGGATATCATTACTCTCGTTCCCAAATCCTTCCGAAGGAAGGCTCTGGTAACAGCCAAATGACCTTGAACTTTGGATTTTGCTGGGTCTGGGCAACCCCTGCTGGTAGGCTGGAACCAGCGAACAGGAACAGGAAATGGAACCAGAATGTATGATGGTAGTTTTAGGTAGATTTACCATCAGCCTTTCTGGTTCCATTTCCTGTTCCTGTTCGCTGGTTCCAAACTACCAGCAGGGGTTGCTCAGACCCAGCAAAATCCCAACATTTGGCAGTTACCAGAGCCTTCCTTCGGAAGGATTTGGGAACGAGAGTAGGATATCATTTGCAGCCTTGTTGCAGTGGTATTCCTGAGCTGCATGATTGGCCTCGAACCTGTCCTCTTCTACAGTCGGGGTCATAATCGCTGGTCTTAGCTGCTTCCCTGTGTTGGGTCCTCATCTCCTGTTGTGCTTTCTTCTCTTCTTTTTTTTCTTGTGTAAAGAATTTATATAGTCTGACTGTGTAAACATATGTTTTACTGTAATTCTGCTGTATATACTATGTACAACAAATACCCATTGGGATCAACGTCGCCTCTGGCGTCACATAGTTACACACAGCAATCCCTACCCTTTCTTTCGGGGGTTGAGGGGAGAGGGCCATTTGTTAAAATATATACTTAACCCCCAACAGCGCGCCCATTTTAGCATTGTATTACTGGTCCCTTATACCTTACCTATGATCCGTGGATCATATTATTTGATCATAATTATTATATGTAGATATATTATAGGGATTGTCGAGCTTAAACCTCGCAATGGCAAAATAAAAGCAATAAAAAATGCCCTCTATGGCTCCTATGGTTAGTGACAACTATATATATTCATGGCATAGTTGTGACCCCGGGAGTTGTGACTTGTGAGGTAACAGCGGACTCTCAGAATTCTTCATAGTTCCGGGTCATAGTTGTCCTGTTTGGAGCGCAAAAACACCATTCTTAGGCCACTCAAAAAGAAATAAGTAACTTGCTTCCCATCACCGCGCGCACCAGTGAAAAATTAAGTTTGTGCCTCTACATGGGTACCCGATATTTAGGCCGTGTCGCCGGGTCGATTTTTAGCAAGAGGGCAGTGGCATCGTGTCGATTTTTACCTATATAAGAACATAGAGAAAAAACCCTGTGAGTCGATTTTTATCCCCAATTTTCCTGTGTCCGTCGATTTTTAAAAGTGCCTAAAAGGGCCGTGTCGCCGTGTCGCCCGTGTCGATTTTTACCCATGTAGAGGCACAAGTTTGATACAAGAGCTATGACTAACAAACATTAACATAACTCCTACATGTCATTAAGTGCTTGGTTACTGACACAGGACTCTTTATTCGTATTTTAGGGAGTGGTCTTTATTTGACAACAGGGGGGGGGGTGGATTTTGGCACAAAGATATTCTCGACCCCTACTAGAGACAGGTCAAAATGCCCCCTCCCCCCTTGAGACCAACCCCTTTAAACTATAGTAACGCGCTGAAAAGCGGGGATATTTTTTAGCCCCTCCCTCTAGAGGGGTCAACATATTCCCCCCCCCCCCCCCCCCCCGTTGATAAATAATTACCAATCCCTAAAGCGACACAGCCCAGCCAATTTTTTAACAGCCCGACAAATTTGCTCTAGGTTGGTGATGAGAAACAAGTTTCTCTTTGTAAGTGACCTCACATGCCTGCCTTGGTGATATTGCGCAGTTTGTACGCACTGGGTCGGTACTACAAGGCCTACCTGACCTACATTTAGAGCACAGACGAGTCGACACGTGAGGGAGTGGGTGTGCGTTACTAGGCAACACATTGCTGGTGTTTGGCGTGACACCGGCAAGCTGTCGTCTTGGTGCCTGCAGCGGCAGCAGCAGCACTAGCAGCACCACCATCACCTTTATCACAACCAAAAATAGATATTAAACATGCCCCTTGTGTTGAACAGGGATAGTTAATATCCACTGCTTCTTATCGTCTCATCTGTGGCCTGGGTGCAGAGTGCAGTAGATGCATGCAGAATTCACCATCGGGGCTGGCTGTGTTTTCCGTTTTAATGATAATTATCATAATGTCCTTGGTCGCTCCTCCATCACCTCCCAGTCTCACACAGGGACGACTAGCGGCCACAAAGACGCACTCTATCCTCCACTACTTGGTCTACTAGTACACGGGGGGTTAGGGGAAAGGGGGGGGGGGGGGGGCTTTTGCGATGGTTATATACAGAATCCTATAATTAGTATAATAGTCTAATAAAGTCTAGTATACCCCCTTCGCCCTTCACAAATCACCACCCACGCCCCCCGAATAATAATATTACATTTCCTATTATTAAGCAGTGACTTTTCGCAATCTCATGACGAAATGGCTATCGAGACGGTAAACATGATCATGATGATCTTCCACCAGAAATATAAACATGCATAATAATCATTATGGTAAATGTAAATACCCCAACGGGGGCCCTGCCCATGTTTATACATTGAGGAAAACAGTGGTAATAACCCCCGGTGGTAAAGGCAGTCCACTCGGAATTTTCAGCAAAAGTCGCAGATGGATTTTCAGTAGAAATGTGGCCAGGAAGGCATGGGGAATAACAGGCTGGCACAGGGCAGGCAGGCTGGTGGCCTGGTGTCCACAGGCTGTACCGGGCATTTAAATGCTAGCCGCATGGATGGAAACATATTCCACACCGCAGGTAAAATATGGGAGTCCCTACCTTAAAAACCATGGCAGTAAATAGTCCAATGGGTCTCTCCACGTCCAGGCCTTGTCGGCTTGGTGTGTGAAGATGGGGTCTTGTTGGGTTATGTGAAGACTCCTGGTGAGGAGTAGAACTCAGGTCTGCACGAGACGAGGTAGTGAGTAGGCGTAGTCCGGTACGCTCCTAACCAAGCCGCGTGGAGGACAAAGAGCGAGTGGCCGGCCTGCACGTCGCTGCTGCTGCTGCTGCTGCTGCCGCTTCTGCTGCCGCTGCTGCTGCTGCTTCTGCTGCTTCTGAGCTAGACTTGTTAGAGACCTATCGTCGATTATCCTGTATATAATTAGGTGCAGTGTATTGCGTCTAGATTCTATTCGGAGTATATGGCATTAAACATGAGACTGTTCTAGTACTTGGCGATGTGTCCTTTAGTCTGTATTTACAGCCGGATAGCCTCAGACTATATTGAATATAGTATTTCCCACGATTTAGGGGATGTAAATCTCCGGGTAAATATATCAAAAGCCTATACGACTGAATTTATGTTAGCAATGCCCACCAGGATATCAAAGGCATACACAAATGAACCTGTAGACTAAAATATGTTAATGGAGTCCAGTCAAACTCCTGCAGGGTGTAGGTGCATTCGCAGAGTCCATTCATGTGGGTAGTCTAGTCCTGATTTATATTCTTATATTGGATTGAAATCAACAGCATAGGCTTCAACACGTCAACCCTACTGCCACTCGCCACTCATAGTAGGCAGTCCCCCCTGTCCACTCATGTCGGCGCATGGCAGGTCGGGGCGGGGGGGGGGGGGAGGGGAGGGGGGTGGGAGGGGAGGGGGGCTGCAGCCACTCAGGGGTATGACGTCATCGCTCACACACAGCGGTCCGTACGCGCGCGGCAGCACTACGCTACCCGGGCAGGACGCGCAGAGCGGCGCGCGGGAGGCAGCGCGCGGCCAGGGGGGTCACTCACTCACTGAAGTGTAGGGACCAAAGGTGAAACTACAGCCCCTTTCTCATTTCACAGCCCCTTGAAAATATTCATCATGCTTAGAGCCCCCTATCCCTCGCCCATCAAACATTAGGTTAGTGTTTTTGGAATCATATACAATGTAGATGTACCCAAGGTACATGTTTTTCTGTGTTTCGCGCATTTAGAGCCACAGCTCTTTAGGGTCGCGACTGCAGCGGGTACCTATAATGAGTACCTCCCCCCTCCCCGCGGAGGCGGGCGTGGGAGGGTGGGCGTGGGGAGGGGGTGCATGCTAGCTGGCAGCACGCGAACGCACCGGAAACAAAACCCCTGTCAGAACGCGGCAGACATGTTCATTTTATCCGTGTATGCCTTACATGCACCATAGTAGTAATACTAACATGATAAGTGCTCTACGGTATGGCTACGCTCCTCGCATTTACATTAATGAAAATGTAGGAATTGCGTATCTGTGACTCCAACATAAATGAGGATGTTTGGCGTGGTCTAGACGCACGGTACTGTGGGGGAGGAGGATGTCAATAGTTCATACTGCCCGTCCCTACCCAGATACCGCAGTAGTCTGGGCTTGGTCCGGTCGGGTCGTCTCTCCGTCCTCGGGGAGGAGACAGTCAGGATTAGCCGTCCACAACAACATGGCCTGTGTCCACATCACCGCCCTCATATCAGCCCTCCTAGAGCCAACGCACCCCCCGTGCTCCCCCTATTTCACAAATCGATACCAACATTTTGAGTTGGCTAGACTCGATATTACCAATGCGTTGCCATGGTTACGAGAGCGCGCAGAGCGCAGCGCATGGGGGGGGGGGGGGAGGTGGGGTAGGGGAACGTTCACAGTTGATGTCTCCGGGCAGGGAGTGGAGGGGTGTTTGGGTTTGGTGAGGAATCATAACCTGGTGCATGCATACATTTGTCCCAGGCAATTATACAGACAATTTTGTCAAAGAGAGTGGCAAAGGGGTGGGGCATATTGGTAATGGTCCTGAAATAGGTGACGTCATTTGTGAACGCGCTCCCCAAAAACGTCTGTGTGGGGGGGGGGGAGGTGCGGGTGTCTAACTGCGGTGCCAGTTCAACACAAATAGATAACAGGGAAGAAAACGAACCGCACGAGATAATCGCCTACACAAAGAATCCTGCTCGCGGGTATAACGCTACAATAGGAGTCCCCTGCGGGAGTCCATAGTAAACTGGAGTGATAAGATGCGCTGTCCGTGTTGCCACAGCGGCACAGCGGCATACATAAACAGGCCATGTGCAGCCGTCTGAGCGGAGAATTCCACTCACGCCCACGCTGATTTGCTGGACGACTCACTACAGTGACATTTATGTTAAAATATGCTAAATGTATACGTGCATCCCTTGATGTATATAGTAATAGCCCCCGCCCACCCATTAGTATCACACAGGGACATACTATAGGACTTACATATATATGCCGCTTTAGTATATGGCTGCCGGGTTGTGAATTAAAGCCAGATAGGGAGAGAAACGCTGTAGGTTTCTCTAAAGTGCGGTCACAAAATGACATCACTGGAGTGTTCACAAATGACGTCACCGACTAGGGGATGTGTCGGGGCGAGGGGGGGGGGGGTTCTTTCGCTATCACTTTAGTGATGATACATTACCCAGGTCATACATTTCCATAGTTTTTATATGTCCGAAATAGGGAACATCAGTCTTGAAAACGAGTCCAGTTTGCCCGGCCGATTTGACAGCATTTTCAAATCAGACCGAGGGGAACACTGTCACAGTGCATACTCCATGACCGTATGTAACGGCGGGTATTGGTGAAGTAACTTATTGAACTAGTAATGAAACAAACCAACTACAGGTTATGTGAACTCTGACAATCTTTAATCATTCCACAGCATATATCCATACAGGCACACACAGGCTCCAACAGTGGCCTGTCAACCATGAAATTCCTAGCTTCCCATTGGTTCCCATTAAACCCCACCCACCCAGGAGGCACTAGACTACTCCTCCAGTTGCTGTTATGTAACCCTGGGTTCCCCCTCCTCCCCCCCCTCCCCCTCCCCCTCCCTCCTCCCATCCCACCCTGCAGCACATGGTGGGTTATTATACAATATGAACAGGTGCCATATTATATCCTTCACAACTACAGAGCACTTGACTACTACACATTAATACATTATAACATCATGTCCATGCATATACCACTCGCACTAACAATATGACAAACATCTACACATTCTATACCATATCACCTTGACCCTAAAGAATATGATTAATGATAACATATACACTAGTAATGCACCCATTACACGTAATTCCGAATTACAGTCATACATGATGGCGGCTCCAAGTGAGTTCAGTCTATTTCTTCTCCAGTCCATTGTATGGAATGTATAATAACACCTTGAAGCATGCTTTTTGGCAAGGATGTAGTATATATAACAATGCTACTGACCCTACACTCGGATCTTGTTCATATGTATTGGTTTATGCATAAATCAACCTTTTAGAGCTGGAAGGTATGACCGTAAATCAGGCAATGGTATGACCGTAATTCTCTCATCAGAATGCCAGGCATAACCCCCGGGGTATAACCGTAATTCTATCAAAATGTATGACCGTAATTCTGTGTGCATATACAACTGTAATTCAGTTAAATGCTCTCCTATAACAAAGGAAGTATGATGGGGTTATTTAAAAAGAATAGAAGTGATGGGGGTATTGTGTGACTGACCACTGGTACTAAGCACCAAAGCATTGTTGAATCACGGTTATACTGTTTTTGTAAGTGAGAACTACGGTCATACTATGTGAATTACGGTCATACTGTGTGAATTACGGTTATACCTGACCACATGGGTGGCCTTTTGTTCTCTAAGGATGTTTGGTTAAAACTTATAGGGAGAGGAGATGTACTATGACTCCTGGGCACATGTCTCATACATGGGAACACTGAACAAGGCATTATAAAGCCAGAAATATGACTTCAACTGACCATGAACTGACAGAATTACGGTTATACCTGAGGTGAATTACGGTTATACCATGTTTTGATGCAAACTGAATTACGGTCATACCCACCAGCTCTAAATGGCTGATTTATGCAGAAACCAGTACATTTGAACAAGATCCGATATTTTGTTTGTGGTGCATTCTAATAATTCTGAATGAGAAAATGATATATGACCTCTAGGCATGCCCCTATCGCGTGAGAAATCAATTTCGCTTTGTACAACTACAAGAATTAAGTGAATGCTCAAATTAGAAGTGACGTTATGACTAAATCTATTTACGTTTACTTATCCTACCCCGGATTATATTCGGGGCCCGGCTTATACAAGACCTAGTACCGTCTTTGACCTACTCTAGTTCCCCGGGCTTCCATATTTCCAAAATTACACGATTTTTGACACGGATAAATTCCTTACTATGCCCACTTTAATGCCTTAGAATCATGTATAATAGTCCTGGGAATATAATAAAACACATGCCGGGTGGGACAAGTGTATCTTTGACGAGCTGTATAGACGGGACAGGCTTATATTCGGGTCCGGCTTACCCACATTTTGTGTCTCTCCCCCCCCCCCGGGCTCTCCCCCTAGCAGGCTTAGATTTTCACATGGACTACCCCTATCCTACATGCGTAGTAATGGGTTAAATTATTTTAGGGCCCCTACCTCAAGAAGACTCCCCCCCCCCTCCACCCCACCCCACCCCTCTGCGGTATAACCACTACTCCCTCAGTAAGATTATTTACCAGTAAGGGTCCTTGACGTGGAACCTCCTGTTTTATGGTGGTTCACATAAGTTGACCTATATTGGCTTCATACAATGTTGTATTAAAGTATTTACAGAGAAGAAATAAGTAAGTTGTCTTTGCATACATGTCGTTCTTACTTTTCAGTACAGGTGGACAAAATACCTCTAACCTAGCGTTTCTATATGTCATGATCGAGGGCTTCTAAGGAATAGAACGACATACGGGACATGCCATATAATTATAACAGGATATACCATGATTGATGCCAATACTAACAGCATATTGATGTGTTTGAACTCATGGGATCTAGATGATATGCAGACACTTTAGCCAATCTTCTTACCCCAAGTGTCCGGATTCCAGATCACTTTTTAATGTGGTACATTGTATATAGGTCCAGGTAATCCCCCAGACTGTGAGCATACAGTCGCGGCCGAGACTGCTCCTCTCCCCATTCTGGTGGCAGGGATGAACTTGACGAGGTGCCTGGTGTCACGCCACAAAACCCCTTATTTTACCTTCATCCAATGTATTACGTTATGTTATGTCATATTGCGTCATACTTATGATTTATGATTATTAATATTCATATTTATTATTATTTGTAATAGGCAAAATACTTTATACATACTTTCAACCCATATGTCTATCAAAGTACACCTAGACATCAGACATAAACCTATTTCTCATTTAGCCAAGCCAAGCTTTCCCCTATGCATAATTAATCCATACATCACAAGAGTAGTATAGTATGTATCGGAACGGGACTATAGTTAACTACTGTTTATTACTCAATCGACCTGCAGCCAATCAGAGGCCTCCATTTGGTCACGTGACCGGAAGTGACCTACTTAGGGGATTAGTGGTGACGTCACGTGACCTAGTTAGCCAATCAGAGGCCGCCATTTGGTCACGTGACCGGAAGTGACGTCATATGACCTACTTATGGACCGGAAGTGACGTCATATGACCTACTTAGGGGACCGGAAGTGACGTCATATGACCTAATTTAGGATCACGTGACCGGAAGTGACCTGATGAGTCACGTGACCGGAAGTGACGTCACATGACCTAATGGCCAACCGGAAGTGAGTGACCTCATTGAGGATCACGTGACCGGAAGTGACCTGATTGACCATGGATCGGAAGAAGAAGAAGAAGAAGAAGAAGAAGTTTTTTGTTTAGGAAGTGAGGGTCTTTAGGATCACGTGACTGGAAGCGACGTCGTCACATGAGTGACGCTTTAAGAGACTGCGCGACTTACTAGTAAAAGAAGACGTATGAAAATAAAAACACAACAATAATTTATTTTATTTTTTTTATTTCTTTTTTTTCAATCTTGATAAACACTCTATTTTTGAAAAGATGCACTCAATCAAGCAATAACACGCTTATTTTTTTTTTTCATATCTCTAAAGGACTCGTTGTCACACCGTCAGAATGCACGCGACGCTTATAATACAAGTAGCGCACGCCGTCTTTCTCTATGGTGTAGGTGACCATTTTGTTTCGCACCACTTTGAAATTTCTATTTACAGCAATGAGAGTTTTTCGTTGGCGAAGAACATCCAAGAAGTCGTCTGGTTCCTTAGGGTTTTGTTTCTTCTGTACGCCTTTTGCACTCCATTTTTTGGATTTTCTTTCACCGGTGTCGCTGACTCGATCGTAGCAAATGTAAGTCTTAGGGTTGAGACTTAGGATCCCGTCACCTTCCCACTCCGCTTTCATAAGCCCCGAAGTTCTCAGATCGTGAAGGTACCGTCTCTCACAACATCCGCCGGGCGGCGGACACCATTCTCGCACTCTTTCCGTTTTTGTCTTCACGAAAAGCTCTAAGTGATCGTCGCACACCGCTGTCGGAAGCCACTTTCGTTTCTCTCTGAAGTACGTCTCTCTCAGGCGAGGTTTGACGAGGTCATCCAACGTGTCACCGCTGAGAGCCATGTAAAGACTGTCGGTGTCCATTTGACAAAGGGCATAATCGCGCCGATCGACGAATCTATCCAAGAAGTCGTATGTGAACTCTAACATTTTCAACTTCGCGTACTGGTATACCATGAACCCTATTTGAATAGGGAGGTTGTTGTTGACTGTTTTCGGTTGTAGTTCGACTTCAAACAGATCGGAACTCAACTCGGACGCCTTTTTGAAGCGCCACGAATTGGCCAATAGTTCGAACTTCCGACTGTCAGTGTATCTCACCGCCGTGTGTTTTTCTTTGTTGCAGATTGTTTTACCGTACGTAGCGTTTCCCATTAACTTGTAACAGTCTGACAGAATTTTCTCGTTCTCGTTCACGTCGCCACGTCTTCGCGCCGCCGTTACTTCGTCCGCGAAACCGGCAAAGGAGCGTTTAGGTAGGTATTCTACGACCAGCTGCACTTTGGTGACTATCAAACCGTGCTCTAAATACCACTTGAGAAGCGGCGTTCCCAAGAGAATATTTTTTCCGTGGTAACTCCCTATCAGACATCTCTGAGGCGTGTTCAACAGCTTTTCTTCCTGCGCAAAGTCTGACATGTGAGGTCCTATGTCCGATTTTGAAACGGTCACGTTCTTGAAAACGGGGGTCATTTCTTCGAAGTAGTCTCGTAGGTGAGGCGGCGTAGTGATGTCCACTTGAACTAAACCGAACATTTTCCCGTCTTTCACAGCGGAAAGGATGTCGCTCTCGCTCATCGCGTTTCGAGACACTTTCTAAGCGTCAACCTTCCAGCGTTGTTGGGAGGCCTTAACCCGCTCATCTCGACGCTTCATCTCTCTCCATTCGCACTCCCACACGACGACCAGCTTGTAACCTAGCGCTTTCAAGTACGCGCTTACTCTAGTCGTTCTGTCGCGTCTCTCCTCCCTCAGTGAAGCGCACTGATATCGGTGCGACGGTATGCACTCGTGAGCGTGGAACCAACACCCGTGAAACTGGAAAACCGTATTAGAGGCCGCGTGAAACCCGTCCACGCGAATTCTCCGACAGCCTACAACCATCTCGCCGCCGTTCAAAGCGTGGCGCAGTTTCACGTCGCGGTCGTGCTCTACGAAGCGTAACCACTCCAAAGCGCTGTGAGAGTTTCTTTGCCTAATTTCGGGCTTGAACTCGGTCTCAGGTCGTCTCACCGCGTAATAGCCCGTGCAGTGCGCTTCGCTCATGCAGCGCAAGTACAGAGAGTTAGCGTCTAGTCCTAGGATGTGTTGGCATGGTCTCGCTTCTTCGCCGTACTTGTGCTCCCTTATCCGCGTGGTGCCCTTCTCGTGAAATCTATGGAAGATGATGGAAGGACCGCCGACTAGATTTTCTTTGATCAGAGCGTGGAGGACGGCGTCGAACTGGGGGAACGTTGTGAACGCGTCTTCTAGGTTTTGGAAGAGGTTTTGGAAAAGTCAAACCGGCAAGAGAAACTCCGTCTTTCAACATGTCAATGCCGCGATCTTGGAAAATTTAGCGTGATTTTTCAGAGCTTCTATGAAAGGTTTGACGTCTTTGTTGTTGTAGTGGATCAAGTAATCTTCCATAGTTTGCATCTTCTCGTCGGACCAAACTTTCTGACATGCGGCGTAGTCGGATTCGGACATTTTGACGCCCGTCAGTTCGCTGTCAAAAGCCGATCTCGGTGGCAGCGTTCTGTTTGCCAGTTTCCTGGTAGACGTCATCCATTCGTAAGGAAAGTGACCTTTCTCTTCGTTCCTGGTGAAAGCTCGTAAATAGGTCGCGTAGTTGTAACCGGGTGCCAAATAGTTGACTACGTCCAAGAAAACCGTGTGCTGTGTGTAAACCGCCAAGTATTGATTGCTTCTCTTTATGACGCTGAATTCTTGGTTTCTTCGGTCTCCGGAGGCAAAGAACGAGTGAAGGCGTATTTTGATCAGGTTCAAGTCGTAACGCCCCGAGTTGAAGCCCACGACTGGAGCTTGACGGATGTATCTCAGAAGACGCTTCATCAGTTGAACTAACGGGTGTCTGGTCTGAGCCGCAGCGAAGCCGCCTGGAGAAGGGGTGAATGTCGCCTCCTCCAGCAGGAGAGCTTCACCTATCGCCGCATCTAACTTCGCTAACGTCGGTCGGTAAAGTTCTAGCACAGCTTCCCCGATGACTTTGGCGTTCTCGTTTATGTGATTTAAAACTCGGTCCAACAAGGGGTCGGAATCTGCGTCGGATTCTCTGACGAAGCAGACGGGCCCCTCCCACCCCGGAAAGTCGGATGCGACGCTAGCCGACAAAGGGACGTGATCCCACAGCAGGGACACGTGTTCCGTCGACGGTTCTTTGCACGGTCTGAAGAAAGCCTCGAAATCGAAGGCGATCTTGTAAGGGTAGATTCCGGAATGTCCGTCAGGGGGAAAAATGGAGAAGTCTGCTAGCGCTTCGAAAAACGTTCTCGAATTTTGGTAGATGCCACCTACGTAGCGCAACTTGACTTGTCGGCAAGAGGAAAGCTGGTTCCTGTGTCTCTTCAGCAAGAACTCGGTGGTGAACGCCGCCTTACACTTGCAACATTCGTATATGCCCGCGTACGCGTTGAAGTCCGTGACGAGAGAGACGTGCAAACCGCCTTTCGCCGTCAGGTGTAGGTTGACTTTACCTCGGGCGGCCAGAGTTCTGGAAGGCGGTCTGATCAGAGTAACGCGTCTTCTCAACTTCCGCCCCGGCACCTGACGCGACGCGGTGTAAACCGCTATTTGTACGTCAAACAAGTTCTCTAACGCGGGTAAGTCGCGGATGTTCAGACCCGGAAAGGATTCAGGTGTGGCAGCGGGACAGAACTGACGTAACAAATCTGAAGCGCGCTTGCTGGTGTTGTATAAGTGAAAGGAAATGCAGCGGAAGATGCAGAGGTTGTCCTTGTTGGGAAAATCTAACACACCGCTTCTCTTTCCAACTCGACCGGCCTGAGTGATCCTACCGCCTATGGGGAATTCCCCCGGTCCCATGTAAACGCAAATGTTCAAATTGGTAGGAAAAAGAACGTGCCACTTGGTGTCAGCGTCGCAAAGTTTCCGTACTTCCTCGCAAGCGACGGTGTTTTCCATCTTTGAGAGGAGCTCTTCCAAAGTTTCTGAATTAGTTATAGTAGGGAGCGGTTGTATGAGAGTTGCGTTGTTCTGGGAGGCGTGAAAGTAGCGCAGTTTGCTCTTGTCTTCTCTGTGTTGTAAGAGTAAGCCTACCGAGAAACCCACTTTGTATCTGAATCTTTGTGTCAAGTGAATGCGACGCATAGTATCTACAGCGTCACTCAACTCGCCGGTTGGTAGCCTGAAGTTTGTTACACTCACGCGAGTCCCGTGCATCCTGACGCCCGTTTGTATCTCAGGCCAATTCGCCGTGAACGTTTCCTCCCCGTTCGGTACAGCACGTATGCGCGGAGGGATGGTCACCCCGTCCAGAGATTCGCGTCGACAGGCGATCTTTCGGCAATCGCCTTCGCCGCATAGAGGGCAAAACTTAGGTATTACTCTACAACTTTCTACGTGTCTCTCGTGGTTGTACGGTCTTTTAAAAATTTTGAAACACTTTTCGCATACGTACTGCGTCATGTTTTTTCACTCAGTTACCAACTACTTAGCCGTCTAACTATCTATCTATCTATCAATCTATCTGTCTATCTATCTATCAATCTATCTGTCTATCTATCTATCTATCTGTCTGCTGTCTGTGTATCCGTCTGTCTGTCTCATACAGCGTACGTCAAATGCTGTGTGTGTGCGCGCGTGAGCGTTGAGCGTCTCTCATTCCGAATCTATACCGAGATATTTGAGAATAATCTCTGTTTTGTCATCCAACTCTTTGAGCGCTCTGGCGGACAGCGTCACCCCCTGCTGTGTGGGTTTTTTGTCAGGACCTTCGTACTTGCGCACGTGGACGAGGTTCTTACCGCTGTAGTAGCTCACAGCTGCGTACACTTCGCCCTCCTCATCCAGCACTGCGAACCAGGGGGTGTGATTAGGTCTTCCTTGCGCGGCCGCTGTGTCGCGTATGCGCACCACTGCGCGGATATCGGCGATGCGTGCTATTAGCTCGCGCAGCGCGTCAGCAGTGAAGTGCACTCGCTTGCTTCTGGTCAGAGACGCCTCTTTCACCTGGCCGTCTTGCGTCAAAGCCCCGTCTAAGCAGAACTCTAACCCGAGAAGACGGGAGAAGGGTTTCTCTGCTTCTTCTCGTCCATCTCGTTCTTTTTCTTGTATTTTTCTCTTCTTAGTAGGCCTTGTTGTTCTGGAACTCACCTTAGAACGTTTCACACCCGCAAGAAGAGTAACACCATCAGCGTGAGCTGAATCAGCAGCAGAACCGATAACAGGAGCAGCGTCAGCGCTGGTGGTATCCGAGACCTCGTTGTTGGAACAGAGCAGCCACACGCCGTCGGTGCTGAGTGTAGCGGTAGAAGATGAAGCGCCGCCGCCCTCGTAAGGTGGCGTTGAGGGCAGTCGCCACGGACCGGACGCGCTACCAGTGGAAGTGAGGTCGAAAGCTGGGGAAGAGGGGAGCCGAAAAAACGTACCGTCCGCCCCTTTCCCTTCGGGTTCTTCGTATGCCTCGTCGTCAGCGTCGTTCTCTGTCTCACCCTGTTGCTGCTGCTCCTCCTCCTCCTCTTCTTCTTGGTTTAGGGGCTGAGTGTCCGAATAGCTGTAACTCTCAGCGCGAGCGGCGTCGAGGGCGTCGGTCGATGTAGTGGTGGAGGAGAGGGGCTGTGCAACGTGCGGCAGGTCATCAAAATCATCAACAGTAGTGGGGAGGTAAAAACCCGGTTGCCAGTACTGCGCTGTGCCAGGAGCGTTGTCGTCAGTAGTAGTAGCGGTAGCAGCAGGTGCAGCAGAAGCAGCAGCAGCAGCAGCAGCAGCAGCAGCAGCAGCAGCAGCAGCAGACGCAACAGTAGCAGGCGCAGCAGCCTCAGCAGGCGCAGCCGTAGCAGGCGCAGCAGCAGCAGCAGCAGCAGCCGCAGCCCGAGGATCACCAGCAGCAGCAGCAGCAGCAGGCGGAGCGGCAGTAGCAGCGGCAGCACGCTTAGCAGCAACGTGTACCGTCGCGAGTGTAACAACGTCGCTAGCACGACGACTACTACCAGTAGTACTACTACCACTACTACTACTACTACTAGTACTACTACTACTACTACTACTACTACTACTGCTGCGAGCGCTCGCTACAGCGGGAGGGTGATAAGACCAAGCGGCTGCGGCGGTAGTCTCATTTTCAGTAGCAAGAGGAGGCACTGACGCTAAACGAGCGCTGTTCCGCGTAGTCTTCTTGTTCTTGAACTTGCTTAGATCCTTGGACGGCGCTAGGTGTTGTCTTTTGCTCATGGTGGTGACTGTAGAGAGCAGCAAAAGAATGAGTGAGTGAATGGAGGTTTCCAGGCCCCTTATATACGCCTTCTCGCTTCTAGAGCTAAGCTACTTACTGCCCCTGTTCAGCTGCCGCCGGCTGGCCGGCGGCCATTCACAAAGAGAAACAAAAGACATAAGGTATGACGTTTTCAGCTGGATCCCTTTCCCCCCTTTTGAGAGATCGACTGTCATGAGCTAAGCTACTTACCACCCTGTTCAGCAATTCAACGCGCATCAGCTGTATAAAGGATTAAGCGGTTGCTGCCGCCGACTGACCGGCGGCCATTCACAAAGAGAAACAAAAGACATAAGGTATGACGTTTTCAGCTGGATCCCTTTCCCCTCTTTTTTGAGGGATCCACTGTCATGAGCTAAGCTACTTACCACCCTAACGCGCGTTAGCTGTATAAAGGATTAACGGTGATGAGCTTAGAGTGTGTATACAAAAAAACTACAGGAGGCGTGTGGCGTGAAGCAGGACCCCCTAAGACGAACGTGTCTGTCTGTGAGTAGAGGCGTGTGCATGTGGTGAGCGACTTAAGTGTAAGACAAAAAAAAAATCACCGCCTCCTGCCGTGGTGAGTAGACTGGGCCGGCCGGCGGCGGCCGGCTAGTTCAATAGGGAGGGGTGACAGCTGACTAAGGCTGTGCATGAAAAAGTCCGATTTTCACCTGACCTCTGACGTTTGTTACAATGAATGTCAGAGGGAGGGAGACGTCCTCAGGTAGGGGGTAGGAGGTAAGGCTATGGATGAGGAAAAAACACCGTTTTCAGCTGGTCTCCACGGATAGCGATGACATACCCCTCGTCATCTAAGCTCTTAAGGAGCGGAGCGGCTGAAAAAGCGTCATGCGGACAGGTCGCTAGACAGCTGGAGTGCTGTTGGAAATAGGATTAAACTCCCTCTGTATAAAAGCTCTGATTTCTGTTGGAAAAAAACCATATCGCCTCTGACCACAGTAACGTCTACTACCACCACCACCGCCACCACCGCCGCCGCCGCCGCCGCCGCCGCCGCCGCCGCCGCCGCCGCCGCCGCCGCCAAGACGAGACGAGATGGCTCAAGCTATTCCACTTTCAAGCTCGCCTTCACCGCCTTGTCCACCTGAAAAAAAGTTAATGCGGCTTGACGACGTGAGACGCGCGAGGCAGACCGATGGGGAGAACAGAGAGGTAGGACAGCGGCGCTTAGCATATAGCGACGCCTTGCTTCGTCAACTAGGTAAAGAGTTGAGCGGATCTTGGAGAGAGTTGGGCAGTAGCTTAAAAGTTACCGCCGCCCGTATGGATGCTCTAGTAGAGCGCAGTGTCAAGACACCGGAGGAGCTGTGTACGGCGATGTTACGAGTCTGGTGGGGTGAAACCCCGCATCGTCATAGATGGGGAGAGCTCGGTCGCGTCTTCACCCGCATTAGACGCGTGGAACTGTTGGCTCAGTGGATGTCCCTTCTCCACAGACAGGGGTTGGATTTCGAAAACCCCGACTCACGCGCGATGCATAAGCACTTGGGCACCCTCGGCAGACGTCTAGGTAGCAGGTGGAAAGAGGTGGGGGACCATTTAAAATTGTCGCCTGAGAGGTTAGATAAGATCGCTGAAGAATGCGAATACGGAGGAAGTCCCGCTGAGTGGGCCTTCCGAGTGTTGAAAATGTGGCAAGCTGAAGCTGACGGTGCCGGCGGTACGCCTTTTGAACTCCTTCGAGTGTTGACTGAGGACATGGGAAAGTTTGACCTCGGCATCGCGATATTACTTGACTTTATCAAGCAAGAAACAACGAGAACGACGGACATGTGAATTGTTGTGTTTTATTTTCATACGTCTTCTTTATTAGGTCATAAATCACAGAAAGTGTGGGCTCGGGGGTAAATTGGGGGGTCTGAGAAAAAACCTTGGAGTATCTCAATGTCATTTCTTGGGGGTAATATATAGGTCTTGGGCCATCTGCTCACAAAGTATTCTGAGTTAAATATGAAACCCATTGCTATGGCAACCCTTGGAACGTATATACCATGGAAACGGTGTCCGGGCGAGTGACATTTGAGGTATTTCTCCCATAGGGTAGCCATATAAGAACTTATATTTGTTTGGTTCCCATTTATACATATTTTCTTGTTGAAGGAGGTCCTAAGGGTGAGTTCTTTTAGTGTTTGAGCCAGTGATAATGGGTATATTCCTTGGTACTAGATCATCTTATCCAGTGCTGTCACGTGAGTTTTACCTTTATTTTAGGTAACTAAATATACATTAGCTGTCGTTTTAGCTAACATGAGCACAGAGGTAGGTAGATAATACTATTTATATGGAATACAACCCCCAGGGCATATACTTTTAGGTGGTATATAGCTTTAGTGTGACAAAAATCTGTGTATGCCTAAGAATCCCAATTGAAAATGCTTTTTTGTAATGAAAAATGTCACTCGGGCGGACATTTAAGGGGGAAATGTGTTTCTCTAGGTTAATACTATTGCTATACATTGTATCTTCCTATGGCTGTAGCACCTACCCATTTTGTGAAGACGCCCTGGGGTAAATTATTACTTAGGTAACATAGTGTATACTTAGTAGGTCCTCGTGATATGAAAAATAGTAAATCTTCGAAAAACAGTTTGAGGATTATATTTCACTATCCCTAATCTTGAATTTTGTCAGATTTCTGTCCCTATTTCTAGAATGGTGCTTATGTCGTTTTGCATCCAAACTCTTCATATATATATAGGAACCTAAAGGGGTTACATGGCATCTGGCCCCAGACACACATGTGGCATGATCTGCGAAAAGTGACCTTAGTACAGGGGCTCCCAGTACATGTCACATATAGTCCCATGACACATAGCACAATGGTAGATATAGCCCTTTCGATATATGGCCCCAATGTCACATAGCCCCCTGACACATGCCCCCCCCCCCCATATAACTCTAGATCTATATGGATCTCAGAAGAGTCAGATTTCTTTTGTCCCCATTTCCAGCATTGTACATCATGTGTACATCATGTTTATTTAATATACCTAGCATTATGATAGTCATATCTCTTAAACACTAAAACCAGGGATATTTATAAAGTACTATACCCCATGCTAAATCAATACGCCCACCCCAGTGGCGTATTGCGCCAATACCTAGTGGGCGTATTGGGTAGGGTCATGTGACCAGCTTTAGACCAATCACAGCACAGCAGACAATAGGATCATGTAGCCTCCCAGTAAACACAACTACGTGGCTTAACGTTCAGAGAACATGATCTCCAAGTGGATATCACATAACTTAAAGTTCAAATGTAAGGGTTATTTTAAGTTATTTTACCTAAATAAACATACATATACGTTATCTGAACGTTATTTTAATGTTGGATTACGTTGGATTACGCCAAATAACCTGAATAAACCCTTACATTTCAACGTTCAATTACATATCAAAATCATGTTAAAATAACATAGTTGTGTTTACTGGGCTTATGATCACGTACCTACAATGTGCAAATAGGATCATGTAGGGTGATGGCCACGTACATACATGTACAATAGGATCATGTAGGCTGATTCATTTGATTTTTTGTTCAGAGTAGGACAAAGGTCACACTCACATATTGCTTAATACCAATTGATCTACAACAGATATGTAAATGCTGATTTTTGGAAAGAATTACAGACATATTCCTCTTTTAGGGGGTAGGTCTGCCGTTATTGTAGTCCTACTTTTACTGTGTGAAATGTCATGTAGACTTTCAAATGTCACTCGACCGGACATATATCGCCCGGACATATCGCCCGGACATAATAAACATTTTCCCCTACTGTTCCAGACTAGGGCATGGAAACAAATATAATATACACTGGTCACTTAGATATATATAGGGGGGAAATAATTGGCATAGTTAGCATAGTTAAATATATTCATGGTAGACAGGCACAGGAATAAGGGTTTTTGGGTGTCAGGTCGATAAAATTGACTATTTTGAAGGATAAACAGTCATGGCCCCCTTAGGAAGAAGATTACAGAGGAATTCTAATTTTTTTTTCACTATACATGCACTACCACATTACTCTAATTTTTAATCACAAAAATGAACCCATATGCATTATGGGTAAAAAATGGTGGGGGGAATGTTGCTAAAAATTCGCCCGGACATTCCATTTTACAAAATTAAAATTTCTTGAAAAATACAGAAAAAATGCCCCCATTTATACAATTTTTGGTTTAGATTTACCGTAAGAACTCACAGTTTGAGTAAAAAATATGGAACCACACAGTTCTAGTGCAATTTTTTGAAAATCTTATAAAGTATGTTAATCTTGTCGATTTTTGGACCAATTCTTGGCCATTTTCGGCCTATTTTTGGCCCCTGGAACCTCAAATATGGATATTTCACTATGGAAACCCATATGTAACATCAAGAAATCATCCATACCGATATCATAAGACAAAAAGAATCATGAAAAAATGAATATCCTACGAATGCTAGCCTGGGGAAGAGTAAAAATCTCATCTGCACTGTTTCTATGATTTATGACCATTAGTAAGTAAAAAAAAAATATTATAACAATTAAGACGCGTGTCCTCTTAAAGTGTCACTTCCTCCAGTCGCAGCTGATCGCCTCATCGAGGCACGTGATAAACAAAAAAAAATGAAGAGACACGCTTCTTCCTCTCGAGAGGAAGAAGCGTGTCTCTCGATTGAAATCTTTTCTTTTCTTTTTTTCTTAAAAGAGACAAACGCCCCTTAGAGTGCCCCCCCACCCCCCTAGAGTGCCCCCCTCCCCCCTCCCCCCCTCCCCCCCACCCGCCCCATGCATCCTAAAAGCGCCCCCCTCCCCATGCATCTTAAAGGGGCCCCCCTCCCCCCCTCCCCTCCCCTCCCCTCCCCTCCCCTCCCCTCCCCTCCCCTCCCCCCTTATACACTCTAAAGAACGCTTCTACCTAGTTCAATAAGTCACTTCCAGTCGCTCGTAAAACAATAAAAATGAAAAAAAAACTTATATCGTAGTGTTTTTTATTAGTTTACCGAAAAAAAATAAGAGACTCGCCTCCTCCTCCTTCTCCTCCTCCTCTCCTTCTCCTCCTCCTCCTCCTCTCCTTATCCTCCTTATCCTCCTCCTCCTCCTCCTCCTCCTCCTCCTCCTCCAAAAAAAAAAATCACATTTTAAAGCGCGTGACCCCTTAAAGACGCTCATCTCTTCATTAAGTCGCGTGACGTCACTTCTTCTTCTTCTTCTTCTTCTTCTTCTTCTTCTTCTTCTTCTTCTTCTTCTTCTTCTTCTTCTTCCGGTCACGTGAGGCCAAACAAAAAAAAAAGTTGTGTTCAGGTAACCCGACCTACCCTATCATTTTGGCCCGACCCTAAACTTTTTTTTTCTTTTTTTTTTTAGATTCATTTTGGTTAGGGTACCTAATGACCCGAGGACCTATCAGATTTATCACACGTTGTGGGATAAGAGGGGAGGAAAGTCACATTGTTGTGTCTCATTCTTTGTACAGCAGATAATGGAAGTGTTTAGGAACTGATAATGCCTTAATAAGACTATTTAATTGGTTTGTAAATGGATAGTAGAGATATTAGTTACAATAAACATGATAATTGGCAGTGGGAAATATATCAACTGTAAGCATGTTGCAAATCAGAAGTATCCTTCCTCAGACTAACCTAAAAAAATTATTTCTAAAAAAAAAAAAAAGTCCGACCTACCTACCCTATTTTTTTTGGCCATGTTACCTGAACACGGATATTTTTTTTGTTTGGCCTGATCAATCAGGGCACTTCCGGTCACGTGATCCTCAATGAGGTCACTCACTTCCGGTTGGCCATTAGGTCATGTGACGTCACTTCCGGTCACGTGACTCATCAGGTCACTTCCGGTCACGTGATCCTAAATTAGGTCATATGACGTCACTTCCAGTCCCCTAAGTAGGTCATATGACGTCACTTCCGGTCCATAAGTAGGTCATATGACGTCACTTCCGGTCACGTGACCAAATGGCGGCCTCTGATTGGCTAACTAGGTCACGTGACGTCACCACTAATCCCCTAAGTAGGTCACTTCCGGTCACGTGACCAAATGGAGGCCTCTGATTGGCTGCAGGTCGATTGAGTAATAAACAGTAGTTAACCATAGTCCCGTTCCGATACATACTATACTACTCACAAGCGGACCCATATCTCCCTATACAAAGGTAACGACTGGCATCCCGGTCAAAAACGTCACCCGGTCAAAGGCGTCACCCGGTCAAAGACGTCACCCGGTCAAAGACGTCACCCGGTCAAAGACGTCACCCGGCCAAAGACGATCCAATTGTTACAAAGTCGTGAGACTGAGTCAGGGGGGTCTGGCTGTCCCTCCCTGCCTGCACATAGCACCACATGACCAATAAGATGCAAGGCTACTTTCAGGATCCTGCCAAAGATGGAAGGCAAATTGCCTGTGATTGAATAAGCTATAATGATCACATGGCAGTGTGCAGTAACAGATGAGTCTGTGAAAAACTAAAATAAAGGCCCACAGCCCAGTCACTGTAACTGACTTTGTGGTGCCGCCAGGCACCACCAGGAGAGGTATATGATGTTTGCACTTTACATGTACCAGTCAGAATGGGCGCCGCCATCTTGGATTAAGGAGTCACAACACAACAATGATATTAATCAACCTTTGATAGGTCCTGAGGTTGATCATAACCCAGTGGGCACAGAACATTTATTCAACATTGATAGATGGTTGTCAAAGTTGATTCAATGTTGATACAACATTGATTCAACTTTGAACTGTATTTTGTGCCCACTGGGAAACGTACCTACCCCCCCTAACATTGACACAAGGAGTTCATTGGTTCTATTGGTTTTTTGCTAATACAGCTGGTTGCCTAGCAACAGCTATTATAATTGTTCATCTCCCTAGCAACACACATTCCCATGGTCCTGAAACTTCAAACTTCAAACTTCAAACTTATCTGCCTCGCATAGCTACAGGTTAATTAATTTAAACAGAATGACAGTCGTGATGTCACGGTTTATCGCACTGTAAAATAGGTTACATACATGTACTAAAAAGAAAACACAACTCTAATTTCATGATAGGACGTAACGATAATCTTTTAATTAGCACGATTCAGATGCAGCATTCAGACATAATGCCCAAATCCAAAACCTCATGTTAAAAACTGATCACTCTTTTTAAAATAGAACATCGACATTTCCCATCTAGCTAATCAGATTATTCGGGTTTGTATACATTTCGCCTACACGTGGCTTGGCGCCCGGAGACATAACAAGACGGGTTCATTTTAGGATCATTGAGGGTATGTGTGTCCTTGTCGCCGACTGTTGGTGGAAAATAGATCATGTTATTTCAAAGGAAACGATGGGCGTCGCGTGGATCTCCCTTTCCACTTGACTGACTACTCATGATAAAACCACCAAAAATAGTTGTTTCTCATCACCGCGTGTGGCGCAAAAAATCAGCTTTTGCGATTTTTTGCCCTTGTATTTTTTAATGAAATGTTTTCTATTATATATCAAACAAGTGAAATATACAATTAAACGCAACCATAGCAATATAAGTAGATTATAAAAAAGCATTGTTACCGGTTCTTGGAGGAAAGTTCAAAATGTCATCACAACGTTAATTTCCCTTTCCCTTTTTGGGAGTGGCCTATTTAAAATGGATCTCGTGCAGGGTGAGGGTTGTCCTATAGGTAAGTGACCCCGAGCGGCTAAAACCGACCAGGTAACCAGTCCATCTGTAAATCAAGTTGCCTGTGACGTCAGCAGCCAAAGGGAACAACATTCAGATATGACATCACATTTTTGAGAATATTGTTAATGCCACCCGCTCCCAAATAGCACGGGGGTTGGGAGTTAAGCCATTACATGAATAGGGTGAATAAAATGAAATGCAAACCAACCGATTACCTATTTTAGGTATTTTACATAAGTTTCCTTGAATGTTGGTTTTTGTGCACGCTGAACTATTCTGGTCCCCCCGCCCCCAGGCCCACTCCCTAAAAAGGGATTCAATCCAATCGGTTCCACTCTCCCCAATCAATATGCAAATGTACATTTTTTTTGCTTCAAGAGAAGGGGAGGAATATACTTGGTCAACAGGGATGTTAATCATTTTGCCCTCCCCCAAACTCACCACTATAAACTTAGAGGTTAAAAAATGACCAATCCCTTATTTGTTAACTGCGCAGTGCAAAGTGGTCAATAGCCTTCAGGGGGAGTGGGGGATGTTATCTTTGTACAGCGGTTTAAGTGTAAGTCCTACTTCCGGGCGGCATTCATCACCTGACCTCTTACTCAACAAGCACCTGCCCTGCTCCAGGCACATGTTAACTTGGACGCCCACTACTGTAACCACTATTGTTCCCTAGACGGTAGGGTCCAATCAGTTAAGCCCATGTTCACTGTAGGAACCCTGGGCCTGGAATCTGGAGTTAGCCCATCGATAATGATGTGGCTTTTGTGAGCTCAGCAGTGACTCCCCGCTCGTGATCTGACTCGTACCACTGACGTTCACCCTTCTAGGCTGAACCTCCATACCTTGAGCAAATTCACTGACTTTACGTATCATACTATTAACTCTCGTATTCACTTATGACATAAGCTAGACTTATTATGAATATAAAATGAACACTGAGACCGTCACCTGAACATTGACTTTGGCTATTTACAAAGCAACCTCATCTCTTTTGGAGTAGTAGCTTTTATTACTTCCTGGCATCAATTTGAAAATCGTCCTCTGTATACTACGAAATTAATGCCAATAAAAATTAACCAACAACAAAACAATCCCGATGGCGCATCATTGAGCATTTGGCCATCCGAAGGTTAAAGCTACAAGCCTACACGTTATATCCCCATACCAATATCACTAATGCACATCACATAATGGTCTTAAACAGGCACTGAGTGGTCTTTTTATATCATCATACGTTCATCTATTCCCTTCATCAGTAACGTAATTAACCTAATCATGTATTTGTAGTTATCCTAGTCCTTGTTATGCAATCAAATCTAGCTAGCCTAGTCATCCATATCATATAATCATTCTTTCTTGCTCTTAAAGACCATAATCTTCCAAAACCCTATTAGTGCACTATATAATACATGGCCATAATCACCGACACATAATTTCACAATGTTGAACTCCCTATAAATACTGTACAACCACCCCTTGTAGTTTTGCTTACAAACACAACCATCCACAATTACAGATGGGCTAAGTCTTCAGTGTTTCTACAGTGATCTTAGCCTCTTGGCTTCTGATCACAAAGGGCGGCGGTGAACTTTTTCTAATTAAAAGATTAGTCTAATCAAAATTGGATTGGAAATCGTGTGCTCTTTTATGCATAGTATAAACGCGCTGGCCATTTCAGTGAAAACTGGTGAATTGTTTCACTCTCCCCTGTAACTATGTTGCTGTGACCATTTCACTTTTGGCATAAGCATGGTTAGGCCACTCAAAAAAAAGTTGTTTCTCATCACCGCGCGCATCATAAAAATCATGATTTGGGGAAAACTTTTTTTTTTTTCTTTTTACATTTTTGATGAAAAATTTGTTAAAATTGACAAAATATTGGCAAATGTGGTATCAAATTAAAGCTAATGCTGTCAGAAATGCAATAAGCTACGTGTAACTTGCATTCTTACAACTTTTGCTGATCAATAAACTCCAAATTACTAAAATTTGAAAATTGATCGCGAAATGTCCAAATTTCCCTATGTAAATTGCCCCGAGTATAAAAAAATTAAACAAAAAACGCCCTCGTCATATTTTTCATTGCTTGGTGATGAGAAACAATTTTTTTTTTTGAGTGGCCTTATGTTGTAAATTATATGTCAGCATATTGAATTCCTGAAGTGAAATTGTCTATTCAAAGATGACAACAATGTAATTTTTGAGTTTTGTAAAGGTTCGTTGAAGAAAATTTCACAAACAAGTTGACCCTTTTAAAGGTCTGTCAGTATGACACTTTTCCACCGGTATGAGTTAGCGCAAAGCACTGAACCCGTTTATTTATGCTGGCAATAAAAATAATTCCATCACCAGTCTGTCATATGATTCTACAGAGCTGATGTGTTTTATGTAACAATGTAGCATGAGAGGTATGAATCCATATAACGCTTTACACATTATAACACTTAAACAGAGACCAATATACCTGCCCCATGTTAAAGTTGCTATCCCAACGCGGGTGACTAGAATTGACCCCTCTCAATAATTACTTGAAAGAGTTTATGAATGGAGTTGAGCTACTGGGTCTGCAATGGGAATACTCTGCCCTTGTTCATTTTACATACTATAACATGCATATTACGGCTCATATTTTGTTCAAAACCCATTAGATTAATGTTCCTGAACTGCAAAATATACTGTAATTATACAGTACTTCAGCTATAAAAAATAACACAACAAATTTTGGTGAACGAAGTGTAAATTTTGCTGCAGCTGGTACACCCTGGTGGTCAAAACCAGTACTACCCCACATCTCCTCACTCCCTACTATGTACCTTGATGGGTTCAAGCCCTGGGAGACATGTCTGTTTGATACCGATCAATACAGTTATACACTTGTGCCCCAAAGCTCTAACCCCCCCCCCCCCTCCTCATTCTTCCTCATTTTACTCACTAGGCCTGAACTTTTCACCCTGTTCCACCCCATCTCATATATACACTTGTTGCCATTTGGCGGGGGATAATCTGTGGACATACCCCCTGTCATCTGCTAAAGCACCCTCCCTGAACAAGTCCTACCGGTCTGTCCCTCCTCATTCAACAAGGACCTTGACAATACATGGGTCTGGGGCTGAGATGAAAGGTATGCCCCTCAGTGACAGTGGCCTTTCACTGGGGTAATCCTTAACCCTTTAAGGGCTGCATGGTGCATTAAAATGTTATGCCCTTTGTCGACATGATCCAACTCGCCATTGTAGCATGCGGTATCATACCGACCCTGCAGTTCTGGTACATACCTAAAGGGTCGGCACGATGCAGGCATGATGCGCTGTCAGCCATACAGCAATGCTGAGAGGATTCTCTGCATTCATGCATCATGCCAATAAAGGGCATAGCACACTGCAGCACTACGCGGCCATTAAAGGGTTAAGGTAATCCCCTTGACCTTCGCGGTTGATTACACAGAGCAGCCTCTCCTGTGTTCTCCATATCCCTGACCACACAGTGACTAGGGTCGCCTACAGTAGTTTCCTGAGAATAGGAACACAGAGCAAGGTGAAATAACTACCATGAATCATTTTAGCAAGGTCAGCTTACTTGTCTAGAAGGTTGGGTTTTTTATCAGAAGAGCCGAGTTGCCCCGGGAGACCTAGTACCAAGACCATGCACGGTGAATTAAGAAAAAAAAAGTAAAAAATTTTGCCCCTTTTTAGCAAAAATGCCCGCGCATCACTTTAGTTCAAAGGGGGGTGGGAGAAAAATTTTCGCCGCCTACAGCGAGAGGGGACAAAAAACTCTCCACGCGCTCTCGAGGGGGGGGGGGGGCGTAAAAAAATGTCGCCCCTCAGCACGAAATCTCACCACCCCCCTCCTGTAATTAATAAATGAACACTCCCTTAATAAACAACAGGGAGTGGGTGGTAGACTTGGGTACACTGTAAACATATTCCGTTGAATAAATGGAGAATCAATGCAAAACTTTATGGTGGATCATCGTAAATGTGATAACGGTGAGGCAATGTTAAGTCAACCAATTTTACTGTGAATATCTGTGAAACACAGTTTATTCATGTACGGTGAAGCTTTGTCCTGTAAAAATATTCCATTGAATATACAGAGAATCAATGTAAAATTTTATGGTGGATCATCATTACATATTATTACAGTGGAGCAATGTAATATCGATCAATTTTACTTTGAATATCCGTAATTCAGCACAGTGAAACACAGTTTTTTTAACAGTGAAACACAAATTTTACGGTAAAGCTTCATTTAATTGATGTTTAGTTTTATCACACCAGGTGGCAGATTGGTTCATGAGGAGATTTTCATGGATGCTAAGAACACCATTTTTGTGGTTGTAAGAAAAATATATAGATAAACAGCTGTAAGGTTTGCTCTGTAGCCATCCTAGAGTGACTTCTTCTCATGGACTGGCATTACAAAGTGTCATGAAGCATTTTATAAGGCTCTCATAGACTCATTCCTAATGATGAGGCCTGAAGTCTTGACACTATGATGCTATTGCTGATTGGACATGGTACCAAATTTGGCATGGAACCATATTAAGCATAGAGTTAGGTATAGGTGGATAAATGGATGAAAAAATACTGGAATAAGTAAGTTAAATTACACAAAATACCATTATAACTATTGTTTAGGCACTTTATTGAAATAACAGTGATGTCCCGTATTCCGTCAAAATAACAGAGATTCACTGGCAACTCTGGGTGCCGGACTTTCACCGTAAAAATTACGGTGAACTTGAAATAACAGTGACCGTTATTTTTACGGTGAAAGTCCAGCGCCCAGCATTGCCAGTGTCCTGCTGCAATACCCATTCCATATAGATTGATCACATAGCTCCCCTAGATAATCCTACTACTACCAATTTTGTTACCTAACAGGGTATAACATACATGAAAACACATAGAATTAGCCTTAAAATATATGAGCAGTTAAAAAAGTACTATTGACAGCTTGTGAAAGTAATTAAAATGAAAGCATCAAGCCACAATTAGTTTTGCCTTTCAGCTTTAATTTTGCACCCATATTGCATTTTTTGGGGGCTGATTCGTTCATATTTATGACAATTAATGTCTATTATGGCAATATTATTAGGTCTCAATGCTAGAAACCTGCAAAAGATTAAGTTATAAAATTATCATTGTCGCCTTTCACATTTTTCAGGAAAATGACCCAAAAATAGTGTTGCAGGACACTTTTTGCTTGGAGCAAGGAAAAATATTCAATAACATATATTTATCTACCTATAAACCAACTTTGGTACTTTTATCCAGAAATAAAGTATATTTCCCTTAATTCACTAGACTAAATACTCTGTATGAGCAGTTGTGATGCACGAGATATGAACCAGGAGGTACAGGGTGATATCATCTTCTGCCACCTGGATGGCTGCTGAACCATTTACATACTGTTAACCCTGGGCTGCATAGCACTTAAATGCATTGTTCCCTTTATTGTCATGATGCAGGAATGAAGGCCATGCCGACCCTATGGTTGGCATGATACCTGAAGGATCGCATGATGTATGAATGCAGCTCTGACGAGTAAACTTGCCAGGCCTGCATTCCTACATATGACAACAAATTGCATACATGTAGATGACAACCAAGGACATATTGCATTCACTATTCACTATGTGTATCATTAATACCCTTCATAAGTGTAAAAGTCCTACCCCAATTAGCACCTTACGTTAAAAAGACCAGGCTATAATGAGTCAATAAGAGGAACAGCCTTTTACATAATAGGTTGACCAGAAGTGGATGTAGTATTTACAAAGGATGTCAAAAAGACATGTTGTATTACATTATACTGAACTTTTTCTTAATCATTTTTTCTCATTAATGACGTCAAAATGATGTGTGGTATTAGACATTCACCATACATTTTCAACAAGTTATCCTGCAATTTAAGAAATCAAAACAAAATTGATGTCATTGTGACATATTTATCCAGTGGCACTACCCACATTAACGACTGATGTCTATTTTTTTGTCGGATTGTGAATCCCAATCTGGTGATTGAGTACTACTAAAGGCCTATCTATGTGACATGTTTATCCCTGCGTAACATGATTTTAATGATATCATGATCTTGTCAGAATATGACAACTATAATGGCCCCCAAAATCAGCTGAGTGCTATTCCATGATCATTATTGGCAAGGTATTTATCCATTGTGCTTTTACATGTATTCTCGATCTTGTGAAGTGATCAATGATACGTATACATATTGTTGCTATTACAATGATGTATCTATTGTGGTCAATAAATGATTAGAACTCCTCCAAAAAAATAAGTCGACCTACTTATAATATCCTATGTAGTTCTCATCTCTCACACATGGGATCTCTCATCAGAATGCTAAGACATTATATTCTGCATTACCTCGTTCTTGACTAGAAGCTGGATCAAATCAATTCAATAAACTGCAACAAGGGACTTAATCTATTCTGGTATTTTAACGTATGTTACTTGTTAATTGATAAATTGTGGTTGAACAATCAGGGCAAAAAGGGACAATGTGTCCAATGAAATTATATAAGTGGTCATTAGGCTAAAATTTCTTAAAGACAATGTATTGCCCCACTTCCTACACTGCCAGAAGTAACTGTAGCTGCACAGCGAGTTATACTGTAGAACTACTGTATAAAAGGAGGTATTTTTGGTTTTGAAACCAAAAATACCTCCCTTTATACTGTATTATGAAAGAATGCGGCAATTGCGAGCTACTTGGAAAATTCTCTGAATTCTTGTTACAATGCGTAACACTCTTTACCTAAAGGTATTACAAGTAAGTTTATAAAGTGCTTAATCTTCTTATTAACAGTTATAATCTACTACTACTGCAGTAGTGCAGCATGACAACGAGACGTGTAGGTAGACATGAACGGCTCACGGGAGGTGTTTACACGGGATTATACAGGTGTTACGACATATTACGACATATTTCACAAACATCTATATAAGGAGTATTAACCACCCAGGGGGCAGATTATTCCACCTATGCAGACATTTTCTTGGCACTGCACTTAGCGGAACTCGTGCCAATCTTGTGTCATGACTCATGATCCCTACGAGAATTCCAGAACGTTTCTTGAACGTTTTCTGGACATTAACTTGTGTCATATTTTCCTGGAATTTCTTGTTTTTTGAACAAGTGAAACACACATCATCATTCAAGTATGTACTATTTTTCTGAAGAGATACACAAGAATCTTTCTCATGTCATAGGCCTACACTTGAAATTTTCTTGTTATTTGCATGAGTGTAACTTGGGAAATACGCACCACCATTGGACATATCACTAGGAACAATCACTTTTCTTCGACAATTTCACAAGTCTTTCTTGTGTATGCAGCTTGTGCTTTTCCAGAGAAATACACAAGATACTGAACTTATATTAACTTGTGACATTCTCAAGTTTGGAGGGGTATACGTCTGGTACAGGTTTACTACACAGACCTACAGGTAAACCGCTCAAACATGGTGATAACAAATACTTTGATGATAACGACACACTTATTTGTGAAGAATTTGATCAAATAAAGGAAGAGTTAGAGAGGAAAATAGACGAATTGCAGGAGCAGCTAGATGGTAAAATCTTTGATCTAGGGCAGGAATCCATTAGTACTAGAAGTAGCTATCATTATGTGTGAGACATGAATAACGATTTTGGAAATATTTTATCATTTATTTTGAAACATGTTATCTTTGGCTTAAAAGTTTGTAAGGTCAGCAGTTTAGCAATTTGAAGTGAGACGGTGTACGACTGAAATTCCCTAGGAGTGCTTTAAGCTGTCTATTTCGGTAATAATCTCATGTAGTGGGAAATTGTAGATGTCTGAAACACTCCAGGAGAGCTTTAACGACAAATGCGGGTGGCTACACAAAAGCTAATTCACACCCCTTCATGGACTACAAAAAGTAGTACAATGCCCGAAATACATCTGAGTATGCAACTTTTCTGGAGATTTTGTCCTGAAGGGTCGCCCTGGTGCAGAAACAAAGGACAGAATATACCTGCATCATAACAACCAGGGGCATAGTCAATTGAATTTGATGAACATCCACAGTATGAGTGACCTGTGCAATGATACATGTTTTAAAAACACAGTAAAGATGTCCCATTTGGAAAACCTCATTGAAATAGGTTATTCAGTCTTTGCTAGAAAGATATCTGGTGAAGAAGATACATAACCACAATAAGTTACACCCCATAGACCCATTATAATAAGTATTAGAACACTTATCTTTAAACGTGATGAAAAGTGCAATTACAAACTTGACTAAGAAAAGTTAGCACTGACTAATGCCTATCATTTTTAGTCAGGCACTATGTTTCAAATACAGTTTTGCAATTGAACTCCCACGACACAAACCTTGGATAGTCTCCAATGTTGTATCCTGAGCTATGAAAGCCAACACGATCAGTATCCGTTGTAGATTTCAGCGTGCTAAGAGGGGGGGGGGGTGTATGGTTATTGTGTGAGGCGTGAGGAAGATTGGTAATAACAGATGTTTTTTTTAACTTTGCAAATTGGCGTCTAGACACTCCCTCGTGGGACATTGCTGATTGTCTTTATCAGCTGTTTATGTCTGCAAACACGACATTAATTCCTACGGGGCATCCTAAAGATGATTAGCTGCTATGGGCTGCAAGTGCTTTAAGGTTGGTCGCTACTTGTTCAAAACTGTTAACGGCTGCTTGTGCTTTAAGGTATTTCGCTACTTGTTCTTTTTTTTTAAAGTAGTTTCATTGACCAAAACTCATGAAAACAATCACGCTCTTCTGGCTTGGTCATAATAGACGACACAAGGGAACAACAAATGTACAAAAATATATAGAGAGAAATGGCAGTTGCTTGCTGGTTGTCGTAAACGACTTAATAAGTTCTACACAGTTGGTAATATTCACCACTGTGAAAAGTCAATGTTTATAGTAGTTCCTTCAGGTTTTGGCACAAGTTAATTCAGAATAACTCAAAGCGAATAAGGCTTGTACATGTAAATATATTAAATTCAGTTCGGTTGAGCAGCTATCATGATGTAGTCTTGGTTCAAAAGAACCAGGAGTAGTCTGCCATTCAAACAGGCCCAATACACATACATTCCAATATACACTGTGGTCAAATATAATAAAAATAGATATTATTAAGGAGGATGAGTAAATGGGAAAAGTTGTCACAAGTTGATCAGTTAAGACCGTGTAGTGAGATATTATTTTCCATCTCAGAGAGAATGGGGTCATCATAGTTAATACTCTAAGTATGCTTACAGTAAAACCTCGCGTATAAGCCTAACTCGCGTATAAGCAGCACCCCGAGTTTGGTGCGATCCTATAAGCCGCAGAGGCCATCTGAGAATTGTTAATTTGGTACTGTAGTATACTTATAAAAACTCTCGTATAAGCCGCACCCTATATAGGCATGTTTGGTATCAAAAGAAAGCTGAGTCTGATTCGCGTACAAGCTGCGGCTTATACGCGAGGTTTTACGGTAATACTCTACAGTGTCAACTTATATATATTGATTTTGAACTGGTGAATACTCTCAGACTTTTGTGTCTCAATGGGTAGTTCATTCCAGATTTGAAGGCCACAATAAAGTGGACTTTTCCGGTATGTTCTTTTAGGCCTGTCTAGTTTCAGTTTCACTTTTTTGTCTGACTGGGTCCAGTTGTTCTGTAGGACTCGGTTGTCCGGGTTTTCAGCACAACGCTAGATAAGGCACACAAGGTGACCTTTAAGGCGGTCCACAAGTTTCTTTGCCTTGCATTAGAGTGTAGCCTGTTAATAAAACTGTTAAGGGCTGCAGGTGCCTTAAGGTTGGTCCCCGGGGTTGGTCGCTATACTTGTTCAAAACTGTTAAGGGCTGCAAGAGCTTTAAGGTTGGTCACTAATAATTGTTTAAGACTGTTAAAGGCTGCAAGCGTTTTAAGGTTGGTCGCTACTTGTTCGGGCTGCAAGTGCTTTAAGGGTTGTCGCAACCTGTTTAAGGTGGACCCACTGTGAAGGCTTGTACGCATCAGCTTACGAACAAATGTATTACTCATAAAAAAGATGAAATGGTATGGGCAAACACAGGCTGCATCTGGTTAGGTAGCCTCACCATGAAAGCCACACTACAGGGTCATTACATTCATCTCTATTTTAGATGTCTCTGGGCAATAGTAATCCTTTCACTGCACAATCAATCACATTAAATGTATGTGATACTGTGTACCTCGTGGTAGATGTATGGTTATTCACATTTACATAACTGGCTGATTCAGAGTTCCCTTTCATACCATGAGTTCACAGTCTGGACAGTGTTATGGTTCCCCACCTTACCTCCCATTTAAACAATCAAATAATCCAGTATATGTAATTGGACCTATACAAACTATCAAAGGAGGGTCAAGTATCATGTTGTTCTAGTGCGAACATGTTCATGTATGCTAACTGTTTACAAGGGTATAAACAAGGGTTTGCCTGTTAACCATGCAGTACAGATAGATTATGTTATCAATGCTATGGCCTGTCAATACCGTACGTGTTTTAGAAAATAGCCTCAGTCCCAACCTAAATATTAAACAGATTTGTCTACTACGCCGTTTGTGATCATCCCGGGGGGGGGGGGGGCACTTCACCATGTATTGGATAACCACTGCAGCATGACTCTGTAAAGCGGTGGCGGTGAATCTCCATTAGATCCTAAAAAAGGGGGCGGTCAGATGTCGTCCAGGCCCTGATAAGTAGGGCGGTCAAAATCATAACATTAAATTGAGTATGTTTTCTTGCTTAAAGGGATAAATAAAATTGAATTTGTACAAAATTATAAAAGAGCTAAACTTGTAATAGCCCAGTAGGGCAGTCCATGTACAGATTATCCATATACATAGGGCGGTCAAATCATGCAACCTCCGAAAACTAGGGCGGTCATATCTTGCAACCTCTGAAGAGTAGGGCAGTCAAATCTCCCATCCTCTGAAAAGTAGGGCGGTAGGGCGGCAGTTGCTATCTACACTCAAAGACTCAGTGACCCCCCCGGGGTAATCATGATCCATGAATGCTGCTCTGTCGAGGAACTACAGTCGCTACTACTGTACCAGGGCTGCATTCATGCATCATGCCAAACCCCAGACTCTTGTCGGCATGATGCACTAATGAAGTGCCAGCGAGTTACTCACTGACACTAGATTGGAGCACCATGAACTGCTGCTTTAAGGCAATATGCCGTCCGTAAAGGGTCCATGATGTTGCTTATAAACAAGTCCCCGTGCAGTTATCAACTTGGTACTTAAAGTGCACACCTGCATCTCAATAGCTACATGTGGCAATTAGTGTCTCTGTGCATCTGGTCTAATCCGGTTTGCTCGCATAGGGACAATAAATGACTAGATCTAGCTATAGAAAGTTCTATCACTCTGGACAGATAAGGGATGTACGATTGTGAGTCCATGTGCCAGTACTTTGCCAGTATATAGCTTCACTGTAAAAAATAGATGTGGCTCAACACGTGAGAATGTACCTTCGCGGGTTTTTTTTTAGTTCTGGTTTTGGCCACCAGGGGCCATCAGAATGGCAAAATAGTGAAAGATATGCCCAAAAATGCTTAAGGGTATTTTTTATGGAGAATACAGTAGTCTTCTTAGAATTATTCCATCTCTAGTGCTAACATTCTATATTTGGAATGTAACTTTTTCTATTGGAAATTGGCACATATCACACTTTCTGGTTGCCATGGAAACCATTTCATGGTTTCTAAATGGAACATTTTGGTCCTAGTCTCTTGAGAATTCCATCAATAACTCAAAACTGAAAACAGGTCTTGATAATTCCTCCTAGAACAAATCTACATTAGATATTCACATTTAATTAGCATATTTTCAGGTAATCTGACATTTTCATTATTTTAGTGGTCATTATGGGATACAGTGCATTTAGAGCTTATTTATCATTTTCAGTTAGGAGTAACAACACAATCATGTTCGAGATGTGATTCCCACAAAACTACACACACAGAAAAGTGAGAGTCATTGTCACTAAAACCATGCCTGACTCTCAGGTGAGGGCAGTTTTAGCAACAATGACACTTTTCTGAGGGTGTACTAGGAGTATCTTAGCTTATGATTTCTCATTTTAAAGATCATGACACAAATTTTAGTCATCAATTCCCCCCTGAATACCCCTTTCCATGTGCCTGGTCACAGATGTACATATACTTTTATGTAAAACTCACTGGTGTTTCACCGTTAGGGGTCGTCAGTAAGGTATGTCACACATGATGTGTCTTGGTCTCCAATGATAGAGGTATGGGGAAAAGCGTGACAAGGGGATGGGAGGGGGGAGGGGTCCAAAATGACTTTAAGAAAGTGTGACATACTTTATGGACGGCCCCTTATTCTAAAAACAATAAAGCGCAGTACATATCAGGCTGTGTCTAACGAGATCGGGCCAAAGTCAAAGTCTTTGACCTGGTGCCATCTTTGACCTGCTTGATGGAAAACAGTTGATTTAGGGCGTGTAACATCCATTAGCCTTTTCAATATTTAAATGGGCTGAAAAGGTTCATGGCTGTTAGAACACTTGTTGAATTTGTAATTAGTATATACTTCATCTGCCCAAAATAAACCGTTTTCTATCAGGCTGGTCAAAAGCTGGTCAAAGGTGGCACCCAGTCAGAGATGAGGACCAGTCAAAGACGGCACTCTCACATTGGCCCGATCCCGTGAGACACAGCCTTCAGCCATTGTATAGTGAATACTTGTTACGTGCTAACATGGTTCCAGTTTTGCTCTTGCAGATCAGGTGCTAGCCTGGCTTGTGAGATGATTTTCCTGTAGAGTGTGAGCCTTAGAGTGCAGTATACATGTTGAGAAGATGGTGATTTCCAAATTATCTATAATGTTTTACAATTAAAAAATTGAAACTTATAAAAGGTATGACAAAAATACCACTTATCACTTGATAATTTTCAGATGAAAGTTGTATGGATACATACACCTATTTTGTGATAATATATTATACATATAATTATCTCCACTTCTGCAAACTCTGCCTCGTAACAATCCCATAGACTGCCATAAAACCTTGTCTATAGGCCCTGGGTAGTATGCAAGTCAGATCGCCAGTGGATAAACGTGTCTTTCTGAACGAATCTTCATGAACACAGAAATACAATCATACTTGTGAGGTATGTTCATTTACCTATCTGAGACATAACAATAAGTAAGAAATACAAATATAATGAACCCCCAAACGTGCTCTTTACCACAGTATTTCTATATGAAAACCTTTTCGTTTCTAAAGAGAAAAAGGCTCCAGGACAAAGTCAGGGTGCGACTTACAAGCTACTTTCTAAATGTATACTATACAGTACTGAGGTCGCCGAAATCAGACCCCCTGTGAGGCTTATATGATATTGCAGTTTTTACACTCTTGACACTATAAAATAGTGAGTCACTGTAGACCAAAATGTCGGGTTTATGGCACTGGCAGAAACGCTGAATATCTGCATATTAAGAAAGGTCATGGTTTTTTTTTACTATCTGGACGTATATACGATTTTCTTTCATTGTTCTTATAGTGGAACCCAGAACATCTATGTAATAAATCTACGTAGATCTACATTAAAAGTCGTAATTGTTCAATTTCAATTGAGTATATAACTTCTCAGTGTCACACTAGGTGGTAGCACTATCAGTTATGGAGAAAATATTACAGCTCTTTAATCCACAACATTCAAGCAGTAAATTCCCATTTATTATGAACTCAATATTATGCAAATGAATATCATTATATATAAAGGATAGTACTCACTAATACTAATAGTAGAGTAAAGCATTGCACATTGATGTGTGAATTGCGGCACTTTACTGAGCGGGCCCACATTGGTGGTAATGAAAGAAATACAAAGCCTCGCTGCATCCAAAACTACACAACACATCTATATAGGGGCCTACTGTCAGGCTGTTCAGTTGAACTACAACAATATACCATATGGAATGAAGTGAGAAAAATTGTAGTAGTTTTTTTGTATGAATACTGTTTGTTAATGTAAATTTGTCTGCAATATCATACAAGTCTTTAAAGGGTCTAGACTCCAGTTGAACCTAGCTTTACGTCTGAGCTATGTAAGATAAGTAAATAAACCTTAACAATTTGACGTTCATAAACTTAGTTCAGACCAAAAGTCAATGTAGATTTACGTCTTAGCTACGTAATTGTGTTTATTGTGACGGCAATGGCAGCTCACTTGGCATTTGTCATCAAACCTTGATGGTGTTGGGTAAATATCTAGTAAGGCAATGTTATCTATTATGTTCCTTTCTAAATAATGAAAAAATAGAGATTTTAAGCACTTTAAGTTAACAAAATGGGTAAAATACGAGAGCTAAAAAAAATAGCCTAGTCAGAAAAGGTTTCTTTATACTGTGTATGTAAAGGCCCCTATTGATTAATGAAAACAACGAATTTTCGAGCATGACAGCTTCATAATACAGTACATGTACATACTAATATTCAATATTAATCCGTTTTCAGTTTTGGAGAGAACCCCGTGAGGGCCTTTGCGGGATAACTCACGCCGGTGTGCGGAAATTTATTCCCGCATGAGAATCACATAGATCACGCTTTTGAACCATTAATGACTGCACCGGACCAGACTCCAGGCATCCAGCCAAGGCACCTCTGGAATGCATGTATACTAAGTACTACAAGTCGTTGTCGTAGATCAAGGAGTAGCAGTTAAACTACCGAGCTGGAAAACCGACAAACCGATGGGGACTAATCCTGGCCAACAACACAGCGAAAGCCACAAGAAAAACATACATCGTTATATATAACGTTTCTCTATCAGCCCTGCTTATGGCAAATACAGGATAGTGTCACGCCACAAAACCCCTTATTATACCTTCATCAATTGTATTACGTCATATTACGTCATATTACGTCATAATTATGATTTATGATTATTAATATTCATATTTACTATTATTTGTAATACGCACAATACTTTATACATATTTTCAATCCATATGTCCATCAAAGTACACCTAGACGTCAGACATACCTTTACTCATTAAGCCAAGCAAACTAGCCCCCACACATAATTAATCCATAGATCACAAGCAGACCCTTATCCCATGGACAATAGGTAACGGTCAGCCCCTCCAGACGACAAGGCACCGACCGGTCACCTATACACAAAACAAATGAACTATATGTTGACCCCAAGGATTAACTGTCAACACATAAAACAATGCTATAAAGCTGGACACCCTTAATCAGTGTGGCACCGCCAAAGCCACTTGAGCCGGCTGGAGACCACCTGGAGGCAGGCGACAAAGCCCCCATGTGTGCATGCTACTTATTATGTAATCCATTACCCATAATGCACTGGACCCAGGCTCCCCACCCGCGGTCCAGCGCACACCACATGTTAAAGCCATGAATATATAATTATCCAATCAAATGTCAAATGTATATTATCCAATGAAAACCACTGTTACATCTACTTCCGGTCACATGGGCACCCCCTCCACCTGCCGGGCACCTGTACTTATACCCCGGTCAGATGGAGGAGGAAATCACTTATCCTCTTGCAACCATCAGTAACTTATATACTGAGCCCTAGTGACTGGTACTCTGATATTAATATTATTATTAATAAAAGATACCAAGTATTGAAACTGACGTCTCACCTCATCTTTACGCCCTCATTGATGTGGAAGGGTTTTTCCTAGCCACAGAGTGGTAGAGAACCGGGCAACTTTCAGCTACCTGCGACCATGAAGAAATTTTTTAATGCAGAGACACCAGTCCCTCAGTGACCTATCATCACGGAGGCACACTAGGAGCCAGGGACCAGCACCAACATCAGGTCTACAATCCACCAGGAGGAAAGGACCAAGCAACAACAAGCACATCAACAAGTCCACCTCCTGCATGCACAAGGACACAGTAAGACATTCTAAACCAACACTTATAGACACTGTACCTATTATACCTATAGACATAGCTACCCCACCCACCTCTCCCATTCGTGTTGAACCCACTGTCAACATGGCCGGAGACGATCAGGTAGAGGTAGAAAGACAACGAGAACTAGACGATAGGATATCAAGAAAATTAGACGAACAATTAGCGGCCCACAAGGCAGAGTTAGAAAGACTCAAATCTGATATCGCAGAATATAGAAGCAACAAGTCCATTAGCGACCTGGCTAGCGCCATATCAAAAGCCAACAAATACACCATCCGGGAACCAATCAAATTCTCAAAGCCAGACATTAAGATAAGCACCAGAAAGTGGTTCACCGACCTAGAACGCTTTGTTAGACTCAAATACCCTCAAGAAGATCACCCCATCCATGTCACTTGTGCAGTCTATCTAGCTGGACCAGCGTACGAATGGTACAGTATTCAGCCCACTAGTGTACAAGACGATTATGACCTTATAAAGAAGGGACTCATTCACCACTTCAAGGATGTCGAGAACGACATCAAACTATTGACACTGTCCCCATTTGACCCCACCCTACACACCATGGAAGAATGGCTAAAGGATGCCAACACCCACTTCCAAAACAAGGGGGTGGACATAGAAGCTGCCATTATCCAGGTAGCCACTGTACTAAATGAGGACTACCGAGAGGCGATCAGGGCGGAAAGTCCTACTACATGGGCCTCCCTCTGTAGAGCACTCAGGTGTGCATACCTCTACAAGAAGACCTCCACACACAAGGTATCATCCCTGTCCAACAACACCCTAGATCCAGTCATAGCTGCTCAGTTAAGGGAGAAGGACAGGGAGAACGAGAAACTAAGAGACCTTCTTCAGAAACAACAGGAAGTTATGGAGACGGAACATACCGTGGCTGCTATGGGGGGTGGTAAACCAAAACCCACCTACCACAAACAAGCAGCTACACCTACACACCAATCTCCACCAACTGACTTTGCATTACCACCCAACTATAGGGGGAGGAGAGAAGACTTCGACATCAACTACGTCGACAACATCAGGAAGGCACGCTCAATGGGCCTCATCCCTCCCACCCACCGATTCAAAGGGGGACCCAAAGACATCATAACCCTTCTTCAAACGGGTTCCCTACCCCCACATCACTTCAAACTCATCCAGAGCCAACAACAACAACAAAGGTGGCAGCCACAACAGCAATCATGGCAGCCACCACAACAACAACAACAATGGCCACAACAACAACAACAACAACAATGGCCACAACAACAACAACAACTTCAACTTCAACCAACGCCACAAAACCCCACTCCACAGTACACCATGGCACAGCTCGTCAGCATGATGAACGACCTCACCAAGACGACGGGAAACTAGATTGTCATCCTATGGATAGGCCTCATCAGGATGACAAAACAGTCCCCAACACAGAAGACACAGCATCGCCCATCGACATCACGCCACATGACCCACAGACAATCCACAACGCTGCACCAGTGCGCGGGAAACCTGCCGACGTCCAAGCTACTCTGGAAGTCGTCCCCCCACCACTCCCCGACCTACACATGGAAGAAGGTGAGCAGAGTGTTTTGTTTATCAACATGGTCAATGGCAATATAGATCTACAATTCAAAGATACCAACATCCCCAGTCTAGTAGACACAGGAGCCACCGTCTCTTGCATGAGAGAGGGTCTAGCCTCCACTCTATCGAAACTAGTTCCTCATGAGTTTTCACGAATCAGGTCCAAAGTTTATCTTGCCGATGGAGCATTGTGTCACATCAAAAGAGCAATCAAAATCAAATTCAAAATTCAAGGCAAAACATTCAGTCATCAATTTGCAATTCTTCCAAATTGTTCCTCACCAATCATACTGGGAACAGATTTTCTATCAAAGACTAAAAGCAAAATCAATTACTCCACTGACCCAACTCCAAAATCTCAACCAATCAGGGCAGTGAGAGCTATTTCGATACCTCCATTTTCCGAAATGGCCATAACAGGCCAAGTCACATGCTACCACTCAGTCAGTCAAATCAATGGTATAACAGACAATTTTGACAGATCAGACAAACTTCCAAATTACATCGTACAACGTTCAGTCGTGACACCTGACCAAAGAGACAGACACCCACTGATATTATTGAATATCACATCTAGAATCTGCAAAATCCAGAAGGGTGAAATCGTAGCCTTATATACAAAAACAGACATAGACAAAGAAAATCATATATTATCGACAGGCTACGAGGACACACAACCCGAGGAGACAGACATAGACATAGACATAGACAACAACTCCACTATCAGTGACAGTGCATCATCAACAGGGTCAGACAAAACATTCTATGTACCAACACCAACATATTCAGAGTACTCTGACTCTGACATGGATCAATCCATGTCAGACGACGAAGATCATATAAATATGGTACAAGGGACGACAGGTCACGACGAACAAGACATAGACAAAGACATGTACATAGGGAAGGACATAGACATAGAACCAGAAAAAGAAAAATCACACGTCTTCCAAAAACCAGAATGCCTCACAGAAGATCAATTCACAACATTCTGCCAATTAATAGAAGAATACGACGACATATTCGTGGGAAAAGATAACATGATTGGAAGAACCCATCTGTACACCCATAAAATCAACCTGATCCCAGACGCCAAACCCTTACAGTTCTACCCATTCAGAATGGCCCCGCACAAAGCTGAACGACTTGAAATTGAATGTCAGAAGCTGGTAAAGCAGGACATTCTGGAGGAAACCAAAACGGGTCCCTGGTCATCCAGAAGTTTTCTTGTAGAGAAAAAGAACGGGCAGGGTTACAGACTAGTGACAGATCTAAGATATGTGAATTCCCAATCAATCAACCAAGCACTTACATCACCACGAGCAGACGACAGCCTAGAAATGATTGGTGAGATGCGACCTGCCGTGTTCTCTAAAATGGATGCCCAACAAGGGTACTTCCAGATACCAATTAGAGAGGACGACAGGGACATCACAGCCTTTCTCACTAGGACCAAAAAGTATAGATACAAGACCATGCCCATGGGACTTGCCAGCAGTGCTCAGGCTTTCCAAGCTGTAGTCAACTTGATACTACAGAACCTGCAGTACAAATGTGCAATCCCATACTTAGACGACATCTTGTGTTTATCACCTACCATAGACCAACATTTCATCGATTTAAGAAACATATTCGAAGCACTAAGAAATGGCAAACTAAAGTTGAAGAAAACCAAGTGCGCATTTTTCCTAGAGGAACTAGACTTCCTAGGAATGAAAGTCACCACTAACGGTATCAAACCATCTCCAGACAAAGTCCACAAGATCCAGACATTCCCCACACCGAAGACCACAAAAGAGGTGCGGTCATTCACTGGACTCGCCCAATTCTATAGGAAATTCATCAAAGGGTTCAGTGAAATTGGTCGACCTCTATTCAACCTACTCAAAAATGGGAACAAATTTGTTTGGACAAAAGAATGTGAGACTGCATTTCAGACCCTGAAGGACTCTATATGCAATGACATCATCTTGCTGTACCCAGACTACAACAAACAGTTCCATCTTACAACAGATGCATCTGGTACAGCCCTGGGAGCTACTCTTTCCCAGGAGAAAGACGGCGTTCTACGACCAGTAGCCTTTGCGGGCAGAGCACTCCATGACCACGAAAGGAATTATGGTGCCACCCAAAGAGAACTATTGGGAGTAGTATTTGCAATAGAGTACTTCAGACACTACCTAGAAGGAAGACCATTCGAGTTATATACTGACCACCAAGCCCTCATCCACATGTTGACAAAATCAGATAACAAAAACATCTGGGCAAGGTGGGCACTCAAAATTCAGCAATTTCAATTCAATATCAGACATATCAGAGGCAAACTAAATATACCATCAGACGTTATGTCAAGACGAGACTACCCACTAGACAAGACACCAATGACAGATCCTCCACCAAAACCCAAAGCCATAAGGGTGCAACATAGAATTATGTTTGAGGATGACATACACACACAGAAATTCAAAGAAGACGAACCACCATTGACTCTACCAAAACGACTACCCAAATCAATCCTGAAGAGAAACTCCACCCATCACTTCTATTGTGAATGTATGTAGGATAACTCAGAAGACATAGAAGAAGTAAAACGACTTACCCCCAACCTCAGAGCAAATCCTGACATCCCAAGTACCAAATTACATCATTTTGGGCTTCCACAAACAGAATACAAGGGACTGTTAGCAGCCATAGTGGCCTCAGTACAACAGGAAGTGGATTCAGCTGCACGACCGGTCCCAGGCCACGCCCCACAGCAGCTGACAGTACCCTCTACATCCCTAGAAGCCCTATCAACATTCATAGAAGAAACTCAAACAGAACAAATAGAGCAAGTTGCGGCGACCCGACCGGTCCCAGGCCACACCCCGGCACCGCAACCTAAGAAAACCACAGATAAACCAAAACCAAAGAACAAAAATGAGAAGCCTAGAAGAGACGCCACAGACATGGCAAAACACTTGGCCAATCAGACTAATCATCTGATTGAAATGACAGAGAGCCTCTCCGACCCACAGATCTCCATCCTCAACCTCAAAAGAGAACAAAGATACAATTTACATACGAAAGCTATCATCATGTATTTAGAGAACGGACAGGTACCCAACGACAAAAACAAGAAGGAGACGGAGCAATTTATCAAGATAGCTGATGACCACATCATGCTGAACGATATTTTGGTCCATATAAACACGGTACTATGGAAGAAACACAAGGAATTCTCATTCCAACCCGTCATCCCAGATGACATGAGACTTCCCATCTTGAAGCTTTTTCACGACCTCCCAATGGCAGGACACGCTGGCGCACAAAGAATGCTGTCGACCATGCTTCCCAAAGTATATTGGAAGAGCATGGCGGCCGACGTCCAGAAATTCACAGCGACCTGCCACGTCTGTTTGAAAGCCAAAAAGATGAACCTAACCAACAACCTGCCAATGACGGCCCATAGTACCCCTTCTTACCCATTCCAGTTTGTACACATAGATGCCATAGGCCCACTACCACCAACACCAGGAAAGAATGTATACATTCAGGTAGTGGTCGACAGGTTCTCTAAATTCTGCATAGCCTACCCTACTACATCTTTGGATGCGGAAACAACTACCGCAGAATTCATAGAAAAGGTTGTTCTGGCCGAGGGTATACCAACATACCTCCAGTCAGACAATGGAACGTCATATAAAAATTCAAAATTCAGAAACATGACATCTTCCCTCAACATAAGACATGTCTTCAGCTCGGCCTATAGACCAAAATCGAACGGCCAGGCTGAGAGATATGTGAAGACGCTGTCTGAAGGCATACGGGCCTACTGTGAGGAACACCAGGACACATGGGATGTATTCCTACCACACCTCGTGTTTTCCATCAACAACACAGAGTCCGCCACCACTGCCTTCACACCGTTCTTCATTATGAAGGGAAGGAATCCAAACACCATAATAGACAACAAACTCAATCAGGAAGAAGAGAAAAGTCTAAATCTCCACATCATTGACAAACTAAAGAAAATAGACTACACATACAACCAGGTCATTGAAAACATCGAAAAGAGGACAGAACAAATGAGACAACAACACGACAAAAAGGCAAAACCTACAAAGGTGCAGAAAGAATCACTAGTGTATGTCAAGGTACCCCGACTGATGGATAGAACAAAATGTTTGAAACTTCAGAAGGTGTACTCTGGTCCATACATAGTGTGCAAATTCGTCTCAAAAACATCTGTCCTCCTCAAATCTGTCATCACAATGAAAACAATGAAAAACCCAGTCCATGTAGACAGACTGAAACTCGTACGTCACGTTAGAAACAATGACTTCATACACAGACTCATTGACCCGAACGACGACCTCATAACCAAACTATGGAAGAAAGACGGAGATTCATATAAAGCGAGACCAGCGCTTCTACAAACCAAAAATATATATAAAGCAAAGCCGGCCCACTCCAAGGTCAAGAGGAGGACACCGGTAGGACTAAAACCATAATATAAACTATAGAATATATAAGAGGAAAAGAGTTATCACCTATATTACATAAACAACAAAAAGCTCACTATATTATCGCTACTATTACAAAGAAACACCAACTGTCATATATTACAAACATTACTATCAAAAGGACCAACACTGACTACTACGACTACTATTATCACTACTACTATTATAATGATTCACAAAGAATCACGACTTACACACCGATCATCAAAAGAAATACTGGAAATACAGTATTTATCACCATAAAGCGCACAAGCTTCATCAATTATTACTATTATTATTATTATCCATCTATACCCATTTCACCACACAAGTAAGTGGCAGGGCGACTCCATATTATTGCTGCTCCTTTAACAAACTGACACTTCAAATAGAACTATTATCAACATGTTAAAATCCGGCATGAAAGGACAGTTTGCGCACTCTTATTAACCCCCCCCCCATAGACCAGTGGAAAAGCGGTGTATGCAGGCGGCCGCCCGCATGCATCGCAGGTGTCAACAACACCAGGAGGATGACCGCAATCTGAGCCCTGGATGGCGCCACCACTGGAGCGCGCAAACAAAAGCTCCACTTATGGGAGTGTGATAACGACCAACATGGCAGGGTGACATAGCCACCACCCTGTACCCAGACCAAAGGGTATAAGTTCCCACACATCCCCCCATCTTTCCACAGTCACCCAGTGACCACACCCCTACACACATCGATTCAGTCAGGAGCAGCCCACAGTTAATTTGGTAGATCCCCGCCAGTACTGCGCACTTACACTCATCCTTCACCAACTATCGACTATCAACTATTACTACTACAAACGATCGACTACTACTATTATTACTATCAAATCCCAACAACTCGGGAATCATGAGGTATACACTCTACCTCCTATTAATCATCACACACATCATTTACACGGCAGCACAACCAATAGTGAGGCAAAATATCGGCCTCATCTATGAACAGCTGCCGGGACAAATCATCACCGGTCATGACCTACACGAGGTCATACTAGCCATCCCCTACAACATCCCAATGGCTCCTCGTCCGAAGCCACTCATTTACAACACCATCAGGACTCTTCAACTGACTTCACTAGGACCCCATGACAGCCATGACGCCAAGATGTTACAACAAGCTGCCGACCTCGACCGACTACTACAAAACGTAGATATTAACATTATTAAGACTTTAAAGAACATTGCACACTTCCTCTCGGATCCTATTACTAACAGGCCAAAGAGAGCTATCCTAGGATTCTTAGGGGAGCTCTTTAAATCAATCTTTGGCCTGGCAACCACTAGAGACATGGATTCTATCATCAACGTCATACATCACCTAGATGCTAGAATTGGTACACTGGCCGACGTCAATGTTAAAACTGCACAAGGATTACATGATGTCACCCAGCAACACCAGCAGTTTCTAGACACCTATATAAAACAACAGGACGTTGTACAGGAATCCCTACTCAATATTACCGAATCCATAGACTCGTGGTCTGATGATTTCTCCACAACCCTAACCTCCATCCAAGCCGACCAGGATCGTAGGATTACCCAGTCAGCCATCATATCGGCTCAGGTAATTGTCCTAATGACCAGGATCGCCTACCAACAAGGGTTATACAAGGTGGAAAATTCTCTCAGATTATTGTCCACTGGAATATTAGCACCGGATATGATCCAACCCACAGAACTAGCCCTCAAGCTAGCCACCTTAGACACACAACTCAAAATTAGGAACCCAGGATCCGAGGTAACCATTATTGACACCGCATATTACTACTCACAACCAGTTGCACTATACACCTATTCCAAAACTCACTTATACATTCATATTAACGTTATCATTTCTGCCACAGACGCAGCATTTAACTTATATCAAGTAATTACAACTCATGTCCCCATTAACACCGAAAATACGACAAGAGAGACATTGTACTTAGAGATGACAAACGCAGATCTGCTTACGTGCCAAGGCTCGATACTGAAAGTATGCGCTAGGACCATGCCTAGAATACGCAGTGACCAGCCAACCTGCCTCATGGCGTCCTTTAAAGGTGACCAGGCAGACATAGCCAGACTCTGCACATTTCAAGTACACCCTCTGAGACCCATACAAACCCGTGCTATAGATATTGGTAAAGACAAATATTTAGTAACTACTAACAGGGAGTACTACCACGTCATCTGTCAGCACATGACACCAACTACTAAGAAAGCTTCGGCCTACGCAGTTATTGGTGTCCCATGTATGTGCCACTTACAGTTTGACTCATTGTACCTCCCAAACACCAAAATTCCTTGTAACGAATCTTCTTCAACACATTTTCTAATGCACGCGGCCAATACACCCATACTACTCGCACTCACAAACAATCTCAACATCACAGCATCATCACTACACCACAATCCAATACACATACCACATCTACATACACAAGCTATCATCAAATCTATGACAAACATCAGCAAGTTGTCATCAGACATTACATTGGACCTGGAACCCTTCACCAGGAATATCCTAATAGAAGCCACCAACGCAGCAGACATCTTAGACAGACCCATCCAGGACACACCGATACGGGAGAACATAGCTAGCTTCTTCGCTAGCCCCGTATGGAACTATATAGTACCAGTCACTTGCATTCTAAACGCCGTAGGATTCTTCTACTTATTATATGTATCCAAAGGAAAAGCACTGTTCGCGACCATCCCGACCGTTAGTGCTCGACCCAACAACATTTCTTGGAAATTTATTAACCCCATCCCCCAGAGTGAAACCAAAGAAAACCACACTATCAATCTAGATCAATACGTCGATGCCCATAACATTTTTACCCTGATATTTGTAGCGTTAATCGTATACGCTGTTTTCAAAATCATCTTCAAGTGTAAAAACAAAATTACACGTCACTTTGGAATGACAAAATCTGGACACAAAACCAATCCTACTATTACGCTCAAAATTTACCAAGGACACGTCAATCACACCATCCCACTGCTATCCCTACCCTACGAACGTGACTCTATTGTTAATGATTTCATACCAACCCTGACGGCCATCTCAGCCCTGTCATGCCCATACCCACGCATAAACATGACATGGAACGGCCCCATATCATTCAACATCAACGGAAAACAAAAATCATACTATCTACCCAACCACATCATACTACCCCTAGCGGCACGGTTTTCTATCATACCGGCCCTGAAAGACGACACCACCACCACAGGATTAACCCTTAAGACCATTGAAATGACTACATCCCTACATCCGACTGAAACCCAAGACAACATTGACATTGACCCCGATGGTGACAACACTACGTCACTTATCAAAAACCCAAAAGACATGACCACTACCGAACTATTGACAGCCATTGTTATGAAAAAGAGTGAGACAGGAAATGAAACATAAAAATTTATTATAGAAGGTGATAACTCAGAACGAACTTCCTCCATTGCCCCTCGACATTGAGAATGAATATCAAAGATCAAGTATTGCCAAAGACCATTGCATAAACAAAATACACTGCTCAACCTATTTTTATACATGTACTATCATACCATACTAAGTATTACACATGGCCTATGTAAACGCTTAGTACATTTATATTATTATTGAAATGAATTTCTTACAGCTTCCTATTGTATGAATTGATTGTATTATAAACTAGGACGGAAGCGCGACATATAGAAACAGTACGTCACATTTACCATTGTACCACGACTCGTATTTGTAAATAATTGGTAAAGGTTAAAAGCTTCCAAAGGTATAATCATATAAATAGAACGGAAGCGAGACATATAGTACCAGTACGTTACCATTGAAATATTATTAATTTACCACTGCATAACATGTATGTACAAAACACCGTATAAACCTAGAAAATGTGATTAAGAACCTAGTCATAGTCATAGCATAAGATAGGCATATCAAAAATCATAAAATACAAAAAAAATGTTCATACAAATACTTTTGAAGCGTGACATAACTCTTCCTCTACTACTTCGCGGCCTGCACGAGGGCGTGCAGGAGTTGTATTGGGGGGTGCTGTCACGCCACAAAACCCCTTATTATACCTTCATCAATTGTATTACGTCATATTACGTCATATTACGTCATATTACGTCATAATTATGATTTATGATTATTAATATTCATATTTACTATTATTTGTAATACGCACAATACTTTATACATATTTTCAATCCATATGTCCATCAAAGTACACCTAGACGTCAGACATACCTTTACTCATTAAGCCAAGCAAACTAGCCCCCACACATAATTAATCCATAGATCACAAGCAGACCCTTATCCCATGGACAATAGGTAACGGTCAGCCCCTCCAGACGACAAGGCACCGACCGGTCACCTATACACAAAACAAATGAACTATATGTTGACCCCAAGGATTAACTGTCAACACATAAAACAATGCTATAAAGCTGGACACCCTTAATCAGTGTGGCACCGCCAAAGCCACTTGAGCCGGCTGGAGACCACCTGGAGGCAGGCGACAAAGCCCCCATGTGTGCATGCTACTTATTATGTAATCCATTACCCATAATGCACTGGACCCAGGCTCCCCACCCGCGGTCCAGCGCACACCACATGTTAAAGCCATGAATATATAATTATCCAATCAAATGTCAAATGTATATTATCCAATGAAAACCACTGTTACATCTACTTCCGGTCACATGGGCACCCCCTCCACCTGCCGGGCACCTGTACTTATACCCCGGTCAGATGGAGGAGGAAATCACTTATCCTCTTGCAACCATCAGTAACTTATATACTGAGCCCTAGTGACTGGTACTCTGATATTAATATTATTATTAATAAAAGATACCAAGTATTGAAACTGACGTCTCACCTCATCTTTACGCCCTCATTGATGTGGAAGGGTTTTTCCTAGCCACAATAGCTCTCCCAGGTGTGCGGACAGACGTTAACAGCACAATCTTAATCTTTAATACATCTTAAAATGTCTTAATCTAAGGCAAAAACAAAACAAAACTGGGGTTGGGGGCAGAGTCCCCCATGGCATACTAGTCGACTAGCCTATCCTACAATGGACTGTGTAGTTTAAGATATAGATTAAGATAGGTTAAGATAAGATTAAGACAAATTTTAAGATAATTAAGACGATCTTAATTCTGTGTTAAGATTGCACTGTTAACGTTTGTCCGCACACCTCGGAGAGCTATCCCGGGTATGCCTTATTATGGCAAAACGTTATATACATTTATAAACATTATTTCGAGGTAAAATAACTTCTGTTAGCTGGGCATCATGGAGAAACATTAACGTAATACGCACCTTCTTCACTGCACCAAGCAATGCATGGGAGGTTAGAAAATACACAATGGCAAGACCCGAAAACAAGACCCACCTTCATGAACGCACTAACAGATGAACAAGCATGTAATATATTAATGAGAAAGACGATATTTTACAGAGACAAACACTGAGCTATGAGGTGTGCCTTAATTGATCAAGACACCCCTACAACATACGTGTAGTATAATGCAAAATCATGTACATATAAATACTCCGACACAAGCAACTAACTTTTCAGTGTTCCCCATGGTTTTCCCACAAGGAAGCGGCCGTCTGCATTTTCACGATGCAAATTACATGTATGAATAAACACCAAAGCATGAAGAACAATGACATGTCGTCGTCTCTAAATATAACCACATTGAAAAATACCCTAGATGGTACCCTACCTGTTGTTGTTGTTGTAGTTCCCACGTGGACCCAGGAGCAGGGGAGGAAGTCTCCATGTGTGCACGTTGAGCTGACATAGCGTTCTAGTAGAACTTCTACTCCTCCAGTGTACTATGCCCCAGGTAGTACCTCCAGGGTGTAAGCTATACCTCTGCTGCTGAGCCCTAGATGCTCCTGCTCCTCCTGCGCTGTTTTACAACTTTCTGGAGGATTCTTACTCGGGGTGTGGGTATCACTAGCTATTTCTATATTTTCCCCTGTATGCGTAAATTGACTCACCTAGAAGGCCTGCGTACAACTTACTAGGAACTGCCCCGTTCCTGCCGCAACCGGCTCACCCTACCTGTATAGGGCACTGATGGCGCCAACATGTGATAACTGGAAACATCCTCATAAATCCTCTTAGGCCAAGAAAAGGTTGGTTTCCAGTCACCCGATACGTTTTTTTTTGCAAAACATGGCCAACCGAACTTTTCTAATGTAATTTGTTTTTAAAGATTTTCCTAGATCATTTTCGGTATTTTAGCATGAAAGCATTAGCCGTTAAATTTCGCCAATTATAAATATTATATTTCATGTTTGAAACAAAGTTTATGATAAGCAGGAAACTCCCTGTGGTTACTGAGAACCAACCTTTCTACTTGTTTATTTGGCCTTATCTAACTGGGCATGTTCTACGGCTTGTCAAGGTCATTGCACCTTGCAGTTAACACACATAAGTTCACTGTCAGAAGTTAGTGTAGCTGCACAGTGCCTACTCAGTTTTATCTTATGTCGCTAAACAATAAAAATTTGTACAGAGCAACATTCTTTCTAAAAATGCATAGGTGTCTGAACACCGCGGCGGAGAATGGGAGGGGGCAGGGGAGGGCGGGACGGTCCCTTGAAAAGAGATCGACCTACCTATTCTGTATTTCCTGGCCATGAGTACTACCAGGCACAACAAGTTTATTTTCTTGGTCTGATGGGAATGATCTACACCATTAACTGTAACAACTGTCTACCCCAGACCCAGTTACCTGTACCTGGGTCAGACTTAGTTACCTGCCCCAGACCACAACTGTCTACACTGTACACGCATCATACACTGTAACAACTATTGTGACCCAACTTGTACTCCAGGGTATACATTTTCGCAGGAAAAGCGAAAATTAGCAATTTCGTGGGTATTGCATACTGTGGCATCACATAATTTTGAGGACTTCAAATTCCTACGAAATGCGCAAATATAATATTATATAGCACGCAATGTAGTCCAATCACAGTATCTACCCTAGACCCAGTTACCGACCCCAGATAGGAACTGTCAACACAATCCAGGTTTGGCAAAGTTAAAGATACATATGTCATATCTATACACATCATATCTATTGTTGATTATTGTTCTTTATATGATACATACTTATAACAAGCCCTGTGTGATCGCGGGACCCATCATATGGACAATGAACTGAAAATACTCTGGTACTTGTACCCATGAATTGAGCTATGCCATGGATTCTGGGCAGTATAATATGTTCCTCTCAGCCCACCCAGTGAACATAAGAGACTAGCGAATATTGGCCTTAAGATGTTGTTTGAACCAGATTACCAAATAAAATTCAGTCAATCAATCAATCAATCTACTTATGAATGAAATTATAAAGTAATCAGGCATCATTGAGGCTATGGCAATATTAGTATCATTATAGAAATTAGGGATCTCATTTCTTCACTCTATTTCCTTTCTTATACACTCTAAGAATAGTGTGTTACGTTAACACACTTATCAACACACTTTTCTGAAGCCACTTTTAACACACATTTTGGTGTAACACACTACCCACTACACGCTCTTTGCCAAAATTGTGTTGATCTCAAAAGTGTGTTGCAAATTTGTGTGTAGAACTCCCAATGCGTGTTCCCGTAACACACTGTTATTAGAGTGTAGTTCTAAACAACTGAACCATTGGACTTATATAATCCAGTATAATGAGGTTCCATGTGAATCCAATAAATGGCTGTTGATGAATAATAAAACTGTTTTTATAACAAAGTATGATTTTGTTCATTTACTGATTTGGGGCACACAATTGGGCATTTGCTTATGACCTGACCCTATACTGAAACAACGATCTAACCCAGACCAAATTATCCTGCTACTCATTGACCACCCTCGTGACTTAGTTATGTAATAATAACATTGGTAAAGTGGTTCGTGCAGTTTGTCGTGGTTATTTTGACATACACTTAGTTGCTCGTGGGGTATCTTCCACATACCCCCATATGGGCCAACAAAACTATATTTATGAATAAAATAGTGTCATGAAGTTCATATGTCTATACATGTTGATTTGTGAAATCCAGAACAACATGAAAATAATTTATTAATTATACAGGTTAAGTATGACTGAAAGTCTAGATGGATTTCCCATTGATGATGGCATGCTTAGCTACAGTCTTAGCTACAGTACTTTCATGATCTGTATCTTGTGAGCTGATATCTACCGACGACCGTGAACCTCCCGAGCTGTATTGAGCCTAGATGATCTGAGTAATCTGTATAAGTTGTACCTGTAAATTTGTTTCACTGGTTGTGAGAATCAATTTCCTATTTGGCAAATGTGAAAAGCGTGTAACTACATGATCCGTTTGTCAATAAAAAATCAATCAATCAATCAACCTTCACTTTCACATTATGTTATCACTCTTCAAGCAGTTCATACTTGGAGCAGGGACGCGTCTACATTCCTATCAATTAGGCAGGATTATTGTATTAATTTATATTCAGATGTTCGTTCTATAGCCGCCCCCTATAAGTATACTGCAGTATGTGTAAGCAGGATATGTTAAGTACTGCTAGATGGAAATGTCAACAATCTTAATCTTTCTAATCTTGCCTGTGCTACTTCAGGTAGACCTACTATGTTTTGAAACATGTTACGGCTGCATAGTGCATTAAGGCCAAAAAAGAAGATGTCTTTCAGGCAACATGGTCCTGAGAATTAGCGTAGGAATGTTGGATCATTTTTAAATCTATATGTTTTACTGTGGAAGACCCCACAAGTGATCAGGACGACTCACTGTTTTATTCAGTAAGTAGGAGTATTACAAAATTGTTAGACACACTTGTTAAAAAGCTTTCTGAATCAGACAATCATCTAGGCAATTGCAATAAGTAGGAGCTTGTTCTTCCTGACCATAAATTTACTAAAATCTACAAGAATTCTCCAAATTCCAAAAGGGGGGAATGCTGGGGTAAGCCCTACTTTGAATCTAGGGTCGGGTTGTCTGAAACACATCGGGTTTTTGTTTTTTTTGGAGGGGGGGCTTAATGCCTTATGCTCTTAATTGTCAGGATGCATTCAACTCCGGCCTGTAACTGCATAGTGCTGCATTCAGGCATAGAACAATAATTATATAATTATATAGTCATGTTCAGGTAACATGGCCCCAATAATTTTGATAAAAAGACATTGTTTCAGGAGTAAAATCCCAAAAATGTCTTCAAACATGCAACAACAAAAAAGAAGAAAGTTTTGGGTAGGCCTAGAAAAATAGGGTCGGTCGGATACCTGAACACAACTTCTTTTTTTTTGGCCTCATGAATGTTTGAACTCTTTGACTCCGGGAGGCTAAATAGCATTACGACAAAGGATATTATGTCACAATACAGCCTTCAATGATTCGCAGACGCCAGGGACTAGTATTAAAGGGTGGGATTGATTGGGCACTATTTACAAAATTACAGTACTATGTTGACACATTGCTTGGTTGCTAATTACATAGTTGATCGATGCCTTTATACGTGCTGCAGGGGACGGATACACTAACACAATTACCCTTTAAGGACTGCATAAATTATGCAACCTTGGTGCATGCTTGGTGAGTAACTCCCTAGTGTTGCATTCAAGCATCATTCCCACTATAGTGAGTTGAGTTTGATAATTTTTATTGGTCGAAGTTTCTCTACAAGTAAAGTCTTTCAAACTAAGCCAACAACCGGCTCCGGTAAAAGTCACCATATAAACATGAGCAGAACCAGACAATGAAACATATACAGCGGGCAATTGGTGAGAATTACGTACATACATAGAGAGGCAGGCCACTTTTCCATAAGCACAGCAAGTTACATCATTCACAGTTCAATACAGCAGGAGGTGGATCTCACTAGATCATCTCACAGATTTCAGTAATCTTCATGTCAAGTTATAGTCATATTATAACAAGCAGCGCATATAATAATACACAGAGTATACAATTCCAATTTCCACTTTCCAATAACATAAATCACAGTCTACATATCCCTCTGTCCATACGCCTAGACTCAGATATATATCTGATCAAACAATACTCTTTACTTTATTTTACACAAAAAGGCACTATAGTTGCCCAGTCTCTGCACCTCAGGTGCTAGTTTATTCCAAGCCAATAAGCCCCTGTACTTTGGGCTTTTGCGGTACAGTTCACCTTTGGGTCTTTGAGCCTTATCTTTATACAAGCATTCCCCCTCAAATCTCGTACCGGTACAACCACATTGTCACATATTCTAGTATGACGGTAAATCACACCTAGGATAACTTCCCTGCGACGGGCTTCTAGGAACTTACAACAGCACCTGACATGCAAGTCCACATGTGTAATCTCACGAGGATTCCAAATGTGGGCACATGCACGCAGGCAGTGGTTCTGGATAGTTTGGATCTCCTCCACCAACGTAGCGGGACCACCATCCAGAACCAGACTGCAATACTCAAGTACCGGTAAGACCATGGTCTTATACAGCAATACCGCTAGCTCCTCATCCATGTATTTGCACAGGTTTCTTAGGTAAGCAAGCTTTGTATTACCAGAGGCAATAATCTTATTACACTGCCCCTTGAAACTCAAGGTACTATACACTCTCTACTACTGGCGAATAGAGTTCCCGGGGCCATATTCATGCATCATGACAACCAATGGCATAGCACATTAAAGCCCCATTCTGCCCTTAAAGCCGCAAATCCCGGTACCCTTCCAGCGGCAATCGGGTACTGGGGGTTTAACCGTTTAAAGCTGGATCAAAAAGGATCTAACAGATTAAGTAGTGTGTCTATAGGCGGTGATAAGGGTTTAGCAGGTCAGCTATTTGTCCGTGAACCTGATTAATATAGACAGACATAAACACAGTTTAGTGTCAAGAAAGGAAATGAACTTTTGTTTTTTACCAATTATGTGAACATTGCTGCAGATGACAACTTAAGTATGAGGATACTCGAGGCTGTATGTGTAACGCTTAGGGAGTGGTCATTTCTTTGATAACGGGGGATGGGGTGGTGGATAGGGGAGGGGGGTAACAAATTTGGACCTCTTGAGGGTGGGAAACAAAAAAGATTTGGACGAAATTTCACCTCTTTCTAGTGAAAAAGCCAGTGCATTATTTACTATAGCAGTAGTATAGTATGTATCGGAACGGGACTATAGTTAACTACTGTTTATTACTCAATCGACATGCAGCCAATCAGAGGCCTTCATTTGGTCACGTGACCCATTGCCATGGTAACGTGACCTACTTAGGGCTCTCAGCCAATCAGAAGCCAGCATTCTGGGTGACCTACTGACCTACTTAGAAGCTCTCAGCCAATCAGAGGCCGGCATTCTGGTAACCATGGTAACGTGACCTGCTTACGTCACGTGACCTACTTAGGCTCAGCCAATCAGAAGCCGGCATTCTGGTAACTAGGGTAACGTGACCTACTTAGGGTTTGTTTGTAAACAACACCACGTGGCTCTCTTGTTTGTAAACAACACCACGTGACACGTGACTGTTTGTAAACAAACAACTTATATATAAAAAATAAACACAACAAGTTCCATGTTATGTTAAAATTATATTTTCAAAAAAAAAGCACATCTGTTACAGCGTCTATGTGTAACTACGCGCGTTCTCATTCAAACACTATAACACTATCATACCGTAGCAGCAGCAGGTAGGACTGGAAGAAAAGCAAGCGCACGAGCAGAAGCGATGACACCAGTTGCACCATCCGGCCGTCGCGTTGGTAGCCCTACTACTCGTCGCGCGTTCAACTGGAGGTTTAAGAGTGACAAATGACGATTCTTTGTCGACGCGACTGCTAACATCAGCATCGGCAGCAGCATCGGCAGCATCGGCAGCAGCATCGGCAGCAGCATCGGCAGCAGCGGCAGCAGCCTCGGCAGCAGCCTCGGCAGCAGCAGTAGCAGCAGTAGCAGCAGCTGTAGCAGCAGTAGCGTGAGCATTAGCAACAACAGCAGCAGCGACAGTAGCAAGGGCGGCAGAGCGGGCACTAGCAGCGTTATCAGCGGCGTCATCGGCAGCCGCAACAGCATCAGCAGCAGCAGCGTCGGCATCGGTGGCATGAGTAGCTGCATCGGCGGCAGCAACAGCAGCAGTCACAGCCGCAGCGGCAACAACAACAACGTCATCACAACCAGCGTCACTAACAGCCGCAGTAAATGCAGCAGTAGCACGCTGAGCAGCACTAGCAGCAGCAGTAGCAGAGGCTACAGCATCAGCTTCACATTCGCGCGCCGCTTCGTCATTCCGCTTCATGTCACGGTAGCAACTTTCCATCATGGGGATCTGCAAATTGAGGCGCGGTGCTGGTGGTGGTAGTAGTAGTAGTAGTAGTAGTAGTAGTAGTAGTAGTAGTAGTAGTAGCGTGAACGATGATGACGATGCCGAATACGGTTTCACTCCCCCTTATATACCCTTACTCCCCCCTTTTTTTTCAAGCCACCGGCCAGCTGCCCCCTCACGGCAGGTCTTTAGATCAGCCTTAAGTCGCTTACTACGCGGCTCATCATCCCTCTAATCGCATTTTCCAGCCGCCGGCCGGCTGACTGCTGACGACAGGAGAGGGTGATTTGTTTTTCTTTAGATTTAAGCCGCTTACCACACGCACACCCTCTAGTCACAGACAGAGTGACAGAAAGGGAGGGGGTCGCTTTGTTCACGCTACCTGTAGTTGTTTTTCTATACACACGCTGAGCCCATGACCCGCTAATCCTTTATACAGGTAACACGCGTTCAACTAATTACTCTATTGTATGACAGTCGGTACACGGATTTAATTTTAAACCACCTTCCCATCTGGATCCATGTCTGGCGGGGTGGAAGGATCCAGCTGAAAAGCGTGATTAGGGCTTTTGTTTCTCTTATGATAGCAGCAGGTCAGCATGCGACAGCTGAAAATGTCAGACTCGCCGCTCCTATAAAAGACTGAGATGCGTCTCTCTTTCCACACACCCTTCTACCATCGCCGCCGACACCGCCACCGCCGGCCAGCCGACCGCCGCCACCGCCTGCAGTCACCGCCATCACGCCAGCAGGGAATTTCGAGCTGAGTCTGCTTATTGCTTATTTTTTTTGTTTGAGCTTTTTGTTTTTTAAAATTTTTTATTTTCACTCAGTCTTTTTTGTTTCGGAGGAAAGAAATATGGCGCTGCAGAGGGCGCGAGTTTCTAAAAGACGGTCGCGCGAACAAAGTGCTCTCCTCAACTGCCCGGCTATTTTTTTATCTCAAAGGAGAGAGCGTCACGTAGTTGAGGTTCACGCTTCTCTTGAAGCGTACCGAATTCTCGAGAAATGCAAAGCTGAGCGCCATCGTCGTTATACAAGAGCGGAAAAGGAAAACGTAGCGACATGGCCGAGAGCCGTCTTCTCAGAACAGCATTTACTCTACCATTGCATAACAGCCGCTCTCAGCGCCCCCACTCGTTGGGCGTTTCATGAAAAGAAAGAGCGCCGCTACTCTCCTCACCCTGCCTCCTCTTATAAAGTGAGAATAAGTGCTATGAAACGATTCGACAAGCCGATCGGTTTCTTGGGAGCGACTGCAGCTCCCACTCGGTGGGCGCGCGTTGTGGCCGACGTGAACACGGTCTCTAAACGTTTCGACGTCGTCACTTGTTATCCCGCATATTGCAACGCAGCCGAATTGAAGAAGATAGGGACGCACTATTTTAAACCATACGCTCCAATATGTATTTGTCACCGCCGCGCTCACACGCCTTATTGCTTTTTCGAGACGATCGTGTCACAACACAGAAATAGAAAAAAAAGCGGCAAAGCGACGAGCTTTGCCTAAATGATCAAAAAAAAAAAAAAAAAAAAAAAAAAATTAATCTCCTCCTCCTCCTCCTCCTCCTCCTCCTCCTCCTCCTCCTCCTCCTCCTCTTCTTTTTAAAAAAAAAAAAAAATATTTGTATCAGACTCCTCTGGAGTCTGATACAAACATTTATGACTATTGAGTGAAAATAGAATTTTATCGCAAAAAAAAAAAAGAAAAAAAAGTCACTTCTGCCGCCGCTACTGTGACACCGGCCGGTATCAATAAAAAGGTCGGCTGACTTTTCTCCACAACCATTCACTACCGACCGTTCGAGTGAGAAACACAGCAGACAGTCAGACACACAACCGCTCTCTGACGCGTCCTGAAAAAAAACAAAAAAATGTCCAGTAGTAAAAGCAAACTCTTCACAGAAATTCATTTCGACGCTCGACTACAAGGACCCTTTAGTTGTATCATTAGCGGTCCGTCGGGTTGTGGAAAATCGCGCTTGGTGGATCAATTTCTGAGCGACGTGAACAATTTGGTCACGCCGCCGGTGGAAAAGACTTTTTACCATTACGGCGAGTGGCAACCTCTGTTTGAAAAAATGCAAAATCAGTACGGTGTGGAATTCAGAGAAGGTCTACCTAGCAAAGAGTCTATAGCGGGAGACGTGGAAGTAGCAGAAGACGCTTTACGACCCCACACTCTACTGATATTGGACGATCTGATGAGCAGTTCCAATCAGCAAGTGGTAGCCGACATCTTTACTAAATACTCGCATCACTGGAACGTGAGCGTCATATACATCACTCAGAACCTATTCCAGAAATCACCCGACTTTCGAACTATGAGTCTGAACGCTCACTACATGATCGTTTTCAAGAACCCGCGCGACATGGGGCAAATAGCTAGTCTGTCTCGCCAGGTGTTTCCGTCCAACGCGGCGGCCCTCTCTAGTATATTTACCCATGAACTCAAGCGACCTCACTCATACCTCCTTCTGGACTTCAAGCAGTCAACACCTGACGATCTGAGAATACGCTCCTCTTTGACGTCCATACACTCTCAGCTAGTGTTCGTACGCTAGACAAAAAAAAGAACAAGAGAAAGCAGTAGCAAAAAAATGTCTTCTCATCTACTCGAAAGACACTTTGGTACTCTCAAGCACTTAGCTAAGTGCTCGCCAAAGGACTGCTCGCATCTAATAGACTCTGGAAGCGACGATCTGATCGCAGCGTTAAGTGAGATCTGTCACAATTTACTGGTAGGGAACATCCCGCTCAGCGACAAACAACTGGACAAGCTTCGAGAATCGGCTGACGTGTTGAGGGAGGTCGGCAAAAAATCTACGCCCATCAAAAAAAAGAGACGCGTCTTGGTACAAGAGGGAGGTTTCCTCATTCCGGCTCTCATAGGGATGGCCTTACCGCTTATAAAGAGCATTCTCCGTATATGAGACACCTCATTCGACACCTACTCGCCGACAGCACCACCACCACCACCACTACCGCCACCACCAGCGTCATTGCCACCGTCGTCCCCATGACGGACTCAGAGCAGCAACAACACTACAAACGTTTAGCGCTCGTGGATCCTGAGACGCTCTACAAATCATCACGAGCAGGTCTACTTCATCATGTGCCCGCTGCTGCTGCTACTACTAGCGCTGATACTACTGCAGTCGCTGCTGCTAGTACTTCTACTGCTCCAAACCTTCCTCCTCTTCCTGATGAGCGCACTGAAAAGAACGAGAGTTCCGCTCCTGCCACCGCCGCCCGCCTACCTGCCGACATGGCCTATTACCACAAGCAGGCAGAACAGTCCCTTCATCCCGACGCGGCCTTGCACCAGGTGCTACAGTTTATCTACAGGGACTTGGATTTAGTGTTGAACGACCCCACTTTGGAATCGCGCGAGAAAATGTTGAAATACCGAAGGTTGTTGAATAGATTGCAATTTTTTCTCGCGAATCCCCACAACAGCAACATCTCTTCGTCCTACTCTTCTTCGCCCCCGGCTCACCTCCGTCAGTCTGCTGAAGAGGCCAGCGCGTCCCTACTCGAGCGGTTGGTGAACCAAGTTCCCAAGAGGAATCGCACTCGGACCGTGGCGCTGTACAAACAATTGGAGAAATCCGGTGTGATCAAGTGGAACGAGGACGGTGCGGTGCGCGAGATGTCGGGTCGGAGAATACCACCTGAGCATCGCATCAACATAGTGGACTTACTGAACGACGCTGCCAGGTTCAGGAAGACGGCGCCCAGACCGGCGGGCTACTCGCCGTTCACGAAAGCGCTGCGCGAAGCAGTTCCCACAGACTCCTTGATCGGAAACCATCTGTATAAAGCGAGCGGACCTGGCCGAAGTTTGGACACACGGCTTGCTGACAGAGGTCGGAAACGACCGAGCTTCGACTCGGAAGAAGGAGAAGCAGCAGCAGCAGCAGCAGCAGTAGCAGCAGCAGACTCTTCTCTCCAGGTGGACGATCAATCCTCTGACGACGAGGAGGACGACAGTGAACTTTTCCAAACTCCGACTTCCTATAGGAGCGTGGCGAGTAAGAAAAGGAGAGGGCGCAACCGCCTAGCGGCGAGCTCGTCGTTCACGCCCTCAACAGGCCCACCATGGGCAAACCAGTGAAGAGACTGACCAAGAAGGAAAAAGAAAAGAAGCGCGTAGTAGCTAGATATACCGACGTCAAAGCGCCCTCCAGTTTCACTAGCGTGACTAAACTCCAGAAACATCATTTTCGCCACCTGAACCCGGCCGTCATCCGAGATGCTTTAGTGTCGCTGGACGCCTACACTAAACATAAACCCATTCGGAGAAAATTCGCAAGGAACAAGACTATAACCGGCGCAATCGATCAGCAGTGGCAGATAGATCTGATGGACATGCAAGCTTTGGCGTCTCACAACGACCGCTTCCGGTACGTGGTGACGGCGATCGACGTTTTCTCTAGGTACGCGTGGGCCGTTCCCATTAAATCCAAGAGCGGCGCTGATGTCACCGAGGCCTTCCGAGAGATGACAGGCACTGGCGAGAGACGACCGCGCACTGTTCAGACAGACAAGGGGAAAGAGTTTTTGAACAAGATCTTTCAAGATCACTTGAAGAGCGAGGGCATAGAGTTCTTCACTGGCGAGAACGACGACATCAAAGCTAGTCTAGTGGAGCGCTTGAACCGCAGTCTGAAGGAGAAGCTGTGGCGTTATTTCACACACAAGCGCACGTATCGCTACGTAGACGTACTGCACCATGTAGTGTCTTCTTACAATCGCACTCACCACAAGACGTTGAAAATGGCGCCGGCTCAAGTCAGCTCGGAAAACAGCGAAACAGTTTTCTACCGACAAGATCTCCCAACTAACAAACAAATCGACGAAATATGGAAAAAGAAGAAAAAAACAAAGACGCCCGCCGTCGACGTCATCGCTCCGGGTGACAGAGTGAGGATGTTGAGAACTAAAGGCGCCTTCGACAAAGGGTACGAGGGAAACTGGCGCGAGGAAGTGGTCGACGTTGCTAAGACGTTGGGAAGCAGAGGGTTCGAGCTGAAAGACGACAAGGGCGAGGAGATAAAAGGCGTCTTCTACCCGGAAGAGGTTCAGAAGGTGTACAAGAGTCGTTACGACAACAACTACCTGATAGACGAGGTGTTGCGCCGCAAGACCGTCGACGGTAAAGAGTTAGCTTTCGTACGTTGGTTAGGTTACGACGACAAGTTCAACGAGTGGATCCCCGTCAAAAAAATAACGTAGAAAAAAAAAAAAAAAAAAAATGAACATCACTCTACCTAGCAACAGCTCTATGGAGTATTATCCTGACAACAGCTTGACGTCTTTCCGAACTCACTTCGACTCGCCGCTCCTTCTGCCCGAAGCGTACGAAGCGGCTCTGACTGAGATCATCCTCCCTACAGAATGGACTAACGTGCACGACGACGACTTGATCATCGTTGTTCCTCTGCGCACCAAAGGTTCGCTAGAGGAGGCGATCCAGGTTTTAAAAGAAACTAAATTCTCCGAAGGAAAAAAACCACAGGTAGACTGGAGGGGAATGAAAAACGCGAACGGTCTGAGCAAGCTAACGTTCAGCTCAAAATTCCCGCTGAGCTGGAAGGAAGCGAGCTATGTAACGGTGGAAGAGATATCAGACACGTCGGAAGAGCAGCAATTGAAACCGGAAACAAAAAGGTTCAAGAGAGAGGTCGACTTGAGACAGACGAATGCCGTATACAAGCAGTTCTTGTCCCCGGCGGTGAAGAAGAAGGCGATCAGCGATCAAGCAAGACAGATGATCGAAGAGATGGAGAAAGACATGGGAGTGCGCAGTTTCATGCCAAACATATTCGAGATACCTCCTATTTTCACCGGAAGCAACCACACCCTAATCGAGCGCTTGAGTGAGACGTTGCGAGATGACAGACTAGAGGGCGACAGCTTCTTGCTCAAACCGATGCGGATCTTATCGTACGACGCCAAGACGAAACGCGTCACCATCAAACCGCCGAGACACTGTGCTGTCCTGCTGAGTCAGCATCTCGCATGCGTTCTAGGCTTCGGAGAGAAGACGTGTTTCGCGTCGCCGACTACCGGCGCCTACTCGATGGATGTTTACGGGGACGTGCACTCTGTGTACATATACACCGACATGATCCAGGAGAGACGTGTGGGCGACATGCAAGTGCCGCTGTTGCGCTGCGTGGCGGTGGACAGAGGCGGAAAGCGTCGAGGTGGCGTGCAAGCTATCAGTTTTCCCCATTTGGATTATTTCCCCTTGAAATCCAAGAGGTTTACCGAGGTCGGCATCTATTTAAGAGACCGATCCGGTCATTCCATCCCATTCGGTAGAGGCGAGGTGACCGTGACACTTCATCTGAGACCTATTGAGCGCTGAAAGAGAGAAAAATGATGCGTCAACGCGTTCCGTACTTTCCACCCAGGCGCACCGTCGGCAGAGGGTACAGCGATTACTACAACGCGCAGCTGGGCAACGGCGTCAACGTGTACAGCGGGCGCTCTTTCCAGAGCGGGCACGGTTTGGGCGGCGCTCTGTTAGGTCTGATGCGCTCGGCTACCCCGCTATTGAAGTCGGTGGGAAAAACGCTGCTCCGCGCCGGTGTGGGCGTAGCTAAAGATGTGCTGGCGGGTCGGACTTTAAAGAGCAGCGTGAAAGACCGAGGCGCAGGCGCTCTGAAGAGACTGGCGAGTACGGCGTTCTCGGGAGGAAAGACGCCTGTCGCGTCTAAGAAAGGGTCGAAACGTCGCCGGCATTCTCCTCAGACGGGCGGTGGCTCTTGCAAGAGACGTAGAGGGGATGTATTCGACCGGTAAGCGCCTAGGCGTTCAGGTATAAATAAAAAGACTGGAGGCGGCCGGCGTCAGTCTGTCGGCCGCGTGAAGAGAGAACACAATGGCTTACGTACACGAGAGCAGTAACGAGTGCGCGCTCTCTGAGCTCGACCTGCACACCGTAGCGCCGACTCAGACTACTATCTTAAAGTCGTCTTTCCTGGGGATAGAAACAAAAAACTCTTTAGAGGATGGAGGTAACATAAATTTCACCATCAACAAGTCGCAAGAGTACACAGACCTGAACGAGAATTACCTTCATCTGGAATGTCAAGTGCTGAAAGCGAACGGAGCGGCGATCGAGGACACCGACGCGGTAGCTCCGGTGAACAACTTGGCTCACTCGCTCTTCAAAGACGTCCAAGTCTCCATCGGCGGTTTCAAAGTGTCTGGCAACACCGAGACCTACCCTTACCGAGCTTACTTGGAAGGGTTACTCAACTACAACAAAGACGTGAAGGACGGCGTCATGAGCGCCCAGGGGTGGCATGAAGATACGCCCGGTCAGTTTGACACGTTGACTGACGCGAATGCGGGGTACAAAGCGCGCAAGAAGCTAATCTCCAACAAGCGCTTTTCGCTGATGGCGCGACTGCACTTTGACCTGGCTCATCAACCGAAGCTCATCGTTGGAGAGACAGAAATCAATCTCACTCTGAAACAAGCGGCGCCCTCTTTCTATCTGATGTGCGCCGCTGACGGAGGCTACAGCTTGAAGATCTACAAAGCAAAGCTCTACGTGCGACGCGTGCTGGTGGCGGACGCTGTAGCGGAAACGCACGAGAGAGCGGTGATAGAACACGGGCCCTTCGACTACCCGGTGAACAGAGTGGAGGTGACGACGTACGCCATCCCTCAAGGTAACAGAGATCACAGCTACACGCACTCCAACACAGGCCAGCTTCCCAAGTCGATGATGATTTGCTTCCTTGACCACGACGCCTTCAACGGTAGCTACACCAAGAACCCGTTCGAGATGAAGCATTACGACATCAGCTCGCTTCAAGTGATAGTGAACGATCAGAAAGTGCCGAACGACGCCTACGTGCCCGACTTTAAGACCAAAGCGGCCGTGAGAGAGTACTTGGCGCTACACACGGAAACGGGGATGTACGAGGGCGCGCGCTCCTGCGGTATTTCATACGATCAATTCCTGAACGGTTACACGGTGTTCCCCCTCGACTTAACCCCAGACAGATCGCACGACGGGTGTCGCGTGAACCTTATAAGAGCGGGTCAGCTGAGGGTGGAAGTCAGTTTCCGCTCGGCGCTACAAGCGACAACAACGGTGCTACTCTACTTGGTGTACGACAACGTCGTCGAGCTGACCCGAGATCGACACCCCGTCACCGACTACCACATGAACTGAAGACAAGACGGCGGTACTTGGCGTATCGTATGAACACGCTTGAAATAAGCAGAGTGTTGAAGGAAAACGTTCACACAAAACATCGTTTCCTGGGCGTTTTCTCTTGTGACACTATTCCGAAGCACCCTATCAAAGACACTTGTTTCGTGAGCAACACAGATCCGCAACATTTACCAGGTCAGCATTGGGTGGCGTTTTACGTGTCGAGCACGGGTGAAGTGTACTACTTTGATTCCTTCGGCTTACCGCCGCTGAGTGCGGAGTTCTTGTCTTTCGTGGAACGCTCTGCTCCGTTCAAGTGGCAAAGAAACCGCATTCAACTACAAGACACTTCTGCTGACACCTGTGGACCTCATTGCGTTCATTTCCTAATTGAAGCATGTCGAACAAGAAACCCCAAGAAGTGCGTCATGCGCATGAGCAAAATCCCAAAGCTGAGCGACCGGGCCGTGAGTCAGAAGCTATCGATGATGCTGTTGTGACGGGTTGTTGCGATGGCGGCCGTTTCATGGAGGCAAAGATTCTCTGCCTTGCCGAAATGGTGTTGGATTTATCCAAAGTCGTGCAATGTCTATTGGAGAGAAGTCGTCCGGGGTGTGGTGGTGCGAGTGACGGCGGCGTGAGACTTTGCGGCCTGTTGAGTTGCTGCAAATCGAAGAAGCAAGCTAAAAAAGCATAAACTTGTGTGTTTTTTCTGATTGAAATGAAAATAAAGAATAAAATGAAAAGAAAAGAAATTATCTTGTTGTGTTTTTATTTCTATATATAAGTTACATAACTTTTTTTTTGTTTGTTTGTTTACAAACAGTCACGTGTCACGTGGTGTTGTTTACAAACAAGAGAGCCACGTGGTGTTGTTTACAAACAAACCCTAAGTAGGTCACGTTACCCTAGTTACCAGAATGCCGGCTTTTGATTGGCTGAGCCTAAGTAGGTCACGTGACGTAAGTAGGTCACGTTACCATGGTTACCAGAATGCCGGCCTCTGATTGGCTGAGAGCTTCTAAGTAGGTCAGTAGGTCACCCAGAATGCTGGCTTCTGATTGGCTGAGAGCCCTAAGTAGGTCACGTTACCATGGCAACGGGTCACGTGACCAAATGGAGGCCTCTGATTGGCTGCATGTCGATTGAGTAATAAACAGTAGTTAACTATAGTCCCGTTCCGATACATACTATACTACTTATAGCTCTAGAGGGTGAGCTACGTTCAATTTCAACCCATCTGGGGGAGACCGAACAATTTCGAGCCCTCTGGCGGCGGGGCCCCCTCCCCATTGTTAAAAATGGCCACTGCCTGTGGTGAGAGGGTGGAGGATTCACAGTTGAAGGTCGACACATGTAGGTCAGTCCTGGTATACCCACATGGAGCTATTGGCCAAACTTGAAACAGAAATATATATTTTATTTTTTTTGTTCAGGTAACATGGCATAGATATTTAAACTATGGGTAGGTCAAATATCCTGATGATATTTATTTAAAAACATGAAGTGAATTTTATCAAAAATCTCATGCAAGGATTGGCCATTTCTAAAGAAAAATAGAGGTTAGTGTATTTTGGAGGGAGGATAGAAATATACTGACCCCCGTACAAATGATACAGGCCCGTAACTAGGGGGGGGTTCGTCGGTTCGAACGACCCCCCCCCCCACAGCCCTGATGGACCAAAAAAGGTGCACCCTATCTGGTCTGAAAGTGGAGATAATTAGCTCCATGCCAGTTTTCGCGGTTTGTAAATCGGATAATTATTAAGGTCTATAGAGAGAAAACCATGAAAGCATGGTCCACTTAGTTATATGGCTCATTCAAATTATAGTTTTGAGTATAAATCGAGTCCTCATTTGCATATCTTTTTTATGAAAATCCAGCAAGTTCCACCATTGAATTTATCTAGCTCCACCTTATTAAAAAACGAACCACCCCGCGAAGAGGGCTAGTTACGGTCCTGTGATACTTGGAAGAAGAATTTCTAAGTTGCTGGAGGAAGAGGGGAAAGACTGATGTGGTACTGCACAGACACCTTAACGCACCAAAACAGCCTGGGAATGGAAAGGAGAAAAGTGGCCATCTTTCTCAAATCTCCATAGTTACAATTATAAAGTCAAACTGGGGATATTTGTGTGAGACATACAGTAGATGATCAAAAAGGATCAAATCGTTTAAATTCCCATAACGAATTTTATGCACGTGTTTGTTGCATCAATCCTGTTTAACTTGGATTTAAATGGCAAACCAATCGTTGTTACTATGAGTATAGCCAAACATCACATTACCAACATTATACCTTCTAGATGAGTGTTCCACAACATGATATTTCGATAATATGGAGATCTCTTATAGAAATGACCAGTAAGATTGGGTAGCGGGGAAACTACCTTCTCACTAGTCCTTCTAGCCCTACAATTATTTTTATTATCCCCATAAAAATCAGAGTGGGGACAAAAATAATTGGGTGGGCCTGCTAACCGGAAGGCATGTTTGTGTTTGGCCCCAGTACAGCTCGTATATAGCGCACCTAGAGTGCGTTTATCTCCGTGTGCGGAATGCGGTCGGTGAGTAACTCGCCGTGGATTGGCTGGTTGCTGGAGGCTTGGCGGGTGGAGCTGGGTGTGAGCAGCTCACGTTGAGCAGCTCAGGGTGAGGCGGTGTGCACTCCCCGCACTCAGCATCATAAGAAGACGTGACCTGCGTTCTCAGTCTTCAAGAAGAACCCCCTTATCCACTTCTTCTGGGGTAAACAAGACCCCTTATCCTAGAAAGAAACGCAAATTTTCTAAGGCCTAAAAGGACCCCTTACATTATAGAAAACACTGAGATAATTCTAGTCTTATAAATGCATCCCTTTAGCAGTTCATCAAAGATAAATGCATTATCAGTCAACAAGACTCCACTATAGGGGGATTGAAACCACTTTTTTTAAATTAAATTAAAAAGAAAATCATTTTTATAATAATTGACTCTCCTTTAAACCACCCCTTATTTTAAATTCCACTAAGTTTCCTAGAGAAAACTGACCCCTTATTTAAGAATCTACTAAGTTGACCTGAAAAAAGACCCCTTATTCTTGAATTCATTGACAGTGGAAATATGTGATAGAAAGACTATGATTATGAGAGTGTAACTCAAAACAATGTCAGGGTATGTGGAAATAACCAAGGCGTGAAGTCTTTTATATTAGCACTCCGCCGTGGTTCAAATGAGAAATGACCCTTATTTCGCGTGTTTTTTTAGAACGCAGGTGACGTCCCCTCTTGGGTCCTGAGTGCGGAGACTGGGGGCGGGAGCAGCTCAGCTTGGTGTCCTACTTACCTGCTACCTGCGTGTTTGTAAACACACACACACCAGCAGCAACAGTCTGCAGACAGGGACTGCGTAAAAACACAGCCGCCATGTTTTTGTATTGCTCGTGGTGCATATCATATTGTGGCGCATATCATCTTGGTTCTGTCTTCGAGTGGCTGTATTCCCCCACAACGGAGGGAACAATGTCATATTTTGTATACACCAGTGTGTTGGCAATGGTACCTTTCTGGCAGAATCCCTCTTACTGTTTTTCACTAAAAGAAAAACGTCAGCGAGAATCACTTTTCTACAAAAGTCCTAAAACAAGAGCTACATTTTGAAGTTCTCAACAAAATACAAGGGTCAGTTTTGACCAGACTCTCTCTCAACAACTCTTCAGGGAAATTTGTGTCACTTTTCAACAAAACACTCTCTACAAAGGGCAAGGGTTGTCAAAGGGCCAGCTGCACACCTGTGTCCATATATAATCAGGTGCCCCCCTCCCCCACCCCTCGGCTGTGGCCTGTGGATCCCCCATACCGTCAGTGCTGGCCAGCCACTGGTATTCTGGAGTAATTTGATGAAGTCTTACACCAGTCTATCTGAGCCCACAGAGGATATCGGATCCACCACCGAGAAAAGAAACCAGCCTGGCTCCTGCACGAACACACGAAAGACATGAGTGCTCAACATTACCTGACTTTCTTATCCCAGAGGCAGACATGGTTGGGAGGCTTTATATAGCAATGCTGTGCTTTCCAGAACAGACTGAGTATAGGGCCTAGTCGGGACTGGAGCTGGTTGCAGCGTGCGGCACTGATAAGAGCTGATAAGACTGTTACTAGCCTGTCCCCTGTTTGTCCCCTAATTGTACCCATAGTGGGATGTCTTATCAGTAGGTTTAACCTCGGACAGCGAAATTTAAAATGGAGGACCCACTGGGTATAGCTCCAGATTCCTATAGCCTAGCAGTGACTTTCTCATGAAACGAACATGGAATTATTTTAGGGTATTATACTCAAGTCAGTTGCCACGGAAATTATGTACAACGCAGATACACTTTCTACATGGGTTATTTCAAGTAATCTATAATCAAGTAATCCATATATAATACAGAATCATTTAGTTCGAAATATAAATACTTTCCCAAGTTTGTCTTGCCCATGCTACCCCAGCTCCACTCACACCAGTCAGGGAAGCTACACCACACACAATCATGTGGAGGAGCAGGAATTGGTACTATTACAGACATATCTAGCGTAGTCTGACATCTGCATAGCATGCATGGAACATGTTAGTTACATACATAAAATAGGGGGCTCATGTTTGGCAAGGCAGCAGCGCGGAAGTCTCTTCCTCACTCCAAACTGATAATCGTTCTGCTGGGGGGGGGGGGGGGTGGTTTGTAGTGCACTGATATTCCTAGGCTCCCTATACGACCAATCTCTCAGTCACTAGTACCTAACCTAGTTAGTCATTTGTTTGGCTCCCTATGCGACCAACCTAGGTAAGTTATTATTGTCAGGTTGGTCAGTATTGACCAATTACCCACCATAGTCTTTACATTTTTCAGGGGGAGTTATCATAGTATCTTACAGGTGGCACCAACTAGTGGTATACAAATACAACAACTAAGGTATACACCAATGATGAACCTAGGTTAACCACTACTGACTGACCTAGGATAGTCTGTACTGACTAACCCCTTCAACCTATGAATTTTCAGTGTGGTTTAGTCATAGGGATATTGGTCAGAATTGGGAACTGATATTCAAAACTGACTGAGGCAAAGCAAAATGTGACTAATGCCTTACACAAGAAGACTTAGCCTAATACTCATAGAAATGCAAAGGCTATAATAAAGGTGGGTTGATCACTACTGACCAATCTGCTAGTATCAAGGGTTGTAGGGAGCCAAAAACTACTAAGTCGGTTAATCATAAGTGACTGAGTTGTTAGTCAGTACTGACTAGGGTCGGAATAAGGCCAGCATGAGATGGAGGGGGAGGCAGCATGGGGTATATGAACCTATAGGGGAGTGGGTGCACCCCCAGTCTAGACCTAAATACTGCACCTGTCCGGCCCCACCTGCACCACGCCAACTGCTGCCGGAGTTCACATCCCTGCGATGCGGAGGAAGCAGTATACCCATGTTTATCTAAGTTCACAGCACTGAGATCGTGCATTATGATTATAGGAAAACAGACATTCCCCATGTGGCACCACCTCCGCGGCAGCAATAACCACACACGAATCTTACACGCATGTTTACCTTTATATATGTATGCCTTACAGTTATTCATAGACATAGTGATCCTCAATCCAATTATTTTATCCATTTTTATATTTGAACCCTTTGAAGAGATATCAGCATAGAGAATACTGCTGTGCATGTTGGTGTGTGTATACAGTTTAGTAAAACAAAGGCCATATGGATGTTATACTAGATTCGGGGCACTACATATGATGTATTATCAACCACTGAATATAGCCCAGAGCCTAGAGCCTAACAATAATAAACAGGAGCAATGTAACATCAGCATAATTATAATGTGGACTTGATTAACCCTTATCAAATGTCTGTTATTTTTCAAACATGTATGAAATACCACAAATAACTAGGCAGAAAGTGAAAATGTCACATTGTTTACTCTCAGCTAGGGAGAGAGGACTATTTAGTCTAGACGAGGCAGCACTTCACAGAACGTGCTACCACAGCAGTATGTGAGTCATGGTGCTACCCGGTGCAGGAGGGACGTACTGCCAGTGTTTGTAAGCGTGCATTCTAAACACTGAGAATTCATTCAGTGCACTTTTCCCTTTTTTTCTACTTTCTGTTCTTTGATGGTTCGTAATTATCACAGATCCTAAGGATTTTAAGGCTGAACCCCGAAAGCCAGGCCCCAAAACTGAAATAAAGCAACACGAAAAAATGTTTAAAGAAACGAAACAAAAAAAACACGACCGGCCGGGACTGATTTGTCAGACCATGTTACCCATGCCCAAACTTTATTTTATTGTATTTGACTTAATATAATGGTCAATGTTATGCATAGATCCTTGAGCCAACCTCCACTGGCACCAGCCCCTTCCTCCAAATGCTATAACAATCAACATATCTTACTGTCCGACACTCCAAATATTGAAAGCGTTATTTCTAAGACCTTGCCCATGATGCAAAGAATGCATTGTCAGTGGTAGCATACAGTGGTAGCTGCAGTGATCACGAGGCAGTGTGTGGTGGGGGTGGGGGGGGGGGGGGTGGATAATTACACTGCTGGCAGGACCGCCCAGCAGACAAATCGGTTATCAATACGAATCCCCCATGTTTGACCTACTTAAATCTAACTGTGTGTCAACACTAGGAGCAGCTCTCCAAGCGGAATATGGCGTGTAAGGTTTTATGGAGGGAGCTAAAATGGTGATACGTGCATGTGATGGTTCACAAATGACGTTACTGTATCGGTGTGGGTGGGGGCACGTTGGGTTTAGTGAGGAAATTTGACCTGGGCTAATTTTGTATAGGACATTTTTGACAACAAGACAAGGGGCGGAGTCTTTAAATTCATACATCATTTCTGAATGTCACATTCAATACCTATACCAGGACCGTGCCACCATTATTTTTGTTGTATTTTGAGCATTAAACGAATAGAAAATAAATTTTAAAAACAGGCGGTGAATTCGGTTAGGAGTAATTGATCTTGAACCGATTCAGCCAAGATAAAGTTTACAGCTGTACTAAGGCCTAAATAGGGAGTTGTGTTCAGGAAACCCAACCTTCCCAATTTCTTTGGCCCGACCATAATGTTTTCTTTCAGCGTTTTATACCAAATTATTCACCAAATCATCATAAAAAAATCTAAAGGAAAATAATCGAACTACTCGCCCCACCCCCGCCCCATTTTCTTTGGAGGGGGCATGTTCCCTGAATACATAGTATAGCCGGCAATACCCACGGGTACTATCAGACAGCCCAGGCTCCATCTGAGAGTTACAGCCGTAACTATGAACACAAGATTTTCCTTCTTGGCCTAAAAATGATATTGACTTTCGTTGGTTTTGAATTAATTTGTATACATTGTATCATAAATGAAATCGTATTTTTAATCATGTTTCCATCATGGAATATGTTGAAACATCCACGCTCCCTAGATGGATCAGAAAAAGAACACTTGTCCACACAGGCGTGGTCATTGGGAGAACCATTACAAATTGTCATGTTTGCAATGTGGACTCCCCAAGCTTTTACCGGGCACTTAATATACTTACCTAGATTCCTTCACCCGATATGAACCCTGGACATATATGCCACTTGGACTAGTCCCCTCCCCCTAGGGTGATAGATACTCACCCATCTCACCACCCGATGTGAACCCAGACCGAGTAGAAGATGAGCGTCAGACACACTCCCCTATTATCCAAACGAGTTTGAGCGAGAGGATATAGATATGGATAAACTCCAGTTTATAAACACATTGGTGGGGTGGGGGGGCGTGTAAGATGAATATGTTGCGAGTATGCGCATTAATTTTCTTCATTGATTGTCCAGCATTGCCGACTGTCAATTAAGCTATAAGAGTTTATACCAATCTGAAATTCAGGTGTAGTCTTAAAGTGAATACATGTATATCCGATGTGTGGACAAAACATTTATTTCCCTAATAATGAGTCAGGATGTTCCCAAATATCATACTTAACTTCCTATCTACTCAATTCCCCCTCATTCCCACCAATATTGCCCAAATTTGATTTCATTTCCTAAAATATGGTCATTTTTGAATGTACTCCAACCCATAGATAATACACTTTTACAGTATTTGGAACACATTTATGTAGGATTTAGAATTTGGCAAAAATCGGATATACCCACTTTGAGCATCCAGATAATAGGGAATTTATGTATGATTGGATTATAATACTGAACAACTATGCCTGACTCTCTTTTATGGTAGGTAGAGTTCAGCATTGTCATACTCCGTAAAGGGAGTCCAGCATTGCGATTCTCTCAAATAAGGGGAGCCACACATTGTTAAACTATATAAAGAGAGTCAAGCATTGCCGGACCCTCTGAAATGTCTGGCCTGCAGGCTATATATAGGACCAGCAGGGGTAAACGTGTAGAGACTTTTTGAAATTCAAATGGCTTACATGCATTTATTTCTTAATGTATCTTCATTCTGGTTTTTACTTTGGGTTAGTATGTGTCTTTCATATATGTACCACGATTTAAATACAGTATGTGATGATTAAATTATTTCCGATGGAACTCCCTACCAATAGCCTGACAAATTATCTGACTATATAATGCATGCACCACATAGCAACATGGAACTCCATTACCGGAGTTAGTCTGAATAGAGCATTAGTCATGGTGTTATATCGAAACACAATATATTCAAAGGGGCACATGAGTAGGCTTGACATCTTAGTAGACACCGTGCCTTTGTTTATACTTAGTGTGTACATAGTTATTACCTCTTTTATTGGCTGGACGTCATCCATGTTAACTTCATAAATTCATTCAATTCAGGTTTTATTCTGCAATTTCAAAAAGCTATTAAATGTATATTTACGATTACATTTGATCCCATTGAATTACAGGTTAATACCATATCATATCTTTGTTCAGCCCCCACCCACCTGGGCAGCACTGGGAGACCTCCTCTTTAGTTAAGGAAGACGTAAGGGAGGGGGTATAATTTACTGTATTAAGGTGGGTCAATATGATGCCATTTTTGTTCACTGGGCAGTCTTCTGCGCAGGTACATTCTCTAGTTTGACCACCAGGGGACCTTTATCTCATATTGGAACAAATTATATCAAATTGTCCTAAAATGGACAAAGGTGTTGCCTAACCGTGGCGAGAGCAAGGCATCCATTCTGCCACTGTGCAATGGAGCTTGTGGTGGTGGCTCTCATTCAAAAGTCATACATAACTAGCCCTTAGTATATTTCTATTTCCTTTTTTTTTCAATGGACAAAAACTTATGCAGAAATATGCCTGGGACCATATGTTCAAAAGGGATTATCTAGAGAGAGAACATTAAAACCTATATCCTGAGAGATTTATATAAATATTTAGCTACTTTTCAATACTATTTTATGTAGGGGAGAGAGGGGCACGTTGAACCACTTCTGCACATTTATTTTTTTCCTGACCATATCAAGGTCATGTGTACTTTGATTTTGCATCTAGGAGCTACGTTATATCATTGCGCTATATGCCGACCTATGGCAAAGCAAGTATTGTCATTTTTTGTATTTCTTTTGATTTTCTGAAAATTAAATCTTTGGGTGGTTCAATGTGCCCCATGCCCTGGGCAGGTTGACCCACCCACTGAGGCACGTTGAACCGCTCATATCAAATAGTTCAAACAATCAGTAATATGGATAAATCATTGAAAGTTAAAGTGGAATTATTTGCTATTGATACTTTGCATAGGATTGAATGTAAAAAACACTTATCTAATGCACACAAGTCAGTGAATTATAGTTTCAAGAGTAGTAACTGGGTTGGTGAGTTACAGATTTCCCTTTAGGTCAATATAAACCATCTTAAGAGGATCACTGTTATTTGCCAGGTCTATATAGATCTTTGATTATATTCTTCTATGATGTAACAGGCTGTCCTGCTTCTGAAAAATGATACATCTACGAATAAAGACACTATGAATATGCTACAAAAGAATCTATAACCACAATCAGCAAATTATGTATTTGATCATAACTGTAGAGTAAAATTTTAACTTCTTTGAGTGTATTTCTCTGTGAGCCCTAATTCTGATGAACTATGGGTTTATAAATACAAGGGCCCACTGGTTAGGTTAGGCTATGGTAGACCCAGAGGTTTAACTAAGTGATATCTTCTCATCTCTCACCTACAAGCTGACATGGTGAGGCTGCCCTCTGGTGAGGAGCAGTGATACCTTGTCCATCTATGCACTGCAATGACCAGGTGCATTGTGTTAAATAATGGAACTAGTCCTTCAAGGTAGAGGTTGGGGCACCTTGAGTATGGTTCAAGGTGCCCCAATTTTTGTGGCTCAATGTACCCCATGCCGAAGATTGTAGATAAGGTTGATGTAATTCAGATTACATAACACACTCAGGAGTAAAATCAGGTTCTACTCAAGCATTGAAATGTATACTTTGACCTGTATAAAGATCTTAGGTCAGCTATGTTTTTCTATGACATGCATATGAGAACAAAAGTTCAACAATTGCAAATATCTACTTTCAAGGGCATAAATCCTTTAATGTTGTCTAGTTTTCCCCCTGGCATTCCAAACCAAACATGATGCTGGTGCTCTGAAACGTCTATAAAAAGGGGTGATGTGGCAAGAAAATTGCTGGAAAATTCCCAAAGGAATAGCAAAGAGAGTGAGTGGTTCAATGTGCCCAGGTGGTCAACGTGCCCCTCTCTCCCCTACATATGTGGCAAAACACTATATACTCCTATTATATGAAACATTGACTTAAGGCTTAAATATCTAAGAAAACAGCTTGGGACCCTCCTGTTTTCTCAGCGTTGTTAGAAAGTGTATGCTATTATGGTCTTAACCCATTGAGGGCGAATGTCGACTATTATCTACATCCATCACAGGCCGGATGTCGATTATTTACCACACCATGAGGGGCTGGATGTTGATTATAATTGACTTAACTCTATGGGATTTAGGAAACCCCCGGCCTCAGGGAAAAATTTGAAAAAGAATCCGGTGCCCTGACTTAGATTAATTTTCTTTGCCCGGCCACAAAGGGTTAAAAGAAAAGACCAGCGTATTTTTAAGTGACCCTCTATCAAAAGTATGGGTAATTATCTACAAGATTCTGACACACACACTATCAAAGGGTACAGCATGTAGTATTTAAACCAGAAATAAACATTTAGAGAGTGACATCACAAGAGAACAAAAATGTGCCCAGCCATACTAAGGCTATACAAATAGAGATTTTTCTACTATCATTTAAGATGCATCAGACAACCAATTCAAGATTAAGGAGGTATTCAATGTCTTCATTTATTAGTTGCAAACCCCCTTTTTATGCCACAAGAGCCAATTTAAATGAAGCAAATGTAAGATACAAAACCGTCTGCACATACACTGCCCTATGATTGGTACCTTAAGTGACCATTCAGGCCTACTGAGATTGGTGTAGATTACCGAGCAACCAATCAAGGAGTTGTTATAGTGGTGTCTAGACCAATCAATAGAGATGGGCTGATTATGTCTGGCTGTTTTATGGTCCTCTGTGACGTCATTTTTGGCCTGGCTTGGCATTATATATTATAGGTTTACTGCTGCATGATAGATATTTCAACAGAATGAATGTCACTACATTGCTAATCAACGCCATTACTTGTGATAGAAGGCCACTTAAAATAATACTGGTCTTTTCTTTTAAGGCAAAAACCTGATGGAAATTTAGCTACTTTTACACAAAGGGATTGGCCCACCTTAACCTGTATTTCATATGTGCAGCCAACAGATGCATTGCATATTAAGGTGATGCCAGGTAAAACTAATTATTGACTGCAAGCTGCCAGAACATACTTCTAGTCCAGGTGTTTAAACCATTTAGGAATGCATTGCGCTCTAAGATAGTCAGGTTGTTGTCATGATGGATAAATGCAGCACTAGTGAGTAACTCGTGAGTGTAATATTCAAGCATTATGCCGATCATATGGGGATCTGAAGGGGCAGCATGATCCATCGAGGCAGTGTTGGCGAGTTACTCACTGGCACTGCATTGACGCAGCGTTGCATCAATGCAGATGAGTGTTGCTTTCAGTTGCCGCCCATATAAAGGGTTAACCATTAACACATTACCTATATTCTCTATATCACTATGGCAACATACCCATTGTGTATACACGTTACTGACAGTCTAATATATGTCTAGCTCTAAAATCTATCATATAATTCATCAGATATGGTATCTGTAGATTTCTTGTTTCCCTCAGCAATAATATCTAGAAAAGGTCAAATGATGTAGTTTATACGTGTACATAAGACAGTAATAGTAGGGCTATACGTATATCTATAGGGCAAATCCGAAATTGAATTCACTTGAGTAATGTTTTATCAGGAGAATTACCCCCCCCCCCTTCCAGCCCAGTAGGAACCAATACATGTCGACCGAACCCTACACCTCGTGATAATATTATGAGGTACTACATGGTACAACATTGTTATATTACTCAGGGAATGACGATGCTAGGAATTGGAAAACACGATTTACATTTACATGTAACAGTAAATAGTGTGCGTGGCCCACCGTCCTCAGTGTTACGGCACTGGTCGTTATCTTATCGGGTTGATTGACCATGTTTTTGGAGCTAATGTAATTGCGCACTCAACCTCATTGTACAGAGGAAGGAGGGCTGACATTTTGCTGCCATTTTTCTGCACACCATAGTTTGAGGGAGCATCCTTCCATCTGCCCGCCACTCGAAGAGACCTTATATGGTCGACTGTTATTTGTGTATTTGTAATATTGTTGATTTATGGCTATTGCATTAGAGGCATCAATCTAGCATCTATGTAGTGAATGACAGCTAAATAAAAAACGGTTCAAATCCAGACTCTGTTCAAATCGATGAGGATTATGTGGATTATGCTGAACCAACTTGACATGTGTGGCCATACATGTTGTGACCTAGGCATATGTATTTCTCTTCGGGATTTCTAATAATCAAATCATAACTCAATCTAAGGTATTAACTGCATCAGACGGTCGTGGGAGGAGGGAGAGGAGGTACTGTAGTGTAAACTAATAGAGTGATCACAACAGGGGACGGATTTGGTGGGGCGGATTTCACCCATTTGCAGGAAAAAAACATATAAAAAGAGCAAGCGCCTTTTAGTTCAAGGGGGGTAATTGGTATAATGATGTCACATAGCTGTTGCAGGCGTGTTTATATAAGTGCAGTCAAGCATCACTCTTACCTATAATACCGAATCAGTCTGTAGGGCTTGGTCACACAGTACACATGCTATTCAGGGGCAATCTGATCTTTTCATACAAAAATCCCAAAAGTGGTGTGGATCCTGTTCTCAGGCAGTCGGTGAGTGCGTCCTTCGGCTTCACTGCCCCGGCATCCTGTATAGACACACAATACGGACAGGATCTTGCTGTCCAGGGCCTTAAACACCGCGAAATAATTGTCTTTTTGTCAAATAAAGAAAAAAGTATTTTTCATTCTGGAGTTATCAGGTTAAGTTCCTTCATACAATTCATATTGCGGATCCTATATCTACTTAGCCCCAGACATGCAGAGGACCGCTAAGTTTACGTGTCGGAGCATTTTCGCAGTATGGGACTAAGACATGCACCAGGTCTCAGTGCTGCCACCACGTGGGCTTTACTGGTACCAGACCTGTTGCTGGGCCTCCAAGATACTTTTGGAAACCATGTTTATTCACACGCTCTGAAGTGTCCACTTGTCATATATCTCATCTGTAGAACATCCATTAACAGAACATGAATCTGCATAAATATTATACATATATGGATACAATGGTACACATGTCTTGTTGATATTGTAGAATTGTTACTACCATTCGACGTAACCTTGAAAAGCATTAGTGCTTTGGTTGTATTGCCAATAAAAACAATTGAACTTCAAACTTTCAGTTTATACCAACACTTAAAGACTCCCCGAGGAGAACACAACAGCATGCAGCAATTGCATATATTGTGTCACCAATCCCTAAAGATTGATCACTAAAATTTGCATTTGTCTGTTTCAGTTTGAGGTTGATAAGACAAGCCAGACAATTAAGGTCAAGACATATATTTTGTCATTTGTATACTGTGAAACCACGTTATCAGGAGGGCTGTAGGCCTATGCTAAACAAGCTTAGTTCGCTCATTATAAACAGATATCAAATATAGAGAGAATAGACTTACAGGAAGTCCCATATACCATATCCATAAATTCACGTATTTTTCATATCTTTATATGTATAAAGGGTCTTTTACATAATATCTCTACAGGAAATATTGAGGTGATATTCACTGACTTCGATGAGCAAACACCCATTTCTGAGCAAATTTGGGCCATCAATATCAATGAAGTAATCGTGCTAAGGGTGCTACTTTCGGAACAGAAAACTTATTGTTTCGTAATTCCGCACTGGCCTTCGGGTTAACTATAGAGGAAAGCGCAATAGGGCCGCGAGACCTAGATTCTTCCTCTTTCCTCCACAGGCTGGCGCCACCGTACTTGTAAGCACCCGTCCACCCAAGAAGTGGGGAATTGCTCAAAGTAATTTCTAGATCGATATACCACATGGAATGTGTATGAAATAACAAATGACCATTCAAGAAGGTGCAAGGGAATTATCATAAATCTTTGTTACATGTTGGGTAGGCCTATGGGACCTGCGATCAATTGATGCTTTAGTAATGCATACTATTACATCGAAATGATGATTGCAGACAACAGCAGCCTCATTCGAACTAGATTAAGTATCTATTCTTGAAGAAATTTAATCTCAAACCGCAATCATCAATACAATATGACATACTCACTGTGAATATTCAGTGGGAAGATTAATGGATACAAAACTGTTGATAAGATGAATTATAATTAAGCTGCCCTACTAACATGTTCTCTATGGTAACGATATGTACACCATAGATGCAGACCCTTTATAAGCCCACAGTCATCGGCGACACGACATACCATTTTGTCCCATATTGTGTACTTTACTGTACACTCCCCCCCCCCCCGGGTCGCCCCTGTACATGTGTTGCCTGTATCATGCTTGTATCGTGCCTGTGGAATAATGTAGTACGTACTGACATCCAAGTGGTCTGTACTTTGGTTGGGCAAAAACTAAGAATTGCTTCATTGCTATGCTACTCATCCGAGTACGGACAATAATCCGACATTTCAGTGTTGCAACATCGTACTGAAAGTATATACTTTATTTCAGCAATTCTACAAATCTATACATTATTTATTCTTTATTTTGATGAAAAGTGGAGAAATTTACCCCAGATTACAGGATTTTAGACTTTGAATACTTTCTATTTGATTTTGTTGAACAAGCATGCACATAATCTTTATCCTTAGAGAGGAAGCAAATCTTTTTTCGCACTCATGCGAATAAACTAACTCAGATTCCATTCCTTCCCCCTCCTGAATTAAGAAAGGAAATTGCCAAAAAGGACAGTTAAGTATCACTAAAGTTGTATAAAGATATAAGACGTAGGGACCGTGATTATACTTTCTTCATACTTTATTTGAGCTGGATTAATACTTTATTTTGGTAGCGCTGATACTTTATTTTCATGACGGACTGGCGGCAACATTGACATTAAGTATAGTAGTATACATTGGGCTGCATTAGTCTGCTGCATCCAGGGCATTGTTATGCTGTCTGTATAGAGCCTATTGATATCCAATTGACTTTGCATTAATTAACATGCGTAAGTGACATTGTGTTAATAATGCACGTGTCTTTGTGGGAGCATACCTTGATGGGTCGTGGGCATCTCTCAGGTCAAATGTACACTAATATCCAGCGTCCACACCAACACCAGAGCCTGCTCTACACATGAGAACGTTGCTAAAGCCATCAAATAAGCTTAGCCAAGCATGGTAGTATATCTATAAATAAAAGGTGTCTTTCAGGTAACATGGGAAGAGACACTGGGTTCGGTAGGTCAGATATTTATTTTATCTTATTTCTTAACATGAAATTACTAGGCAAAAAGTGTAAAAAATATGAACTTTTCAAAATTGCACAAAAAAACGTAGGGTCGGCCCTGTTTAGCTAGGGTCGGTCGGGTGACCTGAAACAAATCTTCTTTTTTTTATTTAGCCTAATTTTATATAATATACTCAGTATTAGGAAGCAGATTAACAGCTACTGGGTTATGTTATTGAGACCCTCGGGACCTATATGCTTCGAAATCTAATTGTATAAGATGTATCCATATGTCATCTTTTATACAGACAGCATAACAATGCCATGGATGCAGCTGACGAATGCAGTCCCATGTATTAGGCTCTAACACGTGTTATGGGGTGCTGCCACCTAGTGGCACACAGCAGATCTATATGGTAGAACAACCATCTACTGTGCCTCTTTGTATAGTCTACTTTGCCCACTTCTCACAGTGTATTTTTTATCAATTAATTTATGGGTTTTGCATGCATGGCATCTGAATATCATATTGTATGCATCTACCAATTCAGATTTTTGAATTTCTTACCATAAAACTGAAATAAATAAGAATTAAAGAATTGAATTCTGCTTGGAGAGTGGCCAAACATCTGTGTGGAGAGTGAAGGGAGAGTCACTGAACCATGGCTGAGTGGAGTTACTTCACACCTGTGCAGCCCTTATCTCTCACAGCTTGGCCCTTATCTCCACTATCTACCCTAAGATAACACTGATAAGCTGGCCAGAGACAATGGGAATCTCATGGAATCTCACTCCTAGGATGAGAATGGGCACGAGATTTGGTGTCCTACAAGATGGCTGCCTCCATCCAGAGGCTCCACTGGAGGAACGTGTTAGAACCCTATACGGGGGAGAGCCTATGCTGGTTCTAGGGGCATGCACCAGGAGGCTCAGGTAGTCGTGTGTCAAGCCTCCATTTTTCCTCTTTGTGTAGTTTACTTTGGAGGGTCCTCTCTCATTAACTATCTATTTATCTTCTTTATTAATTAGATGCATAGATTCTTCATGAAATGGCCTTTTAGCTTAAAGAATGGAGAATATCTTGAATCTTAGAGAAATAGAGCATTTACGGTCATTAACACCTCTGTGGGTGACTACATGTCAGTCAGTCAGAGTGTGTTCAATGCATTGTCTGCCAATCAGGCTAAGGCTCCCACCTCACACCTGAGACAATGGGGAGGTGATTAAGGTTATCAAGATACGGGTGGGATGCCACCTATCAGCCTTATCTGTGGCCATTGTTCACAGGTGTTAACAGTGGCTGATAACACATTTACCCTCAACGCACTGCTCTGGAGCCAGGAGACAGTTAGAAAATGGCAGCCCCCATGCCATGTAGGCTCTCCTCCGTATGTAAAATAAATGTTCATACCATTGAACAGTATATGATCCTTACTGCACCAGAATGTGTGTATTACCTCAACGTTTTTCCACCCCTAGTTGAAGGCTTATTTAATTAATGTTAATTCAATGTTGATTTGAGTCCACGAAATGGAGTTAGGCTAGAAGCAAAATACATGTATTTCCACTCTTTAAATGACGCTTAAATAACGTTTAAATAACCTCAACTTGTTACCTGGAATACTGGTAACAGACAGACAACTCCAACAGCCACTACTGCCCAGGGTCCACACCAATACTCACTGCTGCCCAGGGTCCACACCAACACCCACTACTGCCCAGGGTCCACACCAACACTCTCTACTGCCCAAGGTCCACACCAACACTCTCTACTGCCCATGGTCCACACCAATACTCTCTACTGCCCAGGGTCCACACCAACACCCACTACTGCCCAGGGTCCACACCAACACTCTCTACTGCCCAAGGTCCACACCAACACTCTCTACTGCCCATGGTCCACACCAATACTCTCTACTGCCCAGGGTTCACACCAACACCCACTACTGCCCAGGGTCCTCACCAACACCTTTTGTGAACGGTCCACACAAATAGCTGTATCAAATAATGGCAAGCCCCCTCCCCCGCCACTGTGACAAGACCCATGTCTGAACTGCCACAAGTGAGACGGATTCCTCCCCATCTGGGGTCCTCTAGGGCCTCATGGATTATTCATGATATGAACCTCAGTACCCAAAGCTTGTCAATCAGTAGTTCCTGGTAGAGGTGAATAGGTGATGTACAAGTCAGGTCGTTAACACCATGATACTGCTATATCTACTGCTGACTGTCCCAGGTAGGTGGTTGTAAATTATAGTAGTTAGATACTTTTAGTACAGGTAATTATAATGTAAATGCAGATTCCCTTTTAACGTAGGTTTGGACAGTTTGATCAGATATAAGCTGCGGCTCCACTACCCGATTTTCTGATCCATTCTGAGGAAAGTGAATCTGCCAAATGATGGTAACATGAACCTTCAGATATGTTAGAGTTTGTTTGTATTTGTTTGTTTTTTCACATTTGTTTAGCTCCGATCTGCCCACAAACTTGGGTAGTGGAGCCCCAAGCAAAGGCCTATTTCCTATATAAATTGTACTTAAATCGACCTATTAGAGCCATGTGGATAGTGGGGCATCAGGCAAATCTCACAAATCGAACCCAAATAATATAAACAAACCCTAAAATCTGAACATTCCTGTTACCATGATCTTACACATATATACTTTTTGTGAAAATCGACGAGAAAATTGGTTAGTGAGTATATATCAGATTCATATTCGTATAACATGATAATTGATATAGTTGTGATCATTACTTTGTTTAAGGTTTGTTTCAGGTCACCCGACTGAGCCTATCCAAACAGGGCCGACCCTACCTTTTCTTGTGCAACTTTGAAGAAGTTCTGTCCCTTTTTTGGTCAATTTTAGGGTATGCAGAGAGACTGGCTAGTATATTTATGTTTTAAAGAAAAGATAACATTTTAAAAAAGTCCGACCAACCGACCCTACATTGTTCTGCCATGATACCTGAAACAAACAATTTTTGGCCTTATTCATTATTTCTTATAATAGCAGAGGAAGGTGTTTGCTTATTCTGTACACCATGATAAACAAAATAGATTGATGTATTTACATCTTCTTATACTCAAAAAGAACCCACTTTTCTTCCTTCTTCGTATTGTAGATGCATACTTTGCTGATCCTTCTGAATATACATCGTATCACTCAAAGCTAGAAGTGAAGAGGAGGGGCAGTGGATATGAATACAATGGGTACAACATTGGAAACCGTCCTGAGGCACATAGATATGCAGAGAATAGCAGTCATCGTTATCAACACAGCGCTTTTCCCATCAAAATTCCTTACTTGGATAGAAATGGTTGGTATTATTTGTTTCAATTTCAGATAATTATGTGTTTCCCACAAATACAGAATACATCAAAAATTATGCTTTCCAAACCCTTGAAGCAATGTATTAGATCTGAGAACTGTGTTTGAATCCTGTTAATCCTATGCGGCATGATACAGGATTGCAGCGGCGTGTTACTCGCCAATTCATTATTCCGACCTATAGAGGTTGGCACGGCACACAATTGCAGCAACAAAGAATCACTCCGCGGCGCTGCATTTGTGCATTGTGATGACAAATGAGCGCAAAGCCTTGGGCCATCACACTGAAAGCCTCAGGGTCGTCATAATGACTAGGCTCCTTCATCTGGGTTTTCAGTGCATGCAATCTTTATACCACAGTTGGAGGGAAAGACAAAGGTGCACGGCCAGGATTATATTGCATACAATGAGGTATATTGATTATGTCCATTGAGCACCAATTCACTAGTGGCATGTTAAATATTGAATAAGCACAGCATCTCTTTGTGTTGCATTGGCCAGGTTCATGGCTGAGTACAATCGGCTCTGACTTGTGATCAGCCTTGACTGCGACCAATACATGTACATGGAGGCTGTGGCCTTTCTATATTTGTCACCAAATAATTTTATGTTTGTTTTATATTTTTTAGTTTTGATACATCTAAAGTTATGTTTTTTTTAAACTATAGACTGCTGAAACTGCAAACTAAGATAAGTACTAAGATGAAGTACAACTAATGGCATAAAAATGACAGCTAGTATTAGTATGTTGACCTGAAATTTCACATAGTGTAGTTAAGCTAGGTGATTATGCAGTGAATCCAAAAATGATTTAAGATGAACATTCCACTTTTCTGGCTATAGCTAGTAATGCTTATAGGCAAGAAGCGTCTGGTGTTGGTATTTCTCGTCACATTAACTCCTTAGAGGGTTAAAGCTGCTATACCAGTTGGCACACTCAAACCTACATTTTCTTCATTTGTATCTCATATGATTGTGTACTAGTAACCCTTTCCCTCTTATAATCTGCCATTTATTTTGACAAGAGATGTGTGCAATACAAGACTCCAATTCCAACTATAATTTATATTTTGGCGGGGCTTGGTTATTTAGTGTTGACAAAAGCCATCAGGAGCCTGTTTCTCTTTGGTAATCGTGGGGAAAAGTGTATTTTCAAACGAATTTCCTTGAGTGAAGAAATGCAATCATATTCGTGAGCAAAATCGTTTAGCTATATAAGATATAATAAAAAGTAAGAAATAAAAAGAAAAGATCACTCAAACGTGCTCGTTACAACAGCATTTCTAAGTGCAAACGTGCTCGTTTCTAAAGAGAAAAAGGCTCCAGGTGGCAGTACTGAGTGGAGAGGAGCCTGGAAGTTTTCTATTGCTCAACTCACAAACACAGTCTACTAGAATGCCTCATACCCACCAGGAGGCAGTATTGAGTAGGCAGGAGGTATTCCACCTATTTCATATAGAAAGAAGGTCCTATTTCATTTATAAATTGACCTGTCCACATATAAGTCTGAAATGATTGCTGACATGTTAAAATCTAAAATACGCTGGTCTGAGCTAAAGCTGCTGCTTTAAAAAGGGAACTATATTTTCAGGCTGCAGGTTCCCAGGAGACGTGGTGTGTAACCCGGCTGATGTCCTCGGTTTGACCTACCGCTACTGCGTACTGAGAGACAGCAGCATGAACCTGTGGAGGAGACCGGCCATGGACACTGTGGTAGCAGACTGTGTACCAGACGGGACCATTGTGCTGCTGGACTGGTGTAATAACTATGAACGGCTGCTCAGAGCCGCAGGACTCATACAGGAGAGGAATTATAACAAGTATTACTACAGTCAGAGGAGATATTCCATTCTTCTTAACCCCTGCCTACTGTTAGGGTTTGAGATTATCATACTGCCTTGAGTATTGCATTCATATATCTCCATCCACTCTAATATCTGCTATTAAAACAAAGGTAGCGGGTAAATTGATATGAAAGATCTAATTACAGCTTAACCCTTTCCCTGATGATACTGCGATTATATGCAGTACCACGGTAAAACCGATACTGCATATATGCAGTAGTGTCATTTTAGTACCCAAAAACCGATACTGCATATATGTAGTACCAGGGTATCTCAAGTATGGCATATGAATAATACTTTATATTAAATTTAAAATAGAGAAATTACTCAATTTGTCCAGAAAGCACCCCAGTAAACCAACAATGCAACTTTAAAATATGACTTGTAGTCTAAACCAGAAAGATCAAGGATTTGTTACAGCCTGTAATGTAGTGCCCGTTTTAGTAGTAGATATTCATCTGCAATGCCCCCAGTAGTTGGAAAGAGTTTTTCAGCAGAGGAGCGGCTCTTAAACTAAGTTAAATAGTTAATTGACCAAATCCTGTTACATGTATGATAACTACCTGCTCCAGGCCCGAGCATCTCGTCCCCTCCTGCTCCACACCAAACTATCAACCTAAATCTCTCTTTGATATGGTCTTACTAACATCAGAGAAATGGGAAATCATGAACACCCTGTACATAGCTACATTTTCTTATTGACTCAGGGTTCCGCTGAGTCAAAGCGAGCCTCCATCTGACCAGCTTTTCTCTGAATTGAGATGTCCTGCCGTCCAGGGCAGCCAGAGGATCCATCAAGGCAGGTGAGCATGAGCCAATGTGTGTAGACAATAGCTGGAATCAATACAAAGAGATTGATACCACAAGAAATCAGACATCAACATTATTGAAAAAAGCAATATCCAAAGATTTCCTGAACTTGTCTGGAATAATGACTTTTATGTAAATGTACTGTGGCATTTGGATCATCGACTGCATGGTCGTATACAGTGGTATCTCCATGGGAGGGGTGGATGAGACTCTTCTTTAGAGATGATGGTTGGCAGGAGGCAAGCTCAAACAGCATGGAACTGCATGACCAGGTCATTCTGCTACGATGTGGTAGCTAGAAGGTGCTGGAGGTTGTTGCAAATGTTGGAAGTCAAGTACAAACACAACCACTCCATTTAATTCTGATACTGTTCCTCTAACGCAGAGGAGGTGTGCAACCACTATCTGTGTCATAACTGCTATCTATGTCAATAACATATAGAGGTTGACCATCCAACCGCTATATGTGTAAAAAAGACGCTAACTGTAGTAATCATCCAACCGTTATCTGTAGTAACGACCTCTATCTGTAGTAACTTTTGCTATATTGTGTATAGGTACATCCAACCACTATCTGTGTCAATAAACGCTATCTGTATCATGTTAGGAATTTCATTCTAAGACTCCTACAAATTTAACAAGCATGTGTATAGGCTACCATTTACCATGTGCGACACCTGGGGGGGGGGCACTCTCATTTTTTTTCTTTTTACTCTGGGCAAACATTACCTCAAATTTGATATTTTTATGGAGTGATCATTTGTTGGGGTGGAGGTATGAGGGGGCCGGGCGGGGGGGGGGGGGCAACACATTTGGACCCTTTGAAAATACACTTTTTATAACTAAAAGAATACTCTGCTGTCAATGACAAAAGATGGGACCTTTTAAAACTTTTCTCATGGAATTGGCCAATTGCAGAAAGGTTTAAATTTTTCATGCTTTCAGACTTTTCACCTTTTCCCCCACCAGATTGGCTATTTTCAAGGAAATTTACCCTTTTGCGCATTTGTACCTTTATCTCACCAAATTGGCAAATTTTAGGAACTTCTTTTTTTTAAACAATTTTCTTGCCAATTTGGCCATTTTCAGGAAAGTTGACTTCTTGCTGAATTTTTACTTTTTCTGGCCAATGTGGTCATTCTCAGGTAAATTGACTTCTTAAAGATTTTTTTACATATTTCTCGCAAATTTGGCAATTTCAGGAAATTTACCTCTTCACGATTTTCAAATATAGTCGCTATCAACCTAATTTTACACACTTAGGGCCTAATGTTGGAAAATTACCACATATGCTTGACACAGATAACACCTTGTTGATACACTTAATTTGACACATATAGCATTTTTTTGACACAGATAAAGGTTGAAGAGTCAACCTCTATATGTTATTAACACAGATGGCGGTTATGAAACAGATAGTGGTTGTACAGGAGGTCTCCCAGTGCTTCCCAGGTGGGTCCCTCTTGCCCCATGAGTCTCCCTGTGATGTTAGTCACTTGCTCCCTCTTTTATCCATCTGTTTAAACTGAATTGACAAACTGATGTAATTATATGTTATAATAATGATATACATGTACAAGAAAGAATATCTACGCATTACGGTGGCAAACAAAATACAGGAACTTGTTCCTGATTGTTGCAAATGATGTAAAAATATTTGTATTATATTGTATTGTTACACATAAAAATCTGCTATTGTATAGGCCGAATTTCAACATACTACAATATTGAGAGGACAAGTGAGTACAATATATCATTGTGGCTGTAAACGTTTTACAATGTATGACATACACGTGTTCCAGTCCATAGTAGAGGATATATTGCGTGTGACTATTTCTTATAAAATAATTCAGAGTCTTTGTAACATGGAACCATACGAGAAGATAATTCAGCCAAAATAAGTCTCTGACCTCGCCCGTCAGCAAAGCTGTTTGTTGGCGAGGCCAGATTCATCATGTGTAAGGTCTTTAAATAACATTTCTTTGTGGAAAAATGATGGCATTTATCTTTCATGACATTTTATAGTAGACTAGCCCCCCCCCCCCCCTCTTTATTAGAATTTTACGCTACCCCACCAACCACAGAACCAGTTATATGTATAAATTTCTAGGGCGGTATTGTATTATCTAATAACACTCTCATTTCTTTCTTAAATTTAACAAGGTTTTCTAAGTTCCTGTTCTCTTTACTCAGGGAATTCCATTCCTGGCCACATAATACCTCAACAGATTTCTCATATGACGCACAATGGATATGGGAATATTTCAATAAAGGAGCCTCAGACAATCTCGTGACTCTGGTCTTTTTTTGCTTAAATTTGTCTAGCCTGGAACGCCTATAAGCATACAATCTTATGTGGTAAGTTCTTCTATGCTCTAACATGGGAAGCTTGGCCCTAGCATGTATCTGCTCTGTGGGGGTCAAAATATGTACGCCCAAGCAGGTTTTCAGACATTTGTTTTGAACTCTTTGCAGCTCGCATAATAAATCATTATTTCCTCCGCTATACAAAATATCACAGTAGTCTATTATAGGTAAGGCATGGGATTTGTAGACTTTGAGCAACGACCTTGAGCTCATGATGTCTTTAGATCTATACAATAGTATGGATTTAAACCTTAGATTTTTAATCAAATTCTTTATGTGCATAGAGTAATTCAGTTCTTCATCTAGTATGACACCCAAGTATTTATATGATACCACATTTTTTAACTCTTTATTATTTAACATTATTTTTGGTTTAATTAAGTTAGAGAGTTTCTTTCGAGAAGCAAAAGTCATGATTTTTGTTTTATCCTCATTCATAGATAATTTATTTATTGAGGACCAGATATAGAAGGAGCTTAAAGCTGTGGTAATGTGCCTAGACAAGGCTTCAATGTCTTTACCAGAAACGTATAGAACAGAATCGTCGGCATATAATAAAGTACTATGGGTGTCATCAGGAGAAATACAGTCATTTATATATAGTAGAAAAAATAACGGGCCCAAAATCGAGCCTTGTGGTACTCCACAATTAAGGGCAACACTAGCAGACTTAGTATTGTTAGCTACCGTACATTGCTGTCTCTTGGATAAATAATTTTCAATCAGCGTCAGTGTTCTATTTCGAATCCCATAATTTTCCAGTTTTTTTAGTAATATTATGTAATTTACAGAATCAAAGGCTTTCTTTATATCTATGAATGCTGCTATTGTTATATTGCCTAGATTTCTATTAGATAAGATATCGTCTGTTAAAGTACTAATGGTGTCTAAAGTTGATTTCCCTTTTTGATACCCGCCTTGTTTTTTTGACAAAATTGAATTTATTTCCAGGTGTTTCGAAATCGAATTGTGTAATAATCTTTCCAAAATCTTTCCTGGAGCTGGTAATACACTAATGGGCCTAAAGTTTGATACATTTGTTGAGTCCCCCCCTTTTGGTAATGGAGTCACTGTCGCAATTTTCCAAGAGTCAGGTATGCTGCACGTTGATACACACAATCTTATAATCTTGCAAAACCGTGATGGGAATCTTAGAATTGCCATCTTTAACACATTTGTCGGCAAATATTCAATGGCAGAAGACTTGGAAATATCTAACTCCTTAACACACTTAATGATCTCATCATCTGAAAATTCTACATCGGGCATAGCGTCCTCACACCTGATGCCTTTAAACTCAAATGGCCTATCATGTTTTTGAGCCAATTTAGGCCCTATTTCCGCAAAGAAATTATTTACATACGTGGCTGTATCTTTTTTCAAAATAGGTACACCTGCATTATTCACTATATCAATGGACTTTGTCCCGTTTTTACTTGAGGGTAACACGTCTTTCAAAATGGCCCAGAATTTCTTAGAATCATTAAAGTGAGTCTCACTTTATAGTGAGCATTCTTAGCGGTGACCAGCTCTTGATTAACTTCATTTTTTAAGGCTCTAGCTCTATACCACATAACAATGTCCTTGGCCCTCCTTGCTTCATACAGCAGATCATTTTTATCAGTAATTCTTTCTATTAAATAATGGTTCATCCAGGGATCGCTCTTATCCCTGACTTTAAAACATTTTACCGGACATTGTATGTCTAGCGCAGATTTCATGTTTTGTACATAAATATCCCAGCAGAGATTTACATCTTCACTATTTGTAAAATTTTCCCAATCGCAATTTTCCAGATCAATTAAATATTTTTCCCTATTGAAATTTCTGTACGATCTACCCTTAAAGTTTCTCATGGTGATTTTTATATGTACTTGCTTTTTTATAAGATGTACCGGTAGGTGGTCGCTAAGATGGACATTCACTGGACCACTAGACATTATGTCATTAGAATTAGTAAATATCAAATCAATACACGTATTAGTACCAGACGTAGTTGTAATACCTTTTATGATTTGAGACAAATTAAATTGGTCCATGACCTCATACAATTGCCTTTTTTCAGGCGAATCTACCAGCACATTAACATTGAAATCTCCTAAAATGTATACATCGTACGAGTTCAAATTTTCAATTTGTAATAACAGTGCCTTCATAGTTTGACAAAAACTCAATAAGGACCCATTTGGTGGTCTATAAACATTACATATCAAGGAGTCTCTTCCCGCTCCTTTAATGGAAAGTAGCCATTGTGTTTCAATATCAACATTACATCTATTTAGTAACATGAATTTCTCAACCGAGCAAGTAATATTTTCATCAACGTGTGCACAAAGCCCCCCTCCTCTGTAAATACTTATCCTATCATGTCTAAATAGATTGTATCTTGGGTATGAATACAGCCCATCCTCATCACTGTAGTTTAACCACGTTTCGGAAAATAATACTATATCAATATCTCTATTCATTAATTCAGTCTTAATTCCCACCGTCTTGTTTCTCACACTGCGGGCATTAAGATGAACCAAGGAAAAACCCTTTTTAAAATCAGGTAACGCGCCTAGTGATCATATTCACTCTGCGGCCCGGGACGCTAGAATCGTATAATGGTGTCTGTCCTACATAATATTGCATCAGGATTGGTATGATAACATTTCTTCTATGGTCAGTCCAGTAATACTGGAGTCCCAAGGTACTATATCCCTCCTCTGACAGTAACTTACAGGGTCCATTCTGATTCGTTGAACTTTCTGTAGTAGAGTCCTCCTGGTGTCCTGGGCCAGGGTCTGTAACAGGTTGGCCTGGGGTACGAAGTAGTTACACAGCTGACCACGTGCTAGACTGAACATCAGTCTGTCTATCATCAACAAGACAAACCGAGCCAGCGTTTGGTTCGTCCAAACCTCTGGTGGGTGGGACTCCAGGGTCCAGAAGAAGATGGTCTTGAGGAAATAACTTGGCAATGTGCCCTTTGGATGGCGGATGTTGTGTTTGATGATGAACTTGAAGATACGGTAGGTGTGCTTACACCAGGAGGTGTTGGGGAGGGCCTGCATCAGGAGGACCTCGGCCTGGGAGAAGGAGATCCTCCAGAGTATCTTGGAGTTGGAGCAGGACTTAGGGGGTACAGGCACAAGGTGGAAGCCATGCTGTTTTATTTGGGCGACCATATCTGGTCCTGGCCATCGGCGTGTTCTGGTCAGCCAGGATTGGGCTGTCAATGGCCAGTGCTGAAATGATAGAGTAGGGACTATGTCCATTTCCTGTACAGTTAAGTATGGTTTATCAGGCTCCTCCATATCCTGGCTCCTCTCAGGAAAGTGCTCTACGACGATAGTGTGTAGTTCATGATTATATTCTATGAAGGGGCTATGGTTTAATGTTGTTTGTATGGAAGGTCCAGCATATTTATATGAAAGACAGTTTTTAAGCTGCACAGATGGAGCATTTGGTAAATTACCTAAGGAGATCTGTGAAGTATCTGCTAATGATGTTAGTGCAAGGGTTTCATAAAAGAGGTATTTGAAATTGGCTGCATGCAGGATGAGGTCTTGTTTTCCGTTTATCCTTGCAATTTGAAACACTTTATCAACCGAGCGAGGTGTCTCAGTTACATTAGTGTCATCAGCTGAACAACTTGGATGATTAAAACACTGCCTTTCATCATCAGTAGGCATTCTGACATGAGCAAATCCTGGATATTCTGAGCTCTCCAGCAGTAGAGATGATGTCCTGTTGGCATCCTTAATATCACCCCTGAGGCCAAACCCTAAGACAGCTCGCAGCACGTCCCTGATGTCTACACATAGCATGTAGTCCATGTCAGAGTCATATCTACACCTCAACGCACCCACCACCTCTCCCTCACTGTAATCAGGGATCACCACTCCTTCTACACTGCTCCCAGTGGCCAGCACTTTACACCTTAAGTCTAGTAAGTTTGTAATAGTCTTGATAAAGTCAGTGACTATCAGATGGGACAGATTCGGGTGTCCTAAATCACCTTCCTCTGTCTCCGTAACCAATGCTCCTTTACCTTTGGGCAGTTCGGGTTGTGTGAACAGGTCGACAAAATGAGTATAGAGGTACTCATTTAAAGTAACCAACTCCTCCCCTGATGTAAGATCCATTGTTATTTATGTGCAGCTACTCGGTAGGTATCCCTGTCTATAGGCGTTATGTTTACTGCGCTATATAGGAGTTTCACTCTAGATCCGGGGGGTCCACTCCTTGACTTTTGGTTACTATGTGTGTAGACAAACTGAAGGCAAAGAGGCCCTTTTTGGGCGCTGCCAACTGTGCATGCAGGCACTCTCCAAGGGGTACATATTTTTTTATCATTTTAGGCCAAAGGGCTACCTTCTTAGAGCATTATTTGGGAATTTCTATAACATTTTATACCAGATCATGATAATTATTTTCAGTGCTTCTTCTTTTGTCAAATCAATATTTTGGCAGGGAAAGGGGTGCTTTTTGATATCATAAATGTTCCTGTATCACCCCCATAAAATCAAACTATATTTGGGTGTTTTAGGCAATCGCCCTCGAAAGAGTTCTTTTCCCCACAAAAAAAAATCTCTTTCTAAGGGGTACCTTTTTCAGAATTTCCCACACTTATAAGGGTACCAAATGTGGGATGATGTACGCACACAGTTACTGTAGAAAAGAAAGGGAGTGGACCCCCGGGACTCTAGATCACCTGATGTTACTGGTCCACATAGTGCTGTAAAGCGCTATGCATTCATTATGCTGACACTACAAGGTTGATACATTCCGAAAAAGGTCGGCATGGTGCATTCCCTTGTAAACAGACTCGCCGGTGCTGTATGCATGCATCGTGACAACAAGGGTCGTGGCACATTAAAGCACTGTGCGGCTTGTAGAGGGTTAACGTATGAACAACTGGCCTATATCTTTGACCTTATCTGATATCAGCCCTCTGAGATGATTGTTGACATGGATAGAGACAACATACATATCTATAGCACTACCAACTTGGCACACATGGATCTGCAGTTAAGACGTTAATAGAATTGGATTGACTTTGGTTTTAAAATTAAGCTTCCATATGGCCCTAGACCCCTAAATTCCTTAAATCCGATATTATGGCGACATGGCCATTTCTTAAATCCGATATGGCGACATGAGGACCCCCCCCCCCCCATCAAGGGCCCCTTCCATACCGAGACGCTGTGCTCATTATACTCTTTTCTATCGTTTATTTTACCGTATCTATACTGACTTTGTAATAGGTTGTCACTATTTAATGAACAAGTCTCGAATATGTCACTCGGACGCATAGGATCGATCGTGACTAGACATTAAGCCATTAGGAATTCTATTTAGAATAGAACAGAAAGTTTAGCTTTTAGCGTTCATACAGAACCATATTATTTAGAAGACACCAACTTAGAAAAGGCAACAGCCACTGATCAATAATTCGAATTGGTTTCTATCGGAAAATCCCGGTGAATATACAGTCCCTACGCCAGGTACGCGGGTTAGACCTAGGGGGGGCTAGGTGATGGTCGTGATATACTAACAAAACTATATTGTTTTGAGACTATCTCGCAGTTTTGGGACTATCTGTCAGGATTTTGAGAATATCTCGCAATTTTGAGACTATCTAGCCTGATGGTTGCGAGATACTAACAAAACTATAGTATTTTGAGACTATCTAGCCTAACACCCCGTCCCCCTAGGTTAGACCCGAAGCCAGTGTAGGAGACACGTTGTGGGAGAATTAGGAATTAACCATGTTCTCCTTCCAGGGGGCAGCACCGCTACCCAGTTAGTACCAGGCCGCTACACTAGGTAGCAGCACTGTGAGAGTCAGATACCACAGGGTGCAACTCACCAAGTTTAACTGCAGTGTTTTCCAGGACTCATGTGTAGTTTATAGAGAAGAGAGTGCCCAGTCCAACCCTAAAAGCCTTAACCCTTTCAGGGCTGTATACTACTTTGATGTTCCATGCTCTATGTGCAGGCCTAGCGAGTAAATTTGCCAAAATTCCTTTCTCATGCATCAAGATTACAGTAGGCAGAGGATATTGAAGCACTCTTAAACCTTTAAGGATGGTATGTTTCTAAAAAGCACACTGTGTCTGCATTCTACTCACCAGGATTGCCTTCATGCACAGTAACAAAGAGCATGGCGAATTAAAGCATTGTGCCACTCTGAAAGGGTTAAAGCTTTTAGAGTTTACAATATAGTAAATCTTTTGAGCCGATTCATATTCCGTCTACTTAACCTGTGTATCCAGACTACAGCTAGGGGCCAGGATAGAGGAGATCGGATATGCTAAGGCTAATCCCTCCTCTGCAGCCTCATTAATATGTATGAGCCACACCCCTTAGACAAGGAAGGGCGGGCATAAGGGTAGATCTGGTCGTATAATATAGCCATTTGATAATACATTTTACATATTTCCACTCCTATCACCTTTAAGCCTTGATATACTATTCTATAGATTATGGGTACATGTAGACACATTCCCAGCGGTCAGCATAATACACCAATGCAGCACCAGCGCGTTACTATAGGCATCATGGTATTCTTAACTCATTAAGGGTGCTCATTAAGGCTGCATTAATACAACTGGCTGACAAAGGGCATAGTTTATCAAAGCATGATGCGGCCCTAAAAGCGCTAAAGGATCAACCATAGCGGTTTTCTTTGTGTCGTGCAGATTGGGGTTGGCGGAGAGTGGACCCGACACTGACCTTGATGTTCTGACCCCGGGCTGTGACGGCCAGAGGAGACACATAAATCTGTAGTGGTAGATTGATAGACTGCCCAATGGATCAGAAAAGGCCAATCACCCTGCCCCATCAGAGCTGCATGCAGTGGGCCTCCCCCTGCCCCCCCCCACCTCTATTTCATGACCACTTGTTGGGGACAGTGCATTTCTTGATTTAGTACCTACTCTGCTGTCTCCTAAAGACTTAACCCTTTGTGCCCCCTGAATATACTGTTATATTTATAATATAAGCTGCAAGAAGGTTACAGTGTCTCAGAGAAGCAAATATGGAAACCAAGCATTTCTTTAAGATTGATTTAGACTGGAGTGAAGTATTGTTCAGGTCAATATTTGGATAGATTAGCAGATGGTAACGCACGATGGATTGTGCTGCAGAAAAACAAGTCTAATTTGAATAAATGTGAGGGAGGACCTATTCTACAAAAACTCATGATCTGAGACCATGATAGAATTTATACAGCATACTAGAGATAAAATAAAGTAATACCCGGGTCAGTCCCAATTCTGCCCCTACATGGACCCTTTTCATGCCCTGCCTCCCCCTGTCGGTGATTGTTTTACTGGCCATCATTTAGGGGCAATGACTCAGCTATTGCTGATGGTCCGACCAGGCCTAAGGAAGCCAACCAAGCCTAAAGATGCTTTCAGGGGAAGCCATGCAGGCCTCAATAAGGCTTCAGGGAGTGGACGTGGTACATCACCCAGACATTATACCAAGGGGATGGGCCTCAAAGGGGCAGCAACCCCCATGGGAGGTGTGCAGGGTTAAGACGTCCTATAGGGATCTAGTGGGTCAGCCCATGTGGACAGCCATTTTGTGCCCTGAGTGTCCATATTGTTCCCCATGGACAGCGCTGGTTCGGTGAGACTCCTGTGGTCAGAGAGGGGCAGAGGTTGTATATATGTAGACTGTACCAGCTATAGATACACGGCGTGACGCCAAGACAGCCTTTCAAAAACTGTTACTTTCCACTTTTCCCGGCGGCCGCTGCCACTGCCACCATGGTGCTGTAAGCCTGTAGTACCAGGAGGGGTTGGTTTGGGGTTGGATGGGACTAGGCTAAGGGCAGGGTGCTTGACCAAAAGGGTACAGAAGGGATTCACTGGCTTATCCCATCGCGACCTCTCTGACCCCTCCGGACCCTGCACAACGCTACCATATCCCCTCCTGTAGACCTCTGCTGATAGGGAAATGTCCAAGGTATTCAAGGGTGTCTTGGAAGGTTTGGGTTCAGATCCGTTCAGTTTCTATAGTCCCAGATATTATATTACTACATGTATACCATGACTAACTGACAGAACACCCTCAGACATTAAACTGCATGAATGTTTGCATTTAAGTAAACTAAGTATTAAGGCGCCATAACTAGAGTCCAATTATGGTACCTTAATTGGAATTACACTCTACACACCTCTCCTCTGGCGCTGCATGATACAGATTCTGCGATCCAGTACCTATAACATGCCATACATAGTTAGATGTACATAATTCCGGGGGGGAGGCACTCAGATCTGAAATGCCAACCCACCTCCAAACGCCCCATGGAAGCGGTAGCAGTGGATCTAAAAATTAGGGGGCGGTCACTCTTCATACCCTCAAAATTAGGGGCCGGTAACTGTAGAGTAGGGGCCAGTCTCAGTAACATATAAATGACAAAATGTAAAGAAAACAATTATAATCCATGTCTACTACACTGTTTGCATCAGGAAATACAGGTAGTGTTACAGGGGTACCTGAAATAACAGGGGTGGTGACTTATATGTGAGGAATCAGGGGGCGGTCCTTTGTATTTATGAAGGGCGGTGGTTTTGCGGACCATTCTTTTAGGCAGTCGGTGGGTACTGTCATAGAGTGAGTGTCCCCGGGACATAATTCAATGAATGATAATGCTCATATCTCACAGGCACTGACAGGCATACCAATATGTTGTCTAGCATACTAGCCATGTACATTCATTGTACATGCATGGCATTCACATATATAGACAAATGGAATAGTCATTATTTTACTAAAGGGGAGTTAGTGTGTTTTTGCACGGGTATTTTCAGCCCCCACCCATGTTTTATAGCCCCCTCCAATGAACTATAGTAATACACTCTTATCGTTTTAAAGAAGTGATCTACATCTTTGCCCCCTTCCCCCTACAGGAATCAACAGTAACCCCCCCCCTTTAAACCCACAGACCCAGCCCCCTGTTGTTAACTTATGTCCACTCCCTAGTATTTAGGAGTAAGAGTTGACAGTGTAGATGATGTATAGTCAGGGTACAGTGTCCTGGGGCTTGGTGAACTATACGGTGATAGGGCTGGTATCACCCCCAAGGGGGCGCCACCACTCCACATAAATAAGGCCCCACCTCCCCAGGGTCGGGCATTATTCACTTATTGTCATTTAGGTATTTTGTCTTTTCAGTTTTTGTAATATTATTATATCAACATCAAACAAACTCCCCAAAAGACCCATAAACAAACAAATTGAAAGTGACAGACAGTCCCATTAAAATTTAAGACTAGAGAGTTAGGTCAGTACACAAAGGATATTCACATAAATATGTAACTCTAGACTTAAAGTATTGTTTAAATCTTTGGAGTGCACCAACCATGCACAGGGTCGGTGTGGTGTATGCATGCATCATGCCGACAAAATGGCACAGTGAATTCAATCCCGTGGTATGCCCTGAGATACCCTTCTCTATAGATGGTTAAAACAATAGTAGCCAGTATCACGATGTCAATTTTCTTTCATCTCCAACACAAAATCATGAATCGTATACTTGTGAGAAATAAAGTTCAAATGTGTTTTGTTCTTTTTAAAGCAGGTCCGCGATTTAACCACAGACTATTTAATGTTCAAATCAAGTAAAACATTAGACACACTACCAGGATGGGATCTATATACCGTACACACTATAGTACTAGTAGGTACAATATAGCTACACCCTGTGGACTTCCAACTGTTTAGCAGAGCTCTGGGGGAGGACAGAATTACTGTATATTGCTGTATGTGTGGAGATGAAAGTCGCTGTAGTAGAGGGACAAGATTAAAGAGGTGTCGGCCACGGCATTTGCTGATCTCGAATTGCTGCCAGCTTCCTGCCAAGTCAGCAGCAGGAAAGGGCATGTAGACTCTTTAAAGCAAGGCCATTTCTGCATCCATTATAACCGTCATAACTCCAGCATTGGCGCATCGCTGCCCATATGTTAAAGCTGCTATAACAAATCTGAAAAATGCGTTTTCTGGGTGTTTTTTTAAACATTTTATCTCAGGTGGTTATAAGCACAATGCCATCGTATAATCTGTTATTAAGTCTGTCAGAGAGGGAGTCTTTAAATACACAGCGCAGGCCTCCAGTCATAAATGATATCTACCTTCTGGTGTGAAGGTGGGCATTTGAGTAATTAATTAAGATAACAAGCCGAAGGTGGCAGCACTGAAGTGGTCTCTTGCCAGCTCCACATGACTGAATAGTGCAAAATACTACAAATGTTCTGGTTGCTCCATATGCGTGGCCATGTTAGATCCGGCTATGTAGTGCTATCTCTAAATCCATCTTACTGGAGGCTTTAAAATGTTAGATCTGTCTTCGGAATATCTCGCGAGATCTAGCTTGGTACCAGACATTCACTTTTGTGTGTGTGATATTAAAAGTCACAAAATAGAATAATAGAATGTGATGCTCCCAATACTCTCTAATAAGAATACATATTGGCCTAAATTCCTTATCATAATCTAATGCCGAGACTTTCCAGAGGATGGCCTATTCACCATAACCAGAAAAATATCTTCTCTTTTCACAATCCAGGACTGATGAGGTGCCTCTCCTTTCTCACGAAGTGGGAGAGTTGAGGACTAAGGCAATACTTAGAGATCGACTGTACACCAATCATCTGAATCCAGGAATTGTTTTATAGACAAGCGACCATCCAGCCCGACCTTGATGACGTCCCTAGTGGACGCTGTGACGTCACACACGTCGGCGTTCTCCTGCGTGACGTCACGAGGGCACTGCCTAATTGGGGCAGAGGTACACATGAAGGAATCCTCTTCGAGTAGGGTATACATACTAACATACATATGAAGGCTGTATAGTTGTATTGGCATAGCTACATGAAAGCTGGATTATTAGGGTAAAGGCACCCATTTCGGACACTAATGGGCAATCGAAAGATCTCCACCTTTAGTTGTTAGAATTGACAACCAAAATTGATACTAATTCTAATTTTGGTAGGACTATTGGACAAATCATATATGACAGCTTTTATTCCTGAATTAAATCATTTAAGTATAAATAAATCTTCATCTAATATGTAAATTTCAAAAGGTTAAACTGGACCTAAAGTCGGAAGTTTCTTGACATAGAACCTCACAAAAGATATGTACTATATTTCTATTATCAGGCTTATAATGAATTATGTAACTATAATAGGAAAACCAGAATAAACAGAATAAGGAAACCAATTTCCCCAATATTTATTGTGAATTTTATGTTGAGAATATTGAAAAAAAAGGTTTAAGCAGCCATAGAACCATCTAAAAAAATGAGGTATATGGTGTCCTACTCAAGGTATCTCTCCGACTCAGGGTGTCTTTACCCTACTACATTATAGTTATGGTGGCATCTGTATATTCAACGCTGGGAAGCCATTAGGTCAGTCTATTATTTGTTTGTGCTAAATGATTATCTATTATCGGGTGCAAATCGTAGTTTCAATAATAATTCATATCGCTTTCATTCTGATAGTATGTGTTCATTAGTTAATGCCATAACAAATAACTACTCACGCTGAATATAATTTATGGCATTTTCAATAAAGGCATTTCAGAAGAAATCACCTTCTTGACGCATTAAGTTATACGAATAAAGGAATTTATAGCTCTGTAGGGAGTATATATCATGTTGCCATATGGATAACCATTATGTGAATTAATTAAAGGCGAAAGAAAATATCACGCATCTTGTGGGCTAATATCTGTAAGCCCCATTGCAGCCTTCAAGAATGAACTCATGGAATTTGATCTAAACAGGTTTATATGTTCAACAAGGGTTGTTATGCATGGTATATTTATGCCCTGATCTATCCAGGGTTGTACAAATAGGCTCTTAATGAATTAGGGTACTTATATAGGACAGTCCATGACGTATGAATAATGACGTATTTCCCCTGGGATACATGGCTATATATCAATGATGAGGGAGGGAAACACAGTTGTAGATAGGGGTTGTCATAATGCATTTGTCATCACCCAGACAGCAGCGCTTGATGGGCGCCTTACGTGTTTTACCTGGGCTTGCCCACATCTAGGTTTTAGTCATCTCTGTCCGGAGCTGCTTGTGCGAGCCCATGGGCCAGACCCACCATCTCAACTTTTAAAAACAGATTCTTGATAGGTTCCTCAAAACATGCACATATGTGGTTATGCTCAGAAATAACTATTTGAAGTACAATTTCTATGATGTCTTGTGTCAAAGTGGATTAGATCTAGGCCGGATCTTGACAAGCCCATATGGGGCCCACTTAGCCGCCCAATACAAACCCATATGAGACCCACTAATGTTGGCTGGTGCAGCCATCTACCCTTCCTTCCCCTGACGATGACTTATAATATATCAGACTCAGAGAGTGTTCAAGGGCTATGATTAGTTAAATGAGGTTTCTGCAGCACATTTATGTTGAATCGAGGACTTTTACCATGATAATGATAATACCGTAATAATGATAATCACCAATTCAACACACATGAACGACTCGCGGGCGCTGCAATTACGCATCATGCCATCCCTTCAGCAGTTCAGGCGTGTATCAAACATGTATCACTTACTTGCCAAGGCTGCAACATGCTGACAAAATGGCCCGAAGTGCAAGTACTTAATCAAAAAAAGTATTATGCTGACCATAACAAGTTAAAGATTACCCCCTGGTGGAGATTTATGTAAAATTAAGCAGGACAATTAATGTTGTATGTGCCAGTTTTATAAAGTATATGGACTTTGTTGGCCTCACCAATAACACTCCCCATACTACCGTAGGCCCTATATTGTAAGAAAACACCCACCTATACGATGAGGGCCCAATGTTGGTGGTTTACCTGTATAATAGTGTAATTATAAACATGGAACCCTACTCCCTCTGGTGCCAGCATTCAGTCACTATACTCTAGAGGTGCCGCATTTTAGCCATCGGGAGCGCTGCCAGAATGTACGTGTCTTGTCGGTATAGCAGCACCATTTCCAATAGGCCCAAATCATCCAAAAGTAACGTGGTTGCTATGATTTACATCCGTTCACTTATAATTACGTGTCTTTACTTATAACTGTGTAATGGGCGAGGTATAACCCCTTTACACAACTATGATAAATCCACTTTAGCGCCAAATACCGCACCATCAGCATAGGGCCTACACATCAGTGCATACACTGAAAAAAAAAACTTGTGTCCAGACTCGTCGAAGTGACTATCATAAAATAAACGATTCAAAAGTTGTCTAACCTATCAGGTTACCATCCCACAAATAGAATCTGGATCTGGCAAATCTTGGGTTTTTGGGCTGGCACATGCCAAGTGGGTCTTTTATCTCTAGCTAGAAGACCCGCTTCCTTATCATGTTTTTGACTCATTTATTTTATGACCGTCAATTGGAAGAATCTGGAGACAAGTTTACTTTTTGAGTGTACATCATCACATGTCCGCTAATTGTGATGTTATATCAGATTGCATACATGTGTGAATACCCATCATGGCTGATCTAAGAGCATTTATATTGTGATGAATTGATAAGATCATGACAACTAGTTTCTAGTTCAAGGATAATTATCTCGAAAAAAATACAACCATCAGCATTTATCTCTTATCAACATCAGCAAGAGAGATCATGGTTCTAAATGGATTCATCAGTTCATGGGTTGTCATTGCTGTGGCTAATAGCAGACAATTATTGCCTTTCAAACTGACAGACGCATGTGACACATTACCAATTCTGAGACCATTTTGATACTGTAAAGACGGTCTTATTAATAGGGGAGCCACTCATCCTAAATGTCGATATTTAACTTTGATCTGGTACGGCTTGCAATAGATGATATGAAGGTTGGATTAGGGTAATTTGGGTATGCTGATTCCGAATCTGGTGTGTGTAGAATGATATCTAGGTCGGAACAAGGTCAAAATCAAGGTCAAAGGTCACGGTTTTAAGGACCTCTAAAGGGTATATACACTTTGAGATAAATGCAAAGATACTGAACCTGAGTGTTAGTCTTCTTACATAGTCATTCTTATATATGTGGTTCATAACTTGACTGACTATGGTGGACCTCGATTGGGTGCAAGGTCATGTTTTACAAGGTCAAACATGGAAAATACTTATAATTCTCAATTTACTTCCTTTCTGTATGCACAGATAATAGATGTATGTCTATATAGGTACACTTTTCTGTCTAAGTTAATGTCCACATACTAGCCATTGACAACTAATAGTAATAGAGGGTTAAACCATGGTATTTCCATGATAATCCAACCTATATCTGAATTTGATATTAAAGATGTAAATTATCAAATGGTTTCATCAAGTCTTTATCCAGTCAATAATCTGTGCTGATACTTGCTATTGCATTTAGGAATCAACTGTGACCTAGTACTCTGTCTCATGGTGTTATATGACCTTGTGAAAGGTCAAGGTCACATGTGACATTAGGGAAATGCTACAAAAGCAGTAATATCAAAATAGCCACACTATAACAGAGGAACTTTTGAAAGGAGGTGTGATATCTTGAGATATCTTGACCTTTGACCTTGATTATGACCTTGTTCCGACCTAGATATCATTCTACACATGGCAGAAATGGAATCAGAACCCTCAAAATACCTTAGTGCACCATTCATACCATCTATTGCAAGCTGTACCAGGTCCTCCCAAAGATTCCAGACTGGCTCCCCTATTATATACTATAGTCTATACTATGTTTTTTTCTGCCGGATCTTCACAATGTGCGCAGATTCTTTACCATTTGGGGAAAAAAAGTCAACTATTTTTACTCCTCCAAATAAGAAAAGAATCGCTCCGTCGCCACTAAAGAAATAATTTGTCTGAAAGGTTGCTTATATCAAGACAATGGTTAATATAAATATATATTGCTTCCCCTCATCAGATCCATTACCAGTATCAACACCGGTGTGCTCTCAACCCCTGACCGTACTTACTGTCAGCCCCTATAACCCTGAGTGGACGTGACAGGAGGACACACCAGGCACTAAGTAGGATGAAGGTGGAGGTACCAGCCAACCCCACAGAGGATATAGGTTTTTGGCTAGTCACCTTGTGTAGGCCGCCATCTTGTCCCCCCACACACCAGGCACTAAGTAGGATGAAGGTGGAGGTACCAGCCAACCCCACAGAGGATATAGGTTTTTGGCTGGTCACCTTGTGTAGGCCGCCATCTTGTCCCCCCACACACCAGGCACTAAGTAGGATGAAGGTGGAGGTACCAGCCAACCCCACAGAGGATATAGGCTTTTGGCTGGTCACCTTGTGTAGGCCGCCATTTTGTCCCCCCACACACCAGGCACTAAGTAGGATGAAGGTGGAGGTACCAGCCAAATCCACATAGGATATAGGTTTTTGGCTGGTCACCTTGTGTAGGCCGCCATCTTGTCCCCCCACACACCAGGCACTAAGTAGGATGAAGGTGGAGGTACCAGCCAGCTGCTGACCAACTAGGAATGTGTCTTACGAGATGTGGCCAATGTGAATGTCTTTGACCGGGTGCCATCTTTGACCAGGTGCCATCTTTGACCGGCTTGATAGAAAACGGTTAATTTAGGACAGATTAACATATGAATCAGGGGCGGATCCAGGAATTTTGGAAAGGGGGGCGTGAAATAGGCAATGCACTGGGGGTATTGAAAAATTTTACATAAAAAGATACAGGAAAATAGGGGGGGTACGCCGGGTCCGCCCCCCTCTGAATCCGCGCCTGTGAATGGGCTAAAAAGGTTAATGGATGTTATGACACTTTAAATTATTAATTCTATTCGACCCAAATATCTTCCCTATATAAACCGTTTTCTATCAAGCCAGTCAAAGATGGCACCCGGTCAAAGACGTTAACATTGGCCCAATCTGATGAGACACACCCCTAGACTGGTTAGAGTCTGAGGATTCCTTCCTCCCCATCCTATTACACTGTACCTGTTCGTTTCCCAACTCTATAGTCCCTCACTTTTCCCTGTGTTCTAAACATTTTAATGAAAGCCTAGAATTTCCTGTTTTGAATAAGACTGTAAGTCCAAGATACTGACTTCTTATTGGTAGATATTTAGATGGAGTAAATATATAAAGACAATAAGCAATATAATAGTCTGCAGCTGGTGGAGTAATGACTAAGGTCAAATACAAGACTGGACAGGACACTCCTAGCTGCAAGACGAGACCGACCTCACCATTGTTGTGGGAATTCAAGAAGTAGGCTATCCAACTGACCTCAGTTGCCTAAGCTGCACGCTAAAGTGACTGAGTCAGTGGTTATTGCACGAGTGGGGCTAAGCCTGTATTGCGGGCTGGCCGAAGGCCTAGTGCAATACAGGCTGAGCCCCACGAGTGCAATAACCACTGAAGAGGTCACTTTTAAGTGACGCTCTGTATATATTTCAGTGTAATATCATATAAAGTTGACAAACAATACCTTTATTTACGTGCAGGCGCATTGTTTGCCTTCCCGGGGTCGCCATTTTGGATTTGTATGACGTCACCTACTCACGTTGCTTAGCGACCCCGTGGTGACCCCAAAGCGACCCCTAGTAGCGTGCAATACGGCCACAGCGTGCAATACCACCCAGGGTTATTGCACGCTCCCCTCGGGAATGACCCTCCCATTGCTTTAACCTTGATAAGCCATATTCGCCATGAAATAAAATGAATCATATTTGGATGACTTTAGGAAATGCCTTTATAACAGAAATATTCAATTACCTGAGTCCATTTGGCGATTTGACTCTTTCCTGATATTTTTAAGATTTAAAATGAACGTAAAAATCTACCCTAATTTTCAGACCATCTTGTCTAAAATACACAGTTGTACTTTTTGGCCTAAGGACACGACATGTTATTAGCCTTGGCCACATCTACTTCTTGTCCTCCTGTAGCCCCTGAGGGTGTCTGGGGGTCACAGGTTTGTAGGGTACACTTTATATGGACCCTGGAGGAGGCCTGCACCACTAACCATTTAGGGACCGCAAATTGTTCTAATGTGGTTTGCTCTTTGACCACATAAGTCGCGAGTCACTCGCTAACTGGCTAATGCTGCATTCGAGCATCGCACAAAACCTATTTCAAGTTCAACCCTGTAGGGTCAGTAGATCCTTGATTACAGCCCATACGAGTTCCTCGGCAGGGCTGCATTCATGCATCATTACAACAAGGGGCATACTGCATTACAGCAAATCATCATGCGGCCATTGGAGAGCTAAAATGACCATACATTATCATAAAAAGGAGATGTACTTGCTAATTCTAACGATATTCGCCATTTATATGCAGAGTACACACAGTCATAACGAATTATATTAAATATTAACCCTTCATGGGTGAAACCATTTTGTCAAGCATTAATTTTGTCCGAGCGTGGATTGACAAAGAGTTACTAACATCATTATATTGTAGGCCATGTGATTGTGTAATAGTTGTGATTATTGATACACAGACACAATGACACCCCGAAATAAGAAAATTAATAATTATGTGTTTGAAGAGAAGAAAGAATCTTTCCTTTTTGGTTAGCAATCTCAGAGTAGCATACTGCTTGAATTAACTGTGTCATTTTGTCCTTAGGATGTATGAATGCAGCACTGGTGCATGTAGGATGTATGAATGCAGCATTATGCTGTGTCTATGGTTTCACCAGTGCTCGCCAGCGCTGCATTGATGCATCATGACGGTGACTGCTTTGAAGCATCATTCTGAACTTAGATGGTTAAGCAGTGTGAGGGTGTCAGCAGGGTCAGGCCTGAATCATGTTACCAGGACGGCAGGGAATTGACTTTTATGACAGATCCTTTTCTCGGACTGTGTCCAGACCTCCCGACCATGACGGATAATGATGCATACACTCTACTTACTGCCTCCAGGGGCGCTGCATTCAGAGCCACTCTGCAGCAGGGGGAGGAGCAGAAGGCCTCTCTGTGTGGTTTAACTCTTTTGCAGGGCTTTCCTTCTCCAAGGAGACACTAAGAATACACTTAAATCTAACTGCATGAACTAAACTTAATTATGCACCAATGGATGAGGATGACTGCATGTATACGTCAAGAAAGGTAATTGACCTCGACGGGTAGTGCCACCCCAGGATACCTCGCTATATACCAGAACCCTCTAAAGTACTCTACTCATCATTGCATCCCTTATACCTTAAAAAGGAAATGATGAAGCCAGCTGCCTGGCTACCCTGTCTGCCTGCCTGAGAGGGGAGATCAGCTGTGACCCAGTTATACCTGGGCACAGGTGAGGAGAGGGTAGGTGGTGACCCCTAGTAATCAATACATGAACCAAGCGTATGACTCCTGCTACTAACCATTACCGTTTCATCTGCTTCTTCATCATGTATCGTAAATGTATCGTAACATAATTTGTGTTACATGCGACGCTCAGCTTCCCTCTGCCTGTACCTCTATGTATCCAGTACCCCTAATCCCCTTCCCCTACAACAGGGGGCTTTGCCGTCATGCCCCTTTGGTCATCCTGTGCATCTTCCTGTAACTTAAGGACAAGCTGGAGGGCTTTCACCATCTGAAAGATTCATGATGGAATTTGCAATGTCAGCAGTTCGGGACTTGTAGAATGTTGGCTGGGTCAGCTCATAGCTGGTCTGGGTACAGGATGTAGGAAGTCAGTATGCAATATATAAGTCATAATTATAGTCATTCGTAGTTATCGGTCACTAATGCTGGCTTTAGGTATAATTATGCATATAATCGTATAGGTGAAGCGAGTGCGGAATGATCAATGATTTACAGCAACAACAGTCATGTTACCTGAGAATGCAATGAAAGTCTTGAATATTCAGAGTCCTAGTCGTCTACATATGGTGAATCAGTGGCCATTGAGCAAGGCGGAAGTAATTTATGAATAATTCCTTGATGGTTCTTAACTGCTGAAATTAAAAGTTATATTCATGGTTTTTGATATTGTATAAATCTCACACTTGAAGAGACTCTTCTGGGTTGTTGTTTAAATTGAAGAAATTTACTCATTCAGGTTTCGAAATAATGCTAGTAGACATTTTGTTTTGTGTATATAATGTATTTCTCTTTTGTATTCTTTGATGTTATGTTTTCTCATCTTCATATCATCTGTATAATCATTTTTATATCATCGACCTTTGTCTTCAACGATCTGAGAGATTCAGTCAACGGAGGCATCATCATTATTACCATAATTACCACATGTATTTATCATGTGGAGTTGGTAATACTAGTAAAAAGAAAATTTCAAACCTTACAAAACAAAGGGCAGAGCACAAAGCACTATGTGGCCCTTAAAGGTTTAATTGTTGTTGTAACAAGCATGCAAGTATCCCCAATTAAACCCACTCCTTCACACAAAAAACTAAGCTAGTCGAAGTGACTCGTTTCCATGAGTCAATGCTACTTTGACTCTTTTCCTTGCTTATTTGACTCTGCCATGTAATGAGTTGAACCCCATTTGACTCGTTTACCATGATTGACTCACTTGCCATGCAGAGTTATGTTGGTTTGACTCTGATAATAACAGAGTCAAACTCACTTTGACTCATGTAAATGAGTCAAACTTACTTTGACTCGTTACATGAGTCAAAGTGACTTTGACTCATATATTCCCGCCATAGGTCACGTGGGGACGCCGTTTTCTTTGTTTAATTGCTTCACAGCGTCAGTAGGCCTACTGCAGCAGTATGGATAGATAGGTGTATAGGTGAGTACCAAATAAAGTATATATGGATGGTAGATATTGGCCGGAGAGACAGAGAGACAGAGATGGTCAGAGAGACATAGATGGAGAGAGACAGAGAAGGATAGATGTATAAAAAGACAGGACCAGATAGAGAGCTCGACATGGACAATGGGTGGGTTAAAATGGAGGGAAGAGGGATAAGGTGTATACATGTAGTATATTGAGGTGGCTATAAAATTGACTATAAATGTAGTTGATTCTTGAAGTACAACTTGCATAACTGGACAACTGACATAAAATATCTTGGCATACTTTGTGTACATACTTGACGTAAATATTCTTTTAAGATTCTGTCTTTCAGCATCTCCTTGGCATTGCATTGAAAAACTTCATATATATGTAATAAGATTACTTTGCCAAAATAAAATTTCACAACAACAACAGCATGACGGCTGGTGGAGGGGGGGGGGGGGTACCAGATGTTTATATATTATAGATTTTGATAATTTATTAATGATCTTGATACATACTTTGATTTATATGCATTATTTTCTTACAGACCCCAGTATCTAGTGGTCCACCCTCATAAAATTTTGTTTGATCTCGCTGCTCTCCTTTTGATATGTAATAATATTATAGCTTTTTCACATTTACAGAAAGATGCTGACTATAATGTTTATGACTGTAATACATGTATTAATGTAGTCTATATACATTTATCCTCCAGGAAGACTGCAAAGCTGACCATGCATTGATAGACATTACAGACAAGGAGGATAGACAACACAAAATTGATGATGAATAAAGATTGCCAGTCCCATCTCAATGTTCTAGACAGGTGAGTCAACACTACTTTGACTCTGATTGCTAGGGGAGTTAAATACGTTTTGACTCACCTGCACATCAGAGTCAAACAGGTGTTGACTCACTATTACAAAAGAGTCAAATTGGTTTTGACTCATTTGCACAAATGAGTCATATAGGTTTTGACTCTCTTGCACAAGAGAGTCAAAAAGTGAGTTATATGAGTGACAGAGCTTTGACTCTGCAAAATGAGTCAATTTGACTAGGATAATTTCCTCTGTGTTATGTATAGTTAATTACCTGGTTTCACCCCGGACTGCGTCTTAAGCTCATGCCTTATCAACATTACCATAGGGACCACCATTTAGCTGACCCAGAATCCCTTAGTGTTCTGACCCTCCTGCCCTGGGGCATAATTCGCACCGTTGGTTGGTTTAATGAATCCTTGTTGGTTACAGTCCGGCACGGACCCCTTACACCGCTAGGTGAGGCTCCTGGTGGTAAAACGACTAGGAATTCTATAAACTGGTGTCATAATATATCCCATGTTGCTAGACGATTTCTTGTGATCTGGATAAATTATAGTATGTTTTCATGGTGACAAGAAGTTACCATAAACCAAAGTGTTAAGAAATCGATTTGGATAAAGACCTAGGTACAGAGAAGAGAAAATATCAGTTAAGAATGTGTGACGGATGCCTGGTGAAAGATAATTAAAGACTAAACGTATGTGGAGTCCTAAGGACAGTTCTGCAACACGCAGAAGCCAAGTTTCATGTAATTTTTGAGCACAATCCGATTCTGATAGGGAGCACAGACCTCTCTGCCTCACTTTTTGCTATGTATCTATAAGAGAGGTCAGGTTTGGGAATTATATCTAGTATATTGTATGATACTTGAGGGAAGACAACGGAGGGAAGACAAACAAAGTCAGCCCCCTCCCCCCTGTCATTGTCCCTTATAATTATTGAACCTTACACTAAAATGGCGGTTAGACCTTATCCACCAGCAGCAGAGCCCGTTGGTGATGACAACCTCCTAGTTTACCCATCTCTGAGAGCATCTTCCCATGGATTGACTTCTTGTGGGGCTTAGTGAAAAATACAATTTGGTCTCCTGATGACGCCCAATGTGCTGTGAAATGGGTTGATAGGCTCCCAATGCAGTCAGCTGGGTTGTGTTTTAGGCTGTTTGGGGTGGTTTCTCTGGGTTAACCCTTCCACGACAGCATAGTGTTTCGATACACTATCCTGTTTCTTTGTCATGCCTAAATGCATCCCTGGTGAGTAACTCGCCGGTGCTGCATCCATGATTCACTCCTAAAGTATAGGGTCGACATGTTGCACCGACTGAGTACCAGTGAGTTACTCATCGGTAATGCATTAGTGCATCATGACAACAAATAAGCATGATGCCTTCTTTACACGGTTTTCTATTTTACACCCTGCTCCCGGCCAACATTACCCAAATGTCCACATTCTCACGACTTTCTTCATGCTTTGTGAATAACCTCTTTTATTTTCTACATCAATTGCCCGCCTTTAATTTAATCAGCGCGCTCCAGTGGTGCCACCTAGTGGGCTCATAGCGGACTAATATTTAACATGAATAATATATGCCCTTGTCAAAAATGTGTAAATTCTGTCTCCAATACAACTTATATATAACTCCTTGGCCACTGTCCCAGGGAGCACATACTTGTGTAATAAACGATACTTTGTCTCTTTATGATATTGGTAGAGTATCAATTAAAGAACAAAGTCGACACAGTTCGGATCAAGTGTTACAGGTTGCAAATCGGGTTTATTCAGAAAACCTAGACAAGCAGTATCTATGTGTGCGAACTCCCTATAGAGTTCGGAACGGGTCAGTAGGCTAATCAGCCGTATTGATCACAGGGTCTCCTTGCCAGCGTGGCTCAGAGTAACCGACGAGTACCGTCAGATGCTGGGTATATATAGGCAGCCAGCCTGCGCGCGCACACGCAGACCGGAAGCCTATAGCGACCTCTGTCCATACCCCAAGCCCGGGGTAGGTGCTGCCACCTACCGTCGGACTGAAGGGTTCGGACTGAGCTCGCAACACAACATCCAACAGCACTCGTCATATAACATACCCGTATAACCCTAGCCCCTACACTACCCCCTACCAGATAATAACCGGGAGGTAAAAAATTAATTAAGGTTAAAGTCCGAAAACACTTCGGACTGGCATTATCTTATAAATACCACCTTAGGGGTTTATTAAAGTTATACCTTACAAACAATATGACGTATACTGTTGAACACAAAAAGGTATTAATTACACACATTTCTACATATATAGACCGTAATGACAATTACGCCCCATTCCCTAGGATAGATGGAGTTAATCTATACATATAGTATACAAACACTTGAAAAAGTACAATATCACAGTAAAAAAATTTCGTCCCTTCAGGACCCCGAGCTAATTAAACTCGTAACGAATAATACTTATAAGTGATAAACAATATCACTTCTTTTAAAGTTTTAAAGACATATTAAAGTATTATTACAAAAAGACATCATACGTGGTTTTGTAGTGAAGATCCGGATCCTCTGTTGATAGTGTTGCATTCCGCCCGGCTTTCAGAACCTACTTAGTTCAGCTCTTACTCACCGGAACGAGAAAGTTCATAGCTCATGCTCGGGAGCTTTTTAGGTGATAAATAGAGAGAAAAAAAAAATAGTCCTGCCTCCAGGCGATCTTCGGACTTATAATTAGGAGCACTCGGTCCTGATATCCATAGTTTATATAAACAAAAACATCCTGTATCGGATCCATGTTGGTAAAGTGCTCCAGTCCCGAGTTCAGCGTCCCCTCCGGATCTCCTTGTCCTCCTCCGTCAGTACCACCTGGCAGACTGGATCCTTGCGTAGCCAGCCTGCCGCGTTCCTCTGTCCGGACACTCCTAAACCCTTTCTAAGGGTTTTGCTTGTAGGGTTGGTATACTTAGGATACCCCCCCTTTTCTCCTAGTCGGCTCCTAGAATAGGATGATCTAGTCCGACTCGTCTCCGGAACCGGGTTGAGCCGGCTCCTCTTCCTCCTCAGAGTCCGACGCCGCTTCCGCCAGAGTCAGCTCCTGGAGCCAGAGCTCGATTTGAGCCCGAGTTCCATCCCACTCGTGCATTTCATGCGCGAAGCAGTCCCGGAACCGACGACGTTCGTGGTCCAGCTTTTCCTCGGCGTTCTTAACTGCCAACTTCTGCTTCTTCCTTTCGGTTTTAGCAGCACATCGTTCAGTCCGAGCGTTTTCACGCTCTTCCTGTACGGACTCCGTAGCCGCTGCCTTCTGGGTAGCGACCTCCCTCTGATGGAGATGATGCACCGTGTTTAAGGACAACATCGCCACCTCCTGACTCAGGCCAGCAAGCAACCGATGAAAATTGTCTTGCCATTGACCGAAGGCCTCCTGTCCGGCTTCATAGGAAGTGAAGTCGGCGGGAGGGAACGAAGGAGGGCTCTTCAGTCGCAAGACTAGACGCCCCTCCTCTGCGGTCTCGGGTGGGAGATCCGGGGTCTGAACTGGCTTCGGCGTTTTCTTTACTGGAGCCTTCGTCTTACCGGTCTGGGTTAGAGTCTGCGACTCATCACCCGGAACCATGTCATTTTCGGGGAACTCCTCTGCGAAGGACCCCATCGTGCTGGAGTTCGGATCCTCCGGAACAGACCGAGGTGGCCTGCCCTGGGGACCCTTCTTCCAGTCAGTCGTGTGAGAGGTGAATGCCGGCCCTTTATAGCCCGGATCCGCCTTCTCCATAACGGATTTCCTTTCATCCGTTTTGGCTTTCTTAGAGTCGGCCTGCTCCGAAGACCCACTAGGTCTCTTCTGAGCGCGCCGCACCTTTCGCGTGCTGGTACGCTTCTGGTACTCCTCGAATTCATCGAAGAGCTCACCTTCCGGAACCCGGTTGTAGTTGCCGTCCGGGTTTACCTTGTAAAAGACCCGGACCTTTCCTCTCTCGTTGGTGCCAAAATCCACCTCGAGATTCTCATTTCGGCCCACTACTGGAGGGAAGTGGGAGTAGACTTCCTGATGGGCTGTCTGGATGCGTTCCGCTGCAACATCCAGAGCCAACCCGTGCTGCTTAGCAAGATGCCTGATGATATCGGCTCTAGTGTAGAACCAGCCACCATTCGGACAACCCTTGCTCTGCTTTGTACCCACACTCAAGCAGTCATACCGCATGTAGTGACGCAAATGAAAGCGGGTAATATGCCTTGCGTACCGAACCTTGCTAGGCCAAGTTCGGGGCGTTTCCAGTGTCTCGTCGACGTTCAGACAAGGCTCAAAGGGGCACTTGCTAAATGGATGCCATCTAGCCATAGCCCATGCTAACTTAGCTTTCTGGAAAGGCGAATGGTATTTGGTACTACCATTTCGGACCTTGTCCAGAAGCTCAAAGTGGTACAACTGTACCGACTTCTCGAGTGGATCCGTCTTAATCCACTCCTCGTCATCAGAGAGACCGTCAGGACCCACCTCCTCCGGAATGTGTGAGGCCCGCTTGTCCTTGACGCAGTCGTTCACACACATGGGTTTAAAATATTTAAACCCACTTGCAGCATTGGCTCGGAGTGCATTCCGGACCAGAACCTGAAGTTCGTCGTCCGGGAGAGAATTTTCATCCAATCCCTTCAGAACCGCTTCTACCTCCTCGTCGGATCGACCCCCCTTCCGAGAGGTTACCTTGATGGTCTCTCGTAGGTATTGGTCCCTCCGATTGGCCTTTTCCATTTGACTAGTGTCTGCAGACCTAGCCGCGGCCGTGTTCTGTTGGATCATTTCATCCTCCAGAGTGGCATCCAGAATGGACTCTTTGGTCTTCTGTTCCATACTCCGAGCCAGCTTCATTGCTGGCGTCAGAAGTCTCCTCTTCTCCCGCCGGCTATGCACGGTCTTGAATTCCGCTGCAGTTTGCAGGTCGTACTCCAAGGCCGCGATAAGTTCAGGACGTCCCTCGGTCTCAGCAACTAAGCGAGCTGTCTCTGACTGTTTGCTAAGATCGTTCATGGCCGCCGTTAGGCGATCTGGGAACCAAGCCGGGAACCTGGCAGACAACTCGTCCAGCCCCCGGAAGGTTCGCATTTGGATCAGATCGAAGGATCTGACCTCTGTGGCGCTCATCTGATCGATGATAGCACCTCGGAGCAGGGATGGGACGTCGGCGTCCTCCTTCTCCCATGCGTCATGCTGATGTGGAGCGAGGATTTGCACCCCCGATCCAGTTGGACCACCACCTGCAGCCTGGTCCAGTTTCCCGGCTTCCTCCGAAATATCCATGGTATTGGATGGTTCCAGAGCAGGCTCGGTAGACTGTGGAGGAGTATCCACTCGGACGGGTACCTCTTTTGGAGGAGGTAACTCCACCCGAACGGGTACCTCCTTCCTTGGCTCCAGGGGAGTCGGGAGGTTGAATGTGATGCCAGACAGCACATCCTGCACTACCTGGACCGTATGGGCTGCGGATGCTGTATCCATAGCTTCCTCGGTCCGAGGTGCCTCGGGAGGAACTACCGTTTTCGGACGGGCTCCCCCATGTCCCTTCGTACCAGCCATCGCAGCGGCTGTAGCAGCTACTGCTGAGCTGTTGTCCAGCCCTCGCGAGAAGGACAACACGTCAACGGCTGAGGTCGGAGCAGCTGTGGTTACAACTGCCTTCCCACTACCTTTCCCCTTGGCCGGGATCGGTAGGTTGGACTTACTGGGACCCGGAGTCTTGACAGTTTTAGTGCTGTCGGACGTCGGCCCCTTCCCCGGCTGGTCCTTAGCACCAGGCTTCGGATCAGCTTTCTTTTGACCCTTAGGCGCCTTCGTAGCAGGAGCCTTGGGGTCCACCGTCTTCGGATCCTTGGAGGCCGCTGCAGTGGCAGCCTTGGAACCCGGCTTCTTCGTACTCGCAGTACTTTCCTTCTTCGGAGCGGGCTTTTTAGGCTCGTCCTTTCCCGGAGGCTTCTTTCCCACACCAGTGTGTTTGATAGCCTTAGTGCTAGCCTTAGTATCGGCCGACTTGGACCGATCTCGGGTAGCACCCTTCCCACCGCGCGTCCTCGGACGTGAAGTGTCGGAATCACTCCCACTCCCCATAGACAGTTTGCGAGCAACCGTCTTCTGGAGGTTTGGTGATATGCTGAGACTGCATATCCGGGAGGGACGTGCAGTCGTCTCGGAAGGATCCGCCGCTACCTGGGTGTAGGCGAGTCCTTGCAGCACTCCGGAGTCCTCGCTGCCGTCCGGCGACGGGGACTTTCGGATCGGGGACACGGCCGGATCTACACGGAGATCCGCCAGTGTCTGGCTCAACTCATCACCACTAGGGCTCTGAGCATCCATTGCCTCCTCGGTGGCGGATGCCACCTCGGAGTGTCCGGTGAGTTCGGATTGACGGAGCTGTTGCTCGGCCATCCTCACTTCGGCAAAGTGTCTTTCGACGGGAGTTTTGACGGGGAAAACACTAGTTCCCCGTCCCCCTCTTTGTCTCAGACGCACCAGGAAAGAGTACTCACTGCTTACAACTCTTTTACTGACTTTTCTCCTCTTCTAGCCGTCCAAAACACCAACTTCCACGCTGCCGACCAACACCGCTATTGACCGGGGCGAGCCCAAAATCAATATTATGGCGTTCCCTCGCTTTTGTTTTTAAAACAAAGCGCATGCGCAGCGTCTCGCGTGATTGGACGCGATCCCGTTAACCGGTGTGACCCAATTACTGTTTAATCAGGTCACGACCTTTCCCGCCCGCAGCTCGGGCTCGGGGGATCACACTGCTACGTAGGCGGCTCACAAAAGTCAAAATATACTTCGAATAAAGAGCTCATCAGGAGTATTAGTGGATATTTATGGGAAATCGAAGATTACCCCACCGGATTATCCGTCCACCACCCTCGGGGAGCACTCTTACATTCTTTTCATATTGACTCTGAGCGCCCCTGTTGGTAACATACATATAACATATAGGACAACACAGGACACCACACTCGTTGTGTAAACAAGCTAGGTTACAGCCCCTCTAGCCACCAGCCTTGGGCTTCGCCGAACGGGTTTCCCGTCCACCTCTCGTAACCTGGCCGAAGGACACTCGTTCTTAACTAAAACTCCAGCCTTGATTTTAGTTTTCCGTGCCCTTCTTCCTTCGCCTGCCGAGACTTTCTTTTTCACGGTCTTCCGGAGCTTCTTTTGTACCACTCTCTTAGGGGTATCCACTGACACCCCTTCCAAAGGTACAAATTTAGCCTCCGAAGTTCCCTTCTCCACCTCCGTTTCCGGGGTGAGCTCCCTTCCAGCCCAAGCACGCAACCGAGCCACATGGCTCGTCCGGATGCGTCCTGCTTCGGACTGAATCAACACAGTCGTTTGACTGATACATTTAACCACAGTGTGTGGTCCATCCCAGTTATTCGCCAGCTTGACGTTCCAGAGCGGTTCGTGTAGGCGGATCACCCTATCCCCCACTACGAATCGTCGCAACTTCAATCCGGTGTCATAACCCACCTTCTGCCAATTCGCAGCTTTGAGCAAATGAGCCCTAACTGTTTCGTAGGCAAATTTGAACCTCTCTCGTAGAGATTCCACAAATAGCACCGTACATGGTGCTTCCGGACTGATCCCTACCACCCCGAATACCAAATCCGCCGGCATGATCAAGTCCTCTCCGAACACCAAGAGGTTCGGTGTGCAATTTGTCGAAGTGTGGACCGTATTGTTATACGCATGCACCACAAATTCGCATTGATCATCCCAATCATCCATATGGGAGTTCACTAATGGCTTCAAAACCTGGATCAAGGTCCGATTGAACCGCTCCACCTGCCCGTCGGACTGTGGTCGGTACGGATTAGTCCGAGTTTTGCATATAGCCAACTGATGGCACATAGCTGTCCATAGTTTGGACTCAAATTCTCTCCCTTGATCGCTATGTAACATCAAAGGAGCCCCCAAATGGAGGATCCACCCCTTCACCAATGCTTCCGCACAAGTAGCAGCGGTATGATCCTCGAGTGGGTACACTCGGGTGTATTTCGTATAGTAGTCCGAGACCACCATCATACACGTATTACCTTTTGGAGTTGGTTTAACTCCACTGATAATGTCCACAGCTATTCGAGCAAATCTTACTCCGAATAGCTCTTGTTGCAGTGGCAATTTTCCTAATCCAGGACCAGGTTTGCCTAAACAACAGGCCGGACAGGTCTCGATCCACCTTAAAAGGTCGCCTGACATGCCGGGCCAGTAGTATCTCCGACTCAGCCTTTCCAACGAGCGTTTCTTTCCGAAATGCCCACTAGTGGAATGGCCGTGGCAGTAGTACAGGATGTCTTTCCTCATAGCAGCAGGGATTACCATTTGTAACACCCTCCGCTTTCCGGGACAAGTCTTCCACCTGCACAACAACGAGTCTCGGACCTCCAGTTCGTGGAACTGAGCCAAGAAACGTCGCATTTCACGGTTTTCCAGTGATATTTTGGGTCTCACTGGACAGACCCCAGTAGGGACAAGCTCCCTCAGTCGTGCTATGGTAGGATCGGCCATCTGGTACGTCCTTATAGTGTCGGTGGACCAATCCAACAGGTTTTGCAACAACCCATCATAAGGCAAACGCACACTCGCTACCACAGCATTGTGAGCACCACAATCCCCACACTCCGGACGCACACAACGGCGTACCGGACGTCTACTCAGACAGTCAGCATTAATATGCTTCGTGCCTGCTCGGTGCTGGATATGAGAGTTTTCCAGTCCGAACTCACTGAGGTGATTCAACCACCGACCAATCATTCCCTCGGCGTCCTTAAAATTAAGGAGCCACCTCAAGGCCGAATGATCGGTACGGAGTGTGAAATTTCCTCCATATAAGAAGTGCCGAAACTTCTTCGTGTACACCACTACTGCGAGCAGCTCTCGCTTGGTAGTACAATAATTTCTCTGTGCCTTGTTCATACTGTTACTAGCGAACGCCAGCGGGACCTCTACTCCGTCCTGGATTTGGGACAATGCGGCCCCGATGCTCTCATTGCTCGCATCAGTGTCAAGGATGAAATGCCCCTTCTCCGTAGGGTATCTCAGCACCGGGGTGGTTCGGAACAACGCCTTAATCTCTTTGAAGGCTTCACTCTGTTCCATCCCCCATGGGAAGGGTTCTTTTTTCCTCCCCGGAGTCCAATGGCTCAACCGTTGTAATGGCTGAGACACCCTAGAGAATCCGGGGATGAAGTCCCTGTAATAGGAACAGAACCCTAAAAAGGATCTGATATCCTTTGGTCCTTTTGGAACTTCCCAAGTCTCCACAGTCTCCAACTTAGCCGGATCAGCCTGCACACCTTCGGTGGAGATGATCCGGCCCAAATAGACCATGGACTTCCGAAAAAGTTCACATTTCTTCGGCTTTAATGTCAAGCCATTGGACCGAATTCGTTCCAAAACCTCTCCGAGGTTCAACGCACACTCTTCAAAAGTCTTGCCAAAGACAATGACATCATCCAAGTATACCAAACATTTGCGCCACAACAGATCACTCAGAAGAGTTTCCATTATAGCCTCAAAAGTGGCCGGGGCGTTGCACAACCCGAAGGGCATCAGCTCAAACTGATACAGTCCAATGTGACTTGTAAAAGCCGTTTTCTCCTTATCCTCCTCCTTCATCCCGATCTGCCAATATCCGGACTGCAAATCAAGGGTGCAGAACCATTGGTTCCCACCCAAGGAGTCCAGAGTCTCATCAATCCGGGGGAGAGGATATGCATTTTTCTTGGTTACCCCATTCAGGCGCCTATAGTCGATACAAAATCGGATAGACCCGTCCTTCTTAGTAACCATCTGGACCGGGCTGGACCAGGGGCTAGTGCTAGGCACGATCACCTTCTGTTCCAACATGGTCTTCACTTGTTCCTCTACCACCGCTTTCTTACCCAAAGGCAAGCGTCGGTAAGGCATCTTGAAAGGCTGTGCATCACCCGTATTGATAGAATGCAACACTTTGTCGGTTCGGCCCAAAGGCTCCCCCTCCACCTGCCATGCATCCTGATACTTCACTACCAGCCTCCTTAGGGAATCGAGATCCCTCCGATCCGTCAAATCCGTTTCGGAGATCATTTTCTCAAGTCCCTCACTCAGAACGGTCGGAGAAGGGTCACCCTTCATGCTCACCTGTCCAGCAGGCATCACTGCCTCACTGGTGAACACCTTCCCCAGTATTGTATCTTTCCTTAGATACTTCGGTTCCAACCCGGGGTTAGAAACCGGCACTACGGTCCAAGCACCATCACCCACTAGGGTGTCCATGCCCGTCAAACCGATACTACCCAACATGGCCACATCCGGCTCCACAACTGCCTCTTCCTCTCTCCTAAGCCCCTTGCTTCGGACCAGCACGTCACACGTCTGTCCGGGAGGAATCTTCACAGTTTGGACCACCGTTGCCACTGTCGACACTTGTCAGAGCACACATTGCTCTACCGCACGGTAAGGGTGCTCTATCAGGAGTACCCCTGTACCCGGATTCAGGACCGCGTCATACAACGCCGAAAAATCCAATCCGAGTATACCGTCGTCTGCAATATCCGCAATGGTGGGAGAAGCCACATACTCCTTCCCTCCAATTCGGAGCGGTATGAACGCGCGCCCATACGTCTGCATACTTGACCCATCGGCCGAACAGGCGTTTACCCTCGTTTTGAAGTTATCACGACTATCCGGCATAAGAGCATAGAAGTTAGAGGAGATAAAGGAGTGGCTAGCTCCCGTATCTACTAAAAATTCGCCCGCTCTACCGGCCACAGTAACAGACACATACCACCGCCTCCCCCCCAGCGGAGACGGGTTTACAGTAAAGCGTTTAAAATCCTTCGGAGCAGCCAAATCAAGGCCATGTTTCTTCAAATGGTCGAAACATGGATGATCCGGGGAAAGCTGGGTACTCCCTACCCACACGGTGTCTGTGACAGCCGCAACTTCCTCGTTCCGATCCGTAATGGGCCTCCCTGCCTCATTGCCGGGCAACTGTTGGACTGGAATGTTAACCAGGCCGGCATCCGAGCCCCTCAAGCTCGAAGCCACCCCTGATTCCCTTCCTGCCTTCGGAATTTCACTAGGCTCTACCTCTCTGGTATGTTGGCGTACATCATATGCAGGGGTCGTCCGCTCGCCTTCTCGGACCACCCCCTCTAGTTTCCCTCCTTCCCGGGAACTTTCGGAGTCGGAGCCGTACACTCCGCAGCAAAGTGACCGATCTCCAGGCACCTATAGCACTTGGCGGTCCGCCGATTGATCTTCCTCCGGTTAGGCTGTGTAGCCCCCTGAATGGAAGTCGTCATCTTCTCAAACAGCGATGTGAAAAACGCTGCGTCCATTATCGGAGCTTTTGGGTCCGATGATTCCTTCTTCGGAGGAAGGTTTCCACCCCCTTCCGGCTTCCTATTTTTCCACGGCGTTTTAGAGGAATTCCCATTCCTCTTAAACTGAGCTGCAGAAGCTATCGCCCCCTCTTCCTCACTGCCCGAACCATCAGACTGCTCCGGAGAACACTCTATAATGGCCGAGGCCCGGGTGGGCACCCGGTCCCCTAACAGTGACTTCTTGAGAGCATGTATGTCGATGGCCTTAAAAAGGTCATCTAATGACGTATCAGCTCTCCAGGTATCATACACCACATGTTGTATCTCTGGGTCCCTCAGTCCAGCAACAAACTGAGGGAACAATTCCTTAGAGAATAAGGCATCATGGATTCCTGAAGCTGGATGTACCTTCTTCAGGAGTCTCATAAGTGCAAGTCCGAAAACCCTCGGGGCCTCGTGCTTGCCTTGCACTCGCTTCTTAAAAGCGACCATCGGGTCAATCCGAGCGGAGTCTCCGTATAGGATAGTTCCGATCTCTACCAGTTGTTTGAAAGTGCCGCGGGGTCCGCATTCATCTTTCCACTGCTCCACGGCCATCAGGCCATCTCCCAAGCGCAATCCCTTACAGACATACGGAATTGCATCCTGTTGATCCCACCCACTGAGGTTGATGTCCTCAACGGTGGCTCCCAACCACTCTTCCCAAGAGTTTTTCTGCCAGTAGGGAAAAGGCTCGCTAGCAATGCGTCTAGCAGCGTTGGATGAACCCCTAATTTTAGAGGTTATCGCCAGGCATTTAGAAATGGAAGCCGAGGCGTCCTTTTCTGTACCCACGTTGTGCAATCTGATCCCAGCTATTGCTGGGTTTGTATCGTACAACTCTTGCAATTCTGTACTCAGAATTGTTCTCCTTGGAGCCCTCCTCGGACTCTTTGTGCCCGGAGTCGTCCCCGGAGTAGCGCCTCTGATAAGGGGTGAATCCACTGAGGTAAATCCGTCGGATCGGGCGAGATTCGTCCATAGGTTTAACATTGTGAGGTCCATCCGATCCGACGGATTTTGCCTCAGTGGATTCACGCTTGTAGGCACGTTATTCTGCCTCTCCAGATAGGTCTGGTAGGTACCATACGACACCAAATCCTTAGTGGGGTCCACACCTTGACTGAACCACCAATTTTTCTCCTGGTCAGTCATATACTGACACTGCTGGGCCAGAGCAAGCAATCGCTGATGCGCCGCTTTCTCTTTCTCCAGTTCCTTGGCCTGTCTATCAGCCTCCTCCTCTTGCTGTGCCTCCGCCAATTTAGCTTTCGCAGCTTCCCCGGCCGCTCGGAGCCCTTCTTGTCGAGCTCTCAGAACCGCCGCCTCCTGCTCTGCTAATTCCTCAGCGAGGGCTGCATTTTCCTTCATGCGTTCCTGTTGCTGCTCAAGAGCAGCCTGCTGCTTGCGATACACATCGCGCCTCTCCAATTCCAAGTTTTTCTGTTCATTGAACAGTATGTTTGCTTGGCATTCTCGCCATTGCGACAAACTCGAGGGAGTTAAGTCGGTCTTGGCCGCCTTATCTTGTTCGGATGCTTTCTTCAAGCGTTCCGAATCCAGTTGCTGCTCATCCAGTTTCAACTGAGAACGTGGACTCCGCACCAACTCCGATAATGACCTTCCCCTGCCCGCCGTGTTTACACCTGTCGGAGCCGAAAAGACCTGCTTCGGAATTGGACGGATACCACTGATACCCACCCTAGGTGAGTAATCACTCGCCCTACCTCTACCCCTTGCTCGGCCAACCTTTAGTGGTCGTCCTGGCGTTGAAGTAGACAAGGCACCTTCTACAGTCATCCCACGTCCCATAGGAAGATTTGGGGTGTCTGTAAAACTCCTGTAATGAGGACCTTTCGGACTGTCATTATCAGCGGAAGCATACGAGGTACTGCTATCCTGTATACTCTCCCTGGTCTCTGACAAAAATTTCTCCAAAGAAGTTCTTTTTGCCTTCAGAATGTCACATTCTGACAGTAGACTTCGGCGAGCCTCCCGTAAGTCTTCAGTGTCCCGAACAAGTTCTGATCGGGTCTCCTCTGCTTCATGGATGACGGCATCTCGGGCCGCACAAATCTGATTCAGATCAGTGTTTGCCTGAACAAAGTCGGAACGGAGTCCCTGTAGATCAGCCTGTTTCTGATCGAACTCCACTCGAACCCTGCTAAGTGATTGCACCAGCTTCTCGTTCTCCTCCAACAAAGTTGAAAGCCTTGCGTCTTTCTCCTTGATTTTGGAAGCTCTATGTGTGACTGCACCTTCCAATGCAATCAGACTGCTTTTCCATTCATTCGACTGTTTCTGAATGGTCAACAACTCCATTTGGGCCATTTGCACACGCTCCTGTATTCTGGCCTCTCTCATGTCGTCGAAACGACGTTCCTCCAAGATGGTAGCCCCCCGTCGATTCGGAGCGGCTGATCTTGACCCACCAACGTTGAACATTGACAGGCTCATTTCATCTAATGAGTAATTCATTATTTCGGGACCCTTGTATCCCAAAAATGCGCTGATCCTGGATGGAACATTCGCACTCCTGCGGGTATCTGCCTCCTTAACGGCATCTAACCCCTCCGGTGATAAGGCTGACGCCTCATCGGGAGACCTCGCTGCTCCGTCCAGAGCAGGAGGTCTGCGCTACTGCACAGGCTAACCTGCGTTTCACTCAGAACTGGTCACGGCACCAGTGTAATAAACGATACTTTGTCTCTTTATGATATTGGTAGAGTATCAATTAAAGAACAAAGTCGACACAGTTCGGATCAAGTGTTACAGGTTGCAAATCGGGTTTATTCAGAAAACCTAGACAAGCAGTATCTAGGTGTGCGAACTCCCTATAGAGTTCGGAACGGGTCAGTAGGCTAATCAGCCGTATTGATCACAGGGTCTCCTTGCCAGCGTGGCTCAGAGTAACCGACGAGTACCGTCAGATGCTGGGTATATATAGGCAGCCAGCCTGCGCGCGCACACGCAGACCGGAAGCCTATAGCGACCTCTGTCCATACCCCAAGCCCGGGGTAGGTGCTGTCACCTACCGTCGGACTGAAGGGTTCGGACTGAGCTCGCAACACAACATCCAACAGCACTCGTCATATAACATACCCGTATAACCCTAGCCCCTACACTTGCAAAATGGCATAGGGCCGGTGGTTAAGTCCCAAATGACATTTTTCAGGGCCAGCAGTGAAAGGGTTAATACTTCAGTAGCGTATCATAAAATGAGATGGTAAAGGGTGATGATGATGATACGTTTTTCATACCACTATGAAGTAGATATATGATAAGATTCCCTTCTTGCCAGACTAAAATAGCATTAATAAGGGGGGGGGGAAGAGGTATACGACTGTTACTTAAAGCACCACTCTCAGAAAGTGTCTATATGTAGGGCCCTGGGATGCATGTCGAATTTAGGAAATGGTCATATGTCGGTTGTCATTTAAAGGTCCCATGGCATCCGAATCTACCATATTATGTCTCATGTCGAATCTAAAGGCCAAGCATGGTATGGCTTGTCTACAAGCACTGTCTACTCCAGACGGCAAGGAGTTTGTTGGCACCTTTTTTTAAATAAAATAGAAATACTGCTTTAGGGGGTGCTTTAAATTGGTCTGCCTCATAGTCTGTTAAATTAGCTACATCAAGTAGAGGCATGTCCTATAACCAGATCTCCATGTTGGGCTGAATTACAGCCTACTTCCCTTGTTAACCCTTTAGGTGCCGCATAGTGCTTCAATGTGCCATGCCCTTTGTCATCATATGAATGGTATGGTATGAATGCAGCCCTGGCGAGTAACTCACCAATGCTGTATTCAGGCAGAAAGCCGACACTACGGGATTAATACACTCCCAAAGGGTCGTCCTGATGCTTAAATGCAGCCTTGGAAAGTTACAGTCCAGACCATGCATCCTGCCGAGGATATACCTCAACAACACTATGTTGTCCTTAAAGATGGTGTATCAGCTAAATATTTAGAGATTTTTTAGTTTTATCATATTACTATTGTATATCCTATCCCATACATCTTCCCTAACTTTTAAAATGATTGGCAGTGTCTTAGTCTATGAGATGAGCACATGCAGTGCAATATCTTTTACTGTAGGTCGACACTCAAACTGTCTATGTTGTGGTACTGCATGGCTCAGTGCTTTCTCTACCAGGCTAGTTTCCCCTGTACTCACCTGGGGGAGTGACTGAGTCAGTGAGCTGAATAAGCAACATTATTTTTTATCTCAAATCATGCATTTATACACATATATATCTAACATTGAGCACTGCATATCAGCTAAAATAATAACAAAACCCTTGACATTGAAATTATATCCATTTTGAAGAAAAGATTTGGGAAATCTATAAGCTGATACACCATCTTTAAAGGGTTAATTTTACCTAATTTAAAAGACAAATTACAAGATAGAGATGCTTCAGTGAGGGCCACTTCACTTTGATTACAACAAGATATGGCAGAAAACAGGGAGGAGATAAAAGACTATAATATCTACACTTGACAATAATTGGGGGAGCTGTGCAGACTCCATGTTGTGTGTGAGTACACTTGTATTTCTGTTCTCTTCATTGATCAGCAAGAATGTGGAGGTAATTGGACTAGTGAATCAAAGTATTCTTTCTGTTTATGTTTGGTCGGTTATTTCCTTACATGAACAGTATTACCAGTTTCACATCGTTAGTGCCTGTATGGGAAACTCCTCTGTCTTAAGTAGACACGCCATTGACTTTATTTCGTATTGAGAAGGTCGGTTGCTATGGTAAGGCACATAGCATGGCCTACACACTCCTTTACAGAGGTGGGAAGAAACGGGACCTCGTTTACCACGGCCACGTTCTCCACTGTGAAGTCATCAAAGTATAGTTATGAGCCCAATATTTAGCAATATTCGACTGATTACTTTAATCCATCATTACATGAAATAAATACAGAGATACAGAGATCAAATATCACTCGGCTCAACCTCACAAGATACAACCCAACCCCAGCTCATGATGAAACAGCAGTGAACAGATTCTCATGTCTCTCTAGCTGTCAATATAAATGTCATGTTCAACCTTGAAACTCATCCAGCTCTGTTAGAAGTCTCCCTCACAGGAGAATAGGGTTAACAGTCACCACTCAATTCACAATGTCACCCCCAGGGTCAAACCACCGACGTCAAGGTCATGGCCTTCTCAACACAAACCGTGTCAAATCTTCAGCAGAGATACTATAACTGTCATCTTGAGATTTCAGCCATCTACGGCTCTATTACAGACAGGCCACTTTGACATTTTCTGGGCGATCCAGTTAATATCATAGAAGCTTCCAAGACACAAACAATATGGCATTTTTATATCTCTCAACTGACAGTTTACACGCATGCTGACACAGTCATGTACCTAGAATGTGACTGGGTTATAACATCGATTTTCCCCTTTTGGTACACTTTTCATTACCATCAAGCGAAAAAAGAAAGAGTTTTTTCCCGGGCCTTTTTAAGCAAATGTATGCTTTCTTTCCCCCTACACGTTCCCCTGGCTTACAAACGGTCACCCCGTAGCCACCGGCTGATGGCACATGCTGAAAGATGGTCATGGGAAAAGTTGGTCGTCATGCCGGTCGTCATGGCAACACGTATCAACAGACGTGTCCACTTAGTTACGTGCGTCTGTCTAGATTTGTCATCGTGAGTGAGCCCCCCCCCCCCCCGCACCCACACACCTAAGCATATATACGGTCATGCATTGACACTGCCCAACATTGAGAAAAAAATCTGTGCGCCACACCCCTTCTGCCTCGTCTGAAGTTATTGAGTCCACTATTGTAAGCTCCCAATATAAGCATTGCCAAATTGTTTTGATAATTTAATGACACCATGGGTGGGCCTAGATCAAAATGAGCATGCTGGACTCGTATGTATACACATGGATACACTAGTGGGTAGCTGCCTGACTGATAGTAGTGGAGATATCGGCATGTGTTGGATGGGGCGGGGGATATGGTGTGACAGGTGGGTACTAGACTGACAAGAACCATTCAACCAGCTTCAGCTGGGCCGGTTAGTGCTTGACAGGCAGGGAGAGCAGCAGGCAGGCACTGAGGCAGGGAGGGCAGGGAGGGCAGGCAGGCAGGCAGGCAGGTCAGCAGGCAGGCAGGCAGGGATCTCGAGGGAGGGGGGAGGTAGGCAGGGAGGCAGGCACTGAGGCAGGCAGACAGGTAGGTAGGCAGGCAGGTAGGCAGGCAGGGATTTCGAGGGAGGGGGGAGGTAGACAGGGGAAGGGAGACAGGCAGGGAGGCAGGCAGCCAGGCAATAACCGATACATTAGACAGCAAGCCAGCTAGGCCAGCAAGCACACAGCCAGGCAAGAATGAACGCAGACAGGCAGAGCAGGAGATGGGCAGGGAGGGGTTTACAGGGGCACGATGTGAGGACAGGAGACTGGGGTAGTTGACGTGGGGACAGGTGGATGACCGCTCGTGTACTGACCATCCATCCATCACTGGTATACACCATTGTCGTCCCATAATGAGGCTACCTAATTGCCTCCCCTAACTCACTGTCTCTATAGGTATGTCTCATTAACCCTTTAAGGGCCGCATACTGTTAATGCAATATATGCCCTTTGTTATCACCCATGCGAGCAACTCGCCAATGCTATCTACAACAATTTCGACATGTTCAATGGTTGATATTTTCCCAGACAGGTCTGTCCTTTTGACATAATCATATATGGTTATATTAGAATAAAACGCTGACCATGTTGAGTCCGAGAAACATGTACAGGGTCTCAATAAAATATTTGGAACTGAACTTGAAATACAAGGCACATACGTTTCAGTCTATAAGAGTATTTATTCACGGTGTGATGTTCCAAATACAATTACTACATGACTACATTAACCGGGATTTATGCTTCGTGCATGTGTATGACCAACTTACCATGTTCCAGACACAAGTTGAACAGAGGGTCATGTTTTTGGGGATACATCTGACATGTGAACAACATGTGTACACATGTATCTATGATCTTGCTTTGTCTACAGGCACAATATGCCTATAGATAATCAATCTGACGAAAAGGTATATCCAATCAATTACATATTAGCCATTGTTGTCACAATCCAGATTATGCCTATTTAATCCCTTTTCCTTCCCAACACTAGCCCTATGGAGTGTGACCATAGTTACTCATGCCTCCACGACCAATTGCCCTTGTTGCCTACCATATTGGACATTTCTAGGATTCTCCACAATCCAATATGGGATCTGACAACGATATAAAGGGGTCAAGTAGTTGGACACACAGCCAGGAAGGGGACACTCTCCCTGTTGACAATGACACTGTCCGTTTATACCGCCATATTCAGCTGTCACAGAAACCACCAAGCACGCACAGAAGTGAATGTGGTCTAAAACTCATTTGGGCACTTGTGGATACTAATTTTAAAAGTATATATACGTGTACATGATCCCGAGTGAAAGAGTACAGAGGCTTAGAGCTACTTACAATCTTCAATGGAAGAGAGAAAGATAGAAAGAAAGAAAGAAAGAAAGAAAGAAAGAAAGAAAGAAAGAGAGAAAGAAAGAAAGAAAGAAAGAAAGAAAGAAAGAAAGAAAGAAAGAAAGAAAGAAAGAAAGAAAGAAAGAAAGAAAGAAAGAATGAAAGAAAGAAAGAAAGAAAGAAAGAGGAAGAGAGAAAATATTATGTTGTAAGAGGATCTTTCCTTTAGAGATCTTGTGGTATATAAGATACAAATATCACAACGTGGGAATACTTTCTGACCGTAGATACAGCCCAGATGAAACACTCAAAAAAGCTCAAAAATGTTTTGTCTGTCTCAAGATGGTTCTACTATGCACAGGTATACATTGGGAGAGAGACATCCAGTATACTTCACAGCTTATTGCCTTGTAGAATAGAGAAGTGTTTTGAGAGTAAACTCTCAGCTGTGAGGCCCTCCTCCAGATGGTATTTGTTTTCTGACATCATCCGGTGACTCTTCCCGTGTGTTCTGCACAGACTTGTCTTAATGAACTCTGACAGTTTTATTTCTTTTTATAGTTGGCAACCATGACTACACATATAGGAACCTTGTGTTACGTTTACACACTTTTTTGCAGCCACTTTTTTGCAGCCACTTTTACTACACTTTTTTGTAACACAGTACACATCTTTTGCCAAAAGCAGGTTGATCTCCAAAGGTGTGTTGCATATTCATGTGTTTTACTCTTCATACATGTTCCTTCAACACACATTTCTTAGAGTGTAGACTCTCCCTGACTATATTCTAATACAGTCTATAAATTTGCAAATATATACATTGTGTGCTTAAGTTTTTAGCTTGTTTCTATTAGATGATTTGCTTCTCCTTGCTGTTCATTTATATATTATTACAGTAACTTCCAGTATAGGGGTGCTTGTTACCATCGAATGGGTTTTGGCCATGGTTGAAACTTCTCTCACCACTAACATGTAAAGCAGGGTATACACACAGACGTTTTGCGCCGATCCGCTCCGTCCCAACTCAACTGACCCAGTTGTCCATAGGCGAGTTGAGATGGAGCGGATCGTGAGAACCAGTATACACACAGGTACATACAGCCGACTGCTCCCGACTGTACAGTTTGCCCAACTCATGAATATTAATTACATTCATAAAGGTACTCTCTCATTGGCTGTAATTGTCCCGACTCTCCCCAACTGAGTCGGGAGTGAGCATACACGGACACTTTAGCCCCGACTAGCCCCATCTGTGCCCCCCACTGTGCCCCAGTCGGGCCCAGATTTCAAACATTGTCAGAAAACTCCCGACTGTACCCGATCCGCCCCAACTCAGTCGGGAACAGGCATACACGGCCCGACTGTACCCGCCTGGAGAGTCGAGATGGGGCGAGTTGGGGCGGATCGGGACGTTAGGTGGCAGTGTCTACCCTGCTTTACTCGTTATTTCACTGGAACCGTACTAGAAACCACTACATGTACACCCTTAGTGAGAATACCTTTTCAACCAGACAAAGTCATAACGGAGGTTTATACTATTATGTGTTGGTTCATGTACGTGTTTAGCATGCAGAGATATTTAACTATAATATTCCTTTAACCCGGTACATGATATCCCCATCACTGTGAGGAAGCTCTTGTATTTAATGGTAATTGAATCTGACACAGTATGAAGCCTTTAATTACAGGGCACCCATCCAGAAAGGGTTTACGTCGTATATGAAGCCACCATCACACCTTACTCCACACGCTTTATTCAAATTGGTTCTGACATGATGGGGGAGGGTGACATAGACTGGGGAGGACAGCTGGGAGAGGGGGTACACTCAAAAAGTAAACTTGTCTCCAGACTCTTCCAAGTGACTGTCATAAAATAAACGAAAACTCTCGTCTAAGTGACCAGGAAGTGGGTCTTCTAGCTAAAGATAGAAGATGCACTTGACATGTGCCACCGCAAAACCTGACATTTGCCAGCTCCCGATTCTATTTGTAGGATGGTAACCTGATAGGTTAACCCCTTCACCACTAGATTTCTTGTAACTCTTTTGACTCGTTTATTTTATGAGAGTTGCTTGGACGAGTCTAGAGACAAGTTTACTTTTTCAGTGTAGGGGGTAGGTATACAGTGAGAGAGAGAAGGGCTCCTTCATTCCGAAGCGGGCGATGGCACTGCCTATCAATGTTGATAACCTCTCTGTACATAAACGGCCATCTGTATCTATTGGCGGCCGATTATATTAATTTAAATGTAATTTTGAGTCTTTAACAAGAATTTGTTAGGGAATTGATGTCCCTGCATGAGATTTGAGCCCTTCAGAGAAGCCTCCCGGCCACTCCCTACGGTGTAGAATGGTGCTCACATGGTATGGTGACTTCTGGATTTCTGCGCAAGGATTTGAAGTAAAGAAAAAAAAAATTTAACCACCGCTGGCTTATAATGTATGCTCATTTATGCAACTGAATTTGAGTCTAGACATTCTTATGTGTGGGAAAAAGAAAATTCTTTCATCAATCTCTATCTCAGAATGCAGGGGGAGGATATAGTGGTTTGATCTACTGACAGTTTCAATAATACTGCACAGAAGAGAAAGTATAAGTGTCAGTCAGACTGTCACAGAGGTGGAAACAGTTTAGTGAGGGCGGAAACCCTGGTCACCGGACTGAGTCATTGTAGGACGTCACACGAAGTAAGTCTCTGCTCTATAAAATGAGGGGTCCTTTTATGTCTCTAAACCCCTGTTTTCTGGAGAAAGAAAAATAAGGTGTGTTTCGAAATTCCGAAGACTGAGAACGCAGATCTGGTCCCCTTGTGATGCTTAGTGCAGGGACCGGGAGGAGAGACCCGTCATTCATCCTCCACCTTGGACCCCTACCACTCATGATGAAAAACAGGCCTGTGTAAAATCTAATCTGGGACTTCTAGTGGTGCGTCTCAAGGAGCCTCCAGGGTAAGGCGAGGCAGGTGGCCATGGGGCTCCTCCAGAGGGCATCAGCTCAGATGGCCCATAATATAGGGAATTGGCGGGTTACCCCATGTGAGAAGCCATCTTGTCCCCCAAGAGACATCCCAGGTAGCAAGCTGGATACATTGGGTCACAGGTTGTAATTTTGGAACGATCGCAATTGTTTTGCCACCATTGACCCAATAATAATATGGGCAATGTGCTAAATAACATCAGCGCAAACATGTTTGGCAATCACAGGCTAAACTTCCGTTGGTATTTCCATCAAAGAGGCAAGATATCAGCGTTATTGTAGTTCCCCTCTCCGCCACTGTTACTCGCACCATGCTGCTGCCGTGGAACCACCACAGCCTTAGAGATCTATATAAACCTCCAATATCTGTATGTCTGGTGGTCTGTAGTGTTTATTAGGTCTGTATATATAGGGTCTATACACACATCCATAACCCCCTCCCCTCCCCCATGATGGCAGGTCCTCACAAGTGGAAGGGATCTAAATTGAATCAGCCCCCTCTGGTCTGGAGGCGACCCCTGGTGGCTAAGTCATGAACCTCAATCTGCAGATAGACATCACCCAGAGAGAAGGGCTTAGTATAGGGATATATAAGACACATGACCCCTGCCACATCTAGGTAAGGGTCCTGGTGGTATCAGACCCCTGCCACATCTAGGTAAGGGTTCTGGTGGTACCAGACTCCTGTCACATTTAGCTAAGGGTCCTGATTGTACCAGACCCCTGTATTGTGGAAGGAGGATAACATCAGTGAGCTGATGCCACTGCTGAAGTGAACCCCAACAAAATGGAAGTACTGCCATCATGAAAATTGAAACTAAAGCTCTGTCATTATTTCTGTAGGAAATTCCCTTCAGAATGGCTATGGTGGAACCTAAATAGGACATGTCAGCTACAGGGCCTGGTGTTGAAGGCATAGCCTAAGGTCCTAGACTGGGAGATGTATACAGCACGACAGCAGGTCTATATGAAGGGGATTAAACTAAAGGTAGACTATGTGAGATTGGCAGCGACACATATATTGCCATCCTGAAGTGATATAGCCAGAATGCATTTGTAAAGCAAAGATGAGGTACCCTGTAGTAAACACGAGTGGCATGACATGGCTTGTTTATAGACGTGTGTTTAATAATGCATTTCATTTTAAGATCCCTTGTGAAGGTATGTAGTAAAAGTAATACATTGTCTTGTTCATGTGTGATAGAATTAGTGATGCAACTAGAGTAACTCATGAAGAGGCAGAGAAAGGGAGAGAGAGAGAACTCGAACATTGCCCAAAAAGGCGCCCAGCGTTTCGTCCATTCTGGCGACGTTTTGGCTAGCCTTGACTTTGGATAGAGAGTCAGGATGATGTTATTTCTCTCTCTGTAAAACTGATGGTCAGTGCTCAGGTAGTCAATGTGTGGGTGTAGTGTAGGTGTAGGGTGATTGTTGTACAACGGCTATTGTCAGTGACTCAAAGAGTCTAGGTCCTGGTCAATAATTATTTCTTGTTCTATACCCTTATATCACGCTTCATGATTGTTTCTATGTGAATTATTTAATACTCATCTATACGTGTCCAGACTTTTCCCGTCAATCCATTATTGTCCGTGCTCGTGTTCTGTCTAAATAATGATATGGGCCTTTATAGCGTGTGGGTGTGGTGGAAAGCTTTTGAATGCATCATGGGCACACAGAAATGATTATAACAGCGATTTTGTGACGAAGAAATATGTACATAATAAACATTACTGTGTATAGTGTACTAGCAGTCAAAGCAAGTAATTCCCCGTCTCTGGAATTACAAAAGTCAAAAGTTGTACATTAATGCACGTCCAAAGGAAAATATTATCATTTTGGACAGACTCAACACGGACTCTGCTACTTACACTAATAATGTGGACATATACTAGGTCAGCGAAATGATCCGGGGGTTTGTAGAAAATCAGTTGGGTTCATTGTGAGCTAACCGTGAAACATCACGAGGTACACTTTGGAGATATTGGTTGTAGGCCACACTGGTAGGATATTGGGGTTTATGACTTTGGGTGACATTGTAAGGCGTCGGTGACATTGTCCAGCCGTGACCCTGGTCAGTGTTATTCCACCTGGCCACCCCGTAATCACACTCCCACCTGTCATTATACCGTTAAGTCTGTTGAGTATGTCTGATAAACTGCCTAGCGAGTAGAGATGCATCACCAGGACAAGGGCATATATTATAGCCCATTAAAGCACTATGTGGCCCTTAAAAGATACACCGCTTACATGTTTTGGCAGGTTGTAAAAAGAAAAAGAAAGTCATTTATTTTACTTTTCTCCACTCAGATTATGAAAGCAGTAATATTTAAGTAGTGTTTTTCTAGGCCACCTGTCTTTGTAGGGAGACCGGGGCACGTTGAACCGCTTCGACACCTTTATTTTTTCCCTGACCTTGCCAAAGGGATCTGAACTTTGATTTTGTATCAAGCAATTACCTTGTATCATTGCGATATAAGAGAATCTATTGCAAGGCAAATATGGTCTTTTCTTGTATTTTTCTCGAATTTTTTAAAATAAAATCTTAGGGGGTAGGTTGATCCACCAACAGGGGCACCTTGAACCACATGCGTTGAACGATCCAAATAATCACCAATATAGATCAATAATTGAAATTCCAGTTGGAATTAGTTGCTATTGTTACTTTTGCATAGGATTGAATGTAAAAATTACATATTTAATGCACGAAAGTCACCTCGAGCACCTTGAGTCACCTCAGGGCACCTTGAGCCGGCACAAGGTGCCCCAGAGCTTCGAGCACCTTGTGCCCCATTTTTTGTGGCTCAATGTGCCCCATGCTGGTCATCACAGATGAGATTGATGTTATTCAAATTACATAACACACCCAGCAGTAATGTTGGGTATTATTCAAAGGATCATGTATGTATACTTCGACCTGCATAGAGATTTTAGGCCAGCAATGGTTTTTTAACGATGCAAGAACAAAAGTTTAACAATTGCAAATATCTACTTTCAAGGCCATAAACCTTTAATGTTGTCTAACTTTCTCATCAGCATCCTAAAATCATCATGATGTTGCTGATCTGAACTGTCTATATAAGGGGGTAATGTGATAGGCATACTGCCAGAAGATTCCCAAAGGAATAGCAAAGAGAGCGGGTGGCTCAACGTGCCCGGGTGGTCAATGTGCCCCGGTCTCCCCTACATAATTTCCTCTAGCTGCTGGAGAAAATTAGTATCAAAATTGGGAAATAGTGCTAGATCTATACTTGGGGGAGCCTTTATTCTTTTCCTCCGCCGAAAATGTATTTGTGAAATTCCGAAATCTTAAAGTTACCAAACTAACATGGCCTTATTAAACCTGTAGTCTGCACAGGACTGGCCACGCCCAATATGCCACTCAAGTAGATCTCGCGCGTCATGAGATATGGCGAGATGGTTAGGGTGAGTATAAGCAGACTCATTGTAAAGGAGGACCTTGAGGCAGGCGGCCAGGAAGGTCATGCCCTCTGACCTTTGACCAAGTTGTCCTTCCAGGATCTAGAGGAGCTCCTGTGCATATTAGTGGGGCAGATAGCAGGCTGGACGTCTGTCCGAGTGTTTGGGAGCAAGTATAAGGGAGTGGTCATTTTCAACAACATGTGAGGGTATTTGTCAGACCCGAGTAAAGAATTGGACCCCTTATTGGATTCTTGTTTGTTTTTGTCTTTTTTGCGGGGGGGAGGGGTGGAGTGGCAGTTGGGGGCGATGACAAAAAAAATATGAACCGAACCTTCTTGAGGTGGTGGGGGAGGGACCAAAAACGTTGTCAGGGAAAAAGCCCGCAAGTTTCTACCGATGTGAGTGATCGTTCAGTAAATTAAAAACTCGGGGTGGGGGGCACACAGATTTCCTTTCCCTTCCCCCCTTCCCTTTCCCTTCTGTTTTAAAAAATATGACTGCTACAAATATACTACTATACACTTCTGTATCCGTAAATCAAGCTCGTGGCATTTTGTGAAATGTTTCTGGCTTACTTTTGACATTGGATGGGCAGTGGCAAATGTGTGTGTCAATAAAGAGGCATTTAATTAAGTTGTCTACCCTTTTGATTTGCATTTACGAAAGAAATGTTATAGGTTTAGTCAAAGATGAGTATAGTTATGTGCGTTGGGCACGCTTTATTGCATGTTCCCGAATCTCAGTCAAGAATATCAACCTGTCAAACACATAAAAGACTATGGTTGTCAAAAGGGCTATACTGGTCCGGTAGAAAGTCTTGTATCACTGAAGTATATTGGGTATACTATCACGATAATGCTCCTGCTTTGATAAAGCACCAGTCTTATATTAGCACCAAGGGTACATTTGTACAGGCGTTTATAGTGGTGTATTTTTTTTAAATCAATAAAAGTGCCTGTCTTGCCCTAGCACCATGGGAAACAGCCTCGCCAAATTGAAAAGCGCCCGGCGCATTGTCACGATGGTGCTGTATATATGTCCTCCGAATTCTACCCAATAAGATGATTAAATAGGTAGAGTATACAGGGAAACTACATTTGTTTTATCAATAATATTAGAGTGGCGAGGAGTCGTTGCTGGGGTGGGGAGAGCAAGGAATCTAAATTTGGCAGAAAGAGTTGGTATATAATACAGGAGCTGTTAGAACAGAAAGTAATGGTGTATTTCCCAATAGTCACAGCCCCATAGAGACAGTGGTACAGGCGGACTGATAGAACACATTACCTCCATATGAGATATGTACATACCACGCTGTCCCTCCTCATACACTGGATGACAGAAAACATCCATATCTGTTATGGATTTATATTCTCCCCGGAGATACCATCCAATCGGCAGCACTTAAGCAGTTTTATTTTGATGAGGCATGAAGGCAGAAACTGCGAGTATCTCCTCTGTCCTGCAATCATTCATCATGTATGGTTGATACACTCCTCGAGATGCTCCACTGATGCATCATGGTCGCGCTACTTGCATAGTGTTGCAGTTGTTGTGTTAGTGCGGGATACTGAAGATGAACATGATGTCTTGATGATCGGGCTGTCTTTAAAGCATTAAATGTGCTTGGTATAAAATAGCATATAGAAAACCACTTTCAATCAGACATGGATAATTATAGTGTGTTTAAGAGATTGGATGTATCATATCTAAATTGAATGCATATTAGGAACTAAAGGTCTTATCACTTTGGCTCTCACTTTGGTATATTCACCAACGGAGAAACCTTATTTACCTTCCCTTCTATGAGTAATGTGCCTTTATAGAACCATATTCCCCTTCCAATAATAATGATGATACATGTAATTGATGTATGCTCCTCGCTGCTATCCCTCCTATCTACCCCTCCTTCCCGTCCATTCTCCCTCCGTCTCCTTTGCCATCTCTTTTCTTCATGTTAATCACTTTTATCCCTTGGTACTGTTTTCCGTTTTCCTATCAAGAACTTTCAAAACCTCACACATTGCAGTTTTCCCTACACACTCAGTGTCTAGTCATGAGGACCAACCTGTCTTCTTCTCACCAAACCCTTCCTCCTGTTCCCCTATACAACCTCCACCCGCCCCCAACCCTCTCAGACCATGTATGCCGACTTGCTCCTAACAGTTCACTGTCCTGGAGCAGAGAGAATTGAATGATGGCTGGGACAATGTCTTTGCAGCCAGCCGCGCCTTCCTCATTTACTGTAGGTAAAGAAAGGGGCACGTTCTGCTGACGCTATTTGAAATATTAGATTCTGAGGCAGCTCGTTGCTTCCTTTTCATATAAATGTTGTATGTTAAATGCCTGTTGTTGGATAGAATAGGGGGAGAGAATTGATTTACCTATGATTAGAACTAAGCTTAAGGCAATGGTTATACATGAATAGATGTTTAACCCTTTAAGGGTTGAATAGTGGGTTAATGCAATCAAGCATGCATCATGAATACCCTCTTTCAGTGTATCAACTCACGGTTTGACATGATGAATTAATATAGCACTGACGATTTAGTCTCCAGGGCTGCAGTCATGCATTACTATGAAAAATGGAATAATGGATTAGATCACAATGCAGTACTTAATGGGTTGTTAAGCCTAGCTTTGATGCGAGACAGGAGGTATCTTCTGCGGCAGCTTTACATCAATTTAGTCCTTGTAATCTCCCGGTTACACGGACCCTCTGTTCTAAATGAATACATGTACTACAATAATAAAGGTGACTCCATACAATACTCAATGTTTCATCCAGATATCTAGGGCTCAGATATTTATCTAGATAGATGGCATCATGTACAATGACCTTATTCCTCAACCTCCTCCGTCATTCTACTCGACATTTCTCTTACATATAACATTCATAAATATCCAATCTATCCCATGCAATGTTACTAAATAGGTCCTAGACCTTAAACACGTCTAGGCATCCATTCATCCGCTTCTAGTGATCTAGATTTCTAATAGTTTTACTTCCTGTTGATCCTTCTGAGGGCCTCATAGTGCTTTAATACACTATCCTATTCTGTCTTCATGATGCATGAATGAAGCCCTTATGAGTTCTTGTCAGTGCTACATTCATTCATGATGACGACTATGTGAGGTTGATCCACTTCTGAAGGGTTGGCAAAATGCATTCATACAACATTAGGACAAAGGGTTAAACCCTCGTTTGGCTTTGACTTTCTCTATATATAGCAGTGTCCTGGGGACACTATGCAGTGATTTCCCCAATAGTCTTTGCCTTCCTGTTATATTGTGTAAGACACTACTAAGGCCGTGTTAATGAATGGACAACTGCTGTGGGGTTTGTCTGCAGGGGGGCTAAAAGCAGGACAATCAGGACTGTATTTGTACACTGTGGGGAGCCTGGGGACACATGCTATAATGGTACAATATCTATAAGACATTGTGTCTGTCTTCTGTGAAAACCCACAACACATACATGGCCGTTAATTATGCATTTAGAGTGATGCAGACAGGATAATTAATTGCGCTTATTTTATACTGTATTTGCCTTAAGGAATGTGGTGTCTCAAACAACTAGATGATATCAAACTACATTGTACTTCCTTTTACTTCAATCCACATTTTATTTTTACCCTTCAAGAATTCATTCACATTATCTCTGTCTAGACCCTCAGGTTCAAAGCCTGTTTCCCTTAAACTCCAATCCCCATTGAGCATTGACTGGAACTAAGAAGCCATTCACTGTAAGTGGCTTCCACCTGTTTTGCCCCGTATTGTCCACATGCTGCAAAGTGTCCACATCACAGTATGTCCGCAGCCTACTATCACAAAGTGTCCACAAAATACAATTTGTCCACACAGCCTGCCATCACAAAGTGTCCACAGCCTTCATTCCCAAAGTGTCCATAAATAACCATCACATTGTGTCCTCAAATCACACTTTGTCCACACAAAATCATCTCCCAGTGTCCACAAAACACTATCTTTTTGCAAGAAATATACTGTAATACCTTATTGTCATATATTGGACCCCTTTTTGTCTGTTCTTCCTCCTCCTCCTTAACCTACAGTTTTACTCATCTAGCCCTTGGGTCTATTTCTTTCTGAAAGAGGACACAATAGCACCAAATATGTTTTGATGGGAGTGAAATGTGGATATAAAAAACATTCATTTGGTGTTGTCTACTTTGAACAGCATTTCAACTGATTTCCTTGTGCTAGTTTTGTGTGGACAAAGTCTTCGGTGTGGACACTCTGTAATAGCAGGCTGTGGACTAAGTGTTCTGTGTGGAGACACGTACTGTGATGTTTCTTTATGAACAAACTGAGTTTTGTTTTCTGATAGTTGAGTGTGGACAAACTGTGTTTGCATACATCTTGTGATGGTTGTCTGGGGACAAATTGTATTGTATGGACATTGTGATGGAAGGAGGTGGACAAACTGCATTTTGTGGACACCTTGTGATTGAAGGCTGTGGACGAACTGTATTTTGTGGACACTTTGGAATGGAAGGCTATGGACATAATGTGATATCGACACTTTGTAGTCTGTGGACAATACGGGGCACAACCCCCCCCCCCCCATGTACTGCCAGACAGTCCCTTTGTAAGGTGGAAGGAAATGAAGGTGGTAGGTCTGTCAATGTAGTTAAACCACATTGTGATGTTTAAATGCATACTGATTTGAGCTAAGTGTGTTGAGGTATGAGACACTGAGGGTTACTTTATCAGCAAAATTAAAAAGGATTTGATGAATCTCTGTCGGCTGATAGTTGTATGGATATTTGAAACGATTACAAATGATAATTAGCTTTATTTGTTATGAAATACAACAGTGCCATTGGGTTAAACAAGGAACCTGATATTTTGCCTCCTGATTATGAATACTCCGGAATGGTTTATTTCACCTTTTTCTTGTGATGAAGGTAGGTGCTTCTTTGGGGAAGAAGTTCAACATACCTTGAACGCCTTTTCAGATATCAGGAACTCTTTGTCTTTGGTACACAGGGGCTGATCCCCTTTTGGATTTTTTGCTAGCTTTTTCTAATGTTGCTGCAGAGGGGGTAATAGAATAGGGCTGTTCTCTAGGCGACTACACAAACTGAGAATAATCCCAGGGACTCAATAATTGTTCAACTAAATTAATACTTTGTAAAGGAAAAATGGCCTTTCATGAACAGCCCCCGTTTTCAGATTCCTGGGTTTGGCCCTGGTACATATCTGAATTGGCAGCTCACACTCCTTTCCAGAAACCTATGGGCATTTGGCTGTCCCATAAACGGTATTACCTACTATAATACTCCATATAAAGTAGAGGATCATAAAGAATGCCATAAAAGAAATAGGCACCAACAGTACATTGATAAGGACTGGGGAGGTATCCCTGAGATGTCTGACTATGTCTGACAATAAAGGTAGGTAGACTCCCCAGGCATCCTGCAGATTGGATTCCAGAATTGTCCCCTTTCAACCTGTCCCGAGGAACCACACCATTGTCAGCCATTTTGAGGATATTGCCTCTCAGTACCAGACACTGTACAGCACACTCTCCAAGTTTATTCAGTTGTTACTCACATACGATGTCTCTGTCAGAAACTGATATCTTGGGTGGATGAAGGATTGAGAAGGTCTGATTGGTGAATGTTTGCTCTATATATCTTTCCATTTTATGTATGTTCAAACCCAATATAAGTAGATCTATGTCACTCGTTAAAACCCCCAATGTGTGTGAGGGGGGAGGGCAGAAGATACATTCTATTAGAAGGAGAAAGCAATAGAAGCTTTCTATTTAGATGAGTGAGTAGTTTTCTATTTAAGTAAGAAGACAAGGACTATTTTTGTAAGCCATGCACTGCACTCTTTCTCTCTCACCATACTCCCCAGTGAAATGTGGCCTATGGTATGTGTGCACAAGGGTGTTGGTACGTAAAGTAATGAGATAGCCCCCAATAGACAGAGGCATTATCAGCGACACATGTGCAGGCAGACTGATAGAGCACAATATCTGTATATGACCAGCTCTATAGTACATATGTAATAAAGCATCCATATCTGTTTATTCTCCCAGGAGATGCTATCCAATCGGCAGCACTTAAATTATCCTTGGTACCTAATAACTTCCCCATATAGATAAGCACTTTGAATCAGATATAGATATAGTTATTTAATACGGTAACAGATTAGAATCCAATTGCCTCAGCTAAACAGGGTAAGAATGATGTGATATTATATGGATGTTAAATGCATAAGTATATTTTGGTTACTGTACTGTGTTGTTAAAATATTAATGCCATATATAGTATCGTCTTCCTGTGAAGACAGCCATCTTGTCCACCACCCCTGATATCTTGTGTAAACTAGCAAAGATCTCTTTCTATGAGAATTGGGGAGGAGTTATCTCTTAACAATAACGGGGTGGGTGGATTTTCATGTGACTGGGCCACCAAAACCCCCTTTTCTGTACACTCCCCCCTCCCCAGCAGGATCCAGATTTATTGTTTATTCCTACCGATTTTAGCTATAGATGCGCACTAGTCTCTTTGCTAAGGGAGTGGTCATCCTTTAACAACAGGACGGGGTTGGTTTATTGGGGGGGGGGGGAGAAAAGCCCCCATTTATTGTGAAAAAGCCGGCTCGCTACTATTGTAATAAGGGAGTTGGTTTTGGTAGCTTTGGACCATCGTGGGGGAGACCGGATAAATTTGGACCCCTCTTACGGGGGGGGGGGGAGACCGAAAGTATTTTGGTGCGGTTGTTGTTGATAAAAAATAACCACTCCCAAAATAGGGATAAAGTTTTGGTCAACATTTCTGGGTTTCCCTCACCTTCTACTTGATATATCCATATATTATATATTAGATCGATGTTCACAGTTTCATTGAAGGGTGTAAGAACTCGGTGTACCCTGCACACGTAGTGGGTGTAGACTGCTTGGAGCTTCCTTTCTAGTGCACCATTAAATATTTGGCATTAATGGCTGTCTCCTGGGAATATGTGAGACCCCTGTCCCTTTTATTGTAGTTCCCTGCAGTTTTCTATAGACCCCCGCTACCTGCACCTCTCCCCACTCCCTCCCGTACTGGTTTCCTGGTTTTCCAATTACACAACAGTCTTTCAATAGTTGTTTTAGCTTTTCTTGCCCTTCGATATTATCTATAATACAAGTACATTTTAATTGCCTTATTCCTCTCTACAATAGCCATCGTGTCTTATTCCCTTTTTCCTACATACTGAATTATTCAGCCATTGTTTATAAAGAGTCCTGAATCAACCCCGGTCCTTTCATCTCTGCAGTCTTCCTTTTCTCCCAATCTGTATTTTTCCTATTTTGGCTATTTACCCCAACATTAACATTGTCCCTTTTCTCCTCAATAGTATTCCAATCTCACACATTGCAGACTTCTCCCAGCCAAATGTCCTCCTCATGTCCTTCCTTAGTCTCTGCATACCTCTGTCAGACCATGTATGCTGACATACTCCATCTCCATTTCTCACTGCCCTGGAGCAGAGAGAATTGAATGATGGCTGGGACAATGTCTTTGCAGCCAGCCGCGCCTTCCTCATTTACTGTAGGTAAAGAAGGGGGCACGTTCTGCTGACGCTATTTGAAATATTAGATTCTGAGGAAGCTCCTCTGTCCCTTTGGTATAAGGTATTTGTGTTAAATGCCTTCGGGGAATGTGAATAATTGATCTATTAATGTTTCATGGCTAGTTGTGTTATGTATCAATAATTCAAGATGTATTTAGTAACGGGAAAATCATTGTCATCTCTCTGCAGTGTGTTTGATGTTTAAATATGTTTCTATGATGTGTAGATGGAGAAAGGAACGATTCATTGTAACATAGATGTCTTTATAAATAACTACCAAGCATCCCTCAATCTACCTCCGGGGATCTGGGTTTCTGCTAGTGTTCCTCCTTTCAATTCCTCTTTTCTCTGGGGATACATATGTCCTAGGTAATGTAGTCACTTCACAATAGTCGTTCGACTTCCTCTTAGACCATGTGAGACTCAAAATTGAGTAAGGTTGTCTGTATCGACTGGTTTACCTGATGTATATAAGAACTGCGTTTGTACACTGACAGTTTCAGTTGCCTGGAATGTAGCATATAAAGGTTGGAAGATACTGTTTTTTGTCTTTGAGACTAACGCATAGGTAGGCCTCATTATACATGTGTGCACATTGATGCAACCAAAGAAACGGATTGTGCCTATTTTACCCTGGATGTACTGCCAGAAGTTGTCAAATAGTTCGGTAACAGTAGAGTTGTCTAGGCACTCAGATAAAAAGCCTGGATTCCCTTATACTCAAATCCCCATAGAGAGTTGGCTTGAGCTGAAGACGACACTCACTATAAGTAGTCTTCACACAGGAGTCCCCTCTTTAAGCTGCCAGACAGTCCCCGTCTAGATGGCAGCAAATCAAAATGACAGGTCTGTCCATGGAAGTAAACCACATTGTAATGTTTGAATACAGGCTGCTGTCTCATTTTGTATGCTACCTGTCACATCAGAGGGCTGGGTATCTGGGTATATGGAGACATGATTAGGTTTTTCACGGTGAATATGACAGGGATTGGGTGGATCTGTGAATGTGCATACACCATAGTACTTGTAAAAATGTATGTATATTATATCAAGGACATTCAAACCTTTTATCGAGGTACATTAATACCCAGTATAAATACTATGCACCTCAGCTACATTATTTGTATATATATATATATATATATATATATATATATATATATATATATATATATATATATATATATATATATATATATAATATATATATATATATATATATATATATATATATATATATATATATATATATATATAAGGGTAATACATATTGGAACAAATGCCATAAATAGGATAGACACCAGCAGTACATTGATAAGGACTACTGAGTTATCATTGAAATGTCCGTCTACGTCTGACAATATAAAAGCAGGTAGACTCGCCGGACGTCCTGCAAATTGGATTCCGGAACTGTCCTTCTTTGAACCCATCCCGGAGAACCATACCATTGTCAGCCATTTTAAGGATATTGCCCCCCCCCCCAGTACCAGACAGTGTTGAGCGCATTCTCCAAACTTGTAGGTCCTAGATAAGATCTGAGTCTCTGCTGAGAGATGAAATCTTGAAAGAGTCGGCAAAAAAACTACTTTAAGGTGGGTCGCTACCTCTTGAATATGGACGCACTGCGCAGGTATCTGCGCATATAGCTTAAATGGCTTAGAATGAGCTAATATTTAATCACTGGGTACATATATATGCTGACTAAGCAATATCCAAAAATTAGACGATTTTGAGAAAAATTGAGCTTTATATTGGACTTTGAATATTTGATATATTTGTAGCCGATAATATTTGGTATTTTTGACATAAGCTAAAAAATTGGAATTATTAATCAATAAATCATTATCTAGATTGATATAAATGCCATTACATTGCTTGAGGCAACCAAAGGTATGAAGAAAAATCATTCTATACCCTGATTCTTGCCATTTTACCCAACATTTTAGGCATTAAATATAAGATTTTGACGATTTTTGCACTATTTTTTAACTTCAAAGGCCAAAAAAGCTAAAAATATGCCTGGGACCCCCTATCAAAAGCACTTCTATATGTTAGCAAATGATCTTAACTATCTTTTGAGAGAGTTAAAAAAAATTCTGTTAACTTTGAATACTATTTTTAGCTAATATCGCTACAAAATAATGGAAATTTTTTCCTATATTTTCCGGAAACATCATGTTTTTACCCAGAATGCCATTGCATACAACTGTAAAATTATTTCTGCAGTAAAGTGGAACATATAGGCCTTTCACATGTGAAGTTTTACATTTCTGTGCATAATTGTTGATATGAAAAAAAATCATGGAAGTTTTCACATTTTTTTCTATTTTTTTGTGAAAAATGAAAATACTTTAATTTTTCAAAATTCTGTAACTTAAAAAGTAGCTCGGGACCCCCCATTTTTCTTTTCATTTTCCGATTCTATATGATCTAGACTGCATGTAGGAAAAAAATAGAGAGATTCTGTTAACTTTGATCAAAGGGTAGCGACCCACCTTAATCACTCCTAAATAATATAATTCCCATACTGCTCTAACCCCTGTGCTTATACAAGACAGGTGCTTATTGAAGCTGCTTACTTTAGTGCTTGGTATTTATTTCAGAACCCCTGTAACCCTGTTGATTATTTTATTAGCCATTGTGGTAGGGACATCACGAGCTACCTTTTCCCGATGCTCCTCCACATTTTCATCTTTCATGTCTGCTTGAAATACATCAGAAGAACTCCATTGGCACAAGAAATATTCTCAAATGATAAAAATCATCGGGTTTTTTTCATATTCATTTAAATGTTGATCCACGGGTTTTTGCCCAAGATGTGCAATAGACAAATAAGCAGTAAGAACGTTGTTAGGGGAGATAGTCTCAAAATTGCAAGATAGTCTCAAAATACTATGCTTTGAGACTATCTTGCAGCCCTCAGGCTAGATAGTCTCAAATTTGCAAGATAGTTTCAAAATACTATAGTTTTGTCAGTATCTCGCAACCCTTAGCTTAGATCAGAAACCTGACAGATAGTCTCAAGACTGTGAGAAAGTTTCAAAATACTATAGTTTTGAGACTATCTAGCCTGAGGGTTGCGAGATACTAACAAAACTATAGTATTTTGAGACTATCTAGCCTAAGGGCTACAAGATAGTCTCAAAATGTTATTATCTCGCAGTTTTGAGACTATCTGTCAGGATTTTGAGACTATCTCGCAATTTTGAGACTATCTAGCCTGAGGGTTGCAAGATACTAACAAAACTATAGTGTTTTGAGACTATCTCGCAGTTTTGAGACTATCTAGCCTGACTGTTGGAAGAAAGTCTCAAATTGTGAGACTATCTTGCAGCCTTTTGAGACTATCTCGCAATTTTGAGACTATCTAGCCGAACAAACGTTAAGTAGTGCAGAGACACAAGCAACTGACCAAGACCTACATAATCTTTGGTTTTAGAATGGCACCAATGTGCACCTTGCCTCCCAAATCTCTGACAGATACCAGACCTTAATAGCCTATAATTGGATGAGATAGTGGGTTTTCATTTCAAGAGACATGCTAAACTAATATCTGCCAGCAAAGTGAAGAGATCGTGCTTCAAAAGTAGATGTTCTAGATTCATTACAGATAGTATAATTCTGTGAGAAGGAAATCTAAGATATAGGAATATGCTGATATTACTTTTACTGATTCAGGACGAATGATTTGATGGTAAGAGGGAGATTAAATGAAAGAAAATGGAAATAGAACATCAATCACTTTTTGTTTTACGAGGACTTGTCCAGGCTGGAGTGCGATATTACCAACAGTAAAGGAAAGATCAATCTCCTTGGAAAGGTTCTTAAATTCATAACCAAATCAAGCGTTTGTCCTCATCATATGAATGCATTGTCCTTCACATAATCTGAATGGTTATTTGTAAGATCTGAAATGCAATATAATCAATATCCGCCTAATATATATTACACGTGTTATATGGACCAACAATAAATCTCACTTTTACTTAAACCCCAACAGTCATCCTTTGCCTTGTCTACTCCTTCTGATGAAAAGATTCTAAAATGTTATCTTCGTTGTAGAATTATTATAGCATAATCGTGTCCTGGTGACAGACCCTCATGGAGCTCTCATGCTTACTGAGGTGCCTGCATTGAAAGATGGACTCTTTATCCGCAATGCCTGGAAATTCCAAAGAATACTTGGTCATTTTTGCACGTCCTCCTTCCCGAGAAGAAGCCTGATGTAGGTAGCAATCTCTGTCCTTAGTACTCCTTTAATAAGGCAAGCATAGTTCTACGAAGGACTACCCACCCCCCCCCCCCCCCCCCGTTTAACATCGTGATGCATGAATGCAGAGTCACTGGTGTTGTACCCATGCTTCAGGCCGACCATAGTGGGCAAATATACACGGGTCGGCATGATGCACTTATGAAGCACCAGCGAGTTACTCACCGCTGCTGAATTGCTGTATGATGAAGGAAGTGAAAATGGAGCCCGTGGCATCCATAGTGCTAGGCCCTTTGTCGTCATGATGCATGGATGCAGCCCTCGGCGTACTCCATGCCGGGGCTGCATTCATGCATCATGACGAGCCTTCAGGAGTTTATCAACCCCATAGGGTCGTCATGATGCTAAAAATACAGTATTTGTGAATGACTCAGCGGGGCTACATGCAGGGCATAGGGCATTAAAGCAGTATGCTGTCCTTAAAGGGTTAAGGTGATTGGTGTCGGGGGCAGGAGGCCGCTATCTCCTCTCAACAGCTTTAAGAAACCCAAGATGTCCGTCCTGAGATAGGGGCAGCGGGACAGATGACACCTTTGTAATATAGTGGTGCAGTATAGACCAGCCGGCTCCCCTGTTGGTATCTTTGGTCAAGACTGTGACTCAGCAATTTTGTAGCAAATTCTCCTTGGAAGGGATAGGCCCTATTGTGGTTGTGTTTCTGAGGGGTTGGGCCTTTTCCCAAATAACTTTCAATAACAATTAACATGGGGTGGTTGGTGACTTTTTCTTTGTTTTCCTGTCTCCGTTCTTCTGTTTATGCGTCATCTTTGCAGCCAAAAATAACGTTTCTCGTTTCAAGGAAATAAGTTCTGGTCTGGCAGACAAGCGACTAGTTTTAGTTCAAAGAAATTCAAGAAAACCATTTTCTGAAAACAACCTTATTTTTCCGCCAGGCGAGATTATTGATCTTATTTCCTTGACATTTGTACATTTGGTATTTGGATTAGGAAGCATCCAGAATATATTTTGTAAACAGCTCTATTATTGTCTCACAGGAGGCTTTTGGAGCTTCTGTTTATCATTGACCTATACTAAAATAATGCAGGGAGTCCCCATGTTATCTACATTAGCTTCATCTTCCCATGAATAAGGAATCTAATCATTGGCTGATCTAGGGGGGCGACGGGCCTTGCCCCCCCCCCCCCCAAAAAAAGGAAAAAAAAGAGGAAGAAGAGACAAGAAAGGAGAACAAAGGAGTGAAAGAGATAAAAAGATTGTGGAGTATTATTCATAGGGCCTGACTGAGGGTCTCTGATCTGTATGGGGGGGAGGGGGCTGAGTCTTAAATTATTGTGTCCTAAAATGCATGAGAATGCACCATTTTAAGTCTAGATCAACAACATTTTCTTGGGGGGCATGCCCCCAAGCCCCTCCAGTGTATTACCTAATGCGCTTTACTCGCGGGAAACACATAGTGACTCCTGGTTGGCCAGGTTTGCCCCCCCCCCCCCTCTAGACATCCTGGATCCGCCACTGCTAATTGTGACATGTAATAGGAGAAGGTATTTTAGTGCACCCTTCCCTGAGATCTTTTTAACATGTCATGGTATGCACACATATGATTAGTTCCCCATATATTCTATCTTCCTCATTGGAGAAAGCTCTCCCTCACAATTTTCCTCGATACGTATTGCTTCGATGAACTATGTCCTTTCATTGCCAAGATGCACCAATGTACTGTTGGCATTGGCAATAAACAATAAACACTGACGCATCATGCCGTCCTTTTGAAGGGTTAAAGTTGTTTTGCCAACTGGTGAGCAGGATTCATGATCAATTACAGCCACATTTATCCTATCAGATACATACAGATGAGCATATTGCCCCGATTTCCACATATTTGCCAACATCCTATGACTTTGACTTCCTAACCTCACTTATGGCCACATCTCTCACCCCTATAGCCACCCTGCTAGGCATACAAACTGACGTGGGCAGACCAGAATAGCAGTGATAGACTCCCAAAATCTCTATCATTGTTGCTTGCCTATCGATGCTCTTGTTTTTCTGACTGAGGCGATCATGCACTGAAAATATTGGACATTAGTCAAATCGAACTTGTGTTGGTGAGAGTGACTAACTTCTCATAGGACATAGCTAGTAAATTGAACCAACAATTCACCAACTCCGGCTAATACTTGCGGAGCCAGTCTAGTAGCCTGGGGCAGAGCTTACATGGGAACCAAGACTTTGTGTGAGTAGTTGACTATGTAACTTGAGGCTGCTGATTCCATTTCTGGCATGTGTGAAATGATATCTAGGTGGGAACAAGGTCAAATCTAAGGTCAAAGGTCACATTTTGGATGGAATAATTGATCTGTAAAGGGTACATATACTTTAATAGGGACAAATGATATATCTAAAGGTTATTCATTGTAGAGAGTGTATGTGTGTCAGTACTTGAGTGACTATGGTTGACCTTGTTTAGGTCCGAGGTAATTTTAGTTAGGGTCAACATGGACATTAATACAACTGAGGTAATCCTCGAAATGGTTTCATCAGATTTGAATTCTGAGTTTGCTTTTTCATTTACAACTCAACTCTGCTATAGCCTTAACTTTATTGTGTTGCATGACCTTGATAAAGGTCATGGTCATATGTGGCTAAAGAGAAATACTGCTAAAGCAGTAGTATCTAAAGAGCTATGGTCCTTCATCCAGGATAGCAATATCCCCATCTTGCCCTACATATTATCAAATGACTTATGTAATTTAATATACATTATGCAACGAAAATCTTTTTGTAAAGACGGACCAACCTATTCCAATGACGTTTTTGAATGGGACACCTTTTCTGTGTTCAAAGATACACTGGAGTGGACTTTGGACTCTCTGATGAAGTCATAACATTATGATGGTCTGAAGGAGAAGCATGCATGATGAATGGGGCATTGGATATATGTAGGGTGTAGGTTAACATGCAGTAGGGTGATATACAGGAATGGTAAAAGGCAAAATGGATGATTTGGTATATTTCTGAGAGGCCAGAGCGGCAGTGTCCCTTACTACCCATAGGAATGCCCGGTCTACACCTGTGACCTCCATTGTAAAATATGGTCTCCTCGCTTTTGTGAGTGTATCAACCCTGTAGGGTCGCCATAAAGTCATCATAATGGATTTTTTCAATGTGACGATTTTTAAAGGCATATATATGCTGTATTAAAGTAGGATGTGGACGTTGCAGTGCTGGATGTCCACACACAGCTGAGTAGACTAAATGAGCTCTAACCCTGTTGTCTGGCCATGTTAGCCTCAAAGGTCACAGTGTGTGTTATTTCCTCTGTGTGTATTGACTGACGTGCCGTCCTCCTGCCCCACTACAGGTCCGGACCGCTCACCAAAGGAAAGGTCCTGCAAGATTTATGTTTTTTAATCAGTTTTATTTATATCTTGGAATACAATTAGGCTTTTGCCTCTTTGCGTCGCAGTCCAGCTCAGGCTTAGCATTAACATACATGTTTTATATGAAATTAAAAACGAATGATATAATATTTGAGTATTATCATTCTAGTATATGAAAAGAATGTTGATTAGTAAATGTGAATAGATACAACATAATAAACAGTACAGTAATCTGGCAAGAAGAATACAAGGTTTCCATGCATGTAATTAGTGATGTCTAGGGATTATGTGATTGGGGCAGAGGGTTAATGGCAGGTTTAGTTACTTATCTTTTAGAACTAGGAGAGTACTGCAACGAAAGACTTGTAGTAAGTCGCATCATAGTATTAGACTTGTAGTAAGTCACGTCAAATTGTAGTGTATATACCCTCTTACTCTTTTAAAGCGACATGATGCCATCCTTAATTAAATTCAAACAAATTTTGTCCCATAATGTTTTGTAAAGCTAATTGGTAAGGGGGCGTTGGTTAAAGAATGAGGATCAAAAATATTTGGGACCTTGGGGGTGGGACCAAAATAATTTCCTATTATAGCAATAGGAACAGTACATTGCTAAAAGCGGTTTGCCCCAATGAATATGAACCCTTCTGGAGTAGAAGGAACAAGGATGGACCTGTCTCGTAGGGAGTAGGACAATACAACATCGTTGTGGTTGCTCGAAATACATCGATCATTTTCTTCCCGTACCCGCCCCCCCATTTTAAATAAGGCATCTTCCTTACTGTGAAATGGCGCAGCAGTTGTCTAGACCTTACCACATGAGTAAACGTGTGTGGAACTCTTCTTTGAATAGCCACCCTGCAGACTACCCCCTGCCCTGTCTTACAACTCTATTGGGCTTAATGAACCCTGGAGAAGGCGCACACATGGTCTGGGACATGTAGGCCCTTTTAAGGTCCCTATAAAGGGGTGTCTCCATCAAAGACCGTCCACCCGTCCGTCCATGAAAACCGTCCAAAAAAGCAGGCATCTGGACGTTTTTCATGGATGGACGGACAGTTTGCGTCTCCCTCAACGTCTGTCCATCCATCAGTCCGTCCATTCTGTCCATCCATCCATCCATTTCATCCATCACAGAGTGGCAAACATGGACAGACGGACATATCTAAAAAGTTGGATATGCCCGTCTGTCCATTTTTCCATAAAAAAAACTGACATTTTCCGTCCTGATTGGTCACTCTGTGATGAACGGAATGGACGGATGGATGGACAGAATGGACGGACAGAACAGGAATAGGATCTGTCCGTCCATTTTGTCCGACCATGTGATGGACGGACTGGATGGACGGACGTTGGTGGAGACGGAAACTGTCCGTCCATCCATGAAAAACGTCCAGATCCCTGCTTTTTTGGACGGTTTTCATGGACGGACGGGTGGGCGGTCTTTGGTGGAGACACCCCTTTAGGGCACTAAAATAAAAAGAAGGACATGGGAGGGATATGAAGTGGTGCAGAAAACTTTTGATGTAAAATGTGTTTCAAATGACATTATGAACTTATTCCAGTAAAACACAATGAAATAGTCATTTTATGACCTTTTGATATCTGTCAGGAACAATAGACCCTATCCAAAGGAGGAACACGGTGAAATTATTGGAATATGTAAAATAGAATGAAACAATGATGAATAATGTTAACCAATTTTATTGATTTTCATGATTGTGCTAAAAACTCCATGGTAAGTTCCCTCTTACTTCAGGTTTATATGACACCTTTATATTCATGTGATGTCATTATTGATAATAGTTGTTTGAAAAAAAACAGTAAATAAATCTAGAGAATCTGATTTACCATGGTTACATGATTATTTATGATGATGTGACAGGCCATGGAATATGGGTCATTTCATAAGGCTGTGAGATACGGATTTCCTTGGTTAAATCAATGGGACTGCCGTGTTCACTATGAAATGGATATGAGAATCTTAAGGCCTGCTATTCCCTACCATATTCCGTTTTTTCCGTTGCCTACCATCTAGCCATCTTACATGTTTATATGAGTCCTTAGTGATACATAACTCCTAAAGATTAAAAAAAAAGGTTAACATGTAAACTATCATGCTGATTAGTAGAGGGACTTCCCATCTTTGAGTGGTCTCTCTATTTTCTTAACGTGTCTTAGCTATATTATATGAGAATCTTAAGGGTGAGCCTGGTATTCCCTATTTTCCATCTAACCCTCCTGCATGTCTATGCAAGGCACTTTAGAGATACCTTACACCCAGGAGGAATATCAAGCAGGACCAGGTGAACTGGGGCTTTCAATTGGCTGGAGAGGTCCTTAATTAACAGGAGATGCCCTTAGAAGGGCATTGATGCCCTTAGAAAGGACCTTTACATGGAGGGGTGGGCAGGGTGGACACAGCCCTACTGCCTTAAAAACCTACAAGCCCCTTTTAAAAGGATCACCTGGAGGTGCGCTGAATGCTAACACACCCTGAATAATGGGTGGGTGATGGAGGTGGGTAGGGGCGTGTCAGGGTGGGGAGCAGGGTAGGAGCAGGGTAGGAGCAGGGTAGGGCACTATGGGAGGCCTTTTTGGTAGAACTGCCAGGTTATTGATTCTAACCCAGTCACCAGTGAATAGCCTAATAAGATATATTTTGGTTTCCTATATAGCTCCAACCCACATTAGTCTTTTCATTTTTGAATATCAATTCGTCATTCTGACCCTATGACTGACCTGAGACAGCCATACAGACTAAGCCCATAAGCATTTCGATTACCAGTGTCGTGCGTTAATTTAAAAATGTAAGTTTTTGAATGACCGGGAGAATGCTATAACAATTCTGAACTGTAAATCCTCCATAAAATCTGCTGCTGTTGATTAAATGTTGAATTGACAATGTTGCAGGTATGGCGCTCCATAGGTAAGGTGAGTGAGCAGTTGGTTGGCACATAGAGCAGCTCACACGGGAATGGTGTCAGTGAATATAGGGTATTAAAGGTGGTTATCACACCTCCACACACACGCCGGTAAGTACAGCAAGATGTGATGGGTTAGGATGTCTCAGGATGAATGTCTATATTGAGGACAGAGTAGGTATGACAGCAGATCGGAGAACAAAACTCCCTGCCATTGACATACATGTACATCATACTTTACGAGTTGAAGCTGGGGCGTATAGCACAAAGCTGAAGGCCAATAAGTGGTGTTTTTATGTTTATTATGTGGCCCTACTGTTTTAGAATGAAGAAAGTTTCATGTTCAATAATTGTTGCCATGATGCACCAATGTAGCACCAATGTATATACATTTATATACATAGATATGGCTGACGCTGCATGTATGTACCATACTGACAAAAAGGCATAGTTAGACTGTTCATGAAGAGTGGTCATCACACCTTTCCACACATCAAACTATATAGAATGTACGGCTGCTTGGTAGATGTGAGTGTGTCTATAATGTCTTTAAAGGGGCATTCTCACCACTCACACTTAACCACATGGTATACTAGAATTGTTAGTGGGATACGCTTTGTGATTGTGCCACTTTGAATACGATGTGTACGCTATGCTTTATTTCTTGTCATAATGCATAAATACAGCGCAGAAAAAATGAAGTATCAGTGCAGTATCCATGCATTAAGCTTACCCTGCTGGTCTTACCAAATTGCCGATACGGCATGATGAAGATAAAGGGTTAATCAGACTGCTTGCCACTCACATCTATAGACTGACTAGCACCAGACACTAAATATAAACTGGAGGGGCTCCATTTTGAGCTTAACTTTCCTTCAATATTTTACTGGCCCTGGTCACCTTTTTCACTGTGCCCCTGATACATTTGTGGCATACAAACACACTGTCATGTACACCGACGAGTGCAATAAAATTCAATTTCAATGAAATTCAATTCAGTTCAACATCATTCCCTTTGTTCGCTGCACTAATGGGATCATTTCAACTAACTACTGGGAATAGGTTCCCTTCTTACTCTATATCACTGGCCCTTCCCTCCCCTTTTTCACTGGTTATATACTGAGCTACAAGGATAGTTTCATTATTTTGTCATACCTAATTGTGGCATCATTTCTATCCTTCCACTACGCTGCATTGTGATAGTGTATTGCCTCTGATCTTGCACTGTAATACTAGTATTGTTTCCCTTCTTTCAATATACTACTGGCATTGTGTCCATCATTTGATATACTGACAGAGCCTACCCTGTTTAATATACTACTTGCTCCGCAAGATAAAGGCTGTACATGTACTTTAAACGTTGGCAATATAATATTATACCCATGACCCATATCATTATTAGGGCCTACAAATGCAATAGAGGTCAACTACATTTATTACATGACAGTGATGTGATACCTTACTACTACCTACTACCTCCTATTACCGACATACTTATACATGGCCTGCCTCCTGACTCAATAATATTACCCTCTCCATTAACTACTAAGTTAATATATACCATACCCTAATTAATCATACATAGGCCTACACATATAGACACTGACCCATTGAAGGTACGTAATGCTTTAATAGCCTATGCCATTCGTGGTCATGGTGCATCAATGCAGCCCCAGTGAGTAACTTGCCAGGGCCGTATTCGAGCATCAAGGCGACACGATGATACATTCCTTAAGGATCGGCATGATACATGAATGCAAACCTGGCGAATACCGGTACTCATGGCGGCTATATTCATGCGTCATGACAATAAAGGGCATACTGAATTAAAGCATTATAAGCACTTTAAATGGTTAAGCATTGATCCCCTATCCCTCTTCTCCCTGACTGCCCATTTCCTGTCAGACACACAATACTACCATCAAGTAATAGCTCACTCAGCAACTCACGGTAACTAGGTCAAACATGACGTCATACTCTACGTCATAGGACGTAACTGGGACGTCATGAGTACATAGTGACGCCTATCTCCGTGAGATGGCGCCATTGTGCCGCGGCCGGTTTGAGTGACGTAATGGCAGGAGGGGAGGGGGTGGAGATGCTGAATGCAACAGCTATAGGTTAATGGTGGGCGATCTGCAGCCTCTAAGTTACTTATTCAGTCACCATGGCCGTGAGAGCGTTTGCTGCGTGGGTCCAGAGAGTATGGCAGCCATCTTATTACATATTCTACAGGCAACATCGCTTTCTGTACCCATCATGATGCTAACACTCGCCAAGGCTGCATTCATACATGGTGACACTAGAAGTCATAATGCATTAGAGCACCTTGATAGACCTAGATGTTAGTCTGGCACCCACCCAGACGTAGACAGTAGGGCTTTTTTAGAATTCTAAGATTTCGATTTGGTAGGTTTCCAGTGGGAGTACATTGACGACAGCCCTAGACTTACCAACCTTTCCCTATACGATTCAGTTGCATTCAGAGTTGTTGAAGTGGGACTGACAGGACCCATAACTGGTTGTAGGAGAAGTGACTATATAGTGGGTAGACAGGCTGTTGATGAGCATCTCAATAACAGTCTGGACCTGCTCTTAAGCTGCTCAGTGAGCGACTCTCCACGTGCCGTAATGTTAATCATAATCCCTAGTATAACGGTTAGGAGGTAGAACCATTGATATAGTTTGAATGTAGAGGTTTGTAATGGGTATCCCAATACCTTAACCCTTTAAGAGCCGGGGCTGGAATTCCTTGTTTATTTGTCGTCATGATGCACAAATGCAGTAACTGCATTAAGGCATCAGACTGACCCTTCCAGAGTGTATCACCCAATAGGTGGCAGCTGTGGCAGACATAACACATAAGACATCAGCCATGGTGACATGGTCCGATTTATTCCATATTTTGATTTCTATCTAAACTTGTTCAAAATGGCAGTACAATATCATATTTGGAGGATGGGATACAATAAAACATCATTCATGGGCAACAAGAGGCAATTGAAATGGTCCCATTAACACAGATATAGCCTTTTACAGTATATTTTCCAATGGGTGGAATCATGGTGTGCACTCTAAAAGTCTTAAAATGAAGCATTGATATTTAAGCTGAATTCTGGGGAATAATGTTTAATAAAGTAGGTAGAACATGAATTTCGGCCATATTTTACATTCTGGCTCAGTTTCAGCAAAATCTATTTTTGAGCCCTTATCATCGGACTATGCCACTTTAAGCCACCATGCTACCCTTAAATGGTTAAATGGAGGAGTAACTCCGGGGCAGTAACATAACTGCTCTGTAACAGTTAGATCTATGGGCTGCTCATTGAGCAGCTCACAATGTGCAGCAGACTGATGGTAGCCTTAATGGGCCAACGTATATCTTCCATTATGGGGGGGGGGGGACAGGGATCTGAAGCCAGGAATACCGAGAACTCTGATATGCCTATCCTCAGAGAAATACAATGCAATCATGACTCCGATTAGCCTGAGAGAAATCTATTTGAACCAGCTTTTTTCAAGTTCTAAAACTGACTGCTTGTACCAGAGGGACTTCCCCTGTGGGATACTATTGCATGCCTGGGTCCATCTACTTGCCGATATGAGTAACGGGTCTCAGTCAGGGGGTAATCAGCTAACTATGACTAAACGGTCATTACAACGCTTGTTACATGCTAGTATGGCAGCCATGGAGCAATGTTTTGGGTTACTCTTGGCTTCGCCAAGTCATGAGTCATAGGTGTCAATTTGGTGGGTTAGCAGCCAGTTAGACCTACTGCTCATATACATATATCTGTTAACCCTTTGTGGGCGAGCATCAACTATAGTGGATGCCATGGCAGGGCGAGCATCGACTATAGTTGATGCCATGGCAGGGCGAGCATCGACTATAGTCATCATAACTCTATTGGATTTAACAAAGTCTCATCCCTATAGAAAATTCCTGCAGAAATGCTCGCCCCCATGGCTAGCTATAACAATTTTTGGTCGCCCTTGAAGGGTTAACTACAGACAAGAGAAGGGGTCAATATGTGCAAAGGAAAAGTAGGTCTACCGAAATAATCGTGAAATCGTCCAAATAAATACAGCGATTCTACAAGCATCAAAGAGTAGTGAATTTTAGTTAGAAATTGAAGAGATAGAGTGACACCTGACTCAGCTGAATATAGCGCATTCAGACCAATGATGACTCTGTAAATGGTCCTCACTATGGGCCCAGTTAGAAAACCTGTGATTTAACGTCAACAAACAGTGCCAGTACAATGTAGCAAACAGTCATGGCCACACATAAATTGTCCCCTATTTGTCCATACAGAATACTGACCACTTGTCCCGCCCACCCCCATAGCCATATATCACATATAACAAAGGGTGGTCCCAGGGCACCCCCACCCCCCACTCACCCTGGTGTAGGCGGTGAATAATGCCACACAGCCTAGACTATGCACAGATCGGACGATGCACCTCTGGTGGTCGTAGATCTTGTTTATCTTGACACCACAGGTCCCACATGGGACACCGGGACAGGACGAGGTAGTGGAGGAGTAGGGGAGAGGTATGGGGGGGGTGAGGCAGGGGAGGAATATGGGGCAGGTGGGAAAGGGAGTGGTCGATGGAAGAAGGGAAGAAGGGAGGGAGGGAGGGAGAGAAGGAGAAAGAAAGGGAGGGAGTGAGGGAGGGAGCAGGAAGGGAAGGACTGGTAAAGTAGGAGGAGGGCGGGACAGCCAGGGGAGGGAATAGGAGGGATAGACGGAGGGGGAGAGGAGAGGTACAGCAGAAGGAAGGGAGAAGGGGGGGGGGGCGAGGGATTCAAGAGGAATGGGGTGCACGATAACAGTGGAGGGGATGGAGGTCAGGAGAGGAAGGGAAGATGGAAGAAGGTATGAGGAACGGTGAAGAGGGAGATAGGAGGGGGGGCGAAAAATGTAGGAAGAGTGAAGATGCATGGAATTATGGTGAAAGCAGGTATTGGGGTGGGTGGGATAAGGGAGGCAGGGGAGAGAAGGGAGATGAATGGAAGGGAGAGATAGTAGAGGATAGATAGCAAGGGAGTGGGGATGGATGGGGAGAAGGAGGGAAGGTATGCAAATGGAGGTAAAGAGTATGGAATGTGAGCATGGGGTACCAAAGGGATGTTGGGCTGGATGGTACGAGGGAGGAGTGGGGGCTACGGGGGTAAGGGTATGTCAGTGTGAGTCAGAGCTGGTCCCAGTCAGATTGTGATCCTATGTTATCAGTAAAGGAGATTTAACCCCTCCATCGTACCCTGTATGAGCTGTCCCATGAGTTGGTCTGTGAGCTGCTCTGGGAGCTGCTCTGGGAGGTTTTCTATGAGCTGTTCTGTGTGCTTCTTCATCAGCAGATCTATATACTCTGTTAGAAGTTAATGTAGCTGAGCAGTAGAATCTTCTGTAACCGTAAAGCTAGTATATACTACGGTTTTAATGTATATGGCCTGCAAACTATACTATTGGTGCAAAGTCAATGTATCTTAGGTTTCACTATAAATTTACAGCAAATGCTGTCCTGAGAGCTGTCTTGTGATCTGCTCGGTAAGCTGCCCTATGTACTGCTTGGTCAGCTACCCAGTGTGAGCACTGCACTTTGAGCCGCTCTAGGCTGCTCTGAATTGCTCATCTCTATGTATAGTATTCTATGAACTGCTCTGGACAGCCCCATAAGGCTCTGCTATCAATAGGGACATCTCCACATCACACCTTAAGGACCATAAGGGACCTCCCCCTTCCACCTACATTAATATCACCCCCCCCCCCTTACATCCATTTCACGCAAGCCCTCTCCCAGAATCACCATTCTCCCACTCCACTGACACCAGGGGGTTGGACGCCCGGCCCAAATCTCCCTCTCGCAGATTACTAACACCATGGTCTGGGGTTATGGTGTAATGACGGATGGAGCTAAAGATGGTCTGAGGGTGATTGAAATAGTATAAATTCATACGGGGGAGTGGTGGAGTACAATACAGTATTACAGTATTGTAATTTATGGTCGGCTCATAAGTACACCTGTTGGTGTTAGAAGTGTTTCATATGTGCTTTAGTTCTAGGAAGATCAGCAACGAGTAATAACGTTTACTTTAATCATATATAATAGTTTTTGTGCCAGAAGTAAAGGGCAAATAATTTCGTTAATTTACGGGTGAATGTAAGTGAGCTTCACGGGAATGATATGGTAGTGTTTACTGGATAGAAATAAGTGGAACTGGTGCCATGAAGTGGTATATTCGACGGCAGATGGCGGTGTAAAATAGGCATCTATTGATGGGTAGTTGAACGCATACACGAACGCATACACGATAAATGTAATATTGCAGAATTATACCTTATTGCTATGAGGGTTACTGACCTAAGATATCTGTGCATGTTAAATCTATGCATGTACGCATATTATGTATATATTATGTACGCATAGTATATATATGAGTCATAGTTATCATGTAAGGGAGTGGTCTTTTTCCCCTAACAGCACCCCGCCCCTTTTCTTAGATCCTGAATCCGCCCTGCCTGCTCGTTCTAATTCAATACAATAACATATGTTGTAGATATGGTACAAGTGAGTTGCTGTATTAAGTGTGGTAAGCCAAGGACAGGGTAATTGACAATGTCATGTCTAGGGTATCAGCCAACGATAATTACCATTGTCCAAGGCGTATAACATTTGTGCAGCAATTCACTTGTACCATATAGACATAATATGTTATATATCAAAACAAGCTGTGCATCCACATACAACTGTAGATACATAGCCATTACACACATTATGAGCTATATACCCTGGTGCGCACCCCGACACATATGAGGTATGGCAGGCTACATATCTGCCGACTGCCTGTTTGGCCGCACACTCAGACACAGAGGCACCCAGGGATCAGCTCCAGTCAGCTCTACTTACTCCCCACACCCACTGCGCATGCGCACAGAGGCTTCTGGGTAGAGTGGTGGTGTGTGGGTAATTGGTGATAAAAGTGGTGCAGCTTTCAGCGTTATTGTGTTATGTATTGTTTTGTATCTAATGTACTGGGCTGAGGAGTGGACATATATAATTATTTTAAAATGGTGATGTATTTTGACAATGGCAGTGTCTGTGTCACTGTGGCCAGAAATATGGTTACCTACTAGGATATATACATAGAGCACTGTTCATTGTATTAGCAGGGTTTTGAATTAGCGTCTTGTTTGGATGAGAGGACCTTGCTATATTACTTAGTCACTAAGAATACTATACTTTGAGTGAGCGCTTGTCTTGTATGGTCCCCGGAGATAAATATGCGTTCAAAGTTACAAGATTAGTCACGGCTGGATCGTAAATAACGTGACTCGGTCCCTGCTGCAGTACATTGTGTATATGGAAAGCAAATCGCAGTGCTGTCCACCTTTAGAATGGTCTATAAAATAGTCTTTTATTACTCTCCAAATCTGTCGAGTTGGACATTAGGTAAATTGCTGTGGTCATTTAAACAGGCATTAACACCAATCTCTCTATGAGATCTCTGCACTTACATGAAGTGTACCGTATCTTTAACATGTTGTAGGTTAAACAGCCGATACCATGCCTTCTTTATGGGGTCAGTCAAACCATAAAACTATAGCCCTTTAAGGACCGCACAGTGCTTTAATGCAAAATGTCCCATTGTCACAATGCATGAATACAAGCCTCTTGAGTAACTCGCTAGGTCTACATTCAAACAGCATGCATGCTATGCTGTTTATATACACCCAAAGAGTCGGCATGATGTATGAATTAATGCAGCCCTGGTGAGAAGATCCGCCATGGCTGCATCCATGCATGATGACGACAAAGGGCATCGTATGTGCACATTGAAGCACTCTGCTGTCCTTAAAGGGTTACCATCTCCTTACCAATCAGACCAGTATTACCTCCCAACATGTTATTGGGCAGTATCCCGGCCACAGAGGGACATAAAAGTGGAATAAAAACAGCAGATTAGCGCAGTAGGAGGTGTCCCCGTGCCAAGATCTCAGCTGGTCAGGTACTCGGACTCATCCATATTCATGAACAGGGGGTGGGTGAATGTTTGATTGGCATTAACCTTAACCATTTAAGGACCGCATAGTTAATGCATATATGCCATCTATCAGCATGGTGCATGGATGCAGTCCTGGCGAGTTACTTGTTAGGGCTGTCTACATGCATCATGCAGAACCCTTGGGAGTGTATACCATCCCCATATAGGCCTACCCGTATGTCTGGATGTAGCCTTGGCGAGTTACTCGCTACAGCTGCATCATGGCGACAAAGGGCGTGGGGCATTAAAGCACTATGCATCTATAAAAGGCATTAACCCTAACTAATATGGTGGACTTTAGCTAAGTGGTGTTAGATTGGTATGGGGGCTGATACCCGGAGGGCATGGTGTATTATGGGTACTGTAGGATACCGGAGAGGGAGGTAGAGCCGAAGGGAGGGGTAGGGTAGACGGACAGACAAACACAGAGGGACAGATATATAGAGATACAGGTTTGGACAGAGGCAGAAAGAGGCGGAGGAACAACACTGAGACAGAGGGACAAATGGGATAGATGTAGAGAGGCAAAGATATAGAGACAGAATGGCAATACAGAGAGATAGAGATGTACAGACAGAGAAACGATACAGGGACGAAGAGACAATGACATACATGCAGAGAGACAGAGATAGAGCCATGCATACAGACGGACAGACAGACAGGCAGGCAGACAGTCGTACAGAGACAAAGAAAGTACACTCATTAGACAAAGGAATCATGCATAGTAAAAATACAATTGTTACAAACTTACAAAGAGGAACAACAGTGATATTGTATGAATATTGCATGTCCATGTGTAATTCATGTTCATTATATTCAAGGTGATAGTCAGAACTCAATCAGAACATCTGTTACAACAATCGGTCATCATTTTCACCTCATAATTATATAATAAATGATTGTTAATGATTAATTACATAATTACAATAGATGGCGCCAGACCAAATAATGGGATCGTATAACAGAAACATGTACTAGCTTGATCTAGGTCACCTACAAAGCCATCTTAGAATACTAAAATGGATGAATTCTGTGACATCCTGAAAAGTGTAGTCCTGAAATGAACCCTTTAAAGGTATACAACACAATCTACGCCTACGGCACCTGGTGGCAAAAAACGAAACTACCCGAAACCATGATATTTGCAGATTTCTCATACTTAAATGTCATGAACTACATTTACCTACCATTTAATGCCATATCTTGCCATTCTATTATCTTGATCACTATCTTTACTTTTTGCCATGCCCATAGGCTCATACAGTTGATAGTTTTTATTTTGATTAGTTCAGGAAAATTTCATTTTGCCCGTGACCCCATGTTTTCTTGTTTTCAACATGTTCCTAATGATCATAAAAAAGCATGCCTGCATTTTCATTAAGAAATTGTCGGGAGATTTTTTTCTGTGTGGAAAATAGTAGAAAAATATGATTTTCTTATGAGGGCCAATACGTAATGCACTCAAATCTGAATGCCCTCCAGAAGACAAATAATCCCCGTAACATATGCTTTTTTTCTTTTCTTTGTGTTCCACAAGCATCAGACTAATATCCCTAAGAGCCATTAAGGAAAATTGTTGGTCGATCCAAATTTAGCTAGATTGTGTTGAATACCTTTAACCATTTAAGGAAGGTATGGTGCCTAAAAGGTCCATGTTCATTTGTCGCCATGATACACCAACACAGCGTCGGCTAGTAACTCATGCAGACGCTGTATTGGTACATTATGCCAACTCTTCAGGAGTGTATAAACGCCGTAGAATTGGTATGATGTATGTATGCGGCACCACTGAGTAACTCGCCTGTGCTTCCAAATTGATACATTGATAAAGAACCCCCACATAACTGATATAGAATATCAAATATTACAAACTTCTCCAGGGTGGTAACATTACCAGGGTATCAGCCTCAATCCTTACTAAAACAACACTTACCCAAATAACATAATAACCACCCTACTGGTAACTTTGTTGGTTCTCTTTCTTTTGCTGATTTCTCAAAGGCCTGGATCTGTGGACCCAAGATGGCGGGAAATAGCTAACAAGATCTAACGCTTGGTTTCATTTCTCCAGGGAGCGGGGATGTCAAACTCCAAAACCTTCAATTCCACTTGCTGTCTCATTCTAGGGAACTTTCTTAAGAAAGCGATGAAAAAGGGAAATAATTCAAACGCTAAACCATGTTCTATCAATAGCTGAGGCATTCCTCAAATCAAGGAGTAATTTCCCGTTTTAAGAAGGCATTGCACGTCACAGATTATTCTTATCTCTGGTAGAAAAGGAGAATTTTTCCAGTTTTAATGGGACCTGATAAAAATAAATCTATGGGACAAATGACACCTAGTCTTTCCCCCTGGGGCTGAGGGAGCCTCCAGGGCATCAAAGTAAACTTTGGTTTATCAGTTTACCCGCTTTACGAGAACCAGCATGGTTGTCAATGCAATGGGGTGCACACTGCTCACCCGAATTAGGTCACTGAATTAGGTCAAATGTTAGCCTGCAGAGCAACTAAAACCTGAAAATAAGGTTTAAACACTGAAAAAGAAGTTAATGACTTCATTGTAAAATGCTTCCATCTGATTCGCACCCGAACTAATCTAAAGCGATCGGGGAAAATTCCCATGGATAAGTTTTGCTTGGAATCATGCAGTGACACCGACAAACTTCATCAAAAAGGGATTGACTTGAATTATGAATGGCATGGGTATGAAGGATATCTATTCACCCATTGCTTGACAGACAATGCAATAATTCAGTATTAATTGGTGATTTATTTTGATATGCACTATGCATGTTTAATAAAGCATATAACAGCTACAATAGGCCTAAAGCAGTGTCTACGGTGCATGGACTGGCATGTCTTATCCTACCCAGGGGACTGATGTAATTTATATCCCTATATAGAATTACAATCTTATTACAATCAACGCAGCAAAAATATGAGGCCTAGTCCCCCCGGGGAGGGGAAGGAGGTCTCCCTTCTCCCTTTTTGAGATTCACCCACGCATTGCTAACTGGAAAGGCTTGTCATGGAGGGTGGTAATTTACATTGAATTGTCAGCATGAGTGAGAAAGCGGCCCTGGTAAATGGGGGGAGTGGGAGGTATGATTATGGAATGATGCTTATCACTTAAATGTGCCCGGGCTGGGCTGGTGTTGTGTTTATGCTATAGTCCATTTAGGGATTTTTTTTTTATGTGTTTTATTCGGGTAAAAGATGACAAGTACAAAAGTAAATGTATCAACCTAGCATGTGCGTATTGCATTGCCTCCGCTAGGGCCCCTATTTATGCAGTTATATACAATGTTTTCTCTGATTAACGAGTAGTGTCGGATTTACCTTGTTTCAGTTTACATGTAGCTACTCAATCGTATATCCAGCAAAGCAGGACTTACCCTCCATTTATTATGCCTTTCTGGGGAAGGGGAGGGCATGATCTGCACTGATAAAATGAAGGGATCCAAACTTGTCAAAAGGTTGTCTTATAAGAAGAGTTTAGGGTCTTTAAAGTGACGGTCATAGAATAAACGAGTTAAAGGTTGTCTATTTGATGAACTGTCCGGTTACCATCCCACAAGACAAGACTAGGGTCATCTAACTGACAATGTTAGCCCAGGCAGTGGCCCACTCCAAGTGACAAGTCTAAGGTCGTCAAATTGACAACCCAGAATAGTTAACCCTTTATTGGCTGCAAACTGCTTTAAATGTGCTTGAATCCCTTTGTCAGCATGATGCATGAATGTAGCCCTGGTGAGTCTATTCGCCAAGCCTGCATTCATGCACATTTGGAAATGAATCAACATTTGGGCGAGTATACTTGCCAAGGCTGAATTCATGTATTTGATCACATAGAGCATAGCACCTTAAAGCACTATGTACCCCTTAGAGGGTTAACTTGTGCACTATAACCTCTACTTCACTGCAGATGGAGCTAACTGGGTTCTGCCTTGGCATAATTGTTGTCCATGTCAGTCTATATTTCTGAGGTTTATAATAGCTAATTCATACAAACATAGAGGTATGTAGGTTAGGGGAATTCCTGCCATATCCCCAAGTCTATATAGAGAGTATTTCTACCCTTTAGTTACAGACTGCTAACACATATGTGGATGTCATACCAATGGGAGTTTCCTTGCAGCTATTGTACCATAGAAATAACCACAAAAGAGGTGTATGTGCCCTACACATATTTGTTTTGTCTCAATTATATCAAAACATTGATTCCTTTACCTTTTCTAGCATCCCCAATAGATAAATCTCAGGATTCTCCATGACATGAATGTGTATTCCCATGAATATGATTAAAATCAACATAGAAATTATGCAATTAATTCCCCAACTTTATACAGAATGCATGTTATACTGATGGCACCTACAGGGAAAATCCTGAATCAGACCCTGGTTGACGAGTCTAGGGCTGGCATGAGTCAGGTTTTGGGCTGGCACATACCAAGTGTATCTTCTATCTGACAACTACAGCTAGAGGACCCACTCTCTTGTCACTTAGAAGAGTCTGCAGACGAGTTTACTTTTTGAGTGTGTATATCTTGGGCTTAAAAGCTATTTAAAGCTTGGGAGAGGGACAAACAGATAGACAGCTACAGACAGGGACAGCCAGACAGACAGATAGAGGGAGAGACAAACAGATAGAGGGATAGACGGATAGAGAGATTACTTTACAAATAGAAAAGGATAGAGAGACCTCTACATATATACCTAGAGAGACTGATAAAGGCTGTGAAGCAGAAAGCAGAACTGGTACGTTAGTCCTGGATGGACTATATCCCCAATATATACCTCCATGAGTGTATGGGTGGACAATACGTAAAGTGTGCTGGTGTTTGTTTAACAGGATAACACACATTTAGTCTCCTCCCCGATGTTTACCCACAATACACTCTGTTAAACACCAGTCTACTCTGCTCTATTATCGCTCACGGCCATCCTAAAACCACCCTGCATCAGGCACAACGTGGACTCCCAATTTACATCCCATTTACAGAATCATCTTCTATATGTAGTGCATTAAAGTTTCAATCCGCCTAAAACAAAACAGATTTGAATAGAATTTAGAGTAGGGCCTATATATACATTGCTTCTCATATACATAGTATGCACATGTATACATATATGTTGTGAACCTCTGGTACAGCGAAATAGACTAATTGTGTCTCCATATTCAGTCGATCATGATTATAATTCGGACATTTTCTTTAATCGTAAAGGGCTTGGTCAACATCCGAATTGCTATAGCAGGTGGGCCGTAACCGATAGTGGGCCTAAGTGTACAACAGGAAGATGGTTAACTATTTTTTAAACGACTAACACGCCAAACCTAGATTATCCCTCTAGATAAACCACCGGCAACACGATAATCTCCTGTTTATCACATTAGAATTCACATATATCTCATGATATAGCCATGGGCATCCTAATTCTCCATCTCTTCTCAGAAACCATCAATGAGTGCACAGTGCCAGCGATAGGGGACCTCACCTACAGCGAATGGACGTGGAGTTTTACATTGGGCAGTGCACCTCAGTGGACACAACTTTGAGCTGCCAACACAATGAAAGATTAACATTGCCTCGGGTATGATACATTATGTCTTTAATCGATACGGCTGTAAGTTATATTATTGAAGCTTCTTCAGGTCCCTTAATGCCTTATTAAGCAGATTTATTACATGTTAGGTTCCTCTATACATCGTTTCATTACCCCTTTTCCCTCTTCAAAGTACTCACATGTTATGTGTGGAAAGCCCCCTGTGGCTCTGTTCATTGACAATATTCATACTGTCTTTTCCCAACTATATCGGTGATATCTCTAGCCTTTTAATCAATGTCAACGGGTAATTATCTGTTTGAAAAAGGGTTGGTAACTACAGGCCTCAATTTGCCAATAGACAACAAATGCCCTGAGGGTAACAAGACATTACAAAACAGGATAACATCTGCCTCACTGCCGACCTATCTATTGACCCCTTAACCCTTCAAGGGCAGCATCGTGCTTTAATTAACCAATAATATATGAATATCGCCGAACGCGGGGTGTGTATTCTTGAATAATGACCGAGGTGCGTAGCACCGAGGTCGTTATTCATGAATACACACCCCAAGTTCCGTGATATTCATATATTATTAGGTTTATTATACGATATTTCGATTAATATGTCCTTATTTACCTTTAAAACGTCCTAATTTCGCCATTTTGAAGGATTATTGACTGAATATCACTTGTACACCAGTAGCGCCATGTTGTGGAACTCTTCAGTAGGGGAGGTGAGGGGATCGGTCATTATTTCAAATCCAACATACCCTCAGTGCTAACGTATAGGAGTGTACTTACGCCGCGCGACCTGCTGCTTTAAAAACTAACTGCTCCCTGATACACTGCAATATACACAGCGTTTCCCTCCACAACCACCACAGCCGGATAGGCATGGCCGCTAGCGTCTCCGCCTCACGCACCAAGGGTCCCTGGATCGATCCTGGGTGGAAAACGGACCATTTTCAAAATGCCTATTTCTATGTGAAAAAAAATCCCTAGAATTATTTTAACGAAAGGCTAAGTAAAGTCCAACTTCTACCTTTATAGTAAAAATGAAATTAGAAAAAAATATTGATTTTCAAAGAAATTATACCAAAAAATGCCTTTTCTTCTGTAACTCAGTAAATAATGGTCCTACAGGGCTGGAAATCCGCCTATAGACTCTTTGTTTCGCCACCTCCCTCTACCAGCGCCTTCATGGTGTGGCGGTTAGCACGTCGGACTTCAATTCTTGATGTAGCGTGTTCGAGTCTCCAAAGAACCTCGGATTTTATGGGTGACGATATTCCAAATCGTTCTGATATCCGCTCCCATTCAGTTCAGGATATCAGAACGATTCTGAATTCCCCATTCAGAATCGTTCTGATATCCAAAAATGCACCCCCCAAGTGTGCGCTATGCAGGAATATCAGAACGGGAATATCACCTAAAAAGCACGCTGTAAGCCCATATCGTATAATAATGTGATATGTCATTGGTCCACATCCATGCATTCGTGCGTTATGACGACTCACACGGGGTATATTAATCTTGTAGGGCTGGCATGATGTTTGAATGAGGTAGACTCGCTATAGGGGTGCATTACAGCACTTTGCGGCCCTTTACGTGGGTGGGTATGATGGGCGGTTAGTGCTTTATTGTGGTATACCCATAGTCGTTATGATGAATGAGGTAGGCCTGGATCCATGCATCATGTCGACTCTTCTGGACCATATCAATCCCTTAGGGTCAGCATGATGCTTTAATGTAGCGTTGGTACGCTAGCTGCCAGTGCAGCATACATGCATCATGACGACAAAGTTCAATACAGATTAAAGAGACATGCTATTCTCAAATGGTTAACGGTACACAGAATTGCCTCCCAATGCCACCAACCGACCTCTAATCTGTCCAAACCTGGAGTTAGTACATGGAGAAAATGACACACAAGTGGGAGCATGTTACTATAATGCAAATGTAGACATGTGTAGGGGCTAAAATGACAACATCTACGGAAAGCGATATGTTACTTCCTAGATTTGATACTATAATACTTTTTAGATTTTTCAGTGTTTCTAGAATTTATATCAGATTTCAGTAACTCTAAACAATATCAATTAAAGATTGATCGATGCTGGGATTGCTTCAAGACACTCTGCTATCAAACATGTACTACAGGATATTGAAAATCAAAACTTCAATATTCAGGGTAAGCAGTTTGCCACATATGTCAGACCACGCTGATCCCCGACCCCCAACCCGCCCTCTATACCTAGCACATATACCGTAGCTGGGTCACAAGGCTGGGGCTATACAATCGACCTTCATTTCCTCGAACATTCACTTACTACCTCGGATCCCTCACTTCCTCAGATAGTTGCCTGGAAAATTCCCTTATTTTCCATTATATTTGAAATTAATTCTTCGGATAATGTGCTTCCTCAGAGATTTTTCCTTGCATTTTTCAAAGCAGAGGAAGTGAGGGCTAACTGTACTTGCTAATTTTGCTTGGTGCTCACGGAGCCAATCAGCGAATTATATATATTATTTAGATGTATAAATATAGCCGCATTTAGCGAAAATAGCAAAAAAAAATTAAGAAGGATAACAAAGTAGGTCAGATACTAGCCAGGTTGATAAAGGAGGTGATTTCTTATGTGAAAATGTAAAGGGACAGGTTGCGGCAGAGATACAAGTGTCAATGGAGTAAACAACAAAGCAATGTGTCTTCTTGAACTGCAGATTGAATGTTTACCCTCTACGAGAGGTGTCACAGTCAATGTTTACCCCTCCCTAGCAACCAGGTGTCTCAGCGACACTTCTCCCCCCAGTTATTTCCCCACCTTCAAATCCATTCTCCTAACGTTACAGATTTCCTTGTCACCTAATGAGCTCGCTGTCACTTTTTCTGCCCTTTTTGCTGGGTGCAAACACAAATAAACATCAAAGTTGGCTTCCTCTTACCTAAATTGTTCCCCATGTCATCAATCATGTTCCTGTCGGCCATGTTGGTTTAGGGCAGACGCCGCGTTCATCAGTCACCTTGGTGACGCCTGTTGGCAGTGGGGGTGGAGGGGTGTGTGTGTTGGGGGGGGGGGGGGGTCTTTGTATTGTGACAAAAGAGAAAGTGAGCTTCTATACTCTAAAGGACTTTGATGTCCTTTGAAGTATTATGCTTTTATGACAATGTTTTTAATTGGTGATGTAGGTATCTGTTTTGATATATTCAACTTTACCATTTTAATTAATTTGTTTGCCTTCAGCTTAATTGGATTACACATATTGATATTGGGCAAAGCTAAGCCTATAAAGGCTAATTCGTGTATTTTTTAACATTGTAGGTTTGGTAGATCAGATAAAGGCCCTTGTGAATAAATACTGATTTATCATATTAACTTAAAGCTGCTATAACACCTCAGATCTATACGTTTATATGAGACCAACGTCTATAATAAGCACTAGTGAGCACCAGTGAGCATCAGTGAGCACCAGCTATATGCTCCTCTGACAATGGATTAAAACATGATAGCAAAGGATATTAATCGATAGTTAGCAAATAGAGGAATATACACAGTATTTCAATTAGTTTTCTGGAGTAAAAACACAAATCCCCCTAGTCGTGCTTTCTTAATAAGGCTATAGATTAGAGAAAGGACTCATCCACGTACATCATCCAGTCAGCACTAGTTAGTTTGTGGTACATGGGGATACCTTTTAACCCTTTAAGGACAGCAAAGTGTTTCAAAGTGCCACACACTTTTGCTGGTACAATACACCAATGCAGTATCGGGGATTCTATTGGTAAGTGTATCGATACGATGTGGCCGGCATGATGCATGATTGCAATTGACAGTTATTTACTGGTGCTGCATGCATGCATCATGAAAACAAAACGACATTGTGCATTACATATGCATTATGCCTTTGAGGACCACATAGTGCACGATGTGGTTTGACTTTTGTTGTCATGATGCAAGAATGAAGTCCTGGCGAGTCTGCTCCCAAGAGTCCCAGCATCTCGGCGTGGTTACATGCATGTGTCATGCCGTCCCTGCGGCAGTGCATCAACCTCATAGGGTCAGCATAATGCTTGAATGCAGTCCTATACAGTTACCCACCACAGCAGCATGCCTGCATCATGACACCCTGCTGACCTTGCAGGGTTAGTGGTGCCCCCCGGGACCCCCATACAGCCCGTGCCCGGCCCGCTGCTGCCGTGTGTTTTACTGTGTTTTAGTGTGGACTAATGGTATTGGAGGCCGTCATAAAACGGCTTTATAATTCATGACAGGTGGCTTCATGGTCGTTATAACACTCTTTTATAGCCATGTTTTGTATTCATAGTGTAGATGTGTATTAGGTCTAGTTTCATCCCACACTCATCCTTATTGAGATGGTGTGGGTCATCCTGTGTAGACTGCCATGTTGTCCCCCTGTGTAGGCAGTCATCTTGTCCCCCTGTAAGCAGCAGCCATCTTGTCCCCCTGTGTAGGCAGCCATCGTGTCCGCCTTTCCTTGTATAGGCTGGTTATATCGGCGTTGGCCACTGTCTTGTCTGTCTGCTCCCTGTATAAAAGTCAACCTGCCCCCGTACAATGTATTCCCCAATTTATGCTTACCAGTAGAAACCAGCATCCTATGTATGAGTTCCCCCTGTTGTTACCATGGCGCCACAGGCTCCCAAGGACGCCCCTATGCCTAGCAGCTGATCCTGCCCGACTCTATAGACTAATTTGCCAATGAAATTATCTCACCTCCATAAATGCTACGATAATGGTACAATTATCCCACCAGCCAAATGAAATAGGGGCTTCATTAGAAAAAGGGATCCGTTCAGCAGTCAGACGCCTCTTTAGTCTTGTAGGTGTGAATTGTTGTCATGGTTCTGTATGTAAAACCAGAGGACATTTACATTTGTAATTCTGACTCTCTATGTAAGCTACATGGTGTATCCATATGGGAAATGGGAATTGGGTGTTACTATAAATGTACTTTGCATTATGAAGGGGATATATACATAAAATGATATATGATCATCAACATAATATCTGACTTAGAATTTTTTTTTTTTTTTTATAGATTTTTATTAAGGTAGTATTCAGCATAGTATACTGTAGAGTATACAGCCAAAGTCCGGATTACGACAACACGCCGATCCTCCATCCGGGCCTTCTCTAAATGCCTAACTGACTAATATAATATTATTTATGTGTAATGACGACAATTTTCATTATATACATCTATGTCAATGAGATTAAAATACAAATTTTCATAGCAAAAGGGGGGGGGGAGGGGGTCTTAGGGGGGGGGGTGGTTGGTTGGTTGGTGTACTCATACCTTATCTCTAAATGTATATGAATAATGTATATGAATAATATACCCTTAGACAATATCAACAATTGTAAAACCAATAGACATACACCAATGCACCCAGTTCATGCTGTCACAACTGTTTAAAATAAGGCAACAAAAAATAGGGAAATGGGAGGCCTATAGGAGAATTGATGACCTATCTCTTTTTTTAAATTTCGACAACAGGATCAATGTACATAATATTATCATTAGGCACCTTGATGGTGCCATCACCATGCCCTTCCTCAGCTCACAACCCTTACTACTGCACCAAGGGGGGGGGGGGGGGGGCTTGTTGAGTATCTGGTTAACACATGTGTCCGGCTGGTAATGGTTCTTTTCACACAAAGTCGCCTCAACACGAGTTAACTTCTCAACAGGACAAGAGTCCAAAATCAAAGGTCCCCTGACAAGGTTTAGTTTGTGTGTGTTTTCTGTTTTTTGGGGGTTTTCTGTTTTTTGGGGGGTTTTTTTCAGTGTGTGTGTTTTATTTTAAGGGGTGTTTTTGGGGTTTGGGGTTGTTCTTTTGTATGTATGTGTTTTCCCCCCTAGCCAGTCAGACACCCGTTTCAAAAGAATATGAAGTTCCCCCTGGGCTACATACAAAAAGTTCCACCCCCTCCTCACCCTCCCTCTGCCCTATTCCCCACCCACCCCCACCCCCTGTGGTGTACAGTGTGATAGATGCCAACACTTCAAAGTATGGGGCAGACAGCAGCAACATGGGGTGCCATGTCTGGGTGTGTGATTAGGGGGTAGTATATGAAGGATGGGTCTCTGTGCACCACCAGCTCCATACAGTATTATCCCACTCCCATGTACGACTAGCCTGTGACTATTACAACATACAGTTAGTAATAAGGACCCATGTCTGTGGTTAGGTGTTAAATGCCTCTCTATGGGGCATCTCTACCATGTACTCCCCATCCCCAATCACACTTTTCGAAACGGGAGGGCGGCTATTTGAAAAATGTTTCCTTGACAACCTCTAAATCCGTGTATAATGTACCCTATTGCACTCTATGGGTATAAAAAGAATGTGCAATCCCTGTGCATGTGGATGTCAGAATGCCCTGAATTCCAGGCCTACAGTATACTCACTGTCTCTACACCGATGTCTTTCACTAGGTATTACACTTAGTCCATCTGTTAATCTATGCAGAAACCCAATAAGGATTCAGTAGAAATTGTGAACCAAACAGCGTAGACAAAGTTAAGTTATGTCTCCCTTCCATTTACAAGCAGACACTATTTGCGTTGAGGGTAATGCGCATCACGCTCATCAGTGTAGGAACAGTGATACTACAGCCCCATGTCCCACAAAAACCCTAATCCCATATACTACTCGCCATCTGTAAGAACTATAGTGTGGAGATCCCTGTCTGCCTATGTGGCTAAAGGCTTAGCTAGGAAGGATAGTTTCCTACATTACATCTATATCAAAACAATAACATGCGAAGGGAAATACATTATCCTCTGGTTATATACTACTGTCCTGACCCAGCACCTGAAATATAGCACTCTAAAATCGTACAATCTCCTGGGGATTAAGTAATGTCTGACACGTTCAAAGTTGCATCATCCATGAGCCAGCGGAAACGATTCCAGCAATATGTCTGCACAAAATGATAGTTCAAGAAAAAAAAACTAGATGCTCAGGCTTTATGTAAGCTTGAACACCCCGCTTCGTCCAGTAACCCTGATATAGATACACACACAGAAAAGTGAGAGTCATTGTCGCTAAAACTACCCTCACCTGAGAGTCAGGCAAAACTGCCTGACTCTCAGGTGAGGGTAGTTTTAGCGACAATGACTCTCACTTTTCTGAGGGTGTACCGTAAAACCTCGCTCATAAGGCTAACTCGCGTATAAGCTGCATCCCGACTTTGGGCCGATCATATAAGCCGCACTGGCCATTTGATTATGGTGACTTTTGTACTGTACTATCGGAGCAAAAACTCGCGTATAAGCCGCACCCAGACTCTGTGCCGATCCTCACCAGCCATTTGACTTGCGGACTACTAGTAACCTGTATAGGTTAGAGAGGTGTGGATGTCCTCGCTCAGCAGCTGTCTGTGGGTGTACACGTATCAGGTAACACCCACACATGGACCCCTCCTCTCACCCCTGCCCTCCTCTATAGCGGCCCTTTACCCTTTAAGGGCTGCATAATGTTTAATGCATAATGCCCTCTGTCGGTAAAATGCATGCATGTAACCCTGGTTATGTAACTCGCCAGTGCTGAATCCAAGCATCATGTCGACCCTATGGCGTTGACACACACTGCTGAAGGGTAGGGATGGTGTATGCATGTAGTCTTGGCGAGTTACTCGCTAGGGCCGTATCTATCATCATGATGACAAAGAGCACAAATGCATTAAAGCACTAAGGGGCCCTTTAACGTCTCTGGTGACCCATAACCACCCGTTTGTCTTCATTATGTATAATTTATTTGTTTTATCACTGACCCTTTAAGGACAGCATGACCATGACCCCTGGCACTGATTGCTGGTTGTATAACCCCTGTATAAAGGAAACTGCCTTCTAAGATCGTGTTTCTCACCGACCCACCGGACATTCATCCATGTAGGATACAAAATCCCCACACACCAAGTTCCCAACTTCTAATGACTGTATTCTACATAACCACATAGGGTTCATTCTGGGTATTGGTAACAGAAGAAGCGGCAGGGGTAGGGAGGGGGACCTGGGCCTGATGACTAGCTGCCGTACAGCCTAGTGACTATGAGTTATACACTGTACGGAGTGACAACACCTACTTCAACGTTATCCGTCTCAGTTTCCTATCTGGGTCTAATGTGGGATTCTTAAGATAAAAGTCACACTGTAAATAGTTAGTAGAATCTACTGTAGAATGAATTTACGGTAGATTCTACTGTTTACCTACAACAAACTGTATACCTACAGTAAAAGCTACTGTTCACCTACAAAAATGGCAACCAACTTTTTACAGTGCATTTTCGCTTGCAATTAAGGACGTATATCTTAACAGAAAACGATTGTAAAAGGACCGGGTAAGGGCCTGAGGGTCCAGGAATACGTTGTTGATATTACTATTATTGTTGTTGTTTCTACAACTGCTGTAGATATTAATGTGGTCTTGTTGATGTTAGTGTTGTTTTTGCTCTTTGCATTGTTGCCACTGTGACTGTTACATATTTCTTTGCTTCATTATCGTTATTTAAACACACACGCTACATCATAGAGTCCATATCAGTAGGTAGGGATGGCACGGACTGATAGCGCATTCACCCATTGTAGGTATAAAATACGACAAGAATCCCATCAAGCACCATGGTTAATGAGTACCTCTTTATAACACGTAACCCAGGTAGACAGTAGATAGTCCCTAAGTAACATGAGCTTTTACTGCCCTTTATTGCCTGCCTAGTTACCCTTTCTGCTGATTCATTTGGTTAGACACGTGCTCTCCGAATAGATACTAGGTAATGGTTATGTACTACTTATGATGGTTGCTATTGTTAACTGTTAATATAACATTATATGCTATTGTTTTTGCCATGACTACAGCAGGTGATTTTGCATCATGCATCATGCCGACCCTTGTGTCTCAACTCCATCGGATCGGCATGATGCTTGAATGCAAAACCTGCCAGCGCACAGTAATGATAAATGGTCCTGATAAGGTGGTGAGGTGTGGAGGTGGGGGTAGTTATATAACAGTGGGGGGGGGGGCTATAGGAGGTAGGGGGTAGGGGACAGGGGGCAGGTGAGGACAATACTGGCGCCATGTGCCACCACGAGCCTCATTTAGCTCCGTCTGCAGCCATCCACACCATGACTACACACCGTGACCACACACCTACCACCTGGGGGAGACACCTCCTCTGATAATACATCACAGTGACATGACTGTAGGCCTGTCTCAGTGGGAACTATGTGTTAGCAACGTGCATAAGCTGTGAGGCTTCTTCTCTGTGACCGGTGGTAACAAACAGCCTGGTGCAATTAAGAAGTGTTCAATCTCATGAACTCATGTTCGATATACTAGTAGTTCATAATGATTCACAAGAGCACTGCCACAGAGAGTTCTGTGACCGATAGTGCTAGAAAACACATCACCAATGACAATGACTTTAATCTCCTTGACATGAAGTGCATGCATGTATATACCCATGATTTCAGACCCTCTTCCCCCGAGTAGAGGGTAGAATCATTTTGAGCTTTTAGAATTTGAGAACTTATTATTGAATTCCCCAAATTCCGTTCATCCCCTCCCTCTGCTCTTCCAGCCCCACTTGCCCTATACTACTCACCACCACCAGCTGCCTCCCGGCCCACTGTGTGTGCACTGAAGGGTGGTATTTACATGATACTTGATGGGGTAAGGTTAGGGGTGGGGTATATGTGGGGAGGGGATGCTTAAAGGGAGCAAGGGTTAAACACATAGTTGTCACCTGCCCTCCAACTAGTAACAAATACCTTACCCCGACCCCCTTTGTTAAAAAGGGAGTACTCAGATACTACTGAACTGCCTTAAAGGGTAAGGTTTACCCTTTAAGTGCAGCAGAATGTAATAAATTCACTGTGGGTATGATACATAAATGTAACCCTGGTTGCTACAGGGTTGATGCACTCTTGCAGGATAGGCATGATGCATGAATGCAGCCTTTGTGCGCAGACCCGCAGACTGTAAAACAACCAGTTCCAACTCCCATAAATGGCCCCCTCCCACAGTACTAGTATCACCACCATGTGCATATACTACTCTCCCCCACCATCTGTGCCCCTGTCCCAACTTGGGGCCCCGACCTGGTCCCAACCTGGGGGTGGTATTTACATGATACTGCAGCAGTGATAAGGTCAGGGTTTGTTTTCTTCTTTTAGGATGGGGTGGGTGGTAGACTTAGGGGGGTGGGGTGGGGGTTAAATACATGGGTGTCAGTGGGTGGGCCGCACACAGCCTGCTGCTGGTATGGTTCCCCCTTAGGACATATTCTATGTGTGTATGTATGTATATACAGATGGAACTGTAGACTGGTTATGTTCAATGAATGCGGCAGAAATGCACAGTATTTATCTATTCTGTCCTTGTATTTTAAACTTTTATTCGATGGTTTGGGACTGTCGTATACCATATAAGGTAATGACCACTCCTTCAATACATATTGGTGAGCTGTAGGTGAGGGGTGTGTGGTTGGGGGAGGGGTGAGCTAAGTAGAGGGGGTGCCAGTAAGGTAGTGTAGACACCTGGCCCCCTACTGGTAATGTATACCTTATATGATGGGGTCAGTAGGTAATCTAACCGCTCTATAGCTATATACAATACTAACTAACTACTAACCGTGGCCATAATCTGATATGGCTCTTTGTTATAGGTGGGGTAATCAGTCATGGGGATAGAGCCAATTCAGACAGACTTAATGTCTATCCACGATGAACTGGGGCAACCTTAAGGATAATATGGGTGTCTCATTTATACATGTACAGTTAGAATGTATAGGCATCTGATAGTTACCAAAGGGTATGTTAACTCTAGCGGGATATGTTTAGTAAATAGGTTGGATTTCTTTCATTCAAAAGATTTTTAACCTGAAAATCTTGCTGAATATCTGCATCGACTCCAATATCCAAATAATTCCCAGGTTTAACAATGTATGGTTAAGCTAGGTTAGGCTGCCCCTATACATCTATCCCTGGATGCACTATATTAGCCTAGGTATGCCATTTACCCTTTGTTTGCTCATATGACTAATATACAGCGTATATAGCCAGTTTATCACCCTGCAGTAAATGAGTGTATAATGGGGGCGTCTGACGGCCGCCTCTACCCCGGGCTAGAATTTCACTTTGTCTGATAGCTTTTATGTCACCAAACGTTTTACCATGAATCATATCAGCCCGTGTTCAAATTATGGATAATTTAGGTTTACAGGCAGATGTACAGTAGGGGCTTTGTCATGGCGAAATGCCAGCTAGATAAAAACTTGAATTTAAAAAAAAAATGAAAAGGAAGAGGGAAATTTTGATGGAATAGATAATTCAGAAAACAACTATTGCAGCTGTAGGTGATATATAGATAAATAACTGCAAAAGAAGTTAACATTGTTCTACGTGAGAGGCCCATGAGCATGCCTCTCTTTTATCTACAATGTCTTTTTTGTTAGATCAATTTTTCTTAATGTTCTGTTACAAAATGATCCTGAAAACAGTAAAAATTTAATGTTTACATATTTATTTTGGATATGTATTTGTTTGTAGGAAGAAAGTTGAAGGACGATTCCCCTCAGGACCTATTTGTTGTAAGAAAAGCATTGTATGACAGCTTACATAAGAACACAGTCAGCATATAATATGTAGATTTATGTTTTATCTACATCCTAATGGACAGATACAGGTAATCAGCTCCCAAGGGCACACACAGTATTTGTTATATATCAAAGTGCATTAGTGCACTTCTGTCAGCATGATGATAAATCCTGCCAGTGCTTCATTCATGTATCATACTGGTCCCATGGGGTTGATACACTCCTATTGCCGCCCTGATGCAAAATTGCAGCGCTGAGGAGTTACTCGCTAGCATGGCATTGACTATTTAATAAAGATGATGAAGGAAGATGAAGCATTGGGTATAATGCTATCCTTAAAGAATTTAAACATCTGATAAATACCTCTTCTATAGAGGATAAAAACCACCCTAATAGCTCAAAATACATGTATACATATTATGCATTCCCTATAGAAATCCTGAACACTCTATCAGCTTAACAAATGGCATGCTTTGGTTGTCTCTGTAAGATTTATTTCTGCTTGTGGCAGCCAGTTTTGTCCTACAGTGGAACTGCATGCAATATTGGATACCTCTGCAGTCTTAAAAGCTTAAAACCTCCCTCACTGCACTCTAAGAGCTTAATGCTTAGAGAAAGGACAATTATAGCGTCTTAAATCTGAATTAGGATAGAAATTAAGACGGGTATTGGGGTTATGAAATAGACTCAATTTGAAAGGCCAATTAATATAATTAAAGTGGCATTGAATTAAAAGAATCACGAAGGAAATAAAATTCGTCTTATGGGGATATGTTAAGTGAAAAACCGACCAATGGAGGAAATGAAAGAATTGACGAAAATAAGACAGAAATCGAAAAGAAACAGGAAAGAGGCCAGAAAGAGGCGGGGGTGGGAGATTTAAAAAGGGTTAACACTTCAAGGACGGCATTTTGGCATTTTCCCAAAAAGCCATTATCGTCATGATGCATCTCGCAGGCACCTGGCCGTACTACATCAGTGCATCATGCTTACACCCTTGCGAGTGTATCAACTCTATGGTATGATATTTAAATCCATCACTAGCTGGTTACTCGTTAGGGTTGCATTCATGCATCATGACGACAAAGGCATAGCGCACTATATTCGGTCCTTAAAGGGTAAAAGATGATAATTGAGTTAGGAGGATGCAGAGGGTGAGTGGTACTGACAGATGGTCTGTAGGGGGTGGGGCTCTAACACTAGGGACTGGGGGGGGGGGGGGGGCAGTGGGGGCAGGGGGCAGGGGTTAGTGACCACTGACATCTGCTGCCTGCCGAACTGACCACCGGAACTGACCACTAGATTCAGCATGGAAGTTGGGTACTAGTCTAGTGTATCAGCTAATAGACTTCCCAAATCTTTTCTTCAAAATGGATATGATTTTAATGTCCAGGGTTTTGTTATTATTTTAGCTGATATGCAGTGCTCAATGTTAAATATATTTGTGTATGATTTCAGATAGAAAATAATGTTGCTTATTCACCTCACTGACTCAGTCACTCCCCCAGGTGAGTACAGGGGTAACTAGCCTGGTAGAGAAAGCACTGAGCCATGCAGTACCACAACATAGACAGTTTTAGTGTCGACCTACAGTAAAAGATATTGCACTGCATGTGCTCATCTCATAGACTAAGACACTGTCAATCATTTTAAAAGTTAGGGAAGATGTATGGGATAGGATATACAATAGTAATATGATAAAACTAAAAAATCTCTAAATATTTAGCTGATACACCATCTTTAACGTGCATGCTGAATCCAGACTGAACAACACACAGAAGTCGTAGTAGTAGTAGTAGTAGTAGTAGTAGTAGTAGTATGCTAGTAATATAGTAATCGTTATACCTGAATTACACATTTGCCTATCCTTAAGAAAAAAGAAATCCTCGAATGATTTGTCTGCACCTTGTGATTATTTAAAGAGCTGTGTCAAAAAAAAGATGTCTGTCAATTATGTTGCATATTTATATCAAGGAAATCAAAAATGTATGAAGCATTTGACTCATAACATATCATATTTCTTTGTCTCTCTCTTTGTTTCTCTGTCTCTCTGTCTCTGACTATCTCTTTGTCTCTGTCTCTCTCATTCTGTCTGTTTGACTCTGTTTGTCTGTCTGCCGTGCTGTCTGCCTGTTTGTCTCTGTCTCTCTCTCCATCGAGATCTATCTATCTGTCCCTATACCTGGCTATCTCTCTCAGATAGCACACCACGTGCATGCACCTACTTGTGTCAGTGTGTTGGCAGCCTGTGCCTTGTCCCATCAACCCCCCCCCCCCACACACACACACACTCACACACACACATCCCCCGTCCCTGCCTTCAGGCATCAGGCATCTCTACCCCCCCTCCTGCCCCACCTGTCCCTGCTCACCCTCTGTCCCTCCATGTCTAGTGGGTGGCTGACCACGTTGTATTCTGTGAGGCAGATGACATGTTTTACACAGGATAAAGGATACCCCCTCCCTTAGTCTGGGAGCCTGGTGTATCATCCATACCTAACACCCTAGCCCCAAAATTAGTTTGGGCAACCAGACCTCTTTTTTGGGGGGTGGGGTGGGACAAATCTTTTTTAATGCGTTTCATACACTTATACCCTCAGAACCCAACTTTCTCTTTTTTCTCTTTTCAAACACAAGTAAATCCAATACCCTTAAAGGTTCATTAAAACTGCAATCCACTACAGGAATCTAAAGGCATGAATGTTCAAACTGTCAAAAGATGAACTATTCTCCTAATAACAACGGAAACTGGCTGTTTTATCTGAATGTGCAGGTCCCACCCCCTCCTGCTGACCATTACTGTCTGCTTAGTCTGTATCCTGTGAGGCAGATGACATGGTTTTTACACAGTAATGACATTACAATGTGTAGAAGTTCAAAGGCAGGACCTGCTAACAGACACAGCCCACCTCTGTAAGGGCCTCTATTAGACGGTTTTACAGACGGTAACCACGTTACAAGGCCGTCTGGGGACTAAAGGTGAACTGCTAACAACTGCCATCAACAAAGTAATGATTGGGGCTCAAAGATCTTTCTGAAAATAAACTAGGATGCTTCGTGAAATTACCAAATCTTTGCTTTATATGTTATATATTCAATTTACTCTCATTTGCACTGACTTTAGGTGATATTTCAACTAGGTCTGTTTGTTAAATATAAGGCCAAATATTAGTTCTGGCATGCAGGATTTTTATTGAACCCATTCAAAATACACTGAAGCAGTCTTTACTGTATATCATTTGCTTATCAGCTCTATATACATACGTAAACAATACTACAGCATTGTTAGAAACAAATTTGAATAAATTGAAAAAATATTCTCCAGATAATTATACCTTTAAGATTTCTCTTCAATGCAATATTCCCCTTTGTTGTCATGATTTATGAATGCAGCTTTTGTGGTTTATTCGCTTCTACTGCATTCATGCATCATGCCGATCCTACAAAGTGTATACACTGTCGAAGCATCAGCATGATTCACCGATTAAACATCATGAGTTTCTCACAGAGCCAGGTGTATTAATTCGCTTGTACTGCATTTATACATAATGGTGTTGAACATCTCGTACAGTGAACCCAATGTAATGTAAGAGGCTTTGTATAAATGTTTCCCAAACCAGACACAATTCATTTGATAGCCTGAGAGCATTTCATCTCTCAACCTTTGAAATTTGAAATGTTGTTATCTTCGAAAGCTGTGTCATCAAAATGGTCAAAAGCGAGGTTTAAATAGCTTGATTCTGATTTCAGATTCTTTTCACAAATCAGGATGCCAGTGTAGTTCTGTTATCAACTGTAATGAATAGAATCATACACGTTTAGATGCAATGCATACAAATTCATCTAAAGCATACCTACCTGTAAGTACGGATTATATCCACATTTGTCTTCCAAATAATGCACACCAATTAGCATTTAGGCCTAATTCTTCAGTTCCTTGTTTCTAAGATTTCCTTGATTTTCTTGGTTTTTCATGTATAACCTTCTCCCACTGCTGGCATTTAAGGTGTGGACTCTACCACCACCGTTTTGTAACAGGTTCCTTAGTGACATGCATGCCACCAATAAATGATGCTTTGCAATCTTTGTTTATGGGAACAAGCACCAAAATGCTTGCTGTGCCATCATTAACCCTCCACTGGTTGAGGCAAGGCTCTTTTGGAGGGGGGCTAGGTTCTAACAGAAAACTGATCTGGCTGTGGCAGGCATATTCCAGGCATGCCTAGGTACCCATTATCAGGACCCTAATCCAGGATGGAGGCGTATGGGCAGGACTAGCTACTACCATGGTCCTTACTTTACTTGAAATAGTTGTGGTATGAGGTTGTGCAGGACAAGGTACTTTAGGATCCTTATTGTGGCAGGGGTGTGTGCAGGACTAGGTAACTACAGGAGATTTACCTATGTGTTGAGGCACTACCAGGACCCTTACCTAGTTGTACAAGGAGTATAATTATGCAGCACTAGGTACCTTCAGAAAAGAGTGACTGGACCCTTACTATACCTATACGGGACTAGCACATCCTGGTACTTCAGGTAGTCGGGGGCTAAACCCCATATCCTTATCAAGCCCTCAATTCACACCTAGAATAATGGTGCTGATAAGAAATCCTCCTGTGATGCACTGCTCTGGAGTCGGGGGCCTAACCATAATGCATTGCTCTGAGCCAATATGGCGGCCCCCATAGCCTAATGCGCTAGTCCCGTATAGTCTTACCTAGATTCTGCAGGAGTCTGGGCAGCACTAGGTACCACCAGGACCCTTACCTAGTTGTGACAGGAATCTGGGCAGCACTAAACTAATCCTCTGCCTCCCCACAATGACCTCCTTAGCCTCCATTGTCTCCCTTTGTCGCCGTTAAGAGGGCGCTGCGTTCAGATAAGGGTAATTTCCTAAAAGGCCCTCTTTTCCCGTTATGGTTTTTAACACGAGAACCGGAAGTGATGCAAGAAGCTTATTCAGCAAAAGCCATGTCAAGAAAACTATCAGTTTTTATCCTTTTTATTCTGTTCATTCTTTAATTTCACCTTTTTACAGCTTTTTGCTCATTGAGTATAATCTGTGCCTCTTAAGGTGATTAGGAGCTTCAGTAGGTGTGATTACATTAACAGTCGTTATTAGAATAATTGGCTACTGTTAAATATAAATACAAAGAACTAAGCCTTAGATGTTACTCACTGTTATAGCTGTTAATATGATTCTTCAGAACATATATGTCTATGACAAAGGGGTCTGATTAGATTATATTCAACTGTAAGCATGCCCTGGAAGATTAAATGACAAGATACGTATCTGGAAAACGCATGTAAGTTGAAATACTACGGTGTATTTAAACCTACTGAGAACTGTATTGTAAACGTTTAAATCTAGGTTTTATACCAGTTGCACAAATAAACAAACACCCCAGCCTGCACAGCGTCCACATGAACTGATTAACCTCAGTCAGAGACCTCCTACACCAGAACCCGGGTGTTACAGGATTAGGTGGGGTTAATTAGTGCAGAATCATGGGGTTAATGTCCTCCTGTCACAACTAGGTAAGGGTCCTGATGGTACCTAGTCCTGCACAGACTCCTGCCATAACTAGGTAAGGGTCCTGATGGTACCTAGTCCTGCACAGACTCCTGCCATAACTAGGTAAGGGTCCTGATGGTACCTAGTCCTGCACAGACTCCTGCCATAACTAGGTAAGGGTCCTGACCAGTGCTGAGGGTGCCATGGATTAGCAACAAGGGGTGGCATTAAACATCTGCAATGCAGACTGCCATCCCTATCTTTTGTTGATCAACCTAGACGTTATTTTAAAAGCACGCGAGGTTAACTAATGTACAGTATTCATAACCGAAAGGATAAAAACAACAACCAAAATATAACGTGCTGATTGTAATAAATGAAAATGTGAATCAAATGGATCAATAAAAGATTAATCAACCTCTTAAATCAACCTCTTAAGCTGCTTGGAAACCTGTGTTCATTTCAGGTGGTTTATTTCCAGATTTATTCTCAAGAGGGCCGTCACATTAACGGCTCTCTGTATCTGTGCATATTTTGCAACAATCAAAAAGAATAAATTCTTGCCAAGGTCAATCACATCAATTCAGATCCAATCGTATCTTTAGAAATCTGCAATAAACTGATTTCGAGACGTGGGCCTAGCATAAAGGACATTGGCACCCATGTCCCCTCTCATCCCGAACGTTCACCCTACATTATACTCATATTTTTGGATGAGAGAACATGGATTTGCGTAACTGGGAAAAGGAGTGGGCAATCTCTTTTAGGAAATGGCAGCAGTGCAGACCTTACTCACACACATGCAGTATATAGCAGAGCCTAGTGACCTCATGACTGACAACTAGCCTCCTGGTGGTCGATGCTATCTACCACCTGTCAGGGTAAGGGTTAGGGGAGGGATGGTACCAGATTAGAGAAAATGTCCAAGGCTGATGCCACTGCCATGGTATCTTGTAATGTGATGCTTGTCGTGAGTAACTCGCTAACCCAAGCAAAGGGGAGGTGGTGGATTAGAAGTCAATGTATGCAGTAATTGGCTTGATGCGAAGTGGATTCGGGAAATATGGGATATTACAGCTTGTATCCGCTATGTATTGGATTCGCTATGTGCCATTTGTTGTCAGGATGCCCGAATGACCATTCAGTGGTTTATCATAACACATTTAATCACTATGCGGCACTTGAGGGTTAGAAGACACATAATGCAGTTTTGGGTTTCTTCAAAATTGATTTTCAACCTGGGAATACCCTGAAGTAATTAAATCCTCACATTTAATGGATCCTCATATCAGTAGATTTGACTCTGATTCCCTATAGGCACCTTCATGGGGACCAGGGGGGGTTACATCACTTCACACAACCCATAATACAAGGTCATAATATCCTCTACAAACATCTTAATGTCTCGATGGATTTTTTGTGTGTAGAGTCTCTCCCTATGGGATATACCTTATCCTGCCTGAATCCCATCCAGGACTGGGCGAGGGTCCTGATGGTGCTGTGACCGACCCACGTCTAGTTCCACCCAAGCTTAGCACAATGTGACACGATAAATGGATAATTGAAGAATTTGAGATGACAATATTATACACACTGCAGTTAGAAGATTACTACTTTTGATTTAGATAGTCCATTACCAAAGCTTTGATACAATTCCATGTGTGGAATGTGTGGAATAAATATAGGATTTATACCGAAACAATTAACGCACTTTCATCAGAAATCCTCCCAGAAAAGCTCTTTCAGAAATGTGTCACTGTTAACTAGACCCTGCATGCCACTTGTAGGCCCTGCAATACTAGACGAAAATTCAAATCAATGCTGAGACAAAGCCTCTGTAGACTATATCGTGGGATTTGTGCTTTGAGAGTGAAGGATCATTAGCTCATCTCACTGTGGGTGAAGATGCTTAATTAAGTTAAATGAGATTAGCAGGATTCAGGGGATTAGCTAAGAAGAATGCCGCTACTAATCCACTGAGAGCCTCCACTAATTAATAAGGATTAAATTGCAGCTAAGTGAGATGAGAAAAGAAGGAGGCTGCTGGGTGCAAGTGGTAGAAGATCCACACATTCTGAAGGCATCATTTCTAGTTCATTAGGACATGATATAATATGATATTATCAAAGATAATCTCAAATATATTTCTAGTCAATTACCACCACAGAAACTAGGTTACGGTACACGAATTATAAATAATGTCTTAGAATATCCATTGTAAGGTAAGATCCAAGGTAAGATTATACTATGGTACCATATATCCTGCGCTTATAGAAGACCTGCGCTTTTAAATTCAAGATACAGAAATGGTCTACATTTTCATGTCCATTATTCATCCCATTGAGGCAACCACGGTAGGTTATCTCTAGCTGAAGTGTAATGACCATACATCAGCTGTGTACGTCCAGACATACTGCAGCCCACGTTAATTACCAGCAGACACCTTGGGCGGATATGAATGAGCACACACCCGAGTCTAGCAGATAAAAGTGCCCCTTTAAGAGCCGCATGCTGCTTCAATGTGACCTTCGTCGTCCATGGTGCATTATTTCAGCCCTGGTGATTACTCGCTGGGCAGCACTCATGCATTATGATGATCCTAGGGTTGGGTGTAGAGCACAAGTGATGCATCATGGCGACAAAGGTTTAATGCATCACTACGCGGCCCCTAAAGGGTTAATGAAGGAGACGAATGTGTCTGGTTCCAGAGGTGTGTACAGCAGTTGATAAGTGAGTGGTCAATTTGTTCAACATCAGGGGGGTTGTGAAGTGGATCGTGAATTATCCACAGTGTCTGACATTGTGTCACCCCCCCTACCCCCCCCCCTCCCCCGCAAAAAAAAAACAAAAAAAAAACATCCACTAAGCCGCACCTCCCTCCCCCGGTTGTTAGAAAATGACTAAGCTCTAGAGGATGGGACACAAACAAGGTTATATCTGTATATTTTGTATGCACATTATATTTGGCGTGGGAATTGCTACAATATTACCTACGGTCCCCGTCTAAGGTCTATTCACTGCTCACCCATCACATCCCAAGGGGTGGCCCATGTAAACCTGTGCTTGCACCAAGAGTCAGTCACTTCGTCATCACTTAGTCAACGGTATTTACTAGGGAGAAAACTATATAACAGACGAGGATATGCACGACCAAATTGTTCTGTTATGGCTTGGTATAGAACTGTTTAGTTTAGGTTCAAAGACTTACTAGTAAGCCTATACTGCAGCCACTTGCTAGATGTAAGCCCGGGCATGTAAGTAAGATGTGGGGGATGAGGTGAGCAGTTATCTGAGCTGCTCCCATACGTCAGCTGCTCACTGAGCCGTCCCTGTGCCTGCTGGTGTCGGGGTAACCTCACCCATAGATCAACACCTACTTCTACCCTGGCCTTGTACTCATTAGTCCCATCCTCGTTATGGTCCTTCAACCACTACCCCCTCCTTACAAACCTCCCACGGAGAATATTATGCGATAAAGGTACACATTTTCCTATGTAAAACATTGACTTTGGGTCTCAAGAATAAGCATACCTTTTAAATCAGAAGGTTAGGATGTTTGAGACTAATCACTTCAGTTTCAAATCCACAATTCACTTTTCAACTCTTCGTGATTTTGACACAACTCAAGGTTATGGAAATAACCTATGCATTACGAGGATGGTGTCAGCCTGTGGACGGAGTGCCAGGGTCGTGGGTCCTACCAGATTACAGGGGGTTTGACGCCTGTGGGGGTAGGGGAACGGGACACATCCCCCATCCTCCCACTTTTGGCTAACTCCAAAAAATGTCAAAGCTATAGTAAAAGGAAAAGGGGCAAATCAGCTCAAAAACCAACTCTGCCCCCACGCCCACTTCTTAACTGCTTACCGCGCCCCTGATCATTGAATATCTCATCACCACCCCCACCCCCCCCCCACCTCCCTGTACCTTGCTAGTGGACTTTGAGGCGTGACGGTGCTGCTGGGGGAGGGTTAACTGGTGGTGGGAGTGGTGGGTAGTGACAGACAGTTAACGTGTACCAATACCTCATCCCTTGTCAGCACACAATCACAGCCCCACCGTCATCTGCCTCATTCCTCTACGTCCACCCCACACACAATCACAGCCCCACTGTCATCTGCCTCATTCCTCTACGTCCACCCCACACACAATCACAGCCCCACCGTCATCTGCCTCATTCCTCTACGTCCACCCCACACACAATCACAGCCCCACCGTCATCTGCCTCATTCCTCTACGTCCACCCCACACACAATCACAGCCCCACCGTCATCTGCCTCATTCCTCTACGTCCACCCCACACACAATCACAGCCCCACCGTCATCTGCCTCATTCCTCTACGTCCACCCCACACACAATCACAGCCCCACTGTCATCTGCCTCATTCCTCTACGTCCACCCCACACACAATCACAGCCCCACCGTCATCTGCCTCATTCCTCTACGTCCACCCCACACACAATCACAGCCCCACCGTCATCTGCCTCATTCCTCTACGTCCACCCCACACACAATCACAGCCCCACCGTCATCTGCCTCATTCCTCTACGTCCACCCCACACACAATCACAGCCCCACCGTCATCTGCCTCATTCCTCTACGTCCACCCCACACACAATCACAGCCCCACTGTCATCTGCCTCATTCCTCTACGTCCACCTCACACACAATCACAGCCCCACCATCCTCTGCCTCATTCCTCTACGTCCATCCCACACACAATCACAGCCCCACCGTCATCTGCCTCATTCCTCTACGTCCACCCCACACACAATCACAGCCCCACCGTCATCTGCCTCATTCCTCTACGTCCACCCCACACACAATCACAGCCCCACCGTCATCTGCCTCATTCCTTTACGTCCATCCCACACACAATCACAGCCCCACCGCCATCTGCCTCATTCCTCTACGTCCATCCCACACACAATCACAGCCCCACCGTCATCTTCCTCATTCCTCTACGTCCACCCCACACACAATCACAGCCCCACCGTCATCTTCCTCATTCCTACACCGCCGCCCCTCCCCCACACACACATACACAACATCTTATTTTATCCTCCTTCTTCCCCAACTCTGCTATAAGGAGCTGCTCATTCTCCCCTCGCCCTGTAGAACATCGACCATGCCATTCTGAATTATACACTAGTACTTCAGTCTGGACTTCTGACTAGGCTACGATCGGCCCTCCTACTTTGCCGTTATCTTTGACTCATGCCGGTTGGTATGCTCCTCACGGGTCGGCATGACGGGTCAGTGTCGTTGTGACGACAAATGGACATGAAGCTGACCAGGGTCTGACCCTCTATGCTGGTACATCCTTACTCCTGTAGGTCAGCATATCTATATGTTAATGGGTGCCAGGATGTGAGTCAGTCCTAAACCCTGCCCAAGTACTACCCAAGTACTAAGACAACCATGCTGACCTGGATAGGCACATATGCATTAGAAATAGTTTGATGGACCAAATGTTAGAGTTTGTTTCATCTTTCCTTTGCTGTATGTCCCCTTCTTCACAATCGCCCTTAAAATTCGTTGTTTCCTTTTCATTGCTTTCTCTGCATGTTCAGTCGACATAGTATAACTGTTAATTGCTGTACATTTAACACGGTGCAATTCGTTTGAGACTTACTATATTGATTCAGAAATGAATTGAAAATTGATGTAGATATAAGACAAGTATAGATTTACAAGGCTGTCGAAAAAAGAGAATGTGATGAGATATATTCTAACAATTAACTTAATAAGGGAAGCATAATGCTTGAATGCATGGTCCCCATGATGCAAGATGTCAACCCTGCTGAGGTACTCCTTAGGGCTGTATTCATGCATCATGACGATGTTAGTTATAATGCACTTACAGCCTCTCAAAATATGTTTTACTTGTATTTCAAAATAGTTTGGCTGCGAATTGCTCTGAGTGTGCGGACATGTCCTGTACTCTAACATCCTTTCAACCCTTTAACTTTAAGTTCAAGCATAGCATGATACTTTAAATCCATTTGTCACACTTCATTGGGGCAGTGTGCCCACCCTTCATAATGGTAATCACTGGTTTTGCATAAATATATATATATATATATATATATATATATATATATATATATATATATATATATATATATATATATATATATATGCATCATTCCAACAAAACGGCTTTACAGTATGTTACTGATTTCTACGGTCCTTAAAGGGTTGATTTCCACTGTAAAAATTCTCAGAAGGTACAGGGTCTGCGTCTAGTGACTGTTTATTTGTGTGCTAGCAGTATTTACCCATTCCACCCAGACTGTATACCAACAGGCGGGAGCAGTGCTAATTAATCAACGTTGGGCCATGCGCCTCCTCCCCCACCCTGCATGCCATGCCCTCCTCCCTAATTACCCCCAGACTCCGTAGGAATAGAGGCATGTGATACCTAAATGATACCTTTATGCTTATAATGCACCAACGCTACATCAGCGAGTAACTCACGGACACTGCACTGCATTGGTGCATCATGCCGACCCTCTGGGAGAGTATCAACCCATCCAGTAGAATGGTGAGTCACACCTCAAGGATCGTTTATGCACTGTAAGGATATGTAAGCATTACACATGTATGTGTGTGAGTTATTGATTCAATGAATAATTCAGTGGTCAGAAATTGACCCCTCTTTGACATAAAAAGAATACACCGTGAAAGGTCTCACCCTGCATCCGTATTTAGGAGGTGCACCCTGTGCTATCTCAAGCAGTGACCTCTGGACTGCCGCCTCCGACTAAACACAGTAACCCCCTGTCCTGCCCGTCATAGGTGCACGGCCACAGACAACTCACAGACAACTGCCTTGGACTTTTGGACACTCAGCAGTGGCGGATTTAGAGGGGGGGCGCGGGGGCGCGCGCCCCCTCCTTTTGGCCTGTAGTTAAGAGTTTAATTGTGTTTTTTAGACCCTAATTTTGGCCAAAAATAGGGGGTGCGCCCCCTCCTTTTGTCTAGAAAAGGGGGCGCGCCCCCTCCTTTTCCAAATCCTGGATCCGCCACTGCTCAGGACTGTGGTCAAATTGTATTTATTAGTATGGAGACTTTGCGATGTTAAGGTGATTACAAACTGTATTTTGTGAGCACTTTGCGTAGTTGGCTCCCAGCATACAAGTTCATGGTCATATACAAGTGTCCTGCACTCAATCTATGAAGGCACATCGTTGACATTTGACATAGTAAGATTTTTATTGGCAGAAGATTGCCCCCCCCCTCACTGCATGAGCAATTGGATTTAAGATAAAACACGATTCAAAGTGGATTAATGTCCTTATTTATACAGCGTGAAGCAACACTAAGACTATTTTAATTATGATTAATTTGATCAGAGTTTCTCCAAGCTGCATGAATAATGCCTTCATCAAATTGAATTTTTAGTTAAAGTTGATTAAATCCAAAAGTTCATGCATAGCGTCCTCCTCTCCTGACCCAACACTGCTCCTGTAAATGCTTGTACGGTCGGTGAGCTATCTGTATAATTTGACGGCTGGACGTGTCCGGCTCTATTAGGGAGATTTATCATCCTATGCTGGCACTATCTCATACCCTCCCCTTCCCCCAACACCCCACACCCTCCTCCTCCCGTCCCCAATTAGGCCTCATCTTGCTAATCTTCTTGTGGATTGCTAGAATTCCCCCAGAATTCCCCAGAGTGCACCAACAGGTCGGTGAGGGGCGATATTGGGGTCGTCAAGGCAACCCGCCATGCTGCACTCTCATTGGTCCACAGAGACAGCATCGTGTTCACTCTCCAAGCGGATGTTTCACTTGGATTACATAACTGCATCCACTGAAGAATCACACCAGAGTCTGCTGTGAGAGTGACTGTATATGATGAGCCCGGCAGCTCGGCCTTGACCTTTAGATGCAGGAGTCTGAGCAGGGTAGATTTATAGAGATGACATCACGTGGTCTCATCTGCATGCAGAGTGACCAATCAGAGAGCAGCACAGCTTTAGGTGCGGAGCTGCTCCCGACTGTCATGGCGGCCATAGAGAGTCATTCTGTGCGGAACGACTCGGTGGGGAATAGTCAAGCGGACAGTCTAGAATTAAGAACCTCAGTTCTCACTCAAAAATACCTAACCCTCCTCTCTTCTAACTGATCTCATTTCCATAGAAATGTGACTTTTACTTTGTACTCTCCTATATGCGTTGACAGTCTCGACCATACAATGGATTGCCTCTATAAACCCTTTTACAGCAGCAGAGTACATATATATATTAAAAGTACTATTAACATGTATCCTTAAATTGCCGCCTTGTTATATGAATGCGACACTTCTGAGTACTTCGCCATGGTTGCATTCATGCATCACCCCGGTTTTGGGTTGATACACTCATGAAGTATCATGTTGTCCTTTAAGGATTAACAGTGATGGATTCAGGTTGGTTAAGTAGGTTGGGTTGAGTACTTGGGGAGAGACAATGTGATTCACACGATATGAAAGATATACGTTAGGCTCGAATAAATACAAATAAGTCTATTATTGTTTAGTCACTTATGTATGAGTCATGTTATGGTAAAGTATAAAATTGAATTTACTACATTTACTACTAGTGCCTAGTAATTACAATCCTGTGTGACTCCCTCACCAATTTCCATACATATATAATCAAATGGAAAAAGTTGATAGTATCTACCCGGTATTACCTATCGCCATTCATATGTGAAAATATCATTCTAAAAACCAGTTATATTTTGACAGAACATTTATACCTAAGGTTACGATTTTGAATACAGCTCACAATACTGGTATTCATATATGGGTTATTGATTAAGCGTTGTTACTTTGTCGCTATCTAATAAGGCTTATCTGAATATTCTTTTTCCAATGAGGGAAGGAACTGATATAGGCATTTTTAACCACGAGAACTGTATGAGATCTACCATATTTATTTTTGGTGCTGTTCCTTTTCTCTGGAGAAGCCACATCTGCATGTGTTTTATATGGGCATATGACATTGTCAGAACACGAAGCCTACAGGTAAGTGTGAAACTGTTTTTTCAGTGGTGTCGTGTCCACCATCTGGTACTTGTACATGGCAAATATACTCCTTTAAGGGCAGCAAAGTGCTATAAATGCACTCCTATATGGCGCGGGCTTAGACTTAATGAAGTATGAATGCAGCCCCAGGGGTAGACACTAACTTTTTCAGCTGTGGGCCACCCAGGCCCGTAGCCCCAGAAAGCTGCGGGCCCGGACCAAGATCTGTGGGCCAATGGTCATAATTATGTTTTCTTTATGAGAAAAAAACATGTATATTTCTGATTTGTCAATGATAGAGTGTGACCAATATGATTAATTTGGGAACATTTCCCTCTTTCCAACGATATATTACATGGCCAAAGTTGTCAGACAAGCATTCTTAAAATGTCTTCTAAATACTTCTGTGGGCCACCCGGGCCCATGGGAATGTTATTTGGCAAAGATCTGCGGGCCCAGGGCCCGGACCCAAAACTACGGGCCATTGGCTCCTGGGCCAGCGTTAGTGTCTACCCCTGCAGCCCTGCATGGAGAGGACATTGCTAGTACTGCATGCATTCATCATGACGTCTCCATGGGGTTGTGATGTATCATAAATTCACCCTGACATTGACGGAGGGTCGGCATGATGCACGGCGATGTACTCCCCAACGCTGCATAAGTGCATCATGATGATAAATGAGCATTGATCGGTTTCACGTTGGGATTAAGGGTTAAAATGTACTCCATATTTGTATATCTCTTTCTGCTCCTGCCCCCAGTAACAGACACACTGGCGCCACATCAGTCACGTGATGTCTGGCCGCCACTGTCATCTCAGCACACCGGAAGTGACGCCTGACCTACTTCCGGTCCGTAAAAGAGGACGCCGGAATAGGTAGGCATAGAAACGAGCAGCGGCGGCAGTCAGTGTCAGCTATCTCGGGCTCTTGGTCCTGCCTGGATACCTCCAGCATCTGGGTAAGGGTCCTTACATTATGTCTGCCTTATACCCTCAGAGAAATACACACAAGTTGTTCAGAACAAACACCGGTCTAGAATACTAAATACAAAATGGCGACATAGGCATTTCATGAATTCGACATACGACATAGCGCTTAATGACGCAAGGAAAAGAGTTATAATTACTGACGTGACAAGAATATTTTGACATGAGACACGATAGGTCCTTAGGGGCAATATGGGACCCCATTTCCTTTCCCATCCATGCAAGGCCCCCAACAACCAACCAATGAACTGATAACTGGGAAAAAACACAGACACAGGCAGATTACCAGTGTCTAGACTAGTAAAAAGTGCACTTGTAAACAAGTGTCAGTATGACTGAGCCTCAGCTTGGCCAGCAGGTGACCAGCTGACCACAGGGTTAACCAATAAGACCTAAGGGAGGGAAATCATGCATAATCAAGTCCAGCTGGTGAAATCAGCAGGTTTGTTGGGCACTTTTGTAGTTGTGGTACACGGCACAATATACTTCCTCTTTTCTACAACGATTGTAAATAACTATATATCCTAGTAGGACGCTTAGAGTCACTGAAGAGTTGAGAATAGGATGATCTCTGTTATTAGAAAATCAACTCCCTGATGTGAAATTCACTGTAAGTGTTTCTCTATGAAACATGACAACTGTCTCTGAGACCATGCATGCCAACAGTGCAGACTGGTGGTAGAATGACCAGCCACATACCCACACAGAGAAGGTCCATATACTGGACAGCTATCCAGGACTGAGAAGCAATGACGTCTGGACGCACTGGGCTGAAGAAAATCGAGCCATCTCATTAAATGAAGCTGACTGGAGATGTCCAGCTTCAGGTTACAATAAACTGAGACCTGCCTCCTGAAGCCAACTGTTTTTCCACCTGAGATGTCACCAGAGTTCGGACTAACGTACATAAAATGATGATGCCCTGGCTAGAAGACAAAGTAGCAGGCGAGGGTCGAACCCCTGGACCAAGCCAAAGGGATGAATGATATGTAAACATGTTTTGGTGCTTCTACTTGAGCAGAAACAAATGTACAAGCTCTGACTTGATTCAGCATTTACCTTCTTTGAAAACTATGCACTCAAAGATGATAATCATGGGTTAAATATTTCCAGTTATGAATTGCTAGTTGCTAAAGTAATTGTTTCCTTGCTACAAAGCAGACAATCCATCGTGGCAACAGGTACCCTGTAAGGCTGTCTGGCAGCATAAAAGTGGCAAATGGCAAATATATATATGAAAACGTGTAAGTGACAACTGACAACCTATTAAAGGCAACTGTCAATAATGAACTCTAGGATGTTTATCCTGGACTACCATTTGAGGATTAAATCAAATATAATCTAGATAGATGGAAAGGTAGTAAATGAATGGGTGATGAATGAAGTATGGTCTCATGGTTAGCTTGTAGGATGATTGATTTCATAGCCTCAATAATTAGTTATATGGGTGATATACCAACTTTAAATACCAGTATATCAACCCCAGAACTCATCACCATAATGTCAGGGCTATCCCCATTAATATTATTGTACACTTTGTATTAATGTGTGCTGTACGGCCGTCCATACTCCTACTCCAGCATTACTCTACTCATTGATTCTCAATGCTGAAACCTCTCCACTTTTTCTGCGTCCGAACGTACTACAATGACCAATAAGAACAGGAAATTATTGCAATTTTATTGGGCCTCGGGAAATGAAACATGCACATGCCGCGGCATTAATTCCCAAGAAACGCGTCAGAAAAAAACTTCTCGATGAAGAATTGTATTTATCACGAGAACCGTATGAGATCGGAAATATTCATTTTTAATTCTGTTCTTTTCGCTTTGAACCCCTTGGTGAGTACTTAATCAGGAAAAAGGGAATTCAATTAGCTGCAGACGGAATGGGTTAGAAGAAAAGTGACTACAAGGGGGGACTGTGACAGCCAAGCTGCAGTAAAGATGGGTTTGCGGAGTGTGTCGTGGTGGTAGCAAGAATTCAATTGAATAGTAGTACTGTAGAGATAATGCGGAGGGAATGTGAGGAATGAAAGAAGCAGAGAAGGGGAGAGACAGAGAAGGACGGAGGTCGAGAAGGGGAGAGACAGAGAATTACCAGTAATCAGTATTTACTGAGAGAGACTCAAGAAGACATCCTCTGACATTTTGGTGGCACCAACTTCTGACGTCACCTTTTATTAACGGAAGTGACATGAGCGCTGGTTATCCGGTAACATATTCCCCTCATTGTCTAATTTCAACAAGAAGAATCAGGAGAATTGCAGAGAAGGGGGAGGCTGAAAATGACAGAGGCAGCTGCAGAGGGGGTAAGGTAGGGAAGTAGGATGGCCAAGAATGAGGGAAGTAGAGAAGTGTGAGACCCGGAATGAGGGAGGCAGAGAAGGAGGCAGGCCATGATGAGAGAGCTATTGAAGAAAGGAAGCCCATAATGAATAATAAGAGGGGCAGAGAGGTTTATAAATGCCCCGGATAAAAGAGGCAGTGAGTAAAGGAGGCACACAATCGTGCCGCTCGGGTTAATAGAGGCAAATAAAGACAGAAGGCAACTTAAATAAGGCGATTGAGTATAGACGGAGGCAGGTGGGAGAGCCCAGTGGGCACAGAACATTGATTCAACATAGATAACTGGTTGTGAATGTTGATTCAACGTTGATTCAACATTGATTCAGTGTTAGACTGAATTTTGTGCCCACTGGGAGGGGGAACCAGAAAAGGTGGAAATGCGGCAACAGCACCAAGAGAAGAGGGCATTGTAAAGGGCATGTAGACAGGCTGGTAAGGGCAATAGGAGCACAGAGGGCATATGCAGGGGATGGGGGTTGGGCTGGGGGTGGATGATAAGACAACAAGTTGATGCGATTGATTTTGCCCTGTGGGAGTAGAATGAATTGTGGCTGTAGTAGATTGGGTGAGATGGGTGATGCTGGTGGTAGGATGGGTGATATGGAGGGGTGGGGGGGGGGGGGTAGATGGGTGGGTAAGGGGATTGGCGGCGGCTCATCGGGCCCCAGGGACGTTATGATAAGGTCTAACAAATACCACCATACAAGGTCACCCCGTGCATGGCTATGGGGTGGGGGTTGGGGGTAGAGGCTCTGGGGGGAGCATGCAGGCCAACACATTGGGAGACATGGATGTTACATGTTTATTTTTGGTTTAAAATAAATTTTCTTCATTTTCATGATATTTGATGAATATGTATCTCGCTTAAGGATATCTGGGTGCACTCGGCAATATGAGAATTACAGAAATATGAACATATGAATACATTATAGATAGCTTTGACTGTGATATAAGATGAAATACAATAAGAAGAATCTTAGTTATTCTATATGATTATATATATAGCTGAATATCTTCAAGGTTTTCCCAAAAGATCTTCATGTACAAATCACAGGTAAAGAATAGCTTCAAGGTTTTCTCAAAAGGTCTTAATGTCCAAAACACAAGTAAAGAAATTACCATAGCCTATATATAAACGATATTATTTGCATGCCTGTTATACAAGGAAGAATCACATTAAGATTATACTGTAGAAGATAGAGACTTCCTGAATCTAGTACATCTTTGCATTTATCTAGTCTACATTACCAACAAAAGGGGAATGAAAAGTGTCTATTCCTGGCACTATTTATGACATATAAACGGGGTCCTTATACCCCCATACATAAAGCTGACAGATCGTCCCCGTGGTAGCCCCCAGTCTTTGATACTATAGCCTCACTCCATACGTCCCCATAGCCTACATACAATATTAAATGTGAATCATGATTTACAAATTGTACAAATCAATGTAGGCAGCTCCAGGAGGCACTCAGTCATTCTCCCCCTACCTGTTATTCTCCACGTAAGTGGCACTGTGCTGCCTTTAAAGGGAATCGCTGGTTCCTACACAAAAGCCACCTGGCGGCAAAAATAGAAGCTCATGAAAAGTATTCTTTAAGCTGTATTCATATTCCTACATAGACGACCTTCCCTAACTCAACTATTTGTATTTGCTACTTTGACAGTATACCCCCATTGTTCACATATATTCACTGCTAGGACAGCCATAGTGTCTTATAGTTAAGGCAAAAGAAATATTTTTCCAAAATTCATGCCTTTCTCATTTTATCTGTGACCCCCTGTTTTATTGGTCCTAAAATGTTTGTATAGATGTCCATTATACATTCCCAAGGTTTGGTTACAATATCAATAGAAGAAGGAGATTATCCATGACAGATAATGGGAAAATGCTGTTTTCCTATTAATTTCTATAGTTAAGGTACTCCTTTGTTCAAATGGCTGTATCATGAAAGTTAGTACTGTGACATGGCAATTTCTTTTGATTTTCTATTAGATAATAAATCAAACTAACATAATCCTGAGTTATGTGCAAAAGTCAATAGAACATCAGTAATCCTGTGACAAGTAGCCAGTCCCTTTAATGTCCGTAAAGAGCTTTAATTCACTACACCCTTTTGTAGTCATGATGCATGAATGCATGCATCACATCAGCGTTGGTGCATCATATGACCCTTTATGGATGACATAGGGCTTAGTCTGCTATAACCTTGTCGTCATGATCATGATGCGTGAATGCAGCTCTGATGAGTTACTCGCCATGGCTGCATTCATGCATCATGCCGATCCTACACAGATTAATATGCTGTTAATTGACATCATGAATCAATGGATTACTTGTCAGCATATTTATGCAACATGCTGTCCTTGAAGGGTTAAGGGACACACTGAAATATCCTAGCATAGATTCAGCTGAGTGTAGCCTATCATACTGGTATCAGCCTGGAATTTGTAAAGCCCCTTTATAATATTACAAAAGCCATTGAAGAGACATTAAGTATATTGCCACCCTGTAATTCTGAGGACTCATTTCTGCAAACAACTCCACAACTGCTGCCCTCAGACCGAGTTCCATAGACTTTTCTCACATCCAGAAGATTTGGAGAGAGAAGGGGCTGATTCCCCACAGCGCCAGACGTCCATGCGTTATTCAACACCGGACGGACTCCTTATCCCATAATAATCATGGTGTTATATGCGGTTCTGTATGTCGTAAAAAAGTAATCATTGCTGCAAACTCTGGAACACTACAATGGTGGTAGAATACACATGTGCATACACTAACAATATTTCAGTATCTAAAATCTACGTCGCAGGAGTTGATAACTTATATTTATAACAGAATGTCCAATTCGTTAACTTCCATGATCCATCTTTGTATGTGGGGTCCTCCCATACTCCATCCTCTTACTCGTCCAACCGTCCGCCTGCCACCCTCCTTAACTCATCCCCCCCCCATGCTACAGCTTCCATTCTTGTCCTCTCCCTCCTCTATCTTCCCATTTCGCCTTTCTCTCTCTTTCTATTTCACGACCACCGTTCTCTTTCCATTCCCCCTCACCCATTATTTCCTTCCCTCCCCCGCCCCTTCCTCTTCTTCCCTCTCTCTCTCTCCCTTCCTTCCTCCCTCCTTCCCTCCCTCCCTCCCTCCCTCCCTCCCTCCCTCCCTCCCTTCCTCTTCTTCCCTCTCCCCATCCCTCCCGCCCCTCCCTCCCTGCCTCTATCCCTCCATACCTCCCTCCCTCCCCCTTCCTCCTCTTCCCTCTCCCCACTCCCTCCCGCCCTCCCTCCCATTCCCTCCCTCCCCTTCTATTTCCCAAGACCCCATGGGGACCTTCCATCACCCTCCCCAGTGTCAGCCTAGACGTCTCATCTAGCGTCACCCTAAACCGACCACTTAGAGAAACCATGTTCAGAAATCAGTACAACCTCCCAGGACCCCACCACCCTGTCTATGTCCCTGACTGCTGCATTCGGTCAAGTCCTAGAGGACATTCAGAGGCGTAAAATCTTCACTAGTAGTGTCAACAACTGTGGTTGGGAGGAGGGAGAGATTTGGAGAGCCCCAAAAATATGTGGAGGTGAGGAAACAATTTCACCCTTTTTTGGCGAAGAGGACAGAGCGTTACGATACATGAAACGGGTCGGCTGCATGAAATGTTTGCTCTACTCAGGCAGGTAGGGGGGGGGGGAGAGATTACATTTAGATACCTCGCCACACAAGCTGGCAAAAGATTGACCACTTCCTTAGTGCCTCTACATAGGTACCCACATTTTTTACCATGTCGCTGTGTCGATTTTTAGCAGAAGAACTGTGTCGCCGTGTCAATTTTTTAGCTATAATACAGGAACTCATAGAAAAATCTCTGTGGGTCGATTTTTATCCAATTTTTTCCTGTGTCTGTCGATTTTTAAAAGGGCCTAAAACAGTAAAAGGGCTGTGTCGCCATGTCGCCCGCGTCGATCTTATGGGGAGCCCTGGGAGAATTGGGACAAAGGAGAACTGGGACACTGTGTATTCTGCCCATAAGCAATAACTTTAATGCATAACCACCGATGCTAATTTTTGGGCCAATAATATTTAAGTTTTTTATAATAAAAAAATTTACTGTTATATTATTATACTTAGAACTATAACAGATTATAACATTTTTAGGAAAAAAAGTTTTTTTTCCAGGTCTCGGACGATTAAATTTACGTAGTGTTACCTTTTGATGAGAAAATATTTTGGTGTTGCAGTATGTAGCATTGATAGATGGCAAAATGACCAGCTACTTACAAAAACACAGTGAAGCATATTTTAAACTGTATTAACATTTTGCTTAAAAATCTCAACCTGGGGAGAACTGGGACACTCATTGCAGGGAGAACTGGGACACTCTTGACTATCGGGGAGAACTGGGACACTCCGGGTGAAGATTTATTGTGCTTTAATTATTTTTCTCTCAGACCTATGATTGAAGCCAATATGTTACATATGATCATATTGAACGTAAAGTAAAGCAAAATGATATTTCATTGGTTAATAATCACACTATTTACACTGTCCCAGTTCTCCCTGGTGTGTCCCAGTTCTCCTCAGGTAGTGTCCCAGTTCTCCTCGAATTGTCCCAGTTCTCCCTGGAATTTCTCAAAATTTCAAAAGGCCCTAGACGAGAATCATGGCAGGCTAGGATGAATCTAAATAGTCCAAATGAGAGGTTTATTGGTAGCCTTTCTTCATGAAACAAAGGCATTTGGTTATTGTTGGCATTGTAGAAATCACAAGCAAACATGTTATGATTATAATTTTGTGTCCCAATTCTCCCAGGGCTCCCCTACCCATGTAGAGGCACACCTTTGGGTTGCCAATGCAGCACTGGCTCTATAAACAAGAATATATCCTTGCTGTCCATAATATAGACCCATTAAGTAAGCACTTCTAAGCATGATGAAATATAACAGTGGGGTTTCTAATTTAAAATTTTGATATACAAATCTTCCTTTGTAGAGGGCTGTGTCTCACCAACTTGGGCCATTGTGTTTGTCTATGACTGGGTGCCGTCTATGACCGGGTGCCGTCTATGACCGGGTGCCGTCTATGACCGGGTGTAGGTTCATTTGACCGCCTTTCCACATACATCTTGGTATATTTGGAGTAATAAACAAAATATCATATTTTTATTATGTATGCTTGCGCACTATATTTGCCTTTACCTTGCTACCCGGTCATAGACGGCACCCAGTCATAGACGGCACCCAGTCATAGACGGCACCCAGTCATAGACGAAAACTTTGGCCCAAGTTAGTGAGACACAGCCAGAGCTGTTATATGAAGACGTGAACAGATAAGAGGGTTATGTCTTGAAGGGCCGCATAGCACTTTAACCGCCTTTAAAGAGTCTATCCCCTGTTCGCTGTAAGCAGGCTGTTGGGGACAGTGTCTGCAGTTTTAATTACACTACAAGGATTAGTTTCTATTCTCAGGATAAAGCCCCAGATTTACATTAAACAGATACTGTTACTGAACTATTACTTCTACAGGCAATGCTGTATGTAGGGTAAGACCTGGCTTATGTCTAAGTCTAAATTTAGAAGCTCTGAAAGTAGTAGTATTAGTCTGTGACTTAATGTATACCCTGTAGTCGTTTGGAGCTCATATGTTGTGTGTTTTCTCTAAACCATTCTGAACACAGTCTGACCCAGGAAGTACAGACCATTGAATCAAACTTATAACTGCCTAGTCGGGCCTCGGAAAAATCAACGTCACACACCTTGGATCTAATATTTGAAATAATTAAAATTCCCTGAGAGCTAAGCATTATCTAATTCTGTGCCTACAGTTCGTACAACCCCCTTATATCGCCCCCGTCAGTGCTCATCTGCATACAGGCTGATAATCCCACCGGAAGCTGCCTGAGGAGCCTGTAATGTTATATACACACAATCACACATGCACCGGCAACCAGCTTCAGCTTTTCCTGCTCAGGCACCTGCCTATAGAGGATCTTGCGGTACTGACGGCAATACCATGGGCTCTGGTCCGGGGCCACACGGGGGCTACACATGAGTGGGGTGGGATAAAACTAATTACCAAGATAGTAAAGCATAGATCCAGCACAAATAGTAAAAGTTGTAGTATCCCTGAACAGTCTTTGCCAAATCCTGCCGGAAAGTGGCAATGTTTGCCTAGAAAGGCTCTGGCTCGGCACAATGACTGATGTAGCCGGACGAGATGTCCTGCAGATTCTGGGCTTTTCAGAACTGAAAGAATTTTTCAAATATTCCAAGTAGAACTGAAGTTAGAAGTCAGAGAGTAACCGCTAATATTCTAGGCAGTGTAAAGTCATTTTCTTTTAGCATATGAACTGTAATAAGATAATAAATTATCCTAAATTATTTGCAAGACTTTGATTTTTAGCATCCGCTCCTACAGAAATCTATCCGGTCCTGCAAAATTGGCAAACTGCAGGACCGAATGTCCTGCACAGTGAAATAGTTTTCGCAAAGACTGCCGGAATCAAAGCATTGATCATTGGGATAGCTTTTCAGCTTCTTCTTAGCCTCGCCTATTGTTTACCGTCCCCCACGCGAGCGGTCCGAGTCAAGCCCTGAGCCTCTACCAAGTGGCCCTCAACTAATTATTTCCCTGACAGAGGATATTATATCGTAATACATGCGAGAGATTTGTCGGAAAAAAGATGATATCATGTTTGTCTCGCCCGTCCCGCCCTCCCCATAGAACCTGTATTAGAAGGGCTACAGATGGATCCCTTGTGAACAGAACTATTGGTATTGCACAAAAGAGCGATCAACGTTGACCTGATGTCTTCCTGATTTCCTAAAATCAAAAATTCTGTGTTAATGTGTAAGGTACATGTATGTTTTTACTACCGGTACTCAATATTTCATAAACTAAATGCAGTATAAACGTCATGCTGGTTATGCGCCATATAGCATCATGCTTTTCAAAGTTATATCCCTTTATTTTTGCTTCCCTGTCTCTCAGTCTGGCCCGACCCCTACCGGAGTCGAGAGATACTATTGGAAGGACATGATTGTTAGGTGTGGGGAGTACGGACATGAGAATACATGTACTATTTTAAAATTCCGCAATCGGCAGGGTTCGAACCTACGCGGGCAGTGCCCATTGGATTTCAAGTCCAACGCCTTAACCACTCGGCCACGATTGCCCATATATACATGGCTAACTACATTGTATACAGATGTCATCCTTTACATGTCAAAAACAGAATACATCTCCCCTTAACTCTTATTAACTCTGCAATGATTATGTATGTTCACAGCAAGTTGATTTTATACGCTGCTTTGTATATTATTTCCTTTGTATTGATAATTATATCTCTGTTCTGAAATCTGTGTATAAGGAATTCTACAGCCAACACTAGACATGAACAAGGAAGCATCTCTATACATGCAACTTATCTCACTGACTTGTATACATCCTTGTCAGCCATCAATTTATGATACACAATGATTATCCTGAGGAGATACATATTTATTAATCCACAACAACGCCTTATCAAATAGACTCTTGTGTTAACAGGGGCATATACAAATAAAAGAGATAAGCCCACATAAGGCTCACTTTAATGACTCATCACAATCATATACTCTCATCACATGTACCTATAAATGACAGACACGTTATATAACTGTTATCTTTCCGAAATTCGCCTCGTGTATAATAGCGCCGCATGCTGCCTATAACCATAACAGCTGACGGAAATAGGAAAACGATTCATTTTGCAGTAAAGCTATGACAATGGTAAGCCTGTTGGTATTGCACGTTAATCAAACTGTTCATTCTATAGTTATAATCTCAGACAGGAATGGATTATTTCAAACAGTGTTGTTTAATCATAGAAAATGGATCAGAGATGGATTAGCCTCGGCCGTACGTCATAATGTTCATACTAAGTATGTACCTGAATTCATCTATTCATATTATTGGTGCCAAATCACTTAATGGTCGTGCCATTACAGATGGCAATTGGAATGTTTCATCATACTTCATGTGTAGCTAAAATAAGGGGAAGAAGATTTAGAAGAGATCACCAGAAAAATATCCCACAGGAATCCTCTAAGCCCCATTGTTAAATAACGGTCACTCTTTATAGTACATGTGTAATACACTATATGTTTTCTCTACTATTTTATGTTGGTCAAATTCCATAGTACAGACTTTTGCAGTCTTTTTTTCTGTCCATTATTTTTTAAATTTTCACTTCAATTTTTCTTATGACAATAGTGGTTAATTAGTGTTGACACAGACAGAGTGTGGCTCCCCTCCAACACTAACAGAGCCATGTCAACACACCAGGCTGTGCCAATAACTGGTCGTACCCCCTTTTTGTGTTGTTGGCACCTGTGTGAGAACCCACCTGGGTCAACATCACCCTGCTGCTCTCCTGTAACCGCCACTACTTCTCATTTTCTGTAGATTTCAAATATTATTGACGATTTCCTTCTTTTTCTTTTACAATGTAAGCATGTGCTGTAACTTTAATCATCAACAGATGTGCCATGGGAAACCTTTATGACAACCCATTTGAATTCGTATCTTGCCCTCCTTTTCCATCCCTTCTAAACACGCAGCTCAGCCTTTGCCCAGTTGCCGCAAAATCTCTCTCCTAATTTTCTCATTCCCTCTCCTCTTTAACCCTTCCTCCAGGTGCTTCCTAAGGCCTACCCCCTACCCCTTCCCTATCTCTTCTTCTTTCATGCATCCCTCTCTCCTATCCTAATCCCATTGCCCCATTGCCTCACCTCCTCTTCCACCCCACAACGGCTTCTCCGAAGTATGTTTTACATTCTGAGAAAACTTCACAGGTTTGATCCCATTTCAAGCAAAACACTCAGTTGTACTTCATTTAAGAATTTCAACTTATACATAGTAAACACATAGATTCCATGTAAAAACATAAATTCTCCATCACGTTACCCTGTAGCTTATCCCTGCACATCATTGATATCAAATAACATTATTTGAATAGAATCTCGGCTACACACATGTCTACTATAAATTGAACATAATTGTGTTTCCTTAGAAAACTGCCACATTCCACATACCACACCTAGCCGCCGTATATATCTGTGTACACACAGGACCACTTCATGCTACTACTTTACCCTTTAAGGACAGGCTAGTGCTTTAATGCATGTTCAGTGACGTCACGATGCATTAATGCAGCCCTGTTGAGCAGCTCACCATTCCTGCATTCATTCATGCCTCCCCTTTGGAGGCACAACAAACCCATAGAGTTGGCATAACACTTGAATGCAGCACTGGTGAGTTATCCGCCAGAGCTGCATTCATGCATCATGATGATAAAGGGCATAATGCACAAGGGTTAACTACTTCTTGCCGGCACCTAGAGGGAGCCACAACCAATCCTCATTAAAACTAGTATTTCCTACAGATAGATCCCCCGTTTCCATATCTAAACATTGGGTATTTATCCAGATTTCCTATTTTATGTAAATTGTACATTGAGACATGTGTCTCCACCTGGTGGCCGTGTGTAGAACCGCCACCTGCTGAGTCACGTGATACAGGGAGGGTGTCGCGGTAACAATGTCCGCCGTAATAATGTTTACTTTTGGACTTGGCAGCAGAAAAAGCAGGAAAACAGTTTTATAAATGTGCAGACATCTTGGACTCATTTATCGTCAGACGTTTGCTACCTGTAGCATCAGGTTCCCAGCTGATGCACCTTCCTCACGGCGTCCTTGTAAACACTTTGTGTAGACATCTTGAAATAATTTCCTGTAAGGAATTTCACCAAGAGATACTCCATTTGGCCTACCCCTATACTTTCTTCTCAATCTCCCCCACCATTCCTTCCTCATTCTCTGCCTCTTTCACAGCCTCTACCCCCCCCCCCTTCAATGACCTTCCAGATTACACTACACTGTAAATAGTCATGTAGGTACACAGTAGACTCTACTGTAGATCTACAGTATAATCTACAGCATTAGAATGGATTTACAGTCGAATCTACTGTAGATTTACAGTAGATTACTGTTTACCTACAATAAACTGTACACATACATAGACAAATGCCAACGCCCATTGATACCATCTCTGTTGTATTTCACGAGTGGGGGCTGGGGCAGTATCCCCGACGAGCCCCAGCCCCCACGAGTGAAATACATCAGAGCGGTATCAATGTAGTTGGCATTTGTGTTTATTTTTTTATTTGAAGCCATTTAATTGAGGGAAAACTACTTTTTCTTAGCCCATTGAATACGGCCACATTGTATTCAATGGTGCCATTGAATACGGCCATCCAGTGCTTTAGCATAGGAGATCTTGTATTTCCAAAAAAATAAAGTAGGATATACTGTACATCTACAAAAATGGCAATCAACGTTTTACAGTGTACTTCCTACTCTCTCCACCTGTACTCATTGCCTGACCCTGTCTGTGAGAACAGGGAAATAAAAGAACGCTCATTAGGAGTGGGAATATGTCCTGGTAGTAGGTCTTCCCTATTACCACTGTATTATAGATGTCAACATTGGCAGCATCTCATCAAAATGATGTCAACAAGTATTCAATGTTGTACATAATATAGTGGACAAGTAGCATCATAAACCCCTGTCCCCGTTTCATAGCTGCATTCACCGAAGTGAGCGGAAAGCTTTAAACCATATAAATTTATTTTAAATCCAGGTCATTGACCTTAATACGTAGAAACATTACACTACAAGAGCAAACATTGACCTCGCACTTCTATTGCTTTGCCCTGTCCATTACCATGTGAGAGAAATCTTCCTGCCTTGGATTAAATTTGACATGTATGCAAACATACAGTAAGTGGCGTTACATATATAAAACACGGAGCGTATCAGGAATAACATATAATGTTACATCCATACCGACAACCACACTCACACCGTTTGCCACGCTGCCAATAACTCCTTACAGGTGTATACATAACGGTCCATGTTCATCTGGCCCTTTAAGGACAGCATAGTGCATTCGTGTATTATGCCGTTCGTCGCCGTTAAGCTTGAATGCAGCCCTGGCAAGTAACTCGCAGTGTATCAAGCCGGTATACTCGATATCTATGACTCGCCAGGGCTGCATCCATGCATCATAACGACAAATGGCGTATTGCATTGAAGCATCTCGCGGCCTTAAAGGGTTAACTGGGCATTTTGTGAAGAGTCAGTAGTGATTGACGCTGACTGTTATAGTCTACTGCCCACGTGATCTTTGGTCTGGAAAATATGAATCAGGAAACAAATTCATGTAACACTCTGCCCTACCCCATCCCCCTTCTCAGCCCTTTCTCATGGCCTTTGATGCTTATAATACATGACTGAACAGAATTTAACTTATTGCTTTTTCATACAAGATCATGAAACGAGTGCTGTTTTGATTCATGTTTTTCATACTTACATGAAATTTAAAAACAGGAAAAAAAAAACGTTAGAATTGTTCACCACTGAGGTCGGGGCCTGATAAGATAACCCTCAGCCGAGAACAATTCTCATGAACCTTGGTCTATATATACGAGGCTCGCAATATACCACTTCCATCGGTTACCTTCCCTCATCCTCCACCTTTCCTCTCTCACCTCTTCCTCACTCTACTCCTTCTCCGCCATCATCTTTCCCCTTTCCCCTCCATCCCCTCTCGGCCTCTGACCTGATCCCCCGGGCCTCATCCACAAACTCCCTTTCATTTTACCAATACCTATCCCTTCCGCTACGATCTCTAACCTCTCCAAGTGCATCAGTTTAACGTTGACCAACGTTAATCAACCAGTTGGCAATGTCGATTCAACATGGAACTAAAGTTTAGTGCCACATGGGCCTCCTCCCCTCTCTCTCCTCTCCTCTGCCTCCTTTGAGCTAATCCCCGTATGCAGTGATACAGAACACCAGGTACAGGAGAAGTGACCATGTACCCCAGCACTGCCCCACACCTGTAGCTAATACCTGACTCTGGTTACAAGGCAGGGCGGGATCTGAGACCCCCTGTGGAGCAGTGGTTACACCGCCGCAAGGCTTCACTTATGGTGTCTGCTAGACATTGACTGTATAGGCCTTCCAGACAATTTCTGTAACAAGATATATATGGGTCCTGATAGTTCTTCAGCCTTTCTTCCTGTACCTTCGTTTCTTGTTCGCTGTAGCTATTAGTAATAGGGAGAGGTCATTGCTAAAACTTTTAAGTACCTCATAGTCGTCATAGTGCCCTTCATCGCCACGATGCATGAATGCAGCCCTTGTGAGGAGTGGATTTTGCACAGATGCATCAGAAGTGTGTGCGTCTGTGCTTTCGATAACGGTTGAAGGGATTATAATATATGTGCTGTATGTACGCTGAACGATGGACTGACATCACTTACAGAGGGAATTCCCTATAAATGTAGCCAAGTCTTTAATTATCATATACCGATGCAGAGTCAGGCAGTTGAATAACCCACATCGGGTGATGCCCTGGAGGAGGGGTGTGGTGGTGGAGGTGTGTGATCTAACCCCAGTCCCACCTGCCTCAAGGCGGGAGGCACCTGCCGCAGGGTGCGGTAGGTGGTTTATACCTGCGGCAAGGTGCGGTAAGTGGTTTATACCTGCGGCAGCGGCAACTCTAAGTTATTACACTCACTGCAGGTGAAGAACAAGTTAGGGCAGGGGATGTGGGTCCCCTCTCTCTCTCTCAATGTTCTTATATCTCTTTTTTTGCCTCCTCCCCAGAAGAAAAAGGCCAACGTCCTATAGCGAAAATACACACTATTCCCAAACTCTACCCCTCATATCAGACCCATATGGTCGTGGGATAGCGAAAGTGGAGATTACTTTCTATATATGACGCATTATATCTATTACAACACATCAATATAGCACGGCGGTCATTACTAGAAAGATGGTACTATTACAAACACTTGAACACACACGCCATTCTTTCTAATGGGATATTCACTGTTGTTCCAGACAAGTAAAGCTAGAATGTGGAATGGTTCTGATGTGGTTCTGTAGATTAGAGAGAATAAATCTAAACTATACATTTTTTGTAAAGCTAGAACACCCAACTCAAAAACATCAGAGTTCCAAAAAGTATGGATAGGAAATGCACAAAATTACTCAGAATAACAAAAACAGTTTTTAGCTGACGCCTTCTGTTTGCCTGTAGGATGTCATTTAGCCTCATTATACCCTGTGTAAATGAGGTAGTTTAAGGTGAGTTTACACACAGGGGTGGGGCATTATACACGCAGTATACTTACACAAAACAAACACAGCCATATTTATGGGTCTACTAAAGAGGGCTGTTCACTACTTCTACATGCATTCTTTACATAATGCCACGTTCCTGCCGTGTTACACTGACTATACAGCCGCTACAGAAGTGCGACTGACATAAACTCTCATATAATCTACCCCGGTTATGCAGTCATTATAGTTCATACGATATACTGGAAATATCTCGGAAAATGATAGGTTTAGGGAGGACTACACTGTAAAAAAAGTGTTTAGAATTTAAACACTTATTGTGGCCGTTATTTTAAACACTTGTAAAAAGTGTTTAGATTCTAAACACTTATGAGCTAAACACCTCAATAAGTGTTTGGGTTTTAAACACTTATTTGCAAAGTGTTTAGGTTCTAAACACTTATCTAAACACTTTTTACCTAAACACTTATTCAAAAGTGTTTAGATAAAAAGTGTTTAGAACAAAAGTGTTTACATAAGTGTTTAAAATCTAAACACTTATTCAAAAGCGTTTAGGTTTTAAACACTTATTAGCTAAACACTTTCAGTAAGTGTTTAGGTGTTTAGATTCATAGAAAAGTGTTTAAATTTATAGAAAAGTGTTTAGATTCTAAACACTTTTTTAAACACTTTTTAGAATCTAAACACTTATCTAAACACTTTTGTTCTAAACACTTTTAATCTAAACACTTTTAAGTGTTTAGGTTAAAAGTGTTTAAATGCTAAACACTTTTCAAAATAGTGTTAAGATAAGTGTTTAAAACCTAAACACTTTGCAAATAAGTGTTTAAACCCTAAACACTTATTGAAGTGTTTAGCTTAAAAGTGTTTAGAAGCTAAAACTGTTTAAAATAACGGCCACAATAAGTGTTTAAATTCTAAACACTTATTTAACAGTGTAGGATAAAAGATAAAAGCTAGAAAGAAACTATTGAAACGTCTAGATGTTAATCAAATTTGATTGTATTTTTTGACTTCATTGTAAATAAAGTAGTATACTTATACATATATTTTTTTCTAGTGCATTTATATGTGTAGGTTTGAAGTGTCTGGGCAGAAAGTATGAATTAACGTTTATCCTAATCTTTCCATATGTGATTTCCTTACTTCAATGTCATCTATATCTATATATGTCTTTCTGTGTGTTTCTTCCTCTTTATGTATCAGAATCTCTCTTCTGTTGGCTCATTGGTATTTTTACTTTATTTATGTTTTTACTTGTCTTATCCATCACCCTAAACTTAACAACCAATCCAGACATTTACCACACCCAGCCAGCCCTTCCCACCAAAGCCTACTTCCATAATGCCCTCAGGCATTTACCCCTGCCCAATATATCCTCATGTCTTCCAGCCGTGCCTTCGATTCCAGTCTTAACACAGACTGAGCCCCTCACCCTATCCGCCCACACCCGGCTGTGAGGTCATATATAAAAACAGGCCTTCAGTAGAGGCTGCAGGAATAGTAACCAGCTGGTGTATGGGGTGGGAATGGGGGTCTGGGTCTGGTTAACCCTTTAGGGGCCACCTAGTGCTTTAATGTGCTGTGTCCTTGGTCGGCATGATGCATGAATGCACCCCTGGAGAGTCCCCCCACCAGAGGTGCATTCATACATCATCAGATCATGCCAACCGTCGGGAGTGTATCGCCTCCGTATCATTGGCTTAATACTTGGTTGCAGCACTGGGGAGTTACTTGCCAGAGCTGAACCTATGCACAATGACGACGAGGGGCATGATGGGGGCTGGGTCTGGTTAAGGATGGCAAGTGTTACTACAGTATAGATCTCAGGTGGGTAGAACATGTCCAGATGTGTACAGCAGTGCCAGGTGAGGGTGGGGGAGGTATACCACGTCTGTAACACATCTAGTGCACGGGGTAGAGTGGTTGGAAACGTATGTATATATATATATATATATATATATAGCGAGTGTTGGAGGGACCTTAGTATGAGCGATATGGTCTGTCTCAAACAATATACAACCATACCCACACGCGCGGGAGTATGGTCAACATATATATATATGCAAGCAATGATATGATATAAAATCACAGGGTCAATTGGCGGGTTAAAGGGAAATATGTTCCGGGATATATCAAGTACCTTTACAATGGTTATTTCACGTGAGTTGGGATATACAAATTGCAGTTTTGAATAATGTATCCCCAATGTTTCTTACAAGCTGTGTACAAGGCATGGACATCACCCCATATGCTAGCTTTACTTGTCCGGAACAACAGTGAATATCCCAGTGCTACCACCTTTTGATATCCCACAACCATGTACATTGGTGTAATGTCAGTGGTCATGTTTGGGAGTCTTATCTTATTTTGTCTGGGGTGGGGGTATATCGCTGTAAAAAAGTTGCTTAGGTTTTTAACATGTTTAGGTCTAATGTGATGGGATACAATAGAATAATATACCCATTACAGGATTAGAGGGTTGGATCCTATATTAGTATGATCATTTTACAATAAAGATCTGCTACATAGACACCTCTTTCCAGAAACCTAAGAATGGATATAGCAACATCTTCCCTGTTAAAGTAGAGGAATAATATTGGTTCACTGGGGTTGGGGGCTACTGGTAGTCTCTTCAAGACACTTCATGGAAATTTGTTAAATGTATTTAGATATCTAAACATAATACATGTAATATCTGTAGACACACCACTTTTAGCTTTAAACATTTGACAAGTAAACACAATGATATGCTAAATGCTTGATTTTTAAATACTTAATTCTCCCAAACACATTGATTTCTAAACATTTTGATATCCTAAACAGATAAAATGTATAATCACTGAGCTAAACACATTATTGGCCTAAACATGTTTAGAAACATATTGTGTGGACAAAAACGGGGCAAGAATGTGTTTAAGATTGTGTTTACGATCTAAACATTCATTCCTTCCTCTTCTGTGAAGGGGGGGGGGTGGATGACAGAGAGATTGGAAGACAAAGAGACAAGGTTGACTAAAGGAGAACTGTTGTCGAGGCAGTGTTTGGTGAAATACCATCTTTAAAGGGTTAATTAAGTTTAAACTTAGATACACCCCTGTGCATATATATAGCAGCCGCCTGCTTGGTGCCAATCCACATAAAGTCACATCGGTGTCCCCCCCTGAGGATGAAGTTGAAGCCCCCACGCACCTGACCCGCAGCTAAATGACCATCCTACTGCTCAAGGACCGCTTAGTGCTTTATCGACGTGATGCATGAATGCAGATATGGCAAATGTATACTCACCAGAGCTGCAGTCATGCATCATGCCGATATTTTGGGAATGTATCAGCCCTGTAAGGTCGGCATCATGAATGTATGCACCACTGGCTGCACTACACTAAAAACCTCAGGGTCGTCATTTTGACAATACCAAAACTGACAACTTTAGGTAGTCAAAGTGACCACCTTAGGTCGTCATTGTGACTACCCATCTGAGCCATTCAGACCAAAGTTGTCATAATGACGACCTTAGGTAGTCACAATATTTAGGTAGTCAGAATGACTACCTTAAGGTTGTTAATTTAGGTATTGTCCATTTGAAGACCTAAAGTCATCAGTAGTGACAACTCTCAAGTCCTAGGTTGTCCCAATGGCAACCCTATGGTACATAATTCTATTCCTCACTTGCTACTTATGGCACACTACTGCCACCTGGTTTTAACATTTTGCATAACTATACCTGTCTTGAGATATACACTGGTGACAGGGAGCAGAGTGGTCTCTATACCTTTGGGGCCATCATTCTCACCCATTGGCAACTTATTTATAACAAGTAATGCTACTTAGTTCAATCAAGACTACACCAAATATGTGAAAAGGATGTCTCTCATTAAGGAGTGAACTAATTAGAGACTATATTCATACACCATTCTCCACTCCATCTACCATTATTCATTATGAGTAGTATAGTATGTATCGGAACGGGACTATAGTTAAGTACTGTTTATTACTCAATCGACATGCAGCCAATCAGAGGCCTCCATTTGGTCACGTGACCGGAAGTGACCTACTTAGGGGATTAGTGGTGACGTCACGTGACCTAGTTAGCCAATCAGAGGCCTCCATTTGGTCACGTGACCGGAAGTGACCTACTTAGGGGATTAGCGGTGCATTCTGGGTAACCCTGCAGCCAATCAGAGGCCTCCATTGGGTGACCGGAAGTGACCTACTTAGGGGATGGTGCATTCTGGGTAACCTACTGACCTACTTAGGGGACCGGAAGTGACGTCATATGACCTAATTTAGGATCACATGATCGGAAGTGACCTGATGAGTCACGTGACCGGAAGTGACGTCACACGACTTAATGGCCAACCGGAAGCGACCTGATTGATCACGTGACCGGAAGAAGAAGAAGTTTTTTTTTTGTTTAGGATCCCGTGACTGGAAGCGACGTCGTCACATGAGTGACGCTTTAAGAGACTGCGCGACTTACTAGTAAGAGAAGCCGTATGATAATAAAAACACAACAATATTTTCTTTTAATTTTTTTTTATTTATTTTTTTTTCAATCTTGATAAACACTCTATTTTTGAAAAGATGCACACGCTTATTTTTTTTTTTTTTTTTTTCATATCTCTAAAGGACTCGTTGTCACACCGTCAGAATGCACGCGACGCTTATAATACAAGTAGCGCACGCCGTCTTTCTCTATGGTGTAGGTGACCATTTTGTTTCGCACCACTTTGAAATTTCTATTTACAGCAATGAGAGTTTTTCGTTGGCGAAGAACATCCAAGAAGGCGTCTGGTTCCTGGGGGTTTTGTTTCTTCTGTACGCCTTTTGCACTCCATTTTTTGGATTTTCTTTCACCGGTGTCGCTGACTCGATCGTAGCAAATGTAAGTCTTAGGGTTGAGACTTAGGATCCCGTCACCTTCCCACTCCGCTTTCATGAGCCCCGAAGTTCTCAGATCGTGAAGGTACCGTCTCTCACAACATCCGCCGGGCGGCGCACACCATTCTCGCACTCTTTCCGTTTTTGTCTTCACGAAAAGCTCTAAGTGCTCGTCGCACACCGCTGTCGGAAGCCACTTTCGTTTCTCTCTGAAGTACGTCTCTCTCAGGCGAGGTTTCACTAGGTCATCCAACGTGGCACCGCTGAGAGCCATGTAAAGACTGTCGGTGTCCATTTGACAAAGGGCATAATCGCGCCGATCGACGAATCTATCCAAGAAGTCGTATGTGAACTCTAACATTTTCAACTTCGCGTACTGGTATACCATGAACCCTATCTGAATAGGGAGGTTGTTCTTGACCGTTTTCGGTTGTAGTTCGACTTCAAACAGATCGGAAGTCAACTCGGACGCCTTTTTGAAGCGCCACGAATTGGCCAATAGTTCGAACTTCCGACTGTCAGTGTATCTCACCGCCGTGTGTTTTTCTTTGTTGCAGATTGTTTTACCGTACGTAGCGTTTCCCATTAACTTGTAACAGTCTGACAGAATTTTCTCGTTCTCGTTCACGTCGCCACGTCTTCGCGCCGCCGTCACTTCGTCCGCGAAACCGGCAAAGGAGCGTTTAGGTAGGTATTCTACCACCAGCTGCACTTTGGTGACTATCAAACCGTGCTCTAAATACCACTTGAGAAGCGGCGTTCCCAAGAGAATATTTTTTCCGTGGTAACTCCCTATCAGACATCTCTGAGGCGTGTTCAACAGCTTTTCTTCCTGCGCAAAGTCTGACATGTGAGGGCCTATGTCCGATTTTGAAACGGTCGCGTTCTTGAAAACGGGGGTCATTTCTTCGAAGTACTCTCGTAGGTGAGGCGGCGTAGTGATGTCCACTTGAACTAAACCGAACATTTTCTCCTCTTTCACAGCGGAAAGGATGTCGCTCTCGCTCATCGCGTTTCGAGACACTTTCAAAGCGTCAACCTTCCAGCGTTGTTGGGAGGCCTTGACCCGCTCATCTCGACGCTTCATCTCTCGCCATTCGCACTCCCACACGACGACCAGCTTGTAACCTAACGCTTTCAAGTAAGCGCTTACTCTGGTCGTTCTGTCGCGTCTCTCCTCTCTCAGTGAAGCGCACTGATATCGGTGCGACGGTATGCACTCGTGAGCGTGGAACCAACACCCGTGAAACTGGAAAACCGTATTAGAGGCCGCGTGAAATCCGTCCATGCGAATTCTCCGACAGCCTACCGCCATCTCGCCGCCGTTCAGAGCGTGGCGCAGTTTCACGTCGCGGTCGTGCTCTACGAAGCGTAACCACTCCAAAGCGCTGTGAGAGTTTCTTTGCCTGATTTCGGGCTTGAACTCGGTCTCGGGCCGTCTCACCGCGTAATAGCCCGTGCAGTGCGCTTCGCTCATGCAGCGCAAGTACAGAGAGTTAGCGTCTAGTCCTAGGATGTGTTGGCACGGTCTCGCTTCTTCGCCGTACTTGTGCTCCCTTATCCGCGTGGTGCCCTTCTCGTGAAATCTATGGAAGATGATGGAAGGACCGCCGACTAGATTCTCTTTGATCAGAGCGTGGAGGACGGCGTCGAACTGGGGAAACGTTGTGAACGCGTCTTCTAGGTTTTGGAAGAGGAAGCGTAAAGTCAAACCGGCGAGAGAAACTCCGTCTTTCAACATGTCGATGCCGCGATCTTGGAAAAATTTAGCGTGATTTTTCAGAGCTTCTATGAAAGGTTTCACGTCTTTGTTGTTGTAGTGGATCAAGTAGTCTTCCATAGTTTGCATCTTCTCGTCGGACCAAACTTTCTGACATGCGGCGTAGTCGGATTCGGACATTTTGACGCCCGTCAGCTCGCTGTCGAAAGCCGATCTCGGCGGCAGCGTTCTGTTTGCCAGTTTCCTGGTAGACGTCATCCATTCTTAAGGAAAGTGACCTTTCTCTTCGTTCCTGGTGAAAGCTCGCAAATAGGTCGCGTAGTTGTAACCGGGTGCCAAATAGTTGACTACGTCCAAGAAAACCGTGTGCTGTGTGTAAACCGCCAAGTATTGATTGCTTCTCTTTATGACGCTGAATTCTTGGTTTCTTCGGTCTCCGGAGGCGAAGAACGAGTGAAGGCGTATTTTGATCAGGTTCAAGTCGTAACGCCCCGAGTTGAAGCCCACCACTGGAGCTTGACGGATGTATCTCAGAAGACGCTTCTTCAGTTGAACTAACGGGTGTCTGGTCTGAGCCGCAGCGAAGCCGCCTGGAGAAGGGGTGGTGAACGTCGCCTCCTCCAGCAGGAGAGCTTCACCTATCGCCGCATCTAACTTCGCTAACGTCGGTCGGTAAAGTTCTAGCACAGCTTCCCCGATCGCTTTGGCGTTCTCGTTTATGTGATTTAAAACTCGGTCCAACAAGGGGTCGGAATCTGCGTCGGACGCTCTGACGAAGCAGACGGGCCCCTCCCACCCCGGAAAGTCGGATGCGACGCTAGCCGACAAAGGGACGTGATCCCACAGCAGGGACACGTGCTCCGTCGACGGTTCTTTGCACGGTCTGAAGAAAGCCTCGAAATCGAAGGCGATCTTGTAAGGGTAGATTCCGGAATGTCCGTCGGGGGGAAAAATGGAGAAGTCTGCTAGCGCTTCGAAAATCGTTCTCGAATTTTGGTAGATGCCACCTACGTAGCGCAACTTGACTTGTCGGCAAGAGGAAAGCTGGTTCCTGTGTCTCTTCAGCAAGAACTCGGTGGTGAACGCCGCCTTACACTTGCAACATTCGTATATGCCCGCGTACGCGTTGAAGTCCGTGACGAGAGAGACGTGCAAACCGCCTTTCGCCGTCAGGTGTAGGTTGACTTTACCTCGGGCGGCCACAGTTCTGGAAGGCGGTCTGATCAGAGTAACGCGTCTTCTCAACTTCCGCCCCGGCACTTGACGCGACGCGGTGTAAACCGCTATTTGTACGTCAAACAAGTTCTCTAACGCGGGTAAGTCGCGGATGTTCAGACCCGGAAAGGATTCAGGTGTGGCAGCGGGACAGAACTGACGTAACAAATCTGAAGCGCGCTTGCTGGTGTTGTATAAGTGAAAGGAAATGCAGCGGAAGATGCAGAGGTTGTCCTTGTTGGGAAAATCTAACACGCCGCTTCTCTTTCCAACTCGACCGGCCTGAGTGATCCTACCGCCTATGGGGAATTCCCCCGGTCCCATGTAAACACAGATGTTCAAATTGGTAGGAAAAAGAACGTGCCACTTGGTGTCAGCGTCGCAAAGTTTCCGTACCTCCTCGCAAGCGACGGTGTTTTGCATCTTTGAGAGGAGCTCTTCCAAAGTTTCTGAATTAGTTACAGTAGGGAGCGGTTGTATGAGAGTTGCGTTGTTCTGGGAGGCGTGGAAGTAGCGCAGTTTGCTCTTGTCTTCTCTGTGTTGTAACAGTAAGCCTACCGAGAAACCCACTTTGTATCTGAATCTTTGTGTCAAGTGAATGCGACGCATAGTATCTACAGCGTCACTCAACTCGCCGGTTGGTAGCCTGAAGTTTGTTACACTCACGCGAGTCCCGTGCATCCTGACGCCCGTTTGTATCGCAGGCCAATTCACCGTGAACGTTTCCTCCCCGTTCGGTACAGCACATATGCGCGGAGGGACGGTCACCCCGTCCAGAGATTCGCGTCGACAAGCGCTCTTTCGGCAATCCCCTTCGCCGCATAGAGGGCAAAACTTAGCTACTACTCTACAATTTTCTACGTGTCTCTCGTGGTTGTACGCTCTTTTAAACATTTTGAAACACTTTTCGCATACGTACTGTGTCATGTTTTTTTTCACTCGGTTACCAACTACTTAGCCGTCTAACTATCTATCTATCTATCTAGCCATCTATCAATCTGTCGTCTATGTAACTATCTTTCTGTCTGCTGTCTGTGTATCCGTCTGTCTGTCTGTCTGTCTCATACAGCGTACGTCAAACGCTGTGTGTGTGCGCGCGTGAGCGTTGAGCGTCTCTCATTCCGAATCTATGCCGAGATATTTCAGAATGATCTCTGTTTTGTCATCCAACTCTTTGAGCGCTCTGGCGGACAGCGTCACCCCCTGCTGTGTGGGTTTTTTGTCAGGACCTTCGTACTTGCGCACGTGGACGAGGTTCTTACCGCTGTAGTAGCTCACAGCTGCGTACACTTCGCCCGCCTCATCCAGCACTGCGAACCAGGGGGTGTGATTAGGTTTTCCTTGCGCGGCCGCTGTGTCGCGTATGCGCACCACTGCGCGGATATCGGCGATGCGTGCTATGAGCTCGCGCAGCGCGTCGGCCGTGAAGTGCACTCGCTTGCTTCTGGTCAGAGACGCCTCTTTCACCTGGCCGTCTTTTGTGTAGCGCGGCCTCCTAGACAGTCTAGCCACGTCCTCCCAGATCTCCAGCGTCAAAGCTCCGTCTAAGCAGAACTCTAACCCGAGTGTTTTCTCTGCTTCTTCTCGTCCATCTCCTTCTTTTTCTTGTATTTTTCTCTTCTTAGTGGGCCTTGTTGTTCTGGAACTCACCTTAGAACGTTTCACACCCGCAGGATGAGTAACACCATCAGCGTGAGCTGAATCAGCAGCAGAACCGATAGCAGGAGCAGCGTCAGCGCTGGTGGTATCGGAGGTCTCGTTGTTGGAACAGCGCAGCCACACGCCGTCCGTGCTGTGTGTAGCGGTAGAAGATGAAGCGCCGCCGCCGCCCTCGTAAGGTGGCGGTGAGGGCAGTCGCCACGGACCGGACGGGGGGGCGCTAGCAGTGGAGGAAGTGAGGTCGAAAGGTCGAAGAGGGAAGCCGAAAAACGTACCGCTCACCCCTTGCCCTTCGGGTTCTTCGTACGCCTCGTCGTCAGCGTCGTTCTCTGTCTCACCCTGTTGCTGCTCCTCCTCCTCCTCTTCTTCTCGGTTTAGGGGCTGAGTGTCCGAATAGCTGTAACTCTCAGCGCGAGCGGCGTCGAGGGCGTCCGTCGATGAAGTGGTGGAGGAGAGGGGCTGTGCAACGTGCGGCAGGTCATCAAAGTCATCAACAGTAGTGGGGAGGTAAAAACCCGGTTGCCAGTACTGCGCTGTGCCAGGAGCGTTGTCGTCAGTAGTAGTAGCAGTAGCAGCAGGTGCAGCAGAAGCAGCCGCAGCAGCAGCCGCAGCAGACGCAACAGTAGCAGGCGCAGCAGCAGCCTCAGCAGGCGCAGCCGTAGCAGGCGCAGCAGTAGCAGGCGCAGCAGCAGCAGCAGCAGCAGCAGCAGCGGCAGGCGGGACGGCGGTAGCAGCGGCAGCGCGCTTAGCAGCAACGTGTACCGTCGCGAGTGTAACAACGTCGCTAGCACGACGACTGCTACCAGTAGTACTACTAGTACTACTACCACTACTACTACTACTGCTACTACTAGTGCTACTGCTACTACTACTACTACTACTGCCGCGAGCGCTCGCTACAGCAGGAGGGTGATAAGACCAACCGGCTGCGGCGGTAGTCTCATGTTCAGTAGCAAGAGCAGGCACTGACGCTAAACGAACGCTGTTCCGCGTAGTCTTCTTGTTCTTGAACGCCGCTAGCTGTTGTCTTTTGCTCATGGTGGTGACTGTAGAGAGCAGCAAAAAAGAATGAGTGAGTGAATGGAGGTTTCCAAGCCCCTTATATACGCCTTCTCGCTTCTAGAGCTAAGCTACTTACCGACCCTGTTCAGCTGCCGCCGGCTGGCCGGCGGCCATTCACAAAGAGAAACAAAAAGACATAAAGCATGACGTTTTCAGCTGGATCCCTTTCCCCCCCCCTCTTTTGAGAGATCGACTGTGATGATGAGCTAAGCCGCTTACCACCCTGTTCAGCAATTCAACGCGCATTAGCTGTATAAAGGGTTAAGCGGTTGCTGCCTGCCGTCGACTGACCGGCGGCGGCCATTCACAAAGACATAAGGTATGACGTTTTCAGCTGGATCCCTTTTTGAGGGATCCACTGTGGTGAGCTAAGCCGCTTACCACCCTGTTCAGCCATTCAGCGCGCGTTAGCTGTATAAAGGATTAACGGTAACGGTGATGAGCTTACAGTGTGTATACAAAAAAAAACTACAGGAGGCGTGTGGCGTGAAGCAGGACCCCCCTAAGACGAACGTGTCTGTCTGTGAGTAGAGGCGTGTGCATGTGGTGAGCGACTTAAGTGTAAGACAAAAATCGCCACCTCCTGCCGTGGTGAGTAGACCGGGCCGGCCAGGCGGGCGGGCGGCCGGCTAGTTCAATAGGGAGGGGTGACAGCTGCCTAAGGCTGTGCATGAAAAAAAATCCGATTTTCACCTGACCTCTGACGTTTGTTACAATGAATGTCAGAGGGAGGGAGACGTCCTCGGGTAGGGGGTAGGAGGTATTAAGGCTATGAGTGAGGAAAAAACACCGTTTTCAGCTGGTCTCCACGGATAGCGATGCCACACCCCCTCGTCATCTAAGCTCTTAAGGAGCGGAGCGGCTGAAAAAGCGTCATGCGGACAGGGCGCTAGACAGCTGGAGCGCTGTTGGAAATGGGATTAAACTCCCTCTGTATAAAAAGCTCTCATTTCTGTTGGAAAAAAAACATATCGCCTCTGACCCCAGTAACGGCTACTACCACCACCACCGCCACCACCACCACCGCCGCCACCGCCGCCGCCGCCGCCACCGCCGCTGCCGCCGCCGCCAAGACGAGACGAGATGGCTCAAGCTATTCCACTTTCAAGCTCGCCTTCACCGCCCGGTGCGCCTGAAAAAAAGTTAATGCGGCTTGACGACGTGAGACGCGGCGCGAGGCAGACCGATGATGGGGAGACCCGACAGGTAGGACAGCGGCGGTTAGCCTATAGCGACGCCTTGCTTCGTCAACTAGGTAAAGAGTTGAGCGGCTGTTGGAGAGAGTTGGGCAGTAGCTTAAAAGTCAGCGCCGCCCGTATGGATGCTCTAGTAGAGCGCAGTGTCAAGACACCGGAGGAGCTGTGTACGGCGATGTTCCGAGTGTGGTGGGGTGAAACCCCGCATCGTCATAGATGGGGCGAGCTCGGTCGCGTCTTCACCCGCATTAGACGCATGGAACTGTTGGCTCAGTGGATGGCCCTTCTCCACAGACAGGGGTTGGATTTCGAAAACCCCGACTCGCGCGCGATGCATAAGCACTTGGGCACCCTCGGCAGACGTCTGGGTAGCAGGTGGAAAGAGGTGGGGGACCATTTAAAATTGTCGCCTGAGAGGTTAGATAAGATCGCTGAAGAATGCGAATACGGAGGAAGTCCCGCTGAGTGGGCCTTCCGAGTGTTGAAAATGTGGCAAGATGAAGCTGACGGCGCCGGCGGTACGCCTTTTGAACTCCTTCGAGTGTTGACTGAGGACATGGGAAAGTTTGGCCTCGGCATCGCGATATTACTTGACTTTATCAAGCAAGAAACAACGAGAACGACGGACATGTGAATTGTTGTGTTTTATTTTCATACGTCTTCTTTATTAGTAAGTAAAAAAAAAAAAAAAAAAAAAAAAAAAAAAAATATCATAACAATTAAGACGCGCGATCTCTTAAAGTGTCACTTCCTCCAGTCGCAGCTGATCGCCTCATCGCAGCACGTGATAAACAAAAAAAAAACACGGAGAGACACGCTTCTTCCTCTCGAGAGGAAGAAGCGTGTCTCTCGATTGAAAATCTTTTTCTTTCTTAAAAGAGACAAACACGCCCCTTAGAGTGCCCCCCCCTAGAGTGCCCCCCTCCCCCCCTCCCCCCCACCACTCGCCCCATGCATCCTAAAAGCGCCCCCCTCCCCATGCATGTTAAAAGAGCCCCCCTCCCCCCCTCCCCTCCCCTCCTTCCCCTCCTTCCCCCTTATACACTCTAAAGAACGCTTCTAACTAGTTCAATAAGTCACTTCCAGTCGCTCGTAAAACAATAAAAAATGAAAAAAAACTTATATCGTGGTGTTTTTTATTAGTTTACCGAAAAAAAATAAGAGACTCGCCTCCTCCTCCAAAAAAAAAGATATCACATTTTAAAGCCCGTGACCCCTTAAAGACGCTCATCTCTTCATTAAGTCGCGTGACGTCACTTCTTCTTCTTCTTCTTCTTCTTCTTCTTCTTCCGGTCACGTGATCAATCAGGTCACTTCCGGTCACGTGATCCTCAATGAGGTCACTTCCGGTTGGCCATTAGGTCATGTGACGTCACTTCCAGTCCCCTAAGTAGGTCAGTAGGTTACCCAGAATGCACCATCCCCTAAGTAGGTCACTTCCGGTCACCCAATGGAGGCCTCTGATTGGCTGCAGGGTTACCCAGAATGCACCGCTAATCCCCTAAGTAGGTCACTTCCGGTCACGTGACCAAATGGAGGCCTCTGATTGGCTAACTAGGTCACGTGACGTCACCACTAATCCCCTAAGTAGGTCACTTCCGGTCACGTGACCAAATGGAGGCCTCTGATTGGCTGCATGTCGATTGAGTAATAAACAGTACTTAACTATAGTCCCGTTCCGATACATACTATACTACTATTATGACTACCTAGGTCGTCATAATGACTAGGCTCCTTGCTCTGGGTTTTCAGTGTAGGGCTGCATCCATGCATCATGATGATGGAAAGCATACTGTATTAATGTACGATGCGGCATTTAGAGGGTTAAATGGCCATCCTGCTGTCCAGCTACTGGCAATAGGCCGCCTTAGAACCTTACTTAGACACTGAGATCAGGATGTGGGAGGTGGCAGTATAGAGCCTGATAGAGGCCTGGTACTGTAGGTGTACTTTGGATGTATGTCTGTATGGTACATAACTCTTTCTGGTTATGTCCTTTACCTCTGTGTCTCCATGTGCCTATTTCTTTTCCCACTTCTGTCTCACTTTATAATGTAACTTAAGTGTCGCTACCTAGTAAAATCTACTGTTAATTTACAGCATCTACTGTAACAGCAGATTCTACTGTGCACCTAAAATTATTTGTACACCCACAGTAGATTTTACTGTATACCTATAGAAACGGCAACCAATTATTTACAATGCTCTCTCTCTCTGTCTGTCTGTCTGTCTGTCTCTCTCTCTCTCTCTCTCTCTCTCTCTCTCTGCCTCTCTCTCGCTCTCTCTCTCTCTCTCTCTCTCTATCTCTCTCTCTCTCTCTCTCTCTCTCTCTCTCTCTCGTGAAAAGATAGAAGCCCCAATGCCAGCCGCACACATTATTACACAAAACACCACCAGGTAGAGGTCATGATACCACGTGACCATAACCCGACATTCTGGTTGGTCCTCACAGACCGGAAGCTATCTAATCTACCCTAGCACCTGACCCACTACCCCTCGGTCAGGCAAGGAAAAGAAGAAAGGAGAAGAAATAAGGGGAATACAGATAATGGACAGAAAGAACCGGAAAGGACCCAAACCTCCTACCCCCTACTATTGACCGCCAGCTGGACATGACACCTGAATCTGTCTCCTAAATCCATGATTCTATTGTATTGGGATATTTAGGTACTGTGTATCGGGACCATGCCGGCTGGTGTGTGTGGTGTTTTCTACAGCAGGCCTTCGGAAATTGGTTCTTAGTGTGTTTTTGGTTTGTATCTTTTCTTTTCATACTTTCGTGTGTTTTTTCTGGTGTTTCTTTCATATATTTTGTCTGTTTCTAGGCTGTTTTGTGTGGGTGTTCTTTCTTCTGGTGTCCTGGAAGTTGCTGACTGGTGGGTCTGTGATATGGCTGGGTGTAGAATGGTCAGCGGTTTAAATGTTAAGATGCTACAGGCATTGCCAACACAGTGTGAGAATTCACCAAGGGAACACGTCATTTCACACACTATAACTCTGAGTTCTAGCAACCAAAGGTAAACCTCTCCTACACATCCTTCCCGCATAAGAATGTTCCATAAACAGGCTACTAATTAAAGAAAATCCCATTCATGCAATGAGAGAGGCCCTACCAAGAGAAGGGTGTGATTGTGTATATAGAGTGCACTGTTAGTGTTAGAAGTAAGTAGTGTTCCTGTACACCAAATACTGGGGGCAACTATGGTTCCAGTAGATTGTGCTGTAGACCTACAGCAAGTGAGCTTTTGTATATTTACAGCACTATATACTGTATAGGGACAGCAGAATCTTCTGTTACTGTACAGCAAAATTGATTGTAAATCATAATCTGAAGGTCCTGGGTTCACCTCCCAGTGCTGGTGATATTTTCAACCATCCATGTGAGGGAAAAACGAATTTTAGGTGGATGTAGGTAAAACAAGAGAAGTGGCTCCACCAAGGATTGAACTCACCACCTGTGGTGTTGGAGACAGGCACTGATCCGTTGTGCCACAGAGCCTGTGTTACAAACATTCATATTGGGATATATCTCTACTCTACTTCTCAACTGTATAATAATAATTTGTAAAGGTCTGGGGTTCGCCTCCCAGTGCTGGTGATATTTTTAACCATCCAATGATCCATGTGAGGCAAAAACAAATTCTAGGTGGATGTAGGTGAAACAAGAGAAGTGGCTCCACCAAGGATTGAACTCACCACCTGTGGTGTTGGAGACAGGCGCTGATCCATTGCGCCACAGAGCCGGTGTTACAAATGGTCATATTGGGATATAAGCCACCTCTGCCATGTCTGTATTAAATGAGCTACAGCCTTGTTGCTAAAGATCCCTGATGAGAGGTGGCTAGACCTAGGATCGATCCCACGACCTCTCGTGTACATATTATAGGGAAAAGTACTGTAGATCTACAAGTCACTACCGTAACCTGCATCTACAGTAACAGAATTGTACATGTACAGTAGAATTTGCTGTATTATCATTTACAGCTAAAGTACTGTACATTTACAGCAAATTTTGCTGTTCACGAACAACAACTTTTTACAGTGATGAGTGTGAGCTGTTGCTGTGCTCGGATTGATTCAAGTATTGTATATGTTCAGGATGTCCTATTAGGAAAGTCAAATCAATTGGATATAAAACCTTTAATGCCCAGCATAGAACTCACTATGTCGTCATGGTGTATGAATGAATTTCTAGCGAGTACCATTGATCAAAACATCTAACATCAAGACGACCCGATTTTGATAACTCTGTTTTTTTAGAAGCCCACATGCTACTATAGCTAAAATGGGATCAGTGGGGATACATTTGAATCAGGCTGGGGGGGGGGAGTGGGGAGAACAAATATTGATGCTTTGGCATGGAAATCCACAATCCACCAACCCCTCTTGTTATGAGCATGACCACCCCCCTAGAATGGGCTGCTCCTGGTTGAGAAGGGTTGCCGTCTTTGTAAAAACGTTTTCATCCCACAGGACTTTCGGTCATGCAAGTCTTCAATGTTGCAGGACCAGCTACATTTTGGAAGGACCAGATAGCCATGTATCTGACAATTTATGCATTTTAAGCATTAAATAGTTTTGTCCATTCAATATTCATTATATTTGTAATCATCTATGGCTAAATCAGGATAAATGCATGGTTTTACACAGTATATTGTCAAACATATTTCAGGTTTAGAAAATTATTTTAGTTCAGAGAGGCCCAACATATAACTGGGCATTCGGTCCTTCTACACTTGTCCGTCTGCTGGATCAGTGACATTTTAGGAGGACATTGCCACTGTCCTGCATGTTTTCGCAAAGACTGGGGTTGGAGGAGGGACGGAGGAGTAGCTCCAATGGCAGCTCTATGTGGGGCATACATCAACACTTCTGTGTGCACAAGCGAAAAAAGCTAGTGTAGGCAGGGAAGAGCTGACGGAATGCTAGTTTGCATTCAGAGGAAAAAGTTGAGTTTGAATATGGAACAGAGTGGTTGGGATGTACAAAAGGAATTAGCAGCAGCAGAATGGTCGACGTTTACTTGTGTTGCAAGGTAACTTTATCCCATTGTAAGGCCCCTGGTGCTTTAATGGGCTATGCCCGTGGATTTCAACATGGATGAGTGAATGCTGGCGTGCAATCATGCATCATGCCGACGCTTCGGAGTGTATCAGCTCCATACAGTCGGTATGATCTCTGACTGCAGAACTATAGCTAGCTACTCAGCAGGGCTACGTTGATGCATCATGACGATAAATGGCATAATGCATTACCGTACTATGTGGTACTTAAAGAGTTAAGAGAAACAGACTGTGCAAGGGCGGGATTAAGGTTTACTGAAATAGATTTATTTTTAAATCCAGTTTATTTAGATGAAATACATTTCTACATCCGTGGAGATCTCATCTTACTTGCTCCAGCCAGATACTCCTCCTTAATTGTCCAATAGAATACACACCTACATCTTTGTAGATATATGTAATGAGTTCTTCCATCGTTCTTTATTTTTCTGACTCGACATCTCGGCAAAGGGGTTAGCTACTGCACTTAATAACATAAACACTGAGGGATTCATCAACGCATCTGTGTGCACAAGCGAAAAAGCTATTGTAGGCAGGGAAAAGCTGTCGGAAATATATAATAAACAATTTGATACTTTATTATAAATAATTGATTACTCGGATAAATAGGTATATTCACTCCAATTCATTTTGATCCCAATATCAGAATTGCTGTTACGACCCCTCATTGTCTCTTTCCATCATAAAAAAAAAGAAATATAAAGTGACGATATAAACTAGTGCAAACACAACTATATCAATCCGCTGACAGGGCTAATGAACATCTACATAGACTACATTAAAAGGATGATTTACATTTCCTCCTGTCCCTATAGTGTACCATGGCTCCCGGACACACAGGCTTTGTCTGCTACTGCAGCTTGTATAATTACCAATTAAATCTTAATGGGGCCTACATTGACAGTGGGCGTGTGTCTGTTGTCATTATGGCAGCCTAGAGCTCTATAGACATTGATTGCATTCTCCAAGCATGTATTTGATTGTGCAGCTCTACCAATATGTCTCTGCCTTAAGCTGAAACTATAAGAGGAGCGCCTGCTAGTAACTTTAAGATAATAACAATAACATCATTGAATATCTTGAATTTTATGGGCTATCTCCAATTGCAGCATGTACTTAACCTGATAAATAGGTTGTTTGACTTGCATGAAATGGGTAAGTAGAATAGAATTTATGAATATTCAAGGGGTTTGATGGAAAATGGATTGAGTATGTCAACCATTTAATTAAGGATAGAAAGTAGAAAATTTGAAACTAATGGTGATTTTTCAATTGTATTAATTTTCCCCCCATTTTCTTATTTTGAACAGCTGTGTAGATCTTGGTAATAGGAATGTCCATGAAATGAGACATCTTTCCCGAGAAAATCATGTCTAGATAACATTCCAACCATCGGAACTGTTTACTATGATGGCATTCCATACTGTGTGGCTGTCCAAAGAAAAATAACCTAAAAAGACCTTTTTTGTTCCATTCACATTCTGTCCCTAGCAACGGCCATTCTAATCCAGGAAATGTGAAAGAGACGTAAGTAATGCTCGGATGAAAACTTATCAAACTATAGATCAGTAAATGTGCGCTTAAAGAGCAGGGTGTTCACTATCCTTAAGGACAGCATAATGATTCAATGCATTATGCCCTGTTGTCGGCATGAATGCAGGACCAGTATGAAGCCCACCAGAGCTGCATTCATGGATCATACAGGGAACATGCTGCCACCGCACGTTACTCACTCAGTTACTCACCAGTTCCTCATTGATGCATTGAGGTTGAGGCAGAGATACAAGTAAAGAGTACGGTGATATCTTTAATAGAGAGAGCAGCACTGTTGACGTTCAGTCTAATGTTCTACAACATGCAAAATGTACCGCGGCCAATTACCCCGCTCCATGCTAGCCGGAGCTCTAGATCAACCCGTATTGTATGTGTTATAGGCAGCCAGCAACCGCCATCTTGAATCACCAGGGCCTCGTTTTAACAGAATTAACGACGATTAATCTCACTTAACCACTTTAAATATAATTCGTTTTTTTGTTTCTCCTTCCCCACTGGCGCCAATTGAGTGCTGACTATGGCCGTATAGCGGCCCTATAGCCTCGAGGGACATATTCCCATGCATATTATTCTTAAATAATTATCTAAATTACCCGTGTGTAATCGTGCAAGGGGTGTTTAATGCATGCATTGACCCAGTGAGCAGTTCTGAATATCGGGCTGCTCTTTTCCCAGTTGCCTTAGTTACTGGGGTATAGAGGACTGATCAATGTCCTCAAATTTGACCCTAAAATCGCTAATAAGCCCTAGCCTGGTTTTGAAAATAATTATCTTATTCTGAGGTTGAACTCATAAGCCTAGTTCCCGAAAAACGACATACCTTTAGGCCATATTGGAAATACGTATGTTCTAAATTAGGATATCATATTTTACTCTATAACATTCAAATAGTATAACATATTCACGGCTTCATTCATACTGATAGGACACTATTTGAAGTGCAAGGTTTATTTATAACCGGTTTCATGAACTCATGTTCTTACAATATGACCACTCACTTCGGTGTCAATTGTCTGATTGCTGGAAAGTTCAAACAGGCTTCTCCTGAAAACAGTTTCTACTGATGATTGACCTTCATTGTACCTCACTGTACGCATTGATGGACACATTATATGGCCGACCTTGGGCCGACATCCAGATCATAGCATCTTTACTAAGACCTTCTTGGACATGGTGTCCAATTTCAAATGTCAGAGAGCGGCATCGAATCATTTCTTGGGTCTCTCTGTAGCACAGGCCTTCACTGAGCTGTGGTGGAGATCGTCTGCAATAGATGTCATTAGTATAGACCTGGTGATTGGTCTGGGAACTAGCTATATGTAGAGTTTGGTCACGTGGTCACTGAGATGACCGGACCACCACAGTGTCAGGCCTTTATACTAATACTACCAACCCACTGCAGACGATCTCCACCACAGCTCAGTGAAGGCCTGAACTCTGTAGTTGTATTACAAACTTGGTACAATCGGTGTGTAGTTTCTGATTAGTAGTTTATTAGGACAGCATAGTGCTTTAATGTACAATTCCTTTGTGTGTCGCATGATCCACCAAAGCAGTGCCGGTGATTACTCGAGGTGAGATACTGCTCTGGTACATCATAATGGTAAATGTTGCTTTATATTAATTCCTATTAAAGTAACATGCCGCCCTTAAAGAGTGAATAGGCCGTGTATTACTGTTTCCACCCAGCTGTTCTAAAGGTGCACAAGTTCCTCATGATGCCCCGGGGGCATATTCAATTTCGTTATTGCTTATCATGATGTTTGTCAGCCATGTAATTGCTTTCTATAAATATGTATGCGACTAGATAAATGATAATGATATTAGAAAGCCTAACTTGTGCCTTTTTGCACTAAAAGGCAAATGATATTGGCTATGATAGAAAGCATCCGTTATGGGTCTACATGGTTTATTTACATGTACAAACAGGGGAGGTTCCACCTGGTCATGTTTTAATTGCTTAATAGTAAACCGTTGGCAAGGGAACGGTTGCATATTGATGGGTCGCTACAAAGATGCATAAAATACATCATTAGCACAGTTTACAGAAAACTAGTTATAAAACCTATATGTATTAGAAAGCCAATATTTGCTTTAGCTACTGCTTACAGGCTCTTGCCCCACGCCCAGTTCCCCATGATAGCTACTAGTATTCATTTTGGTGAACTACCTGCACATGGTGATTTTTTAGGACAAAAAGAAGGAAACCAAACCCGACTTGTATTAAACATGTATAGGCTTATAGATGCTTTTCAGAGGATAATTATTATCAAGTATTGTCATTATTCAGACCATTCCCTAGTCGTAACCTGAAAAACATCATTTTGTTTGGCCTTATCAAACTTAGCAGTGTTTATCAAAAGCGTGTGTGAATTTGCATTTATAGTTTTTATGTGTATTTATTATAACGGTTCCCTCTAACTTAAAGAACCATGAATGTTAATGAAATAGGTGTGAATCCACAAATAATGACTGAGATCAGATTTTGACAGCAGGAATTCTGGGTTGGATAGCTTTGGATATCCGCCCAATGTGTATTCGGGGATAAACAATGGCGGGGGCAACCCGTGGGCGAGGAATTTCTCATTTTTTATAAGTTGACATCACCCGCATTGGTCAGTGTTGTAACTAATTTGAAAGGGGAAGTGGGATTAACACACGTGTGTGAATATTAATAGGGTGCCAATTCTGAATGTGACACCTATATAGCTCCCATTTTCAGACTTGAAGACCCGGGCTTGAAGATCTAACCGAAATAACTATATAATCATATGTACGAAATCAACCAAATTAGCTGATATCGTAAAGTTTGAACCCCTCAATATATCAACCCGTTGTCAATTTATTAAGCTAATTCTCGTTTTAATATCATGGGAAGCTCAGCAGGGGTCAAAACTAATTGAAAATGGTCCTACTCATGGTGGTAATAGTACGAGCTGTGTTGGTGCATGGTGGGGGGGGGGGGTGGTGACACCTAACCCTTGTCTCACTTCCTGCAAGTGTTCAATCATTTTTGACAATATTTGTATCTTTGAGAACAGGACAACAACCGCAGACAGACTCATGAATAATCCAATGTTAACCCTTAAACACTTTAAAGTGCTGTTAGTTGTCGTCATGGGTTTACTCACATGGGATGCATTCATGCATCGTGCCGACCCATTGGGAGTGCATCCTCCCTATATATGGTCTGTATGAAGCTTAATTGCAGCACCAGTGAGTTAGTCCCCAGGGCTGTTTTACAGCAATATGTGGCCTTCACTGATAATCTATAGGTTTAGGAGGTTAGTCAAAGATGTGACTAGTGCTTCGGTCAAAAAGACTAACTCTAATACTCCTAAAAATAAACAGGTATGGTAGGTTAGTCAGTATTGACTAACATGGGTTGGCATATATACTATATGATATAGGGTGCCAGAAGAGAACATTTTTAAATGTATTGATTATCAGTGTTTAAAGGGTTAATTATCCTTTCCCCTCAACCCTCTCCTCTCTCAACCCCCCCCCCCCCACACACACACACACCCTCCTGCCCTGTCAGGAGAGCTGAGGGGGTGTACAAACAGTGCAGGGTGTCAAGGTAAAGTTTACCTAGCCTCGTTTTCACCACTAAATAGCAAAGAAAAAAAGCCCCCTAATCCCTCCCAATCCCTTAAAGCGGACCCCAGACGAGGGGCTTTGTGAGGGATGTTTTTGGTTGTCTTGTAGTGGGTCGGGTAAATAGATTCTGTCTGTATTTAATGTGCAACCTTTATGAGATAAAAGATGGCTGAGTCTCCCTTTAATGGTGTGCCCTGAGCCTTTAATGGAGTTTGGAGGAGATGACTAGTACAGTAAGGGTGCATGCAGGGGGTAGGAATAAGTAGCCCATGTTTGGGGTCAACAGATTTAATACTTTAAAGGTTAGTGATAATCATTTGCCGTCATTATGCACCAAGTCAGTGCCCCGAGTGACTGACCAGCGCTGCATTGATGCATCATGATGATCATTTGGGAGTGTATCAACCCCATGGAATAGACAGAATGCAGCACTGACAAGTCACTCACCGAGGTTGCATCCTTGCATCATGACGAGCATGACCAGAGCATTGTAGCACTGTGCGGCCCTTAGATGGTTAACATTGAAGCATCCAAGCCAAAAGGATGCCCTGTGCGTCCCTTTTCGAATCATCCCTTTTGTCTTAATATTTTCTGTAAAATCATTTTCTTTTAATGAAATTATTTTTCAATAAGTCGACCAGCCAAACAGAAAGGATTCTCTTAAGCCTAAACACGGATCCTCTCTGTCTGGATGACCTCATCTATATAGTGACTAGCCCACACAGGGGGACATCAAACTTGGGAGATCGTCTTTTATTGGTGTTAGACTGTGAAGGAGTAAGCAGAGGGGGTGAATCATTATTTGGCAAGGACTAGACAGTCCATTAGCTTCAGATAATCACACGCTATTAATAGTTTAGATCTGGTTTCATTTCTTTTCAACAGTTTCACCTTTCATTTTTAGATGACCGCCAAGCAATCAATGATGTCGACAGCAGAAATATAAAGCTATAAACGTTCGTTGCACATGCTCATGAACTATTGTGACTTCGAGAATCGTTGTTTCTTATAATTATTATTGAATTTCACCCTGGGAATTTCACTCTATTGATAGCAACAATTCATGGCATCGTTTTTAACTGTAAACAATTACCATCGCAAAACAATTTCTGAATCCAATTTCCCATGAATTAACAATAACTGGACACTTATTATAATTTCATTCTTATTGAATTTAAAAGTGTGATTTCTGTTTGTATTGTGACAATTCACCCTAATGATACTTAAATAGGAATAGCCATAATAATATCTACAAACCTAAAATGTACAATAGTTGATGCAATTATCTCATGAAACTGTTGTTCGGACAAGACTAGAAGCGACTTTAAGACCAAAATCATGGCCAGGACATTGAATAAACGCCGGTCAAAAATAAGCAATGTGGGTGTTATCGAAATAAAGTAATGGAATATAAAATGAGCCATGAAATTCGGTAGCTTTATTTCATTCCTGTATTTCACCTTTATTTGTGGGAGAACTTACCCATGCATTAAACAATAGCAATAACGATAATTACAAATTACAATGCTTAATTGCACAACAACATGGGATTTGAAGGCTCCTGACAGATATCATTCTCTAGAAAGGACTGTGCAGTCTATCAATGCTAAACAAAAAAAAAGTGGCTCAATTCTCCTGAAACATTGTCACTTTTGATTTTATGGATGCTTACCCACGCAATAAAGAATCGCCGCAACAATTGTTCAAAATTACAATTTTTAATTGCGATTTCTCATGGGTTTGAAGGCTTTTTGACAGTAGTGCTCATTGCGCATGCATGTGAGGCGGTTTCCATTTCATGTGTGAGTGGGTCAGTGTGTCAGACAATAGTGTCCCCCACAACATTAAGCGTTCAATCATCCTCCCCAGTCAGACATCACCTACCCCCCCCCTTCTACCCCCCACGCACCCCGCCACACACACACACACACCTTCAAACACAATCAATCTGTATAGCTAGTACAGGGCAGCATGCTCACTAGTTTTGACCAGTTTTGGTTTGGTGGATCTCTATGTCAAGCTTCGTGTTTAAATCGTTTAGACCGATTTTGGTCTGTGTAACTTCTGTGCAGTTTGGGCTATTCTAATAAGTCATGCACGAAATATTTGCATTTGTTGAAGGATTGGCTAGTACTTGCACACACAGAAAAGTGAGAGTCATTGTCGCTAAAACTACCCTCACCTGAGCCACTGCCTGACTCTCAGGTGAGGGTAGTTTTAGCGACAATGACTTTCACTTTTCTGAGGGTGTATTGTACATGGACACTCTGGGTACTAGGTTCGGTTCAAAGCCTGGAAAATCTCCCCCACTCTTTCTCCTTTCTCCCCTCCAGAAGAACTCAGCTGGCTCAGAGATATATCATAACGATATAAGGCACCAGAACAAATGAACTATGAGCTGGTCTCCAATGATTGCCGGTCTCCTATGAGGTGGGTGATTAAAGAGCTAGATAACCATGGTGTAGTGACAGAGGGACAGGAGCAATCAAAGGGTGCTTGGAGAGTACCAGGTATCCATCACACTACCCCCACCCCATCACCCCACCACCCCAGTACCCCCCCCCCCCCCCCACCCCACACAGTATCCATAACCGATAGAAGCAGACGACATTCAGTATTGATGGACGCCGTCCGTGTCTCACTGATTAATCTACGCACGTGCCTTTTGTACAAGTTGTGGGGGTGCACCCGGCGCGCGACACCCCTACTTCCGGTGCCGCTGGTAACCGCAGGTGAGGGGTAGCGGCATGCAGACGTGGTCCGCTGGTTACTCACAGGTTCTGCTGAGTCATGGTCAAGTCAGGTCCAGACTTCTCCAACAACTTGGCAAAGTCCTGATGTCAAGACTGCCACCAATATCACAGGGTGTAGCTTTAAGAACCAGTAAGTATTGCACATCATTAAACTGCAAAAGGCATGAATTCCCCAATCTGGTATTAGGCCACAGGGGTCTTCCAGAAAGTTTGTATATACTTTTTTTTTCAGATATTGACCCGCCCCCCGCACCTACTGAAGCTCTTGTAGATCTTGTTTGCAATATTTCCCAGAAAATACCCCAAAATGTATCTGCACCAAAATGGCTGGGGCACCACTAGTCTCACACATACTGCATGCAGCAGCCTGGTGATGTGCATGGACTGCAGTCTAGGCCGTATACGTGTGTGGGACCATTAGAGCTGAAACCCCCCTCTCAGGCAGCTGGTGGGTGGGTGGGTGGGGGGAGGGGTCAGGGGTGTGTGTGGGCAGCTAAATGGCTGTTATTGTATCCTGAAATGTTAGCAATTTCAAACAGATTCAGTTTCAGTTTGAAGGCCCTCCGTTGTCATTGTAGAAGGGACAAGGACATCACAGACCTAGAAGGAAATCGTTTTCATGTAAAACGACCTCCCCTATTTATTTGGCCGTATGCTTAAGTATTTTGGGACTTTTTGAAAAGAAAAAGCCAAAAATTGTGAATTATTGCATATCTGTGAAATGTAATAAATTTACCATATCATCCTCAAGAAATCGACCTACCTACCCCATTTTCCTGGCTGTGGTATCTGTACACAAAATCGCTTTTTTGCTGGCCTCATTGTAGGTATATTTATTCCAGATTTACCAATTCCTTTCTCGTCGTATTTTCTCTCATAGGGAGCTTCCAGATTCTGACCACGCAGGATCATTGACATCACACGGTGGTGTCCATTCCCAAAAGGTGGCTTTCTTTGAATTAAAAAGGTGAAATTTCCTTACAACCAGATCCGCCGCATGGCATCAGACCACGAAACCAGACTCTTTGATAACCACCACCCCCCCCCCTCGGGCTGCTCTTCCCATTCCCCGGTCATTCCCCCATCCGTACTCACTCACTCAGTAACATTGGGGATATTGGTGGAAATGCTGGAAATGTTGGTCCCTCAGGAAATCACCTTCCGGAATGGTAACCTTTATTTCCTTCCCAGATCTGCACGGAATGCCTACTTTCGGGAAATAAATCTGAAAATAACATGGAAATTGTCGTGAAGGGGGAAGGCTATTCCCAATTAAGAGTGTTAAAACTTTAAGGGCAACCTAGGGATTCAATGCACTGTGATGTCTCTTCTTATCATGCTGTATGAATGAAGCCTCCAATGCTGAATAACCCGCCATTGCTGCGTCCAGGCATCATGCTGCCGCTGGTGTGTTGATACATTCCCTAAGAGTTGAGGTGCACCAAAGGAACTCTGGTGAGTTGCTTGTTAATGCATCAGCATGATAAAGTCATACTAAAAGTATGTAGTGTATTAAAGCACAACCCGTCGTAGCATCATGACATACTCAGATACTTAAAGGTTTAACAACACATATAATCAGCGTATAGTACTTTTTTGTGTGTGTTTTGTTTTTTAGTTTTATTCAGCACTTTCCCTTACCTAGGCGTCTTAGAATGCAATTGAGAAAGCAAATCATGATTTCAGAAGACATGACCTAAACACTGCTAAAGTATGGATCCATAATTATAAAAAGACCTCCATCTAGTCTATACATGTATCTCCCCATTAAGGTGTGGACTTAAACCCGCAGGTCTTACTGCACGTCCAGTACTAGTTACAGTCAGAGTGCAGTCGGGACAGGTACCCAGCTCTATATATAGGGGCACTGGGCCGTTAAGTGGATGTAAACGGGTCTTCAGTTGACTGAGTAGTATATGGAGAGAGCCCTCTGATTCACCCCATCCCCAAACCAGCCATGGTCCCTCCTCACAGAGAAAAAGTAAAGGTGTTATCTGTGTCGCCAACGTGGCTTTGTTAAAATAGAGACTCAAACAGCTAATGACTGTACTTATACAAAAACTGTATGAAGGGTCAACTTGAGTTGACTCTCTACTATCAGTGTTAACCCAAGTTGACCCTCCATATAAGCAGAGTCAATAGCTGTTTGACACTCTATTTTTACCAGAGCCACGTTGGCGACACAGTTGACTCCTTCACTTTTCTGTGTGCTCCCTCGTGCCGTCCTCCCGTGACGGTACGTCTAGCGTCCCGTCACGCTCCCAATCACGCCGCATTGTTCCCACTAATGACGACCCCTGTCACAGTAATGATACAGCAACCCAGGTACACGGGGGGGGTGAAGGGTCCTTCTAGTCAGGACTCCCCTACCCCTGAGCTTCTCACTTTGCCTATGATTCTGCCTGCATGGTGCTGTAGGCCTATTTCTCTCTCTGTATATGACAGGCATAGCTACCTGTAGATCAAGACACCAATTGCTGTATGGAGGGTGTCTTTTTGAATTACTGGATATCCGCCTATGGGTGTGATCAAACTTCAAGTTTCATACTTTCCAACAGATATGTCAATGTTGACTGAAATTGTTGCATATCCATAGTACTAGCAGGCTTCACTCCGGCAACTGTTCAAAGCTCTACTGTGCAGTCTCAGGCCCCAACTCTATAATAGTAGAGTCTGGGCAAACTCATATAAAAAACTTGTTTCACTAACTTGCCCCCGGGAGTTGACCAATCAAATCCTGTACACCAATTCCTGTGCACAACCTGACAGGATGTATCAATCTAAATATAGCAGTTCCACCAGTCCCATTTGCAGCCCTTGTGGCAGAAAAGAGTACTGGTTGACCGAGTCTGCTGCTGTGGGGACCGGTGCGAGTAGTATATAGGGTTGGGGGATATGAGAAGGCTACTCTGCCCCACCAAAGTCACACAACCGACATGGGTTTTGATTCAATACCAGTAATATTTAGAACATAACATAGGCTACCGGTAGTTAACAATACGATTGTTTATTCACCAAAACAGAACTCCATACTACTACCGTATCTAGGTATCCCCCCGCGGGTAGGTGAGTGAGTCAGCGCGCACTGATACAGTGGCCAGCCGGAAGGACTAGCGCTGGTTTCCGGCGACCTGACGGAGGCTATTCATCAGCCGTGTTGGTACCAGCGGCACACTGACCCACACCGAGGCTTGTCATTCTGCACCAGGCAGAGTGACCTGAAGGGCTCTCTGTAGGGTTCACATCTCTAGCAGAGGCGTCACTCTCCTAACACATTCTTGATCTATACTAAAATCACACTGCTTTGATTAACATATCTTACGTACCGGTGGATAAGGATGGACATATCCGTACAGAGAGGTGATTGACCGTTAAGAGTGGCGCCACGCTACAGAATGGCCGTGTATGGGCGGAGTGGGGGCTGTAACCCATCCCTTGTCTCACAACCTAATTAGTGTGCAGCACCTGACTTAAAGAGCTGCTTAACCACCCTGTCCTTGATGCCGAACTCTGTGACCTGCCGACTGACCTCTGAAAAAGGTGAGGGATGCAGACAATGGGTAATGAATTTAACCCTTTAAGGACCGCATTGCACCTTACTGTACAATGCCCTTTGGCGTCATGATGAATGGATGCCTCTCTAGTGAGCGTCATTCATGCATCATGTAGTTTCTTGGAGTATGCACTGATTGTGTAGGGTTGGCATGATGTCTGATGTTTGATTTATTCTTCCATCATGGCGAAAAAAGCCATAATGCATGAAAGTAGTATCTGGCCTTTAAGAATAAAATGAGATCTTTTTGGTCATTTCTGAGTGAAAACCAAGGTGTCGGGTAATTAAACTCTTCAGATCAGTCTTGGAGCCTGACCTGAAAGACAATACCGGAAACATTGAATAAAACCTTGGTAGATAAAAGACGTATTCATTGACAAATAAGGGAGGGCTTTAAAGAAAGAAGGAATGACTGAAAGTGAGAAGAAAAAATACAGAGAAAACGAAAGACTTTAATAAATATGATGTGCGACAGTGTGCTTTGGAACAGTTTCTTAGAATTTATTAGGTAGAAGGTAAACACATTTATCTACTCACATAACTATTAACTCGTGACTGACATATCTAAATGGGGACAGATGTATGCGAGAGAGACATGGACTATTTAACTAAATATTCTGTTCATGAACGGTTAAAAATATGGAAAGTAAACATCGTAAAGCTATTAGCTGCTAGCGTAACTAATGTGTGCAGGTGGAAGTGTGTATACGGGTGTCGGGAACTGGGGGGTAACCCTCTAGGGGCCGCATAGTGCTTTAATGTACGATGGCCATTATCATGAACTTTGCATGAATGCAGTCCTGGCGAGTAATTCGCTAGTGTTGCATTCAAGCATCATACTGCCCCTACAGGGTTGATGCATTATGTTTCATGCACCCGTAAATGTTTTGGCATGATGCATTCATGCAGGCCTGCATTCAGGCATCACGACGAGGGACATAGTACAATAAGGCATTAAAGGGTTAATATCCATATCCATATCAGCCCTCCCACACCTGGAGTCCGGGTGCCTACACCAGGTACCCCCCCCCCCACACACACACACACTGACATCTGACACACCCCACCTGCCCACCTGCTCACCAAATGGAATCCTACTCTATTTGTGGATATTTAACCATTTAAGGGCGGTGTGATACGCAACGCTTAATCTAAGATAGTTTGCCCTTCTGTTGTGTATTAAGTTAACATAGCACTGAAGGCTTCATTCAGAAGGAAATCAACTTCTTTACCCAGAAATATTCATTGGTTGCCATAATGCAGCGAAGTAGCACCAGCGATGCACTTTCTAGAATGTCTCGAAGCAATATGCTCCCACTGAGGTTTGAACGACTATTGGTCCAAAAACAAAGATACTGCAATAAAGTTGTCACAAGTAGTCCATTCACTGGTTGTAGCTAGGTCAGGTTGGGAGGGGGGTATGACACCTCCCCAAACACACACATACACACCTGTTTGGTTTTCTACTATATCTACTGCAACTCTCATTTCATATCTCATTGTAATCAGTGGTATAGATAGTAATTATCATTATAGCTTCTCATTATAAATAAATGCCTCTGGGATATTTGTGTATGTGTTATTAGTGTTCATGACATTATGGTTCCAATTCATCATCATTCTGTGTATTAGTTGTATGCACAGTGTGTATTGTTTTCGTATAGTATTGATTATTTCAGGATTATCAGCTGGGTATGATTCCTATTGTTAACTGGTATGGAACTACTATAGTAGCCCATATGATAAATGCAACCCCTTGTATCAAAAAGCTGGAAGCTGCGCATCCCTTGGGCTTTGGGGCCATTTTACAATGACCTGCAAAAGAAATGAATGCCACAAGTTAGATACCTCTGTAAATCTGATAAAAGACTGTAGGCCTATGTGTATTTATGAATCTTATACTCTGTCTTTGGAGTTATATAGGCAGGCACATATTTATGATAGAGCCATATAGAAGCCAGTAGATGTGGAGAACGGCCAGAGAAAGTAGGTAGAACATAATAGGTGTTAAAGAGAAAAGGAGCTGGGTCGGGTACATTAATGAGAAGAGAGACTCAGGAGGTAGGGGCAGTAGTATAGTGAGACTGGGAGTGGAGTGAGGGGCTGGACCAGAGTGAGATGTGGGGTGTGGTTTTCCTGTCTCATGCCTCACTGCCCTCTGCCCCTAACCCTTTAACAGCAGCAGTGCTGTAATGTGCCATGACCTTTGTACCCCTTGCGAGCAGCTCCCCAGTGAAGTATTTATGCATCATACCTACCCTACGGGGGGATACACTCCCAAAATATCGGTATGGTCCATCACTGCAGTAGCCTTCCGGTGAGTAACTCGCCCATCTGCTTTGGAGCATCATAACGACTAATGTTTCATTAAAGGGTTAACACTAGAGCTCGGTCAGGTAGGGAGCTGCTCCCCGGGGAGGGCAGCATCTGAGTGGGTCAGGTAGGGGCTGGACGTGTTAAGTGTCTGGGTGTGGCCTCCCTGCTACACACCTGACTGCCTCCTCCTGACGATGACCCACGGCTAGGACCTCCCTGGGGAAGGCAGGCACAGGAGGAGTAGGGGGTCCATGACACTGGGCATGATTGCAGTCCTAATGAGTATAACAAGTAATACATTCAAGCATCATGCTGGTCCTACGAGGTTGATACATCCCCGAAGGGTTGGCATGATGCAGACTGGACTCACCAGGGCTGTGTTCATCATGATCACAAATGCAGTCATAAAATGGTTAAGTAGTGTATTAAGTACTAAGCAGGTGTGGTGGGCATCCTGTTGCTGCATGGGGAATGCATTTGGGCATTCAGGTAAGATGGAGGTAATGTGAGTGAGGGTGAGTTGAGGTAAGATGGGGGGGGGGGGGGGGTTATGGTGAGTGAGGGTGAGGTGAGAGTGGCATATGGAGCAGGGTGGGGTGTGGTTTCCTGCCGCATGCCTCACTGCCCCCTCCCCTCCCTGGGGACGGGAGGTGGTCAGGTAGAGGATGGAGGCAGGTATTGGGGGGGGGGGGGGCAGTGCATGAGAGTGGCATGAGGTTTAACCCTTTAATGGCAGCATGTTGCCTTTAATCAACATTTATCATCATAATGCACCAGCACAGTGTGGACGAGTAATCCGCTGGCACTGCATCGGTGTATAAGGCCGACCCTTTATGGGACTGCATCAAATACATATGGTCGGTATGATGCTTGAATGCAGGGTGGACCAAGGGTATCATAGCCCATTAAAGCACACTGCCGTCCTTAAAGGGTTAGGTGGGATATGGGTTTCCTGTATCATGGAGGGGTGGTGAGGTAGGGGGTGGAGGGAGGGTTATGGTGGAGGCTGGACAGTGAGTGTGGCATGAGACTTAAGTGGGGTTGTGGTTTTCCTGTATCACGGTTCACTAACCACTGTGGCCCCATCCGCTGCCCCATATCACCCTGAGTCAGGTAGAGTGGCGTGTGCAGGGCTGGGCAGATGACTACCCCCTCCCCTTCATGCTTCATGCCTCCAGGGCATCACCCCCCCCCCTGCTGCCCCACAGCCCGAGGCTGCATGGTGAGTACCTGTGTGGCTGACTACCTACCTGTGATTGATTGGCTTGACTCACCTGTAGGCTCTGACACCTGTCAGCTGTGTCGTCATCCAACCTACAGGTAGTCAGCCCTGAACCCAGTATGAACCCTGACTGCACAACCCATAGAAATCACACCCAATCAATAAACAGTCATGCTCTGAATAACGTGGTCCTTATTATTGAGAGAAGGTGGATGTATTCCTTATATAGAATCCCACTATTATCCCAAAAAGAGGTGTTAAATTTCTATTAGCTACAAGAAGCTCCATTTAAAAGTATATTGATCCTACTAGTTTCTGACAGTGATGTCCTTCATCAGGGATATTATTTCTTACAACATGTAGACTTGAGGCACAGCTCAGAGCTGTTTGATGAACATTTACTGCCTTACAAGGTGCTAAGTGAGGGTACAATTAAGTCATTCAGCAGTGAATGGGGATTATATATATTTCCGTGCAATAACTCATGGGTAATGTAAAAAGAACATTGCTAAACTGAAAGAAACTGGTATTTATATGCGTTTCATGCTTGGCTATTGCCTCTATAGTATATACGTTTTTTTAACATCTGTAGATAACTTATTGTACAATGTAGTAACATAGGGCCTGAGTGTGAAGGAAATTCACTCACTCACCCAAGCATCAGCTATAAGCAAGTGTATGATATTTGCTCTGGTTCGATGCCAACCGTCTTTGGTAGCCATGTCCCGTATGGGCGTACCATGCATTACGATGTTCTTGGACTTTAACGAAGGCCATATCTAAGTGGTTTTAACATTATGATTAACAAGAAACATAACGTTCTCCGTGAATAGAGCAAAGTAAGCAGTCACACTCCATGAGCCTGAATCTTAGTATGATTAGATCTCTATAAGACGCCAAGTCACTTGGACCCTTTCTCTCTATTCACGAATTCCACACTTAATAACACCAAATGCCGCGTCACTAGTCCTTCCTGTGGCTCAGGTGGAGGATGTGTGAGTCTGTGCTGACCCACTCACACAGTCACCAACAGGTGAGCCCCCCCCCCCCCCCCCCCAGGTGGGTGGAGTCATAATCCTGTTTCCATGTATCTACCCCCTACCTCCCCCAGCCCTCCCGCTCTTGTTGTCACTCTGGGACTTAACCCTTATAGGTCAATCATTACAACTCAACCAACTCCAGTAATATCCTACTCAGCTGCAGTTATTATTTAAAGCAATCGTCAACAACATTGTTTTGTTTTCATCACTTCAAGTTCTGGGAGATAATGCACAGACAGTTCAAAGAATAAGAAATACAGAAGGGTTATTTTTAATGACACATTTAATTATAAATAAGTATCAATGTGCAGACCTAGTCTTGTGAGAGAGTCTGAGACATATATTTCTACATGTTATATGTAAACCTTAGAGTGTAAAGGGTTAGCTGTGACGTCACTGGTCCTACTTTGGATGGCGCCGGTGTGTCTGGTGATTATGGTGCATGGCGGGTAATGGTGTGTACAGTGGGCACCAGGGGGCAATTAGTGTTAAAGGTAGCATTAGTGATTAGAGGGTCAGGGTCTATGGGGCTATGGTCTAGTCATACTGAGATCTAGTCATAATGAGGGCTAGTCACAAGGGGTATGACTGTTTGTGTTGTATATTCATGGAGCACTTGATGTTTGTGTGTACTTAATCATTTATAACATTAAGGTTTCAGCATCTGTGGGCAGTCAGAGTATATAGATTAGTGGTGAGAACTGACTATGATGGGAACCTGTCTATACATACTAGTGATGTAACTGCATGTATAAATTCTGTTAGTCAGTCAGTGTATCATGATTTTTATTTTATTTTTGTTTCAACTTGGTCACATCACTTTCATGATTGTACGTGAGTGCTGAACCGTTATTTGTCCACAATTAACTCATTGGCAGGTGCTCCAACTTAGTATTATGGGTAGGAACCCAAGGTATGTATTATCTAGTAGTACATAATATGATTAAAAGAGGTGAGTGTATAGGTCGTGGTAAAAAGTAAAAAGTGGTTTTCAGATTGTCTTTGGTCAGGAGACAACTGCTTGTCAGACTAAGTCAACCAGTCATTAGCCATGGCACATGTTCCAAGTGTGTACAGTACGGTTAGTCAGCAGGGGACAATTAACTTAAAGGCCGTCTCATTGATCAGTAGGACCTCACTGAGGCTGCATGTGCCCTCATTAGAGTGTGTTTATAGTGAGGACATGGCGTGTGTACCTGTATATATGGAGCGTCAGTTCTGTATTATTGGTTATATGACATAATCTGGAAGCATTAGTCATGGACTATGGCAAATGATAGGTTAGCACGGTACTGATTGACCATCACATTTTCTCGATTTATTATAAAATCAATATACGTTCTGACCCTCTCAAAACAAACCAGCAGTTAGCATCTAAATTATAGATATATAAATATACATTGATGCTATAAGTATATGTTGTATGATCATCCATACATTACTCATGGTTTTTCATGTACCAGTAGTTGCATGCCAGGGTTACCATTGTAAAGTGTGCCTATTTAAGGTGGGGAATTACTACCAGTAGGCCTTGGAACGGCTGACTCATATTTGATTACGAAGGACATAGTCTAGTATTTTATAATCATTGACTGTACATATACTATGTCCTATACACCTTACCTTCAGGTAGTCAGAGGAAGGCATTGCCTGGTCCTGTTTAAAATCCACATGTCATATACTACTTACACCTTCCCGTCTGGGTCCCCCACTGCCCAGACGAGAAGGTGTAAGTAGTATATGATATGCAGTGCCCAGTTCTATGTTCAAATACCTAATCATATGCCTGAATAAGAGAAGTATCAAATAAGTTCAAGGTCCAAAGCATTCTTTGTTATTCAAAATATGCACTGCCATCTCCTAGCATACTTGTGTAATAAAAACTCTGCCCATTAACTATACAATGGAGGTTGCAAGTGTTGAATGAGTGAAATACTGGCATAGTTCAAATTCATGTAAATGTACATGTGTGTGGGGGGATGCATGCATGTGCACGTGTGTGAGTGTGTGTGTGTGTGTGTGTGTAGATAGCAGCCACTGTAGACATCTGTCCGTGTCCCTAGGGTCCTATCTGCGGCATTATCTGTCTGACTCAGTGGTCTGGGACTTTAGGACTAGACTCCAACTACCCATTCTCATACACGGGATCACCAAGGCAGGGTAGGACCACTTAAAGTATTTGTTTGTGCTTTGGTACAAATGCCACCCTCACCATATAAGGCCAAATATAACATCAATTGTTCATTGATATGTTATTAGAAATATATTTAACTGACTTAATCCATTTTCTCTAGTTTAAGATTTAATAGCAATCAACTTAAATCTGCTTTGTTTCCCATTCCCTTCACACAGCAGGACCCTAGACATCCCCCATGTTCCCCTATAGACACACAGAGCATGTGAGGGGTACATTGAGCTGGTACTACAGCCTAATTACCTACCTCCAACTGGGGGCTGACATGAAGACCCGCTCCTGGTCTGGGCATCACTACTCACACACCACAGTATAAGGGGGGTAGTTAACTGACTCACTATAGCGGTGAAGGTGGGATCATAGAGAAGGTTTTATGGGCATGATAACATGTAAAAACGTATATGTATATATGACGAAGGGGTAGGGCATGTGAAACATATAGTGGTGCTCTTCTTGGTATTCTCTGATTTGGGATCAAGTCCCTCAATTCCCCGTAGTGGCTTGGATGAGTGCATCTCCATTTCTGCTTTGAAAATAGTGGAGGAGGTGATTGATACGCATGTATTGTATAGGTGGGGGATGGGGTAGAGCATATCATATCTAAGTTTTACATTCCAGGCATGTAGGCCTATATCATGTATACATAAATGAATATACATAACTACGTAGACATTTTCCCAATTGCTCTCTTCTGTCGCAATGGTTCGGAAGTCTGTTATATTAACACACTCAAAGGGTTTCCTGTAATTCCTTTTCTGCTCGAGTGAAGGCACTTACCTGAACCTTACTGCTCTCTGTTCACAACATCTGGACCATTTAACCATTTAAGAGCATCATAGTGATTTCATGTACTATGCCCTTTGTCGTTATGATACACAAATGATCCAATTATGGTGAGTCTGCTCACCAGGGCTGCATTCAAGCATCATACCCACCATTCGACAATGTGCCTACCCCATAGGGTCGACCTGCGTAACTCACCAATGCTATAGATTGAGGCATCATGACGACCAAGTACTGTACTGTCCTTAGAGGGTTAGTTGGTGATACGACGTGGAGTCTGACATCAAAGTGGTACCAGATTGGGGCAGGAGGCGGCAGGTATCTACATCAAAGACGCCGTGTCAGGTGAGAACTGGACTCATCATGGACGCACGGCTCACCTGTCCGCCCCACCAGGTGGGGGTGGGGCTTGGGATTTCTGAATTGTCACCATGATGCAGGCAGCTTAAAGAGCTACGTTAAGGGCAGTAGCTACATTACTTGTGTATTACCTATTCGACATAATAAGCGCCCTGGGCGCTTATAAGATTATTTTTATAGCGTTTTACTTAAGAGTTGAATTGTGTCCAAAATCGTGAAATTTGAGCCTCTGTTCTAGTCTAAAAATCTGAAAATGTCCCAAAAAGGGAGGGGGCTGAGGCCTTTATTAGGGGAGGGCGCTTATTTTGTCGAATACCGTAATGTGAGTAACCCAGCAGGTCTGTATTCAAGCATTATGCCAAAACTACACGGCAGGTCACTCCCGATGGGTTGGCATGATATATTCATTAAATCATCATGCTGTCCAGGGACGGTTAAGGAGGATTATAAACGAACATTATACATGCAACTTGCAAGAAATAGTATTGCCTTTGACACAGCTATAATAATTGTAATAAATGCCGAATTAAACGCCAGTGATCAGAGACGAGATGACATTCTAGATACGGTGATCATTTACAGGGATATTGTTCTACTCACGTCTGTAAGTGTTTACAGGAGGTCAGGGGGTACAAGACAGCAAGGTCAAGGTTTGTGGTTAGTCCATCTAGTACTACACCCCCCCTCTGCCTCCCCTCCTCATGACAATTACTCACCCTCCCAGACGTCCTTAATTAATTCCCCATGATGATTGCTGATTGGTAAAATGCCTCCATGTCCCTTTGTCCCCTGGTGCTTACAATGTCCTTAATTTAATGAACCATTCAGTAGCAGCAATGACATGGGCACACATACATGTACTACCCTGGTTTGGTATATATCGTAATCTATTAAAGAGGTAATTTTGTAAATGTACCTTTTAATATATTAGTAATAGTAATGGTAGTAGAAAGATGCTCGCACTATTTTTGTGACTTAGTTCTTTGTACAAGTAGTAAGGATGGTGATCAATGAAGTCCAAGCAACGATTAGATTGGTTTGACCAATCTTCAAGAAGCTAGATCTGATCACTTTAGAATATCATGTGGCTATATCACACATTGCATGTGGCAAGGATCCTAGGAATGTACCCTAGGATGGCCGCCATTCTGGTTGAATTGTACTTTATGAATATTCAGATAATAGCTTCATCTTGGATTTGTAATGTAGTTACATTAAAGACGTATTCATCTGCAGGATCAACTTTCTTTTCTAATTTGAGAGCATTTTTGAAATAATTTGATATTGCCCAATAGTCGTTAGTCATTGTCACAACAGACTGTAGATATGAAATGTCACATTCTAGCATTGTAACTCCAACTATCTAGAGTCTAGGGTCCTCCGCCCACCTCTCACCCCTCTACCCCCTCCACTCCCCAACTCCACCTTTCTACAGACATTACCATCCCCCTCCCTCTCCAGCCCGTCACCCCCTGCCCTATAATGGAGATTTATTTTACATCGGAGATCGATTTGACGAATTGACCATCACCACTAACCGCCGCCTGTGCTGGTTCCCGCTGTCTCTGGGTCAAATATCACAGTCTGCGAGGTACCAGCGATTGTTCCCACCTCCCGGCATTCATAGCGCGCTCATTAATATTCATAAATGGGACGCAGGACCCATTTCACTCTGGCTGTAGGCTTTTGTGCCGCCCCCGCTCCTCCCCCACCTTACAACATTATGTTTTGTGTCCTGGTATTATTGTTTGTAAGGTTTATGGGTTCCATGTGTGAGGGAGGGGATGGGGGAGGGACATGGGAGAGAATTGTGATTTGAGATCGATGAGCTGTGACTGTCCATAGATCCATGCCTTCACTACTAGCCATAATTAGGATAACAATCAATACACTGACTACAGAGAAACTAGAATGAGAGTCAATGTAGCCAGAACTACTCCATTTTGACTGGCTGACACTCAAAATGGACTATATTGTATGATATATAACACTGACTCTCACGTTGCTTTATATTGCTCATTGTCACCTCTTATGCAATATATAATATCGTCAGATACCATTCCATGAATATGATTATCTAAAAAAAACACTATGCAGTGCATGATGTACATCATATGCTGGGCCATCAGTGACATCTCTCCCTTATCCCAGTCCCCGTGAAAACTTTTTTGCCATGCAGGACATTCGGTCCTGCAGATCTATTATTTTGCAGGACCGGCTTACATTTTGCAAGCCCGGATGCCTGAGGGCACTTTTCATATCTCATAAAAAATGTATAAAGCAAGAATATATATTGAATCAATACAGCTTTCCTGTATATTCCTATTGAAACATTGTAAAATGTACAATCTAGAGTAATGATTTTCAAAATATTTATGCAAAATGATTTTCCCTCTAGAGACCTTAATAATGGTCCGATTGACAAGCCGTAAAAACTGACATGTAGCCACAGATCCAGCCAGTCACTTGGACCGGCAGTGGGACCAGTTCAGGCGGTCCAGCAGCCTTTTAGCCGGCTATAGCCGGTGTCCGGCACGTTTTCATGGAGACTGTTATCCATACCTGAGGGCTAGCCGTACTAACCATATTTGCTAAGAGAAGCATGAGCACTTATACACGTTTAACATTTCATTTTAAGTTGTTACTTGAGCCTTCTTTTCCTCTTCTCGCCCTCTATAATGTAAATTGAATGATACAGATCTCCCCATGCGGCAGGTCAGTCTGTTACATCCAGTACGTCCACATGTAGTGTCACATGACCTGTCACGTGTGTGTCACGTGATAGTCCCTAATTAATACATCAAGTCAGTGACTGCCACGTGGGTGTGGGACTCAATGAGAAGTCACCCTAGTTCTAATGAATATTGTAATTCTGAAATCATCTAGTTCGGAGGATATTGATATCAAATGACCCGTAAAAAAGAACAAAGATTTGCATGAATAATTTGCATTTACTGTGGAGCTGTGATATCAAATAGTAATCAATCTCAGGAGAGATGTTGTAAAATTTGATACAGAATATCTATCCAGGCAGACCAGCAATTTGAATTTTTAGTTGTGTTAAAGACCATTATGGGATCCTATCTTCTTTTTTTGAATTCTCGCTTTACTTCTTCTTTTTTGGGGGGGATAGGGGGGTCAATCATGCTTAAACTCATGACATTGACTTTGAACACAGTCTTGGAGTGTATGGGACCGGCTTATCTAACTACTATTGCATTGAGTATGGACGCTGTTAACCCTTTAAGTACCGCATAGTGCTTCAATGCAGTATGCCCTTATTATCGTCATTATGCAGGAATGCAGCCCTGTCGAGTCTTGTCACCAGCACTGCATTTAAGCATCATGTCGATCCTATAAGGTTGATACACTCCCAGAATGGTCGGTATGATGCATAAAAGCAGCCCTGGGGAGCACATGTAAATTCGCTAGGGCTGCATTCATGCATCAGGACAAAGCACTGTGCAGCCCTTACAGGGTTAAGGGTGTGTGTGCCGGTTATGAGGGCTGCATGATGGTTATGGGTTGGAGTAATGGCTACCAGGGGCGGCACAGGGGTGACTGGTCCCAGTGTTCGTGCTGACTAGATTAGAGGTTACAGGTTGGCCATTCACTGACCATGCTCTGCTGCCAGCATGGAGCTACTGCGTGGTAACAAGGCCATTTTGGTGGAAACTCCCATCTAATCACTGTTTTCAGGCATGGTATTGGTCAGTATAAGCATGATGGTCAAACTCGGGAAATACATATCACCAGTGAACAAGTTACTAGAAACGTTCACTATTCTCAAGAATTTCCTGTATATATCTTGTGCATACAGCCGTGGTCAGTTCAGATTACCTCCAGGGTCCTCTGTATGGTATTGAAATAAATAGAAAACCACCATAACTCTCTTGTCTCTGAAAGTATGACGGGCAGAGGAAGGTGAGCTGATTAAATGGTGTGATGCATTCTACTCACATCATGTTGTATGAGATAGTACCTGTAATAGAGAATATGAGATAACAGCACGAGGGCACCAAAATCCTGCCAGTCAGAGCTCTAGGCTTATTCTTAGGAGCAGAACATATGTCTCAAAATACAGTGTAGCCCTATCAGGCTTATTTCCCTTAAGATAACACCCCCCCCCCATTGGGTCTAACTGAATCTAGGCAATGTAGCTACTAGAAAGGGGAGTTCGAATCCTTATCACCAGAAATCAACTTTACCTCCAATAAAAAGTAATTCAGAATCTGAAAGATATTCAAAATGTGATTTAGAAATGAGATGCACTGTATTTTAACGCCATTATTTGAGTTGAAACCAGCAAAAGAAATTAATTGTTGCCTGTATAGCCAGACCCTTTGTGAAACTGTCCAGCAGCAAGGTCTGCCGCCGGGAAATGGATTAGTTCTAGCAGCATTAACCCTTTAAGGATGGATGTCACTAAAAATGACATTTGTCGTCATGATGCACAAATGCAGCCCCGGCGAGTAACTGGCCGGTGCTGCATTGGTGCATCATGCCGACCCTTTCAGAGTGTCACAACCCTGTAGGATCAGAATGATGCATGACTGTAGCGCTGGCAAGTTATCGCCAGGGTTGCATTCATGTATCATGACAAATAAGGTTATAATGAATTAAGGCATCATGCCGTCCTTAAAGGGTTAACCAATCAGAACATGCACCTGCACAGCAGATCACACTGCATCCCCCCTGCTGCCTTCAGGACCCTAACCTGTAGGTGGACGGACCTCGGACAGGACTATGACTTGATCAGACCAGGTACAATAAAACAGTCTGATTCACAGAGAGCTAAAGGAGGGAGATAGAGGGGGTGGGTCTGGTTGGGGACAATTTTTATTAGAAGCGCCAAGGTAAAGCACCGATTAATTCTGCATGGAGCTGGATAAAGAGGGTGAGTAGATGGTGAATAGGTACTGAGCTCTGTATAGAATCTGTTAGAACAGAGTTTAGGTACTAAGGCCTGTATGTGGAGGATTATACTAAGGCCCTTAGTTAGTAGGTACCAGAGTATGGGTAAATGGGGTTCAGAGCTGAAGGAAAATGTATACTGTGTAATAATCGCTTGTTAATTTACTCATCCAATTGACCGAAGTTTGAACTACTGATTCACACATTCACGCCTACTCACTCACACAACAATTTACTTAACCTCTCATACCAGTATAAAAGCCTATGAAGGACATAATGTTTATGAAACAAACGTCAGTAGTTCATTCATTTCCTCAGTCGCTTATTCAAACACAAATGCCTTAGGTCTTAAATTTCTTAACTTAAATGATGGTCCCAGGAATAATGGAACAAAAACAGGGAAGACAACTGAAAGAAAAGATCACAGCTTAAGGTTTTTGTGTGATCTAAGAAATTGGCATTTGACAAGATGGGTGTGCTTATTCAGACACATCTGAAAAGAAATTGTTATAAAACATGGAGTCATTCAGCTCCAGTTGATTCTGCTTGGCTCCACCCTGGGATCTAATATTTCAGTTTGGCATCCCATTTTGGAGTTTTGAGTCCCATATTTTAGTTTGGTATCCCATGTCTGGTTTAGTATCCTATATTTCAGTATGACATCTCATGTTTTAGTTTGGTATTTTAGATATTAGTTTGGTTTTTGAAGAATTTATTTGGTATTTGTGGTAGGCGTTATGCAGTTATGCTTGCTCCTTGTGTCCAGGCAACCCTGTCACATGACACACGGGCAGTAATCTGATTGGCTGCTGGAATTTGTGACGTCAGTAAAACATGGCGTCTGTGTAAGTCACAGATCAGCCACCAGATGTCTCACAATGTGTTCTGCCTCATTGTGCACCATGTTAGGAGGGAACAATGGATCTGGAAGATCCACACAGCTTCACACAGATGACTGGTCTTTTTTGGAGTGTTTCTTCTTATCACATGTCCCCTTGTGTTCAATATTCATTGGTATTTAAAGTTTTTGTTTCATTTCATCCTTTAATCACATTGAAAGTTTTTGCACACTGTCTGGCCTTGGTACAGGCTTCCCTGGTCGGCTATGGATGGAATACAACAGTCGAATGATTATTGAAAGCTTTCATTTTCAAAATAGTGTACATATATATTTCTTAATAATAAAGGTGGAAAATAAGAATACTGGGGCATACCACTATACAAAGAGAAAAAGGCACAAAAGAATGACAGAGAAATAGGAAAGGAGGAAAGAAATATGCATTTGGAACATTGAGGCAGTGGCTAATCTATCAATATGAGATATACAGAGCACTGTGAATAAGGAAGACAGATAGGGGAGGTTTATAATGACACACGTCTTACTGGTGAGACAGTAGTGGCATATCAGGAAGACAAGGTTATATATTATCTCTATCTGTATCTCGCTTAATTGGACCTCAGCTGTCTTTCTGTCGCTCTGTCTCCTCCTATTCACATGAAAAATGCTCTTGTGGTTGAAATATAGATAAAACATGTTTTTGTAAGATCTCCTTCTACTGCTAAGCAGTGGACCACATTGAAATGATGGTTACCTGGAAAATATCTAAATCACAGTATTCCTTGCTCTACACTTGTTCTATTGTCTTACTAAGGGAAAACCGCAATCTGGTGGTTAAATTATTAATACTTTTTCCTCAGTTAGAGTGCAATAAACAGCGTCATTGTACACAGTAAAGCTGCTATCTATCATGGGTGTCTGTCTAACTGGGACATGACATGACAAAGACACCTGGTATGGAACCTCTAATGAGGGAATCTCATGACTTAAATAGCAGATACAGAGGCACTCTTCTCTAGGTTTTGCATCCTATCATTAACCAGTGGGGTTGTTTTGGATACAGGTCTCTTATCTATGTTGCATATTATGAAGATATGACTGAATGGAGGTGGTGAAACATTCACATCAATGGACTTAGAAATTCAATTTTGTTTCATTTCCCACAAAAGGGGCAAAGATTGGCAGTGAAAGTGTTGTGCAAGCACAGGGACAATATCCTAAATTGTATCCTTTGACTGGAAAGCTTATAGTATTTTGATTTTCAATCCTCCCCTGTTATATCTCACTGAATATCCACCACCCTATCCAATTGCAACTTATAGGTATTATGTCTTACCATTTCGTCAAAGTGCTATGCATGGGATTCTCATTATGCTATCAATTCTGTTCATCAAAAGCACCATTACTGAGGAAAAAAACCACAATAGTTTACTTCCATTCATACCAACCATTATACATCAGTCCAGCACTAACCCTCCCCAGCACACAGCTTGTTGACCAGATTGATTGTTTCACGCTGGAGGTAACCTCCTCATACCTCCCCCTGTGTGTCCCTGTGCAGAGGTCCTGACTACCAATTGCCCTCATCACACCCAGCCTGCGCTCTGCTTACCCATAGTGTCTGCTATAAATGTCCACACCAGATGCAGCCAGGATCTGCCAGGTGAGCAGTTCTAGCTGGAGTAGCTTGGGCAACAGTGTGACATATAAAATAAGCACTCCCTCAGTATCCATATCTTAACCTCAAGTTCTGTCATTTTTGATTCAGGCACATCTGAAAAGAATTAACTGTTAAAAACCCTGGTCATTCAGTTGGTGCTGATTCTGCTCAGCTCCCCCTAGTTTCTCATTTGTATTAGTTTGGTATGGATATCATGTTTTAGTTTGGGGTATCTGGGGTTGGAATTTGAGTATCTATGGGCATTATTCATATTGGGCGATCCCTTATCTCCTCAATGCAATACTCTTTCTCTCTTTCTGCAGGGAACTCAGTCACATGACACTCAAGGAGTAATCTGATTGGCTGCTGGAGTTTGTGATATCAGTAAAACATGGCATGTGTGTGGGTAAGTCATGGATCAGCCACCAGATGTCTCACACAGTCTTCTGCCCTATTGTACACTATGCTAGGAGGGTACAATGGATCTGGAAGATTCACACAGGCGACTGACCCTTTTTGATGTGTTTGTTCTTATGACATTTTCCCTCATGTTCAATATTCATTGGTGTTTAAATGTTTGTTTCATTCCATCCTTTAATCACAATAAAGATTTTGCACACACTGCCTGGCCTTGGTACAGGCACCCTTGGTCTGCCATATAGCACATATCAGCCTAATTATTATTGAAAGCTTTCAATATGCATTTCACTATGAAGATGAAGAATGAAAATAGAGTGGCATACCACTACAAAGAAACCAGAGCTATGACAGGGGGAGCAAAAGGAGGAAAAAGGGAAAAAGAGTAAAGAATTAGACTTATCTATCAATATGAGATATACAGGGCACTGTAAATAAGGAAGACAGATGGGGGAGCTTTATAGTGACACATGTCTTACTGATGCGACAGTAGTGGCATATCAGGAAGACAAGGTTATATGTTATCTCTATCTACAAGTATCAAATGGTCCTTGGGGACAACTGATTTGAGCCTTAGCTCTCTCTCTCTCACACACACCCTCTCTCTTTTTGTATTCATTTGATAGATACTCTTTTGGTTATAGTAAATATGTAAGGTCCCCCTCCTAAGCAGAGGACCACACTGAAACAATTGTTGCTTGTCAATTATAATACACCCTATCAATGGGTAGGAAGGGAAATAACTAAATCACTGTGTTCCTTCCTCTCCCTTTTACTCTATTATTCTACCAGGGGAAAGCCACAATCTGGTGGTTGAATGATTAATACTTTTTCCTCAATTAGAGTGCAATAAAACAGCGTCATTGTACACAGTAAAGCTGCTATCTATCATGGACGTCTGTCTAACTGGGACATGACATGACTAAGACACCTGGTATGGAACCTCTAATGAGGGAATCTCATGACTTAAATACCACATACAGAGGCACTCTCAGTTGGTAGGGTTTGTACTCTACATTAAGGCTTCTATATGTTAGTAATGTGTATGGGAGTAGGCCTCATACATATTGCAGAGTTTATATGGGTCGGGATACAAATGATGTAATATTCACAGTGTTGGTCAGATCATCAATTCAAATATATTCAAAATGGGCAAAGATAAGATGTAGGAGAGGCAAGCAAGTAGTATACCGAGGTTGCAGGTTCCTTAGTAGGGGGCACCATTGCTTGATCTGGTAACCGGCGAGATAAGCACTGACACAGCAATCACAATGGGTATAGGCTGTTACGTAATGCCCCCTAAGAATTCTGCAGTGAAGGCCAGGGAATTTTCTCATTGGTTGATAATGCAACCGGCTAGACGCCTATAGAATAAAGGAGGCAAGAAGGCAGGCAGGTAAGCAATGACATACAAATATATGGACAGGCAGACATGAAGACATGATGGCAGGTATGAAAGGATCAGACCAAAGGGAAAGGTAGGCAGGCTCTGAGGATGGAAGGTATACTAGCATACAGGGGAACAGACTGATAGACAAATGTACATTATATATATATAATGGAGAGTAGAAGGCAGGAAAAGTGAAAGGCAGAGAGAGTAGGAGGTAGAGAGATGGCATGAGACTTTGAAACAATGAATACTGGAGAGGGGGGAAGAGCATCACTGCAAGGAGGCATAGTAGACTGTTTGGCAGATTTTTTCTTGAGTCTAAAATTTCTTTGGTATCGATAGAAACTAATTTTAAATTCCGGAGCATTGTAGCTAAAGGGCCATTCAATTATGCTCCTTGTACCCTCACTGTTTAACACTCAGTCAGTGACCTGTATCCAACATGGTATCATTTAATACTCCACCTTAGGCTTTAATATATCTCCCACACCTTATACCATCCTTAAACTTCCATCCTTCAACCTCTCACTATCATTAATCCTTTCCAATGACATATCACAATATAATGAGTCCCTTCGGCTTCCCTATCATGCCAATCTGTACACATTTACCCCTCGCTCTTCCCCTTATCACTATGGATTTTACTTGCTACACTTTCCTCTCCCTGTCTATGACTCATTTATTTGTATTCATTCATCTAGGACGGATTATATTTGCCTGTACATTACCAAATGGTGCAAATCTAGAGAGATGCATGTAGGAACTAGACGGTTCAGCCTGCCTTACTCACTAACAGTATTTTGATAAGCAATCCTCCCTTTTTGCTATGCAATGGATGTACTCCCTATCCAAAACCAAGGCCTAACCGTCCTGGGGGACTTACCATTATTAGCTGAAGCCACTTGTGTATGGTAGGCACGTGTCCTGTAGTATAGTGTGTGTACGTGTAGGTGTCAGTCTAGTCTGACGGGGCTGACACCTACCCCACCCCCATCCCCACTCCCACAGACAAACATGGACTCTACCCTGGCAAGCAACGAGCAGCTGAGGCTGGGGCATAGTATGGGCAGTAACTACCATGGCAAATGTTTCAACAACAAGGGGTGGATTAAAAATTAAAAATGTCTTTTTGTCCAAATGCAGAGAGGGGTAAAGATTCTGTCCATCCCTCTCCCAGCTGGGTTTTGAGTTTTCGAGGGCTCAAGAATGTTTGCTGCTCCCCTTCCTCAAATCCAAACCTCCACCCTTTTGTTAAAAAGAATGACCACTTCATATAATCCAGGGTTATATTAGTATATACTCAGCAAAACTCTGGCCATATCAATCAATCATATATATCAGCACAATAGGATGCCTCCAGTTGTTTAGCGGATTAATTCTTTGACCCTGGAGGGGTCCTCCTGTGTATGTGACTATATCATCCTCCAGCAGCTGGGCAGGAGTCTGCTGGCTGGTGTGTGCTGGCAGGTAATAGTCTGGACATCATGCTGCTATTGCTACTGCTGCTGCTGAGTTATTCCGCCCCTGGACAGAGGTCCTGACTACCAATTGGCCTCTACACCCTGCCTGCACCTAGCCTGCCCCCAGCACTGCCTCCCCCTCACACAGTTCTGGCTGTAACTGCCTTTACCAATCACAGCAGGGACTGGACTTGTATGATGTTCTGGTGGTTGGTCACCATGTGCTTGATCTGGCCGTTTTAAGGGCCACATATTACTTTGATGCAGCATGCCATTTATTGTTATGACACATGAATGCAGCACTGGTGGGTTTACTCACTAGGACTGTACGAATATGTCATACTGACCCTTAGGACTAGGGAGTGTATCAAACCAATAGGGTCGGCACGATATTTGCATTTATAATGATTCATTATTTACTGCCGCTGGATTGATGGAGAAGATGACAAGTGAACGTGAGGCCTTGAGGCATGATGAGCAATGCAGCATAGTATTCCTACAATAATATCAAACATACTGGGGTCCTAACTATCATAGCTTATAGTCTTATAGAGGCATAGATATATGCCAAATATAAGATGTTCTAATAATATATGATATGAAATATACTATTCTCTATAATGATATCAACAGAACCCCAGACCAGAATACAAGGAATTTATATTTTCTTGCTGAATATCCTGGTATGTACATTATGAGTCACCCCCCCCCCCCATACCACACCCAGCACCAATTCCCCAGACCCAGAATTCAATCACCCAGCCTCTATTGCCTGTTGTACACCTGGGAATCAGGGAGGAGAGTGAGGGTGATTGTGGCGGAGATTGTTGGAGTGTGGTTCCTCAAACAGCACTAATGACTTAAGACGACAGTAGAACCCCCCCCCCCCCGCTCCTTGTATGCTGCCAACCCTTTAGGGACCACATGATCCTACAGGTTTAATGTGCACTTGTCATGATGCACCAATACACAGGAATTGTATTAGTGCATCATGCCGACCTTTCGGGAGTGTATCAACCCTCCAGAGGAGGAGGCATGATGCAATAAGCTGCAGTGGTGCGTTACTTGCCAGGGCTGCGTTCAATGTATCAAAGTGAAATGATTTAAAGCAGTATGCTGCACTTAAAGAGCTAAGGCGGCAATAGAAAGCACTCATTCCCTCTGCAGTCTCCTCCAACCCAAAACCCAAATACTCACACAGTCCATACTGGTGCACGAGTGGGACTTGAAGAGATCCTTCTCCAATCTACATGTGCACAAGGCCTCATTTTTATATCATAAGGCTGCTATGTATGTTGATGCAAAGATGAGAATTTGAGGACATCGTTTCCCAATCTTCCCAATGCTCCAGTTTGATGGTTCTTTATCATTGGCTGCTGTTCACTTTTCTTTGCTTTAGGGTTGCTTTGCCTCAGACTCAAGTATTGGATTCAGACCCAAATACAAATACTTCCAATCCTACTAGAGCTGCCACACATGCGATGAGGTTTTAAGACATCTTCGATGTATCAATACATCATCATCAGGATGATCATACTACATTGGTATATTTGTTTAGACTTCAATGTAAAGGTACCAAAAGACCAACCCAAACCTTGCAAATATCTTATACTGACCTAGATTTGAATCTGACTTTCATTTTGTGGTTTGTATTGTGATGTTGTTTTGACTTTGTTTTGACTGTGTTTTTATATTCACAAAAGGTAGTAAATTATCAGTGCCATAAATAGCTCATCCCATTGGGAATAGAATATTGAAACAACGTTGACAAATAATTGTTGATTCAACGTTGATTAAACGTTATGCCCACCGGGATACACAGCTTGCATGCTCCTCAGTTCTGCACACCACACTTTTGAAATTTGATATTTGACTGTGCCCTTATTCTGATTGCTTTAAGATGACTATGGTTCCAGCGAAGATCATTTGCCGAGAGAAATCTCTCCTTCAGTGTGCTTGCTGCCAGTGTACATCACGGTACACGTTAGTGTGTGTCATGGGAATAACTGCCCCTACATGGGCCCTACATGGAGCCGTCATGTACATTACCCATGGTAGCTGCACCCTAGCTAACCCAGCCGCTACTCGGGAAGGGTCCTGAGGGCAGCTGGATCTGTGGTTGATTATTGTGGCTGTATTATCTCATACATGATTCTCGTAGTTGCATGATATAGGATGTAGGACTGGAATTTCTACTAATACCTCTTAGTCATTATGCCTTGAATTCTGTCAAAACTTAATTGGAAGATGAGTTCTGTCCAGTAAACCATGGTGTGTATCAATTTGAGGCATAGTGGATAAAAGTAAGTGCATACATGATATCCCGTCTGATCCCAGTACAGAACTATCTGTAAATTCAACATGCTTGATGCAGTTATGTAACAACGGCGGGGGCAAGGAGGGGTAAACATATCTTGACGCCCCCCCCCCCGCAGCATCTAGAAGGACCAGACCCCCCCCCCCCCATTTTTTTAAAAGGTTTCGAACACACAATGGCTGTATGGCTGGTGGCCCCTAGTGCCTACCTTTCTGCAGCATAGCCAGGTGGGTGAGTGGCGGACCTCTAGCCTACACACTCCCATGGCAGAGCTGCAGCTGAAAAGGGTTTACGGAGCACACCACAGATAAGGGTTATATGGCACAGATAGGCTGATACACCAAGCCCTGCCACCCCCCCCCCCCCCTCTGACCAGAACAACTGTGATAACATCTCTACCACCCCTCCCTGAGCACAGGGAGCACCCCCACATCCACTGCTACATACAGGCCGGTTATGTCTCTGTTTCTCTGGTTTTGTATGTCTCTCTGTCTTTCTATCTAGTACTGAGTAATCATTCCGATAATTATATTATTGTGTTGGAATAAAGGGATTCGAGTCGCATGTACGAGGAACCTAGCTATAAGCCCCAATGTTTCAAAGCTGTCATGAAGCCATATTTTGCATGGTCTTAAACTTGACTTCTTGGGCTTCTTAACTTTGTATTTGTCATCATGTTGCCCATGCTCTCCTGAAGGGTTAAACTCCAGGCGTGGATTCGGGGGGGCGGACGCTTTTTGGCCTAGAATTTGGCGCTTTTTTAATGAACAAGTTTTGAGGGAATTTTTAACAATAACCTGCCCCGCCTTTTCAAAATCCTAAATCAGCCCCTGATTACAGAGTTGAGGTTGTATCAAAGATACAGCAGGAGGGTTACATGTCCTGCCTGGAGAATGGTAACCCCCCCCCCATTCACCCCCCCCCCCTCACCTCCTCACACGGTGCTGCTCACACCTGACTGGCTCCTCTCACGGTCTACTGGCCGCCTGTGGTAGCTGATAACGCCGCTCCCACAGCCTGGGGAATAGCTAACACCACCTACACTGGTTACCAACGCCACTAGGTGTGTAGAGCTGCACTGTAGGGATTTAGGGCAGTATGTCTCATTTCCACTCCCTCTTTTCTTTCTTTTAGATCTTGCTGTTTTTTAATTTTCTGTGTTGTTCCTGCTATTTCCTGCTATTGAGCCTCTTTTGATCTAGATTTAATAGTTTGAGTTGTCTCAGTTGCTCAGTTTCCAGTTGCTAACCTGAGTGACCTATAGCCCCCTGATTATCATCTTTCTTCTTCCCCGAGATATATTTCCCAGTCTGTACCATATGGTGCAACTCTTACCTCTTCTCCTCCTGTCTCCTCTTCCTTCCTGATCATTTATCCCTCCGTGGTCATGGGTCATTGGTTATTTTCAACGCATATGAATGCGGCACTGGCGCGTTACTCACCACTGCTTCATGCATGTATCATTATGATAAAAGCATACTTTATCAATTCACTGTGCGGCCCTTAAATAGTTAATGGGTTAAATTACACTTTTTAAAATCTCTTCTATATCTGCATGTAACCCCTAGCCCTTCTATACTATTCATATTTAGACTTGTATATGTTATACCTGGAGCAAGGTACTTGAGTGTACCTGGGGGGGGGGGTGTATGAGGGGGGGGCAGGAGTACAGGTTGGCGGCCCACAGAGGGCGGGTGTCAGAAGGGATCAGGAGGATCTGACCGACCCTGACCCCTGCAGACCTCTGGGTGGTCCCCGTAGGTACACGTGGCTCTGGGAGTATAACAGGAACGTTGCATCAACACTGATTCTATATGTGGGCCCTTCTCATGATTCTATACATTAGTCAACATTTAAAATTATAGTCAATTGAAAATTGAGAAATGGATATATGAACACAGGGGGAATTCCTGATGTCGTTTTAGGTACATATGGGTTATAAGATTTTGTAAATACTTCAATTAGATCATGGGTTATGAGCATTTTCGTGACAAGATTAAATGTGAATATCATTGAAAGGGCTATATTTAGCTGCCAGATTGATCAACACTAAACTTAAAAAATTGAATTTATAATGTGATAACCTTTAAAATTGTTTTTATTATCAAGTCAATGCTGTCAATATTCCGGAAACCAAATATTTGCGGTGTCAAGCATTGTAGAACCCTGTTAGTAGTATAGTATGTATCGGAACGGGACTATAGTTAAGTACTGTTTATTACTCAATCGACCTGCAGCCAATCAGAGGCCTCCATTTGGTCACGTGACCCCCTCATTTGCATAATTACGTAATAGGCCACGCCCCCTCATTTGCATAATTACGTAATAGGTTACGCCCCCTTGATCACCAGCCAATCAGAGGCCACCATTTGGTCACGTGACCCCCTCATTTGCATAATAGGCCACGCCCCCTTGATCACGTGACCCTTTCATTTGCATAATAAGCCACGCCCTCTTGATCACCAGCCAATCAGAGGTCGCCATTTGGTCACGTGACCCCCTCATTTGCATAATAGGCCGCGCCCCCTTGATCACGCGACCCCTTCATTGACATGATAGACCACAACAACATCACGTGACTATCTTTGTTTGTAAACAACACCACGTGGCTCTCTTTGTTTGTAAACAACACCACGTGGCTCTCTTGTTTGTAAATAAGACCTACTAAGTTTAGGCATAGGTAACAGCAGTGTTTGTAAATAACGCCTACTATGTTTTCAGTCATAGGTGTCTAGAGCAGCAGCAGCAGCAGCATCTTCAGCAGCAGCAGCAGCAGCCGCGTCATAAGTGTCTAGAGCAGCAGCCACGTCATAGATGACTAGTGCAGCAGCAGCAGCAGCATCTTCAGCAGCAGCAGCAGCAGCAGCAGCATCATAGGTGTCTAGAGCAGGAGTAGCAGGAGTGTCATAGGTGTCTAGAGCAGTGGCAGCAGCAGCAGCAGCAGCATCATAGGTGTCTAGAGCAGGAGTAGCAGGAGCGTCATAGGTGTCTAGAGCAGTGGCAGCAGCAGTAGCAGCAGCGGCAGCAGCAGTAGCAGCAGCAGCATCAACAGTATCTTCAGCAAAAGCAGCAGCAGCCGCGTCATAGGTGTCTAGAGCAGCGGCAGCAGCATCTTCAGCAGCAGCAGCAGCAGCAGCGTCATAGGTGTCTAGAGCAGCAGCGTCATAGGTGTCTAGAGCATCAGCCGCAGCAGCAGCAGCATCTTCAGCAGCAGCAGCAGCGGCAGCAGCAGCATCATCAGCAGCAGTAGCAGCAGCAGCAGCAACATCTTGAGCATCAACAGCATCTTCAGCAAAAGCAAAAGCCCGTAACTTAGCATCATGGGCATCAGTCATAGCCGTAACAGCGACACTGCGACTAGCATAAGCAAAACAGGCTATTTTTTTAGCAGCTGTACAAGCATTAATAGCATTAGCCCTAGCAGCAGCCGCAACAGCGACACTTTTAGCAGACGTTGCAGCATCAGTAGCCGCAGCATCGGTAGCAAGAGCGGAAACAGTAGCAAAAAGATTAGCAGCACGAGCAGCAGCGGCGAGAGTAACAGCAACGTTGTTAGCAGCATTGGCAACTTCGTATGCAGCATGTGTAGCACGAACAGCGATACGAGCTTCACGTTTTGCACGAGCAGCAGCATTAGCTGCAGAAGTAGCCCTCACACTTTCCAGCCACCCGTACGAATCTTGATAAAAACCAACCTCCACCTTGCTACTTGTTGACTCATCAGTAAACATGGACGTCTCCTCATGTGGTGTTGTCGCGGCTCTGTAGTAGTGTTGGGATTGCTCACATTCGGTAGAACGTAGAGTGATTCCTGATGACGCCATGCTGAAGGTGGTTGAAGAAGTGTGTGGGACTCATGTTTCACTCTCGCTTATGTACTAGGCTCCGAGATAAGCTTCTTAACTCAGGAGGAAAACTCTCACTAGGAAGGCGACCGGCTGTCTACCTGTGTAGGTGCGGGTTCGTTACATCTTTAATCCTGTTCGACCCTCCGAGGAAATACATGAAAAAAACAAAAGACTCGAATCCGCAGACAGTAGGAAGCTATAAGGAGCTTAACTCGTGTTTGATTTAAGCTGTCTACCACACGCACGCGCTTGTAGTCACAGCTAGAGTGGCAGACTTCTGTCCGCCCGCTGGCGCATGACAATCGACTTTAGACACCCCCTGTAGTTTTTTTGCATACACAGTTGACTAGCATCTTAAGCTCTTACTCAGCTATAAGCCCATATACATGTAACGTGCATTACTCTTCTTTATGGTAATTATCAGATCGATTTAAGGGTGGAAAAGGGCTTAGGTGATGTAGATCCCTCTCTAGCTGAAAACAGGCTTAGGCTATAGCATGTAGGCAGCTGGCCGCGTTAAACATCCCCTGTAGTTTTTTTGTATACACTCTCGATCCCCTCTCTAGGTGAAAACAAAAGCTTAGAAGATGAGGTGATCCGGCCACTGGCTGGCGCGTCACACCTGGCGTTAATCACCCCCTGTAGGCTTTGTATACGCTCTCTAGGTGAAAACAAAAGCTCCCTCCACGGGCTGGCGCGTCACACCTGTCGTTAAAACGCCCCCTGGAGTCTTAGTATACACAGGTGCCCCGCCTTATCTATTCACCAGCTATAAGCCCATATACGTGTACATGCGATTTTTGATACCCTCTCTGGAATAGGGTGGGGCTCAAGGTGAAAACAAGATTAGTCCATTCGCTCTCTCAGCTATATAAAGAGCCTCAATTGTTCTTGCAACAGCACTTCACCACCGGTACACTATCAGTCACGAGGCAGATGTTTGCGGTATGGGTCATACAGGTTACCTACTAATAGCGGTTTGGGTGAGTAGATCACTTTTTTTCCCCTAAAAAACAACAAAAAAAAAACCACTTATGACTCAGGTATGTATATGTAGCACTGTTAGTGTAAGTACACAGTAGAATCTACTGTACTATAGACTCAGCCCTCTGAAGACGGCGGAGCGCGTTAATGCGCGGGTCTGTGGCGGCGTCACTTGTTTTTTTATTCTAACTAAAAAGTCAGAAGTCGATCTACGACCTATCAAAGACAAATTTGTGATAAGTTCAAACTAAATAAGAGACAGTTTGAGCGTCTCTTAGTCGCTGTCAAAGATGCGAATAACGAACGCGCTGAGGGCGGGGTTCAGGTCACGTATAGTTCCTTGCTCTTTCGTCAGATGGCGCCACAATAGGGGATTTGTACATTCCTACGATGCTCGCGAACATTTCAACGCATAATGAGCTATATAGGCAACAAAGTGTGCTTCTGAATATATTAAAATATAAAAAACAATTCAATATTGTGTATTTCTGATAGAAATGAGGCAGTTTCTTCGAATACCAACTAAACTATAGCGAGATGAAAAATACCACACCATATCTAAGGCTTTATAAAAGATACATAGGCAGAAACTCTCGCCGAGTCGGTAATCTGAAAAACGAATCAACTCGTTGTGCCACAAGGGCCCCCATCCAACGGGGGCCTTTTGAGCTCAGGCATGTTGTTTCTCAACACTAGGTGTAATTAATTACGCCCATGTTGAGTAGCATCTACTAACCAACTGACAGTGTCAGTTGGTTGGCCCCTCTTTAGGGGCCACACAATAAATAAAGAATAGAGACCTAAGGGAACGTTCACAAACGTCTACCCTTCCTACGGGGTGGGTGGGTCTTTGGGTTTAGTGACAAAACAGCGACATGTCAGCTCTCTTTTTTTTTCCAAGTCTACATATTATTTATGATTAAAAAATTTTTAAAAAAAACCACGATAATAAAGTGCGCTGATCAAAAACTGAATAGAAAAATAACCAAAAATAGGTTGGTAGCTGATCGGTCGTTGTCACACGGTGCAGAAAATTTACTTTTTTTTTTTTTTTTTTTTTTTTTTTTTTTAGAAATTCTATATTAGGACCACAGACGGGGCACATGTGACACTTGTCGAATATAAGAGATACCAATGGGTCTTGTCGAATTTAAGAACTAGGTCTTGGCCATTGTCATTGACTATTTTGAGAAGTAGTCTTGCCCGTCTTGCCCCTTGTCGCCAACTCCCAGCACCCCCTGTGTCTCTTTGTCCATATTGGCTAAAAACAGGACATTGTTGCCTTGGCTATTTTACCCCCCGTCTGGGATCTTATTACTTAATCACCTCGTCTTGACCCTGTGGGGTAGTGGGTATATGGAATAACCATGTCCAGGTGTACTCTATCTGACACATAACCGAAGGTTACTGAGTTATGTAATAATACCTGACCTATGAGGTCGCCAGTCAGTTTGCCGTGATTATTTTGACACACTCTCAGTTACTCGTAGCACATCTAATACATAATTAGACTCAGCATCATATAAGGCAGTCTCGGCCACGCCGCGGCTGCATATCGGACCAGGGGGATAGTCTGGCAGCGACCCGCCACCCCGTTCACAAGCTGTGTACAGCACCCCGTTTCTCTTTGTCCATATTGGCTAAAAAAACAGGACATTGTTGACTTGGCTATTTTACCCGTCTGGGTCTTATTATTTAAACACCTCGTGTTGACCCTGTGGGGCAGCGGGTACATGGAATAAACGTGTCCAAGTGCACTCTATCTAACACATAACCGAAGGTTATGTAATAATAACTGACCTATGAGGTCGCCAGTCAGTTTGCCGTGATTATTTTGACACACTCTCAGTTACTCGTAGCACATCTAATACATAATTAGACTCAGCATCATATAAGACAGTCTCGGCCACGCAGGCTGCATATCGGACCAGGGAGATAGTCTGGCAGTGACCCACCAGCCCGTCCACAACCTGTGTACAGCACCCCGTGTCTCTTTGTCCATATTGGCTAAAAAAAAACAAAAAAAAACAATAAAAAAAAACAGGTCATTGTTGACTTTGGCTATTTTACCCGTCTGGGTCTTATTATTTAAATCACCTCGTCTTGACCCTGTGGGGCAGTGGGTATATGGAATAACCGTGTCCAAGTGTACTCTATCTAACACATAACCAAAGGTTACTGAGTTATGTAATAATAACCACCCTATGATCCTATGAAGTCGCCAGTCAGTTTGCCGTGATTATTTTGACATACTCTCAGTTACTCGTAGGGTATCTAATACATAGTTAGACTCAGCATCATATAAGACAGGCTCGGCCACGCCGGCTGCATATCGGACCAGGGAGATAGTCTGGCAGTGACCCACCAGCCCGTCCACAACCTGTGTACAGCACCCCGTGTCTCTTTGTCCATATTGGCTAAAAAAAAAACAAAAAAAAACAGGTCATTGTTGACTTTGGCTATTTTACCCGTCTGGGTCTTATTATTTAACCCTTTCGTGCCCAACCGCGCCAATTGGCGCGGTTTTAGGCCTAAAACAGCTATGCTGGAGTAAGGCTTCATCCCCACACTTCTACTGGGTCAATTCCTACGTTTTTACCCCCATAATGAAGCACATGACCTCACGATTCTAATAAGAGCACTATTCTCGCTGTAAATTGTATATTTGAGGAATAGTGCAACCTTAACCAAAGGACAGGCAATGACATATGTTATTCATGAAGGTTATCGAAAAATCATCCAGAAAGCATAATTTCCACTAATTTGGGCTTTAAAATACATGAAAATGTGAAAAAATGTTATAAAATCAACTTATATCAAGTTTTCTTGTAGATACAGATTATGGTATCATTATTCATGATTTTTCATTCCCAAGGTTACTATTTGGAACATTTTTCAGGCTAGAAATAGTCTATTCATTGACAAAAAAGCCCTCCTTGGCCCTACAAATGCAGTAATAATGTTTCTAACAGCAAATAGAATGTTTCAGGTCACCATGGCAACCATAAGTAAATGATATTGTGCTATATAGTTTAATAAGATAAAATCCACTTCAAGACCTTTCAGGAAATGTTATATGACCCTTGTCTCAAAATAAGAAATCAATTTAGTGCATGTCTTCCAACATCAGAACAATAGTGTTGAATAATACGGTTATTGATCAAATAGTTCTGGGCAGCAAAGGGTTAAATCACCTCGTCTTGACCCTGTGGGGCAGTGGGTATATGGAATAACCGTGTCCAAGTGTACTCTATCTAACACATAACCAAAGGTTACTGAGTTATGTAATAATAACCACCCTATGATCCTATGAAGACGCCAGTCAGTTTGCCGTGATTATTTTGACATACTCTCAGTTACTCGTAGGGTATCTAATACATAGTTAGACTCAGCATCATATAAGACAGGCTCGGCCGCGCCAGCCGCATATCGTACCAGAGGGATAGTCTGGCAGCAACCCGCCATCCCGTCTACAATCTGTGTACAGCAGTCTGGACCAGACCACCAACTCTGGGTATAGCATTCTGGATGCCTGGAGCAAGACTGGATCTAACCCTTTAATAGTCGCATAGCGCTTTAATGTGCAGTGCCCGTTGTCGTCATAAGTCATGAATGCAGCACTCAGAGTTCCTCACCAGGGCTGCATGCATGCATACACTGGCATATCGACAAAGGGCGTAGCGCATTAAAGCACTATTGCCACCTTTAGCATTAAAGCGCTGAGGGTTTATTTTTTGATAGTGTAAAAACCAATATCTGTCTAATTAAACCCCTTATCAGTGCTGTTTTTTTTTTTTGTTTTTTTTCACATACAAAAAGAATTAGGTAATGGCGCTGCAGTACTCTGAAAAGCGGTGGCGGTGAATTTCCATTTAGATCCTGAAAAGGGGGGCGGTCAGATGTCGTCAAGGCCCTGATAAGTAGGGCAGTTAAAATCATATGATTACATTGAGCTAATTTTCTTGCTGAAAGGAATGAATAATTGTATTTGTATAAAATTCACACACACACACACACACACACACACACACACACACACACACACACACACACACACACAGGACACCTGATGATCTCCACACGATGACCTGATTGCTCTTCCTAAAAAAAAATGCCCAACTCGATCTACCTACTCAACAGGGTTTCAGTGTAGAGCGTATTAGGGGTTTTTCTGATGCGTATATTATATTGAGATTGATTTTCAACTTTTGTGATCAGTGGTTGGTCCTTAAAAGGACCGTTTGGTAGAGAGAGGGTCGCAGGGACCTTGCTGCTGAAGCGGAGGGCGTGGTCATAACGCGTGGCAGTCCTTCAGCAGCTCCTCCAGCACGGCGGGCGGTAGGCCTTCCTCCATGCAGACTTGCTGCTTGACCTGCTCCACGCACCGGCGGATGAGTTGATCAGCGACGTTCTCGATCAGCTCATCCACCACACCCTCTGCTTCAGCAGCAGTCCGCTGTCTCTCCTCTCTCTGTAGCGAGGCTACGAACTGCTTCTCCACGGCCGCATCGATCATAGATCGAGAAACGGCCACAAAGTTCTGTCTCTCCGCCTCCTCTCTCTGTTGCACGGCTACGAATTCCTTCTCCACGGCCGCATCGATCATAGATCGAGAAACGGCCACGAAGTTCACTCCGTGAGCCATTTTGTCGAACTGACTTCCTAGCCGCCTGAGAGATGCTGACGTCACACTATTTTCGACGACGCTATGACGCGCACGAGGTAGACAGACGACGTCGTTTCACTTCCTTATTTGGAGTTTGGGATCTTTTGACACCGAAGTCATACCGTACGGTCGCGATAAAGCAACTAGTGTTGAAAAGCGTGCCGGTCTTTTATAAGCGCCGGAGTATAAGAGCCTCCAAATGTTTTTTCTCAAGCACTAAAATCGCGACTTTGAATAAGCGCCAGCGCCTAGCTTGTATATAGCTCCTGAGTAAGAACTTCACCGAATTGAAAAGCCCTCCCTCAGAGCTCTTAATCGCGACAGTACGGTACAAATCTGATGTCAACCCGCGCCAAAAACAAAAAGGGTGTTCCGGTCACACGTACCTACGACGAGCGACCTTCAGCTATCACCACGTGAAGAGTGGGAAATAAATTTTGTACGGCAAGAAAACTGAAAACTGATAACGATTCCATTAGATAAGTATTTGGTTCCAATCTATGGCGAGATATTTCCACCAAAGCGATTGATTTATATGTCTGTAAGGTTCAGCTCTCCAACACTCTCCAATGTCCGCCGGTGCACGACGGTCGCCGCCCATCATTAGTCACAACTAAACTTCTGCTGGAGAGTGAAAGTTACGTTGAGTCTTGAGGTGCGCAGAGATACTATCTGCCGCAGCCTGATTTTAGTTCCACGCTATTTAGATAACCGCCCCATTTAAAATCTCTCTCTCGATCCTAGTAAAGGAAAAAAAAAGGCTAGAGTTTATCATGGACGCGTCTCAGTTTTAGTCAAGCCGTAAAGTGAAGAACCAGAGCTTGTACATATTCCCACGTGAGGGGTGACCCCGCGGGGCGTTCAGTTAGTACTGAGTCTATACTCAAGGTCAAGTTCCACTCTCTAAACAGAGCTTTAGCGACTCCGTCATATAGACTAGACCGCGCGCGCGATTTTTTTTTTGCTGAAGCAGCTAATCGATGGAAGAGTAGAGAACAGGTGCTCGATCAAAAATCTGCTTCAGAGGCTTGTTATCAGGTATTAACAGTTAAATCAAAATATTTCAAAACATCCAGAAAAGCAGAATAACATGTCCTACGGGCTACAGCCGGGCACTGACGAGCAGACGACGCTGACGTCATTTCAATCAGGTCACAGGGCTCTTTAGACACCTTTTCTGTAAGACCCGTCTCATACCTTAGTATATAATACCGTAAACGCCGGTGATTAGTATATGATCACATTGGCAGTCGCGGATCCACGAAGAGGCTGAATAAGCCTCGAGCGGACCCGCCACTTGCAATGTGACATAATCTTACCATGCGCTTTGTTTTGTTTTTGTTTCTATTTACAACAGCAAACATTTCAAACAACCTATTGTTTTTTAAAAATGATGAAAAATCAGCCCCAAAAAAAAGTAAACATTTTAGAGCTAAATTTGTGGAGGATAGCCGGACATGCTGATGTCACTAGACCCCTAAATTCGATATGGTGACATGGGCATTTTCTTAAAATTCGATACGACGACACGGGCACGGACATCTAAGTGACATGGGACATGTGGCATTTCTTGAGTCCCACATGTGCCATGGACCATAGTGACATGAGGAAAAAAAAAAATGTTCAAAGAGTGCATCAGAAAAGTGCCATTTCAAGCCTAAACATTTCGCCAAATTTTTTTTTTTTTTTCTTGGATGGTACTCGGCTTTGCAGTGTCTGGGTCCTTAAAAATGTACCAGAATGCTCAAATTCGGGTTCTAAATATTTTCAAAAAACGTTTTCTCCCTTAGTGACGTGTGACATGGGCATTTCTTAAATTCGACATACGGCTGCATGGGGAGGACCCACCCGTCAAGGGCCCCCATGATGACTCATACCCGCCGCGTTCAAACTAGCGTGGTGGTTATAGGTAGACCTTCTTTCAGTATCCACGTGACCAGATCCATCGCCGTCTCTTGAGCAACAGTAACCGAGGTAACTAGGGTTATTGTTATCCGGTCCGTAAGACGACAGTCTAAGACGGTGTGTAGTCGCGTTTTGCTCTCCCTAATACTCTAATTCAAGTCGAGTTACCGCTAACCCCTACAAAAAGAGGGTCATTTGTGTAATTCAAAAGGCGTTCCTTTGTTAGCAATGAGGGGGTCGTTCTATTCATTGATTTTTTTTTTTTTTTTTTTTTTTTTTCTTTTTTTTTTGTTTACAACAACAAGTCAAAGTACAGTCAATCAACCGAGATCCTTTCTACTCCGTGGGGGTGTAGAAGGATCTCCCCCCTGAGGTTACAAAGTCACCTCTTTATTTAAGGGGCTACGGGCCGCAAAGTCGCTTTCGCTTTCGCTTACAAGTCACAAAGTCGCATGAAATATTCAAGTCAAAAAGTCAAATTCATCAACTATCAGCACAGTCGTTTGAAAGTCATCAAGTCACCGAAAAACTCCTCTACAGTCACCTCCGACTCGCCTCCTCCCTACCCCCCTAAAGGGGGGTAGAGAGGAAGCGATTCCCTAGAGATCAGATAATTTTTTTTTTTTTCTCCCGAGCAGACCCCAAAGGCCCCCCCTCCCCCCCAAGTGCCCGCCCACCCCATAAATAGTGCCCCCCTCCCCCCCCCCCTCCCCTCCCCATGCATCTTAAAGTGCCCCCCTCCCCCCCTCCCCTCCCCTCCCCCCTTATAGAAGCCTCCCATTGGCTAGTCCAAGTCATGTGACCAAAAGGGAAGCGTGGTCTGTCTATTGTCTATATTATGCAAATGAGGGAGGGGGTCAGGTCACGTGACCAAGGGGGTGTGGCCTATTTTCCAAATAAAGAGCGCTTCCGGTCACGTGACCAAGGGGGTGTGGTCCTATTATGCAAATGAGGGGGTCACGTGATCCATTATTATGCAAAGGGAGTCACCTGACCAAATGGAAGCCACTGATTGGCTGGTGATCAAAGGGGTGTAGTCTACTATGCAAATGAGGGGGTCACGTGATCAAGGGGGCGTGGCCTATTATGCAGATGAGGGGGTCACGTGACCAAATGGCGGCCTCTGATTGGCTGGTGATCAAGGGGGCGTGGCCTATTACGTAATTATGCAAATGAGGGGGCGTGGCCTATTACGTAATTATGCAAATGAGGGGGTCACGTGACCAAATGGAGGCCTCTGATTGGCTGCAGGTCGATTGAGTAATAAACAGTACTTAACTATAGTCCCGTTCCGATACATACAATACTACTCCTGTTATAGTACTATCCATAATAAAGGGTTAAGAACGGGTGTTGTGAGAAGTGTGTGTGTGGGGGGGGGGCTAGGGGTCGGTGTAGACATGCATGTAAAGTCAGTGGTGAATCATACTGACTGGTACGCCGCCCAGTCTGTGCATGCTCTGGGGGGAATTAAACGGGAATTCTATTCTTCATGCCTGACATCTTCAATCTTATCAAGCTGTAGGGGGATAAGGAGATACCAGGAGGCAGCTGGGTCTCCACTACTACATACACTGCAGTGTAAATACACTGTAAATAGAAACTGTAGGTACACAGTAGAATATACTGTAGTTTTACAGTAACTACTGTAGCTTTACATGCAGTATATTCTGCTGTTCACCTACAATAATCTGTATACCTACAGTAGATTATACAGTATACTTACGAAAAGGCAACCAACTTTTAGCAGTGTAGTAAATTGCCCTTTTTGTATGTAAAGAGTAAAATATACTGTATCAGCATATTGTAGGTATACAGCATAATAACTGTAAATCTACAGTATAGATGATGTAAAACTACAGTAGATTCTACTGTTCACCTAGAATTACTATTTACAGTACGGAGACGGTCAGCATGACGTACGGAATGTCTCCAAAACAATAGTATCTCTATAGTAGAATAGTTAGGCATATATGTGCATGTTAACAAGAGTCGGAAGTACTGTCAGAGAATGCTTCACCCATCACCACTCTAGCATTGGCTGACAGTTGATCAGCCTGACCTTCACCCTTTTCCCTGGGCAGTATTATTTCACCATTGTGTTGGACATCACCTTTTGAGGTGTGCATGATAACAAGAAAAATTGGTCTTATCCAGCCGGTATAATCATACAGAAACTAAGTAATAAAAGTATATAACCCACAATTTATGTTTGAGTTTTATCTATGATGAAACGGTTTCTTTGTTCCACATATCAAACATTTTGTGCTCTCCATTCTGTTCTATTTCAACGCATTGTTAGCCTTTGTTTTGGAGGATGGTATTTTTGGTAAAGCAACAAGAAAAAACGTTCAAATATTAAACAAAAACAAAAGATGGTAAAAACAAGAGTCCAAGCAAACAAGCATGGATTCGATGTGTGTTGTTATTTCAATATGATCAATTGGATGTTTTGCTGATTTGTTGTAAATTAAACGGACAGTTCGGTGATCAAAACAACCCGTACTAATGGTCACTCTCCCAGCAGACTCTCTCATTCGTTTCTACCAGCACTACATCATTTTTTCTCTTTTGTGGAAGAAGGGACAATAACGGTATTGTTTGTCTACTCTCCGCTCGGTGTGCCTACATTAAAAGAAGGTCCGCAGAATATGTTCAATTTCAACCATTAAAATATTACAAATACTTAAATTGATATAATCACCAAGCGTATCTCATTCACCATTCTAGTACTGTTCTAGTCTACTATGTGGTTAAGTGCGAGTGGTAGGATTGCCCCTTTAACAAATTGAATCGAATCATAGTTGTATAAACACATATCTTAAAGCATGGCATAGGTTCTCAGGCTATTCCACCGTCTTTTGGCAGATATTATAGGAAGTGGTGGCAGATGGAAGACTCTGCTTGGAGATTGCTGTGCTACAGCTGATCCTTTGAGAGCCGCAAACTGCTTTAATTCATTATAGCCGGGGGGGGGGGCATTTGAATTTTTTTTTGACAGGGGTCTTTTTGACAGGGCGATTTTGATGCCAAAAAGTTACCCTTGTTAGGGCATTTTTGGTCAAAAGTGCCTAGGTTTCGGTAAAAAAAAGCGATAAAAGGTAGAATTTGATGCCAAAAAGTTACCCTTGTTAGGGCATTTTCGACCAAAAGTGCCTAGGTTTCGGTAAAAAAGCAATAAAATATACCATGTTTGTGTAAATCTGCTGAAAAAATTACCCTTTTGCGAAGAATTCTGTTGAAAACTGCGACATTTTTTGTGAAGACTGGCAAATCTTGGTGAAAACCCGGACATTTTTGTGAAAAATAGACCCTTGTTAGGGCGATTTTCATGAAAGTGGACCCTTGTTAGGGCGATTTTTCTTTGAAAAGTGGACCCTTGTTGGGGCGATTTTGTAGAAAAAGTAGCCTTCCCAGCCGCACACATGTGTATACAAAATATACTAAGTATAACCCCCCCGGGGGCATTATACCCTTTATTGTCATGATGATTGAATGAACCCTGGAGAATCAACAAACCAAGGTTACAGTCACATATGTACTACCAACGTCTCGGTAGTATATGAACCCCATAGGGTTTGCATGATGCGTGAATGCAGCCTTGGGGGTGAACTCGCCATGGCTGTATTTACACATCATTGATAACGATAAAAATGCATAATTCATTAAAGCATTCTGCAGACGTTAAATGGTTAATGCTGGGTATCTGTCTTAATTAGTGTTCAGCATGTGGTTGTGTGGGGGCCATTGTTTCCTGCCGCCACAAGCAGCCCGTGACACAGTGGGTGCCCTTTGTAGTGTTACAATAGTTGTAGTCCAGTGAATGAAGACCTAGAGGGTGTCTAGTCTCAACAAAATTGCTATGTGGGATTTTTTTGTTTTTTCATACACTCTCATATGTTTACTTCTCAGAAAAAAAAAGTTTACAAAAATCGCCCTTGGGGAACACCCCTAAAAATGACCATTTCTAAAGTGACATTGGGGTCTATAGTATATCCTCACAGGTATGCTATACACTGCACTATACACCACACTGCATGCCTCTGGTAGGCATCACTCACCCCCTCCTTTCATTTCATGGATATTGGCATTTTTTTAAGGGACCTAAACTATGTCAATTCTAATAATAGGCATATGCACTGCCCTACTTACAAGGCTTTCTGGTGCTACATGTCTGCTCACAAGTGTGGAGCACAGCCAGCCTGCGAGGTGATGGATTATTGATGTAGAGGGTCTACGTAGAATTATCAGGGTGGGTGTGGAGCTCTCACCTTGGGCAATTCGAGATATTCAAGATGGCCACCAGAAAGCTCCCGAAAACTAGAAAGTTGCCTATCTTGGCTTCTAATTAACTTAGAAACACAAATAAAAAGGCAAAAAGTAAATATATGAGGTCAAGGAATACAACCCTGCCATTTTCAAAATGAAATAGGCAGCCATTTTGAATTTTTAATAGTATTATTCCTGAAATGTGCCTTATTTTGGTGGAAAACTGGGAAAATTACAATCATAGATTCTAATCATTACATTGTTACCATCTTGCATTCAAAATGGATACTTTGGGGGACAAGGAACCATTCTGCCATATGATAGAATGGGTGTGACAGCCATTATGAATTTTAAAGTAGGTCACTCATAATAGTGGCTTAAAATCAACTAATAACGATAACATTCTTATAGGTGACACAAATAGCATACAGGGCCCCAATTCCAGTCTTCCCTATCAGGTTATCCTAAAGTAGATGTTATTGTAACATCTATAATACAGTCATTTTGGAATTAGTCATTTTGCAGAGGGGTGATGACATAGGGTTCACTTGGTAGATATCCTGTATTTGACAATTTTATAAGGTAAGTGCACTGGGCATTTATATTATACTATATTATCTGATACAAAAAGAGGCTGTTCCCTGTGCTTTGTAAAGTTCAAAAACACTATTGACAGTTCGAATTGTCAATGGTGGAAAATATTCCTGTTATTGACAGTTCCTCATGCAAACTGTCAAAAGTGGAAAAAAGCTGTCTTATTGACAGTGCTCATCTGAACTTGATCTCTACCAACCCCCTTCACCCTTTATGGATGCCATAATGCTTCAATGTGTCATGTGCCTGGTCGTAATTATGCATGAATGCAGTACTGGCAAGTAACTCACCAGAGTTGTATTCAAGCATAATTGCAGCTTTAGACAGTGACATAAACCTTTTGCTCAGTATCGGGTTTACACAGCTCCTGGTTCATAATATCAAGCTGACCTTGACCTCAGGTAATTGATTAAATTGATGCATATGTTTTGACTTCATGGTGTTTCACACTTTGTATTTCAAAAATGCAGTTTACATAATGTTAAGGTACTTCCAAAGTATGATATATCATTGTAATAGCCTTTGCATGGTCTAGTGTAACCTTCACGTGACCTTGATCCTCATTCACTCTATTTTTTCCTGCCCCACCTGGTGTCAATGTGCATATAAATGATTAAATCTAGGTATGTGCACATAGATCCAGACATACTTTTTTATCAGTGAATTTTTTCATTCATTTTTGCAGTGAAATCACAAAATATATGTGACCTTGACCTTGGGTAATAATCTTAATCAATGGATGAGTTGGAGCTGATGTCAATTGGTGTATCATAATAGGGAACATGTCGGTTAGAAGCAAATATATGGCCATTTACCATAGACAGGGAGTACAAAGGCGGCCATGTTGGATTTCAGGCACTTCCCCAAGGAGGATTCCCGTAAACTTTTTTTTTCTGAAATGTGCTAGTATCAAAGAGTCTAAAACCATTGAAAAATCTCACATAGCAATTTTGTTGACCCTGAGGTCTTCATTCATTGGACTATTGTCTGTAGATGTATCACGGTTATGAATCCTATACACCCCACCACGGCGTCTTGTATACAGAGATATAATGTAGTGGTATTCATTGTTTACTGCCATTTACTTTAATCCCATGTCCAATGGCCGCCTGGTGCTTTTATGTACCATGTACCATGCCCTTTCTCGTCATGGTGCGTGTAGGTTCGCCAGGGTGGACCATATGGGGTTGATACACTCCCGAGGGTGGGCATGATGCACAGATAAATCCCTGACTAGTAGAAATATAGTCAACCAAAAAACAGACCGATACAGTCAGAAAGAGATAGAGATAGAAACAGATAGAGAATGCAAAACAGACAGAGAAAGACAGATTCTGTGCGATGAACAGGAGGGTAAAGGTTATTTAAAAGCCACATGTTTCTGAGACTCTCTTAGAATAAAAACGGTGATAAGGGATTCGAGTGTTTCAGTGCTGAGGGCCAGTGGTTTAGAACACCGGTTCAGACCCCTGTGGCAATGCCCCCCCCCCCCCCACCTCCACCAACATGCTTACCCTGCCCCCTCCAAGCATTGCCGCTCCACCCCAGCTACCAGACCCATTCTTATCCGTTACCACACCCCCCCCCCCCCAAGGCCATAGACCAGCCTCTCCCTCCAGGTCTCCCCCATGCTCTGTCTTAACCCCTGTTTTAGCGGACTCCATCCAAAACACTAGGTCTTGGTCTTGGTGTTGGCCTTATAGAGTCGCTGGTATTAATCCCGCATGTTGGTGCCACACCGTGACTAGAATAAGGAATCATAAACATAATATGGCTACAGAACAATGTGGTTATTATTCCCTCCGGTGAATCTCCAGTACTTCTCTGCCAGTCCCTGGTCCCATTCTATCACCACCCCCTCCCAATTGCCCCACTGGTACCAGACTCAGTTCTGGCCCTGTCCACCCACCCCGCCCTGGTGGCCCTGTCCCTCACCCGCCCCCCTTCCACCACGCCTCTGCCCGCCCCACCCCCTGGCACCCCGCCCTATTTTCCCTATTTTCCCCATGACCCAGATTCCCACAGGTTCACCCCCCCCCCCCTCCTGTTGCAGTAGACTGCTGATGGGCCGTTAGCATGTAGAATTAAACGTTTCTGACCGCCGCCCCCAAAACCGACCAATGAGCTGCTTGCATGAGATGTGTAGATACCCGTGTGTGACTGTATACTGCGGGCCCCACGAGCTGACCGAGCTTCAACTTGTTGTCACCAGATTCTTTCCTTAACAGGTAGAATATCAAAAAGATATTTGATGAAGGATCCTGGATCCCAACTCCCTAAAGCTGTTTGACAGTCACCATTACCAACCATGAGGTGGAGTAAATGATGATTAGTATTTATCTGTGTTGTCTATTGTCAATGCCACTGTATGCTTATCTCTATATCGTCTGTACATACTATTCTTATACCATCCATTTTTGTGCTTAAAATTGATGAAAGAACGACGACTTCATTTTATTTTTCAAGCTGCATAATACTCGTCTTAACCTTGCTTTTTGGCTAAAAAAGAGATTATCAAACCTTAAAAAACGTGTAACTCTCTCTATTCCTAATCAGGTCGTGTGGCAGCTAACGGGGAATGAACTATAGCGGAGGGGGTGGGGGCGGTAATCTAGGATGGGGGGGGGGGGGGTGATGGAGGGAGTGTTTGTAGCAGTTTGTCACATATTGATGAAGGTCCCATGGTGAGTGTGGGAGCAGGGTGTGTGTGTGGGTGCTGTGGTGTGTGTAGAGTGCAGGGGTGGGGTGTTGGGTTGGGGTTTACTCAGTGCCTGAACTGAAACCAGCCATACTCAAGGAGCTGCCTGTGTCAAAGTCCCACCTCCATATACTACTTACCGTCTCCGCCAAAACTACAAACTGGGTCGCACAGTCTGTACATAGGCCGCTAGTGCTACCAGTGTGCTGAATTGGTAATGCACCAATTTAGCTGTTCCCACCTCATAGGCTCACAGATAGTCTTGAAAGTTTAAACGTAGCACTTATCCTCTCAAAACTGTTTTATATTACTTGAATTCTAACTAGCGGCCGGCCGTGCGATCACATCAAAGCGATCACGATGTACTTAGAGTTATGGGGGTCAACTATGTTATTACTAGATTCAATACTTGCTGTGATTACCTCAAGAATCATGTGAAGTGTAAACCCACCAGTTGCCATAGCCAATGGCCCATGTGTATATACTCCTCACAATACTATACACTTCCCATGGATGGTTGTATGGTATTTGGCTGTCTCCCTGCCTGTACCTCGACCTCTTCCTCTCTCGATTGGTGAGTTCGGTATCTGCCAAATTTCTCACTGTAGTACGACAGACCCCTGACTGTAGCTTGAGGTAGGGCCCTGCATGTAACAAGGGTGAGTACAGTTAGCTGGTAAGTATAGCGGGCTGAGGTGGGGACAGGCCGCCACAAGCGGACACTGACGTGTTCCGTTTTTTTAAGATATCGAATTCACCAACTGTCTCTGTCTCTTTTCTGTCTATCTCTTCCTTCTCGCTGTCTCTGTATTTCTGTGTTTCTTTCTGTCTCTCTCTGCCTCACCCCACCCAACTCAGACGTCCCCATACTCGTCCTGATGTGCTTTATCCGCCCCATATCCCCCCCTGTACGTGTGCTCTATACGTGCTTCATGGGGCGGCAGGATCGATGTAGGACGGGGACCAGCCACCCATCTGTCCTGATTAACCCATCCCTACATCTCATATGGACTCATGGTAACATGGGATGAAAATGTAGGGTCGGTAGGTAGGACTTTTTGGAGATTTTATCTTTTAACATGAATGTATTATCCAGCCTCTCTGGATAACCTAAATTTGACCAAAAAGGGTAAAATACGAAAGATTTCTTCAGAATTGCATAAAATTGCCCTATTTAGGCTCATTCGGCTGACCTGAAACTAACCTTTTACTGGCCCTACCATGGACCCTGCCTGCTGCTAAGCATTTAACTCTTTTTTCGTCATGATGCATGAATGCAACCCTGGCCAGAAACTCGCAAGTGCTTCATTCAATCATCATGCCGACCCTATCGATACACTATCGTACACTCCAGGTCGTCATGATGAAATATGCGTCCTTATGGGATTAACTCATGTATATTAGGCTCTAACACGTTAAGGGGTGGTGCCACCTGGTGGCACACAGCAGATCTAAATGGTAGGACAAGATGGCACTGAGCCTCTTTGTATAGTCTACTTGGGACCCTTCTTACTGTGTATTTCTGATTAATTAATTTATGGTTTATGCACACATGAAAACTGTGTATCATCCTGTATGCATCTACCAAGTCATTTTTTAAAATTTCTTATCATTAAACTGAAATAAATAAGAATTAAAAAACTAAATTCTGCTTGGAGAGTGACCAAATAACTGTATGGAGAGTGAAACCATGCAGGTAGGACAGAGCCAGTGAGTCTAGGATGATTGTTGGTAGTACACTGAGTGGGTGCTGTTACTACAGACAGCACCGAGGCAAATATCAGAGTCACCCAATGTCGCCAATACTACTCTCAGACAAGGGTCAGGCACTGCTGGACTATAATAGATGGGTCAAGGGCCATTCTAGTGAGGGTCAGGCTAGGCTGGACATTCAATAACAGGCTGGACCTTGGCAAACTTGCTTGAAAGTCTGGCCATGCTGGATCCTCATGCCATAGTCTGGCAATGCTGGACTCTTGCAGGCTGATAGAGACTCTCCCAAGAGTCCAGCATTGCCAGACTATGGCATGAGGATCCAGCATGGCCAGACTTTCAAGCAAGTTTGCCAAGGTCCAGCCTGTTATTGAATGTCCAGCCTAGCCTGACCCTCACTAGAATGGCCCTTGACCCATCTATTATAGTCCAGCAGTGCCTGACCCTTGTATGAGAGTAGTATTGGCGACATTGGGTGACTCTGATATTTGCCTCTGTGAGGGTGTGGATTTATCAGGTGTGGTCACTCAGTAGCCCCCCTAAAACAATGGCCATCCCATTAACACTTGGGCACAGGGGTGTGTACAGTGGTCAGCTGCTGATAGGTGTGAGTGCTCTACACACACACCCCTACCTTCCCCCATGCCAAGAAAGCTGTGAAATCTCGCCAAAGGAGCGAGAAATCTTGCCAAAGGAGCGAGATTTCATGTCCTACAAGATGGCTGCCCCCTTCCAGAGGCTCCACTGGGGCATCGTGTTAGAGCCTAATATATACACTTGATGGACCAGTACTGTATTGGATAGTTACTCGCCGGTACTGCATGCAGACCCTTCAGTAATTAACCAACATCGTGCCGTCAACGGGGACCAGTGCTTTAATCAGTATGCTACCCTTAAAGGGTTAGAGTATTTCATCAAGTCCAAGTGAGAAGCTTTGACCAGCCTCTCACACATAGCATGGCGGTGGGGAGGACCTAACCTTAGCAGTTCTTCACATCGGGTGATTGAGTCCCCATACATTCACACACAGCCGCCTCCAGACCATGAGAGCTGCACCCGGACCTAGCCACCTCACACCTCTATTGACACTTTCAGGGTCTCATAGCACTTTAATGGGTTTTCTCATTATAATGCATGAATGCACCCCTGGTGAGTAACTCGCCAAGGCTGCATGAATGTATCATTCTAGCCCACTGGGGTTGATACACTCCCCAAAGTTTGGCATGATTCACCAGTACAGTACCGGCGAGTAACTCACAGGCACTATATTGGTGCATCATGGCAATAAACTACCATCCTTAAAGGATTAACCATATGAGGAGACCCTCAGTGGTTCCCAGTCAAAGCAGAAGCAGCTCTGTGATGTGGCTTTTCTTGCATCATGGCCATCTCTGCTGCATCTTAGAAGTTGTCTTTCATCATGTCAAAGCTTTACACGCACACACACACACACACACACCCTCCGTTTATGTCATTGAAGCATGCATTGATTGACCTCTCAATATGAACTCCCCGTCCGACGTCCACAGTCCAGCTAAAACTGATTCAGTATTCACAACTTGTGCTTCAAATACATGCCTGCTTCAATTCCACAGCACCACACTTTCATCACATCAAGCTGCTTCAGGTTACTCTCGTCCCCAGATCCTTCCATAGGCTCTGGTAACTATCACCATGACTTTAAACTTTGATTTTGCTGGGTTTGGGCAATCCCTGTTGGTAGGCGGGAACAGGAACCAGAATGTATGATGGGAGTTTTTACGATCATACTTTCTTGTTCCCGTTTCAGTTCCTGTTTGCTGGTTCCAAGCTGATCACAGGGATTGCCTAAACCCAGCAAAACCTCAAGTTCAAGGTCATAGTAGTGTTTCCAAGTGGCATTTTGTGCCAGAATGGTGTGTAGGATAAGTGTATTTCAGATATGCACATTGCCCCTGCAATATGGTGCCGTGCCAGCTTCTCACCCTCACTAAGCGGCAATAGCCCTGTCGGCAGGCTCAACAGCTGGTCCATAGAGTATAGCCGCTGCCGTGTTATTGACGCTGTAAGGGCCGCATAAAGCTTTAATGTGCAACTGCATTTGTGGTCGTAATACATGAATGCAGCTCTGGTGAGTAACTGGACAGTGTTCCATCCAAGCATCATGCCGACCCAATAGGAGTGTATCAATGCCATAGGGTCGGCATGATGCTAGAATGCAGCACTGGCGAGTCAGTCGCCTGGGCTGCATTCGTGGATCAGTACGACTAGGGGCATAGCACAGTCAAGCACTATGCTGCCATAAACAGATTATATCCCACATACATAACACTACCAGCAGTCCACGTCCTGAAGCGTTCCCCATGCCCACATCTACGCCAGGAATATCAACAGTAACTCACCTTGACCCAACTGTAGATATTATTAGATATGCAGGCAGAATGACTCCCTTTTGAGTCAGATGGAAACTCTCAGAGCAAGTCAGACTTTAAAACGGGACTAGTTTTTGGAAATATACCTGACTCTTAGAGTGTCAATCCCCTCTCTGTATACATAATTATAATTGTGCCTGTCACCATCATCCTGAACATATCCAGATACAGCCTTGCCATCACTATACACCCTCAGAAAAGTGAGAGTCATTGTCGCTAAAACTACCCTCACTGCCTGACCCTCAGGTGAGGGTAGTGCCTGACCCTCAGGTGAGGGTAGTGCCTGACCCTCAGGTGAGGGTAGTGCCTGACCCTCAGGTGAGGGTAGTGCCTGACCCTCAGGTGAGGGTAGTTTTCTGTGTGTGTACCTCTTATCTCAGTAACATATCCGACCCCGTCCAAGAACATTCAACCTTCATTATACACCTCTGCCCCTCTACAGCACACTTTAAAGCTGAAAGAAATCCTTGCAGCAAGAAAGAGATTATCTTTATGATAATGCTGTTTTACGTTGGATGTTGTAGAAGTGTTTACATTTGCATAACATCACATAATCACGACATCCAATATAGAATTATCTTTCAGGAAATATGTGTTGGTCTATTATATATCTGGATGCAGGAAGTTAAGGTAATGTTTGAAATATATATGTCAGCAGTGCAGTGGAAATGTGGGAAAAAACTGACAAACCTCTTGCTGCATTGGTCTATAACAAGGCCACTCGCTGATTGCAGCAACCGAGCAGTATGCTCTTCATCTAACTTCATTCGCCTGCCTCAATCCCTAGCCCCACTGGAGAATGGCGCATGGAAAAGCCTGTATGCCTGTTTGCAGGATGAGGGCCCCACCTCCAACATTTACCTCTGCTCCTCTTAACACCACCTGCACTGAAACCTACCGTATAGATAGCATTCCACCCCTTTCCCATCTCCAACCTGTACACCAATTGAACCAGGCCCCTGTCAGCCCCTGTCGGCAGATGTATGCTTATAACATAAGGTCCAAACTGCTCCATAGACCTTTCCCCTCTCTAACAATTCGATCATACCCCAACTCTGGAAACAGGTTTCCTTATTCATTCCATCCCAAGCAGTCTGCATGCAGTTAATACACAAGATACACAACCATGTCCATCCCACATCTCTTCACACAACCCACCTTTTATTCCCTTAAAGACGGAATAATGCGTTGGTCCTCATGATGCATCAATGCAGCCCTGGCGAGGTACTCCCCAGAGCTGCATTCAAGTATTATGCCGACCTTATGGGGTTGAAACATTCCCAAAGGGTCGGCATGGTGCATCAATGTAACTCCGTTGAGTTACTCACCGCGACTGCATTGGTGCATTACAGTGACACTTGTCATCTAGCAACATGCCGTCCTTAAAGGGTTATACACCCCCCCCCCCCCCAACCCCGTCCCATGTGGAGCAGTGTTTGTCCTGACAAGATGAGACGGTACCCTTCTACATACACCTTTACCTCCCCCTGCACCACGCCCTTACTCCAACACCTACGTCCTCCTGCCATCTCCCTCCTTACCCTTCAAGGGGCGCAAAGCGCGTTAATGCAACGTGCCCTTTATCGTCATAATGCATAACAGAGCCCTGGCTTCTGCCCATTTAATCACCATGTGCATTTTAAGGGCTTGGTGCACTCCTTAAGGTTCGGGATGATGCATGCATTTACTCCCTATGGCTGCTAAAATGCATCATGGCAACAAAGAACATAGTACATTAAAGCGTCACGACGGCCTTAAAGGGTTCTAAGGCCAGACTTGGCGGCATGTAGAACGAGCCGATCACTGCTCTCTGGGGGGCTGGTGGGAGGTGTGAGGTGGGACTAACCGATGACTGCACCTCGGGGACCGCTCCGTGTTGAGGAGCGTCTGTCTGAGGAGCAATATAAGAGCAAGATGAAAATAACAAGAAAACCTTCATGGCGGTCTCGGGGCTGGCCTTGGTCCCATCTTGACGCCTCTTTTCCATCTGGACACCCTCTTCTGATTGCCACCCGTAGATGGGAGTGTGTTCGGAAACATAGACTGGATGCATCATAGTCACAGGCCATTGACCTAAAGTTATACTTTCAGTATGCATAATATTTTTATTTTTATTCAATTCAATTCTTTAGACAAAAAAGGGATAGGGCCAAAAGAAAAAGGTTTGTTTCAGGTCACCCGACCAACCCTATCAAAACGTTTTTTTATGCAATTTTGAAAAAGAACATCCGTATTTTTACCCTTTTTTGGTCTTTGGACCGGCCGGCTAGTACTTTCATGTTTAAAAAAAAAAGGTAAAAAAAAAAATCCGACCTTCCGATCCTATATTTTCTACCCATGTTACCTGAAATAAACCTTTTTTTTTACTTAGATGAACCATGACTACTGTACATGTAGTACTAGAAATATTGTTCTCCATGGAAATTCCCGAGGCTACTTCTCTCATTCATCCTGTATTTTATTCATCATGCAAACTTCTATATTTGTGTATAGCCTTACATCTTCCTCTTGTTATCAGTCTGTTAAATCAATTGTTGGGCAGCCAAAGGTTTCCATTTGTTTGTGTAAATCAAGACACTGTAACGCGATGTAGATTGGCAATGACTGTTTATTGATGTGTTTATGATAAGACCATGAGACAACTGACATAATTAAACAGTTATGCGTTTAATCAGTCACTGCAGTGCATAATCCTGAACTGACCCATATATCCCATGGGCACAGTGCTTGTATTTGCAGGAATCATCCTTCTTCTGCAATGGCCTAGTCTCTCGCTGTCAGACCCGCCCACCCGTGACCACCCGCCCGAGCATATTATATAGAGACGGGGGCCGAGTCTAGCAATGGCCTGGCTTGGTCGTTTAATGTGTCTTGAAATTTGGAGATTTATTCAGATTTATTCAGATATTACATTATACTAGACTAAACCAATGCCATGATAACATATAACCGAAATTCCTTTTCTGCAACCATACATACAATGGCCCCCTCAGATCCAGCTGAGGAGAGTCCCGAACGCCCCCAGTAGCCTTCCTCATGTAGTGCATTAGTGGTGCCCCGGGTGAGGTGACCGATAGCAGGCACTATTTGTACCTACACCAATTGGTACCTTGTGCATGGGGGGGGGGGGGGGGTAAGGTGTAGGATGTAGGTCTGTACTGTGGGGTGGGTGGTTAGTAGAAGGGCAGAGGTCCAGTACGTAGATACCAGCTCCTGCATTGGAATACACCAGTTGTTGAGATGTTGGAGGGGACGGGCTTTGTTGGTAACATAGTCAGACAAATAAATATAGGGTAGGTAGATCGACTTTTTTATGAACAATTTCATTAGGAAAATAGGGTAACCCATGTATCTTGGTATAGATAATTTACCACTGAGAAAAGCTCAACAAAAAGGCAGAAAAAAGAGGATGGGTCAGGGTTCTACTTGCTATTTGCGGTAGAATATGGTTGAGGTCTGGAATGCACATCCTGCTGAAAAGGCCTGTTTCTGTACTTCTCACACAAGAGTTCTGCAAGGCCTATAGTATAATATACTGACATTGTTGGTATTCAGCTAGCTAATATAGTATCCGTTTAGGATTCTGAATTATAGCATTATACCAGGACTGCAGACTATATCTTACGCCTGAGCAGCACAGATTGCCGGGTACTGCCCAGATATAGCAGGGTAGGAGTCTCTATTGGGGACAGTCGGACAGTCTGTAGGAGGGTGTGTAGAAGGGGGGGGGGTGTGTGTCTGGTTGTTGTAGACGGCGGCTGCAGCAGGAGATAACAGTGTGTGTCCACATACATCACCCTACAACCACCCCCCCCCCCCACCACACACACACACACAGGCCCCCACCATAAGGTGTGGGCCCAGACTGCAGTAGGTGTTATCGGCTATCGAGCTTTCCCACTACATGTATAGCATGGTGTTTTTGATGTTGCTGTTGTTGCCATGGCTATATAACATCCATTACTATTAGCCTTCTATAGTTTTCACATATCTTTCACATATTTTGGTCACTTCGGGTTAATAAACAAATATATTTCGCTTAGACCTCAAAAGTAGCCAGAAACTTTATGCCTGACCATGACCCTGACTTGCAGACAACGCCATGGTCTCGTGGGTCATCGAATTGACTCAAAATAGCCTCGAAATCGCATAGTGCTCTTTTTTCAAAATTGAATAACACTTTCTAGAGTCAACCCTGTTCTCGGATCGGGTAACCTAAAATACACATTTCTTCTAGCCTAAGCAGAGCAAGTACACAAATTAATTACTTTCTAATGCTTGCACTATTGAACTGGTCATGGGAAGCCTTCACCCCCGTGATGAGCACATAGTGGGTGACGTGTAGAAGGGGAACAGCCCCGACCCAATAGCTATTGATCGGGGCTGTTTGAAGTGCCATCAAAGTGCATGGTTTCTATGCCATGCCTGCCTTCACCCCCACCTTCCCACCCCATACTCTCACCCTGCACACACTATATTCTCCATTTAGTAATTCAAGGGCCGCATAGTGCTTTGATGCATAATGCTCTTTATTGTAATGGTGCATTAATGTATTCGTGGTGAGTAACTCACGAGGGCTGCATTCATGCATCGCACCCATTCAGATGTGGTAGGCTGATATGGGGCTTCATAACACCAGCATTTAAAGAGGAATAAATGCAATTAATGCACAAACTATATTCCTATCCCGATGGGAACACTTATTTTGCGCGTCCATCAAAAGTCTTGAATGATAATCTGGGAGGAGGGTCAAGGCCTTTAGTTGCATCCAGAGTGTGCATCTTCTGAAACCCACGTCTGCCCTTTAACCCTTTAAGTTCGGCATGATGCATTATAGTGCATGTTCATATGTCGGCAGGCGAGTAACTCACAAACGCTATTATAGTGCATCATGTTGACCCTTCTGGAGTGTACCAACCCAGTAGGGTCGTCATCAGCAAGGCAACACGGGTGATTTATTTGTAACTTAAACGAGTGCACCGTACATTGCTGTCCTTAAAGGGTTAGCAGTGGTTGGCAGGTCGTGCATGGGTCTCAGACCGTCACGAACATGAATGCATTCAGACTCAATCGGTTCAATGAGAGGAAGCCTGGATGGACAGGTTCACTGGGGAAAGGTACATGTGTGAACATGCAGGGGCAATACAAACCCTGTAAGTGGGAAAAGTACATGTGGGCATGGGAATGCAGAGTGCGTGTCTAGACTCTTGGCTATAGCGTAAAGTACCCTAGTTCCGGACACTTAATGTATATCTTTAAATTTCTCTGGTTAGAGATTATCTGTTGATGCCCAAATAGTAGCATATGAAAGGCAAAGATGTTGTCATAAAAGCACAATGGGTTTGGAATGATTGCTTTCTCGTCAATATGGGTCAGGTTCGTTTAATTAAATGTCAATTTGGCACCTAATTCCGGACATAGGCACCTAATTCCGGACACCTTGCAAAACACCTGTATTCTGTACAAGGGCACATTCTATTTGAAAACCAGTGGTCACCATAGAAGGTCAATACTGTATATATCCATATCTGGTAGAATTGTGCATGGATAATGTGTTTTACCAACAATATAACCCACTCTTGATTTTGCAATGTGTATTTATTTCATAGAATGATGTTTCAAAATACAACAATAATCAAAACTTGACTCGGAGGTCAGATATAGGGTCTCATGCCCAACAGATACAATACATGTAATGCATAGTGAATTATGTTGCAGAAGCATAAGGGCTTCAAATTTCCTTGACACACAGTAAATGTACACAGCTTCTCCAGATGCTGGAGTGGACAGTCATTCGGGTTTCAAGTCCGTCTTAAATTAGCAACAGTTATGAAATTTTGGTGTGATAGAAAGTGCATGACTGCTAAACATATAGACAAATTGCAGAGAGTATTGCACATGGCTCCGGTTTCTATGAGAACAGACAAATGGCGACATATAAGCAGTTAGGGATTGGCGCCCCTGAGTTTGGCTTCATGGGCTGACCGTACTACAGCAAGGGCCGCAGACTTAAAAGCGATTTTATTAGTGGTTAGTCTACAGGCAGGTGGTAGGCCGTTCCATAGACTAATTGCTCTATAAAGTGGACTTTTCCTATAACTTAACTTTAGGTCAGGCGGGTAGATCAGCTCTAGTGTGTCAGCTGATCTTGTGATTCTACCATCTGGGTTGCTTTGCTTTATTAGTAACCCCATGCTCTCAGCCCTCAGGATCTCTGAGTTTAGATACTTGTGGACTAGGAGCAATAGTTGAATATCAAACCTGACACTGACATAATCAATCCTACAGACCTTATGAAGATCCGCAACCGGATGTTTCATATTGGTCTTAAGGCAGACCCTTAGGCCCCGATTCTGGACATGTTGCAACTTCTTGCATATAGTATTGGTCAGGCCATTAGACAGGAAGCCACAATATTCAATAACTGGGAGCACCGTTTGTTTATAAATCATAATAGCAGTTTTTTGTGGCATCATTTTCCTGATTAAGCTCAATAAATATATGCGATGACAGGAATTACTTACAGTTTTATTTACATTCTTCAGGAAATTTAGCTTATTGTCAATTATGACACCTAGGTATTCATATTGGGTTGTAACATTTAGCGTGTGGCCACCCATCTTAATAACAGGTGCTACATTAGTATTACTATTGAACATTACAATTTCAGTTTTCTTAGTATTAATACATAAGCCACTTTTACTGAACCAGTTGTAAACACGACTGGCATCATATTGAAGCATATTTTCGGCAATTACAGATGATTTATGCTTGGTGTAAAAAATGACATCGTCAGCATACATGGCTACAGAACAGTGTTTAACAATATTGGGAAGGTTATTAACGTAACAAATGAATAGGAGAGGGCCTAATATAGAACCCTGGGGGACACCAAAGGGAATTCTGCGGGTGGTAGAGTCAGCATTATTGCACATGACATGCTGACTCCGGTTTTCTAAATAGGCATGGAACCAGTTTGTGTAAATTTTTGGTAGACCTAGGCGCTCAAGACGAGCGAGTAGCTCTCCATGGTGTATTGAGTCAAAGGCCTTTTTCACATCCAGGAAGCAGGCCGCTACGGTCTCCCCCCGGTCACGTGCCCCATAAAGGTCACTGACCACAGAGAAGACCGCATCGGCCGTCCCCCTGGACGACCTAAACCCATATTGAAATGGAGACAATTTATTGTTATCTTCTAACCAGTTGTATACTCTAGTGTAAATTATTCGCTCCATAATCTTACTGGGTATTGGAAGGAGAGAGATAGGACGCCAGTTGCCTATTTCCCTAAGATCCCCGGATTTTGGTAACGGAACAACCTTTGCACAGGACCATGCTGTAGGAAAAGCGACCTTTTCCAGACAAGCATTTATGAGACAAGTTAATTGGGGTGCCATTATAAGAAGGGCATCCTTTAATACCTTAGAAGAGACATTATTAACACCACTAGATTTGTGGGTTTTTATCTTTGTTATATTTTCAATGACTTCAGAGTAGGTCACAGCCTCATTCATACCCAGTGGAGGACTGGTTATGTCATTAGCTGGCTTACTGACGGAGACTTCCAGTTGCGATTTCAAGCCGGCAAAGAGATTCTGACCAATTTCAGAGAAGTAATTATTGATGTATTCTGGGACATCTGTACCTGTGACATCCTCACCGGTCAAGTGATGCTTGTATACTATATTGGGATTAGACTGATCTATATTACCTAAGAGTATATTAATCTGCCGCCAGAATTTAGTGGGATTATCTGAGTATTCTTCTAGTTTTTCATAAAAGTATTGATTTTTGGCATAATTACAATGTTTATTGATTTTGTCTCGGAGATATTGCGCCCTATGAAGGAGAGGGAGGTTGTGGGCCCTGTTTTGGCAGTACTCAAACATGACCTGGTTACGTTCATAGATGAGTTCTAGAATGTCATTGTTTAACCAAGGTTTATTATAATCTTTGAATTTCATATCCTTGATTGGGCAGTTAGCATCAAGATATTGGGTTATGTGACCGAGCATTATTGACCATTTCTGGTCTACATTGGGTTCACTATGAAAGCTAGCCCAGTCAATGTTGAGCATGTAATCCTCAAAATCAACCCGATTATAGTGTCTATAGGACCGACCGGTTATAGACCGCACTATTGGTTTTACCTTGTATAATTTACGGGTTGTGAACGTAGCCAGGTGGTCTGACAGGAAGACAGGCAGGACACCTGCATTAGAGACCATAGTACATGTTGTGGTCATTATATCTATGCAGGTACCACCCGGTGTATTCGGGTTGGGGTTGGGTCTAGTGATTTCTTCTATTTGGTTATTGAAAGGTAAACCAGACATACATTTATTATAGAGTCTCGTTTTCCAGTCATCTGGAGAAAGGAGATCTACATTTATATCACCCACTACCCAAATTTCTCTACCCTCCAGTAGGGGACTCTTACAAGTATCAACTAGTGATTTGATACATTGTGCGCAGATACCATTGGGGGGGCGATATACATGAATGATAGATAATAACCTGTGCTTGGGTTGCGTTATGTTGATTACCTGCAACTCAATGTCCTTGTTTGATTTACCAAGTTCAGGCACCACCGTACAAAACTCAGAAAGAGTATTCTTCACATAGCAGAGGAGACCCCCACCGGTCTTATCTACCTGCCTATCAAAACGTATAATTTGGTAGTCAGGTATAAAGACCTTGCTATTGGGTAGCCCATCGTGGAGCCAAGTCTCACTTACACAAATCATATCAAACAGTTTTACAAGTTTTTGTAAACCAACCATTTTCAACATCATGCTCCTAATATTTACATGGCCGAGCTTGAAGCCCTTCATGTCCATAAAATCTTCAACCTTTACAGGCATTTAAGATTTTGTATCTTACCTTGTGTGGTTGATTTTGTGAAAGTGAATACAGTGGCTGTTGTGTCAAGGAACAGAGATGCAAACATTTACTTAAAGCTAGGAACAAGAGTGTGCGAGGAGATGACATAGATATTGTCATAGAGTCAAATACAAATACTGACCCATGTTCATTAAATACGCATTTGCGGCATGCGCAGCCCAGGTGTACAGCGGTCGGGATCATGGCTTGAATTGGTGGTAGTTAGCTCATGGTCTATTGATATATATTAACAGTATTAGTGATAATACTGCCAACAGATATCGTAGTAATGCACAGGAATAAGGGTGTACTAGTGAATGAATGTTTTTAGAATAACAGTGTCACAATATTGATAAAGTATCAATGTAGTACTAGATGAGTAACCTGCCTAATTGGACCTCCTTAATGGCATATCTGGCTAATATGCAGATAGCATTGTGTAAATGATACATAATAAATCTTCATTATGATAGAGAATGTGATGTGTAATAGCATAATAGTTATATTCATATTCATATTCAATGAATGCATGACTGACTTATATGATACGGGCTAATTTATAATTATGAATGTAGCGAGTTATAGATTTAGCTAGTATCTGTCCCACACAAGGATTGGTTGTTTTAATTCCACATTTAGGAGAAAAGAATATATAGATAACTAGGGTTGCCAAATTGACAGCACTCATGTCTGTTTCATTCGGCTTTGGCATGCTCATAATGACAGCAATACCAAGTAGATCATTAATTGTATGGCTACTTGGAGACACAGGCTGGGATACGGTGAAATCCTTATGCAGAGACAGAGTGTATACAATATTCAGGTGAACTTGAGTATGGCTAGTTTACATGAATGACAATGGTAGGAAGTAAACAAATAGGGGGTGGGAAATTCATTAGTGATAGGTGTACTGAGTGATAGGGCAGACCAAGCTACACACACACCGCCACACTGCACCCAGTATAGTCATGTGTGTCATCTTTGTCTCTTTGCTTAGCCTCACTGCTTATAGTCAAGTGGTTTATACACTTGGGTTAGTATCTACGAACAGTAATATGCAATTTAATAATGTTCTCTTGTGTGTTCCTGTCCAGTCTCTTGGGTTGTATTAAGGTAACATAAAGGGCATTCACCAGGTATGGTTACATAACCAACTATGTGTATATTTAGTGTCACAATCAGCAAATTAGTGCAGGGTGTCCGGAATTAGGGTCTGTCCGCCTTTGGGTGCCTTTACTCTAGTAACAACAAGGGCTCCCGTGATAAGGAGCCCAGCTAACAAACAAAATCGTTGTTTTACATCAAAATAACGATTTATACTTTAGGTCGTTTTAGGGCAATTTAAGAGTTGTTCTGATAATTCACAAGTCTTTCGGCGAGTCGGCATTAAAGTTCGCGAGTCAATTTCTAGGTACTTTTCAGGCCAAAGTAAAAAAATAATAATTAAAAAAAAAAAAATCCGACCTACCTACCCTAGATTTTCGGACCATGTAACCTGAAACACACTTTTCTTTTCTTTTGGCCTTAGAGAAACGTTATATAACGTTATAAAATGTTGTATAACGGTTTTTGTTTCCTAGAATTTGCCCTTCTATCGGCATGATGCATCAATGCGGCATCAGTGATTAATTTCTCGACTGTTGTATTAATGCATCATGCCAACATTCATGATAAATTTACGCTACCAAATGGTCACCATACCGTGCTTAAAGGATCAGCAAACACAACCGCTTACAATATGCAAAGATGTCTTTTCCTTTTTAAATCTTAATGCCATGGCTCAGACATCGCCCCTGATTGCCATAGCAGCAGGGATGTAATATAGTTGCTTTATACAGTGCTACAAAGGCATGTAAATGGGCATGGTGCATGTGTGTATGTCTCCATTTATCTACACATGCACGAGTATAGCAGGTTGGGTGCTGTATACACTTGCACACCAGTATGTAGTGCTGTACTGCATTATGCACTTTGTCATTATGATGCATAAGTACGGCCGAGTTGAGTAACTCGCTGGTGCTGCAATCAAGCATCATGCCCATCATATGGAGCTGATACACTCTCAACGTGTCTGCATAATGCATTCATGTAGCACTGGCAAGCTACTCAACATGGTTCATTTATGCATCATGACAACAAATAAAGTGCATTGCCTTGTGAGTTACTCTGAGCAGTACGCACGCCCGACATGCGTAGTAAAAGGTGGGAAAGATCCATGTGTGCACATGTTATGTAAAGGGGGTGTATAAGAAGGGAGGGTTGTACATGTAGGTAGTACAGGGGACACATATATACAAAGCCTTGTGAGCAGTACACATGCTCTCTGTATGGAGCATGAGCTGCTCCTTTCACTGGATGCACTTCTGACACACTGTGACCCACTGCCCTGCATGCTGCCGCCTTTTTACGTATATAGAGGTGCATGTACGAGTCTTACTGTTCTTGAAATTTGATCCACTATGTCCACATTTTCTTTGCATTTACCTTGCCTTTACTTCAATGGGAGGTGAAGATTTGCTGACCCACTGACCCACACTCGGATACATAATGGATGTGGCCGTATGTTTGAGGTTTTGTTGATTTAAATATATTTGGAAAGGATTGCAACAGCTCCATCAAATTTGATAGCCATGTAACAATGTCATTCAATACGACACTGTGGGGAAGAGATCCTATTACTGCCTTGTCTTCCGGAGTGGTCATTGGGTCACAGTAGTGGGGCGAGTTGATCTTGGTTTTATGTTTTATCATTTATCAGAAATGATGAGAAATTATTAAAAGGGCTGCAAACATCATGAATGCTTTTCACGCGCCTGATTTTTCTTCATGCATAGCATTTGGCGGGAAACCTATAAGGGTGATGAAAAGGGGGTAGAGCTAGGTTAAACACGTTGAACATGTCCATGCTCGAGAATTGTAGGAAATATAAGGAAAAGAATTTCAAGCTTCGTCTGTGTAGAACATCCAAGAAGGTACGTGTCCAAACCATGATGCATTTACCATATCCCAAAATGTACATTACATGTAAGGCCCCAGTCTTATTGGGAAATGGACATCATGGGGACTGACGGTGCGAGACATACCTAAAACTAAAGCGAAAAGACAATTTGATTGATCCGGGCCAAACAAAAATGTTGAATCTTGTCATATTAAAAACTAGTCCCCAGTTTAATGTGGTGTAACACAATGTGTATCACTCCCAAACCCAGTTCTTCATTCTTCTACTCAACCTTACACGTTATGGGCCGAATAGTGCTTTAATCTGCTATGTCCTTGGTCGCAATGATGCATGAATGCAGCCCTGGCGAATCTACTCACCAGGGCTGAATAAATGCATTATGTCGATTGTATAGGAGTGCATCAAACATAGAGGGTTGGCATGATGCATAAATGCAACGGGTTTACTCACAAGGGTTAAATTCATTCATGCCTCATGACGAAAAAATGCATAATGCATTAAAGCATGATACTGCCCTTAAAGTGCTAAGTACCATCCTGACACCCCAAGTAGATGTATCACACTTAGATGGGGCAGCGCGCTGAGCGATCTGGTATCAAAATGGCCGCCATATTTTTAAATGGCCGCTAATTCACGGCGCCCCGGTGCAAGAAGACGTATTGGATGCTGATTAGTATGATCCAAGCGTGAAGCCATCATCGTTAGCATGATTAAAATGGAGGCTTATCGGGAATAAAAATATGTCATGCATAGACTGAAGTATGATGAGTAGACATTAGGTCTAATAGGTTGTTTTATAGCCGTCAGATAGAGAGACTATCATTCTCAGTGTGACCCATTTCCCACTTAGACCATGGGTTTGGTTCAGCAGGAAATTGGACTGAATTTCTTATGAATGATGAATATTCTTAGGTGTAATCTTCTTCTACGTGAATCCCTAATCATACATGTATCCTTTGTCGTCATGTATCATGAATGTAACCCTACCGAGTAACACACCGACCCTATATGGATAGTTACACTCCTGAAGGATCGGCATGATGCATTCATGCAGCCCTGCACTGCATTCATGTATAATTAAGATCAGGAGCAAAGTGCTATTCGGCCCTTGGAGGGTTAAACAAGGTCCCACACGGCTGAGTGCGGCATGTCTGACTCGGTGAGGGTTTTACACCAGCAGCTCTGTCTTGTAATGCCTCTAACCTGACACTGCCACAAATCAAACCCTGCTCCATCAAGACGGCCATGTTAATTATTCCTGTTTAACCCTTTAAGGATGGCATGATGCATCAAGGTCTCATTTTTATTTGTCGGCATGATGCACAAAGGCAGACCCGGCGAGTAACTCGCAGGTGCTGTATCATGCGTCTGTGGGAGTGTATCAACCTCTTAGGATTAGCGTAACGCATGCATGGGTTACTCACCAGGGCTGCATTCATGCATCATGATTATTATAGTCTATTAAAGCACTCTGCTGGCCTGAGAGGGTTGTAGGAGGAGGCAGGTAAAACAGCTGATTATACTGCGGATTCTGGGGCCCAGTTTTAGTTGTGGTAACAGAGACAGGCCTGACGATGGGTTAGTTTGTGTGGGAGGTCTGATTAAACCAGTAAAGGCCGCACAGTGCTTTAATGCTGCATGACGTCCTTTGTCAGTGTGAGGCATTAATGCAGCCCATGACGAGTAACTTAATCACCATTGCTGCATTCATGCATCACGCCGACCTGATGGAACTAATAGAACTGCAAAGGATCGGCATAATGCACCATTGCAGCAGTAGCGAGTTACACGCCGTGGCAGCATTGGTGCATCGCAACGACAAAAGTTTGCCAAAGTACCATGTCATGCTCAAAGGGTTGAAGTCTGAACTCATCAGCTCTAGCCGTCTAGAGTCAACGTATAATTTAAAATTAACCATGTTTCATATTGGTCAATTAAGTACTATGAACAGTTTGAGCACCAAAGACAAAACGTCTGATGCACCCACGCAAAGTCGACCGTCAGGGCCGGATACATGTATGATCATGACAATGGGCATATTGCATTGATAATGATATGTCCGGCCCTTGGGTGGCTAACCCTGTAGTACAGGCAGTGTAGGCGAGAGTGGAGGGGGAGGGACAGCATGGGTCATAAACAAAACTATTCCCCGTGAAGAAAAGAGGGTTTCAGAACAGCCGACCATACCAAGCAAAGCAGGACACTAAAAACTGTTGTCCAATTTTTGGGGAAAGTTGTATTATATGCCATTTCGGGTCTATTTTAGAGTCAATTTGATGGTCCACATGTAAGCCCATAGTGGCCGGTGACGGTACTTTCTCCACGTAGTAGTATATGGAAATGGGACTCAGTGAACAGTGGTGCTGCAGTAGTCGTGAGTAGTATAGGGAGATGGGCACCAGTGGCTGGCAATATTATCACACATATAGTACTCTCTGACAGTAAGTTAACACTGTCGTCCTGCTGACTGTGTGTCTAGGGATATAGCTGGTTTATTTATGCTACAGTGTTGGCCATATTACAGCAATGGCCAACGATGTAGCCTAACACACTATAGGTCTGACATTCAGCGTAGGTAAAGGGGGTGTAGGGGGCCTCTATGCACTGAAGAGGGGGGCTGAACATTATTACGCCCCCAAACATTCGTTAAGATCCTATAACATAATACACACAATTCCCAAGACTAGGCTCCCAATCAGAACTATAGGGGGCTGAAACACTGCTTTTCCCTACACCACTGGATTTCCTGTAACTCAATGCAATTTTGTGCAATATATTGGCTACCGCGTGGAAGGGGTTAACTACTATTTAAGTGTGTGTATTCGCTATCCTTCAAAGGTCGATACTTACAGCTGGGTTGGGTCTGCCTCCATATGGCATGTAAAAATTGTATCTAAATCTCTTCATATAGTGATAACAAAGCTCTTGTTTTAGCACCACCGACAAAACATGTGCTGAGGTGGTAGATGATACTGTAGTGGCCGTGCTGGGGGAGCCGGGTTATAAAGGGGTCCCCCAGCCCTGCATCATGTCTCCCTTTGTGTACCCCAGGTCAGGTCAGGTGAGGCGGCACGTGCTGTGGACGTCAGGGGGACGTGCTGTGTCGGCATTAACCCTGTAAGGGCAGCAGAGTGAGTTGATGCACTATTCTACTCTATACCCAGCTCTGCGTTAACCTACCCTACCCTGCAATACTGTACACAACCCTACCCTATCCCTGCCTATGCGCTGTCCAGGCCTACCATACCATATACTTTTCTACTCTCCTCTATCCTAAACCTGCCCTATACCATACGCTACAATACCCTAACCATATCCTACTCTATTCTACCCTATCCTGCCCTGGCCTTCCCTGCCCTGGTAATCTCCACCCAACTCTATTCTACCATACTATACCCTACCCCCTGCTATGTCCTGTCGTGCCCTAACCAACCCTACCCTACCGTACCCTACTCTACCAAATTCTGCCCTGCCCTACCTTACCATGCGATACACTACCCTACCGTACCCTACTCTACCAAATTCTGCCCTGCCCTACCTTACCATGCGATACACTACCCTACCTTGCCTACTTTTGACATCCATGTCTTGCCCTTCAGTGATCACCGCCCCTCCCTATTTCTGTGTGTGATGGGCACATCATGATAGGTTTTCAAGTCTAGGTCGGGACATAATTATTTAAATTTTAAAGTTCAATGACAATTGACATTTCTATCGGTACAGAAAGCAAGAAAATACATCCCTCTTGTTTCAGTCACGTGGAGGGTGGTCATTAGCAGGTCAGGCTGTGCCCTGTCCCTGTGGCACCTCGGGTAACCCCCCCCCCACACACACACACACACACTCACACTGTGGCCAGGGACCGTCACGTCCAGCTAATGTCTGCTGGTCAGTAGGGGACGTGTGGAGGTGGGGGGGGGGGGACGGCAGGTATAGCCCCCTCCCACCTCTGTAGTATGGCCCCTCCACCTCCTTTCTCTGCCTCCTACACTCCCTCGTTTTTTTACTCCCAGTACCCTCTCTTCATTCCAGCGCCTCTAACTCCATGCCCTGCTCGCACCCATGACCCCTGCTTTCCTCTCTTCCTCCTTCCGTGACTCCCTCCATCCCTTCCTCCACCCCCGTCACTCACTTCCATAATTCCTTTCCTCGCATTGCTGACCTTCTCCCCTCTCTGACTTCCTCTCTCACTCCTTCCTTCTCTCCACACTTTTCTTCTTCCCTTACCCCTTTCCAAGTTATTTCCTTGTCCCTCCTTCCCTTGCGTCCCCCTCCAATCTCCCACAGTTTCCCCACTCTCTCCTCCCTCACCATGTCCTTATCTCTGCCTCCTCCCCTCCCCTCCCGACCTTGCCCTCTATCTCTGCCCCCTCCCTGCCTCCATCCCTCCCCTCGCGACCTTACCCTCTATCTCTGCCTCCTCCCTGCCTCCCTCCCTCCCTCCCTCCCCTCCCGACCCTTCCCTCTATCTCTGCCCCTCCCTGCCTCCATCCCGACCCTCCCGACCCTGCCCTCTATCTTTGCCCCCTGCCCCTGCCTCTATCCCTCCCCAGCCCCACCTTGCCCCCCCCCCCTCACTACCTCCCCTCCCCCTGTGACCTCCATGTACAGCGGACCATTAGTGGACTGTCTCCTCTGTGCCTGGTGCAGTCTGTTTTTAGCAGCAGTGACCAGCTCAGGGGTCAGTCACCCTCAGTCTGAGAGGTTACACAGACGCCAATGGATGCTTGTAATTGGGATTTTATTGCGAGACCATCCTCGGACCATCTATATAATACCATATACAGAAGTATTCCATGGTTTATGTGAGATACAGGTGGCTTATAATGGAGCCAGTCTGAGGAACGCTGTGGCTCATATAGGCTAGTACTAGTGCAGGATACTTTAATGACTTTTAAATTTAATGCCACAGTATATCCCGGTGCACACAAAATTCAGTTCAAATTTGAATAAACGTTGAACCAACAATGAATCAATATTGATAACTAGTTTTCAATGTTGATTCAATGGTCTGTGCCCAGTGGAAGGCTTCGTGCTCATAGGCCGTCATGATGCACATGATGATCAAAAGCATACAATGATGAATGTCGTACTGGCCACACAGAAAAAAGAAACAGCATCAAAAGGGAGTCCACGTTGCCAGGTTGCCTCCAGAATGACTCTCCTCTTTAGGAGAGCCCAATCTGCATAAGAGAGCTTAGGTAACTCCCTTGGCAACCTAAGGGAGTCACCTGGGGGGGGTCACATAGTTCCCTGACTCACCTAAGGGAGTTACATCCCAGTGGGCACAGAGCATTGAATCAACATTGATAACTGGTTATCAATGTTGATTCAATGTTGATTCAACATTGATTCAATGTTGAACCGAATTTTGTGCCCACTGGGATAGGGACCTGGGCTCCCCTAAAGAGGGGAGTCATTCTGGAGGCAACCTGGACTCCCTCTTAACGCTGTTTCTTTTCTCTGTGCAGTTACTCACCAGGATGGTGTTTGTGTATCGTACTGACAACGGGGTATGGTGCATTATCCCAGTGGGCACAAAATTCAGTTCAACGTTGAATCAACGTTGATTCAGCATTGATTCAACATTGACAACCATTTATCAATGTTGATTCAATGTTCTGTGCCCACTGGGATCGTATTATGTGGCTGGTAATGCATTAAAGCACGATGTTGATCTCAAAGGGTTAACTTAACAATAGAGCAGGTTTTATACTTGTACTAGATCTATGACTTATATGTCGTTGCTATATGGAGAGGAGGCAAATCGTACAGCATGTCTAGGTGAGTGATAAAGCATGTTTTATTCTCATTATTCTGATTCCACTCCATTATCAACTGATTCAATCAGGGCATGGCGCGGCGTGCCGGCTTCTTAAGGTGTAAGCTATAACAGGATTACCAACGTAATGCTTCCACATGCAGAGGTTTTATGATGAAGAATGTGCAAATATAGAATTGGGTAAGGGACCCAGCGGGCACAGATTTCAGTTCAATGTTGAATCAATAGTGCATCAACATTGAATCAGCATTGTCAACCATTCATCAATGTTGATTCAATGTTCTGTGCCCACTGGGGTGTTTTATGCAGTCTGTGCTTTTGTCGGAATGATGCATGAATGTAGCGCTGGCGAGTCTACTCGTAAGGGATGCAACCATACATCATGGCAACCCTTCGAGAGTGTATCAACTGTAAGGGTCGGCATAATCCATGAATGCAGCCTGGCCAATTTCTCACCAGGGCTGTATGCATGCGTCCCGACGATAAAGGGCATAGCACATTAAAGCGCTGTGACGCTCTTAAAGGATTAAACCGCTATTGGTGTCAGATAGTATTATGGATGAGCTGCGAGCACCCATATTCACACTCATTGTGGCTTCTATGTGGCATCCCCTTCAGGCTCAATCCTTTAAGCACATGATATGTGACAATTATTGTATCAATGCACTGCATGTATTTTTCATTATCCACCAATGCAGCACTGTTGAGTAACTCACTGGTATTGCACTGGTGGATACTGCTCTATACGCTCACAAAGTGTTGAAATGATACCTAAATCTGAGTAACTCGCCGATTCTGAATTTATATCTTAACGACAAATAATGTGTTACATTATGCATTACATCACTCTGCTGCCCTTAGAGGTTTAATACCATAATGAAAATTCCTCCTTTTTATTCCACTATTCTCTCACATCCCAGTGTTTTAACTCAGTGGCCTTGACTATACAACGCATGCGATCCACTGTATTGCCAAATAGTAGGAGCTGGTCAAGGTTAAACTGGGTATACATCCATTGGGGAGAGAAATCTGGGAATTTATAGAAAAATGGCTGAAATGTCTTTGTATGAGATTCCCCTCCGGTCTGGTTACACAATCCCATCACTAACTTCCCAGAATGTCTCAGGAGAAGGTCTTATCACACCACAGCACACCTCAATGCACTGCCCCTTATAGACCTTGTTATTTAATCGCCATCTACTGGCAAGTGTGCCAACTATATTGGATAGTACTTTCTGTACCTTTTAAAGCTATTTCATGTAAATTGTTTTCTCCACAATATATCAACACAATAATAGAAATCCTGAGTAGTCAATATATGGATATCCACATCATGGCGACAAATAATTTCTGAAACTGCTCTAAAGCTATATGAATGCATATTATCGAGTGTAAATAGTGTCCTTGAACACATATTGTGCTGTATTTCAGTAGACTGACACCGGCCGGTAGCTATAACTCTAGCTCTCAATCAGCTGCATATTTATGATGCCTTCACCTTGATTACCATCACCCACCCTGGGGAGGGGGGCATAAAACCTTTATAATTCGGACCTAATTGTGATATAAAATTCAGCACCATGTGGGCTAATTAGGGGTGTGCGCATTTAACCATTTACTGATGACATAGTGCGTTTATGTGGTACATCGTTTGGCGCCATGATGTATAAATGCAGCTCCAGCGAGTAACTCGCCAGGGCTGCATTCATGCATCATGTCGACCCTAGAGGGTTGATACACTTCAGAAGGGTCACATGAATACAACCCTGTCGAGTTACATACCAGAGCTGCATGCATGACGACAAATGGCATATCACATAGGCCGCCTTTAAAGGATTAAGACCCTATACTCAGGTCGCTGATAGATCCTATACTGTTATGCATGACATGGAGTAACGCTATGTAATCAGGATTAAATTTAATTGCCGAACTCAACCCTAATTTGAATTCCATAGTTAAAGGCCGGGGACTTGCTGCCTGACGTTGTACACCGCTAGGACAAGGCAGCAATAAAGCCTTACCTTGCATGTTAGTCTCATAAATAGACTATTTACATATAGGCAGCGCCATATATATATATTAGGGAACCTAGCCTGTGTTCTCTTGAATAGATATTACATGAATAAATATATGGTACAATACTGAAGTCACCTAATCGCCTCCTTCCTTTATTCTCAGCCACAGGATTACAACACATGCATCTGGAACCCTTGAACCCTACTTTTCTGGATTCGGAGCTTATAATTCTTTAGTTAGATATTTCACCCATCCCCCTATCCCACCATCTAGTACTCAAACCCTGATTCCCTCTCCACAATGAGCCCGATATATCCTCTAATCTCCTCACAAGGGATTCATTCAGTATGCGCCAAGCAGGCCCATCTTAATGCTAGGGAGGCAGTGGGTGCATGGAAACCCAAATTAGAGAGTCAAGCAAGGAGGCCTTGAAAGCTAATTTAAGATGTTGGGGCGGAAAGAGTAAAATGTGTCGTGGCCAACCTCTTTTATAGTCATGTGCAGTCTTCTCGGGTATTTCTGGTCTACCAACAACCCTAGGTATTCCTGAAAAGTGACCACTCCCTTAGCAGACAATCTGTCTAAGTGAGATAGTGCACAACACCAGGTCTTCCTGAGCTGCTCCTAAACGCCTGGACCCATCCTCTGAGCTGCTCTATTTTGTGATCTGTATACTGAAATGGTTATTAGAGAGCTGAGCAGGACACGTCTCTAGTATCTAAGCTGCTGAGGAGTAAGTGAGCTATGGCCCCACGCAGCGAGAAAGAAGAGTACTTTTCGCATATTTGTTTAGGGCCTGGCATTCTCCTATAATTGTACTGAAATCTATACTCATATCCCAGTAAACAAAACACGTTATACAACATTTAATAACGTTACACAACGTTAAATAACGTTTCTCTAAGGCTCCTTACTGTGGCATAACGTTATATGAAGTTTTATAACGTTATTTTGACGTAAAATAACGTTTTTTTGTTAGCTGGGATGTGGCATTGTAATACTTAAAGTTAAGTCAACTATTTTAAGACAGTAAGTTGCCGCAAGACTGTATGTGCATTTATCGTCATAATACAGCAACACAGAACCTCGCTGATGCTGTATTGGTGCATCATGACGAATCTTCAGGAGTTTATCGCCCCTGTAAGGCTAGCACGGTACATAAATGCAGAACAATACATGTACCATGTTTCTTGCTGCATTTATGTAGCATGCTGACAAAAAGATCACAGTGCATTAAAACACTTGCTATGCTTCCTCGGAATACCCATAGCAATATATACTAATAATATCCGATAGGGTAGTTAGTGCCTTGTGAATATTTGTTAGTTGTATATAATTATTGAATTAAACACACGGTAATGGCCCATGTAAGGTCCAGGGGCGGATCCAGGATTTTGGAAAAGGGGGGGGGGGGGCGTGCTATAGGCAATGTACTGGGGGTATTGGAAATTTTTACATTAAATTGTACAGACAAAGGTCTCAAATAAGTGTAGGCCTTGTTTAAGCGCAGGTCTAGGGTCCCCCTGAAACAACCTCTCTTTAAAGGGAATATAAGCGCAGGTTTCCGTATCAGCGCAGGTGGTAACAGCAACCTAACCGCGACCAGGGGCGCTTAAACTGGACAATCCAGTACCCAGTGATAGCAAAAGAAAATCTGGAAAAGCCACCGATTCTTACGGCATGGCTCTATTGTAGACAGCCCAAGGCTTGCGGCCTGAGCTGCTGCGAACTGCTCCGAGCTGTTCAGGGCTACTTTGAGCTGCTCTAACTGCCCCGGCGGTCTAAGTGGGTGGCAGTGAGTCATCTGGCTGTAATGGACACTAAAAGGACCAGGAGTGACAAATCCCCGCAGGATCTGTCAAAGCCAAAGCGGTCAATTGGTGGCTACAAGGGGAGCAACACCCCGCCTGTACGCCAGTCTGCGTCTCATAACACCCCTGGCCGTACCCCAGCCCCCCACGTCTCATGGTTATATATGCAGGCCAATGTGGTGAGGCAGGCTTCTGATAGGAGGGAGATAACCCTTTAAGGGCTGCATAGATGCACTATACACTGTGAATAGTGAAATTTTAAAAAAAAGTCCTTTTTTACTGGACGATTCTCGAATATCCTGAGTACTGTCAACGTACACTTACACTGTACACATTATATAGACAGAGGTCCACGATGATCTGTCTGAATGACAGGTTTCTCCACAAGTGGTATCTTGGATCATATCACACGAGGCGGAGCCGAGTGTGATCATGCATCATGCCGCAACGAGGTTGATACACTCCCCAATATGCTCCTGAAGGTTCGGTATGATGCCTGAAAGCATCCCTGGTCAGTAGATTCGCCAGGGCTCCATCCATGCATCATGAGGACAAAGGCCAGAGAGCATAATACTTTCAGCCCCAGGCAGATACCCGGTATAGGTATCGCTGAAGCCATCAGAGAAGCCATAGTGACAGTGGCCTTGTTGTGCGTAAGCCACACGTATGAATATAAGGCAATAGTCATTTCTCAAAGGGTAAGTGGATTTGGGAAGGGGGGACCAAAGACATTTGGACCCCGTGAGAGCAAGACCCAACATATTTAGACATCTCTTCAGGCCGGACCAAGAAATCTGCATGTTCCTATGGCTAAAAGTTGTCGTCTGATTTAATTCGGGGGTGGGGAGTTGGCCCCGCCACCGCCGTCTACGTCAATGTCTCTGCCATGAATTGATCTAACTGAGGCATCCAGGCTGCCATGTTCAAGTGGCATCTTGTTACACATACTCCACAGCTGATGTGGCTGCCATTACACTCTCTCTAGATCAAATATATTCGGCCAAGTATTTTTCAAGTTTGTAAATTCTTTATTTGTTTTACTATTTCAGATTCCAATCATCCCTCTCAGTCTGCAAGCCTCGAGATGGCCAGTCCCTGTTCAAAGCCAGTACATCACATGAGAGATTTCATAAGAGAATATATGTTCATGCAATCCATTTCAATTTATTATTTGTTTTCCTCTTTTTTGACTCCAACTTTAGCTGCAATATGACAACTTGGACTCACTATGATTCATGTATGAAGACATGTAGCCATTTCACAAGGGACCAGGAACAGGAGACACTCATGTAAATAGCTCTCCTGTTGTCAATAATTGAACACCCGGCCTGCATTGATTCACTCTGACGGACTACAACTCAATGTCCTGTTTCCATTTCTGTTACTCCTGCCCCCCCCTCACTGCCTGCCCAACTCCCCCTTCCCACCCTCCATCCACTCCCACCCTCATTCCGCCTACCCCACCGACTCAGACCCCCACATTCGTTTTTGCCAGTAAAAAGAGAAATGTGTTTTAAATGTACAATATACCAGCCCACCATCTGCAGACCGTGACCTGCCGACCATAGGCTACCTAGGCTATCTACCGATGATCCACCAGTCATCGATGGGAGAAAATAGAAAATACGGTGGGGGGCATATAGTTTACAACTTATTGGTCGAAATTCTTACCTAATGTAACACCCCGTGCTTACTCTCCCTATATAATGTACTTCCTTCCCCTTGTATTGGTGCCCCCCTCCCCTCCCCCACCACCCACCCCCATCCAGTTTTCCTCCCAACCCCTGACTCTGACCTGCCCACCCTGCCCATGTCTGTGTGACTGTCCCCTGTTCCCTCACAAGCCAACAAAAGACGGGGTCAGGGAGAATCTGGGGTAGGAGGGAGAGCCCTCCTCCAGCCCCTGGGGGCGTCTTTAAGGCTTTAAGTGCCGCATAGTGCTCCCGGAATAGTGCTTTTTTGTGTTATGCCCTTTGTCGTAATGATGTACTCATGCGGCTCTGGTGAGTAACTCGCCTTGCTGCAACCAATCATCATGCTATCCCTACCACTTTGATGCAGCAATGCAGGGCTGGAGAGTTACTCACCACCGCCAGGACGACAATTGTTGCTTTAAGGCAACAATGCAGTCCTTAAAGGTTTAAAGCTTTCCTTATTGATTTGCTGAATCGGTCAGCAGCACGAACCCCGCCATGCATAGGCATGAGGCCCTCGTGACTGCTTCACACGGGGGGGGGGGGGGCGGTTGGGGTGGGGGGGGGGTGTAGTGGGGATGGGGGGGGGGGTCCTGGTTACTTTAAGCCATGATTGCGCTACGCCTTAGCCCCGGCCTTAGCCCATGGGCAGTGCATATGATCAGATCTATGGGAGATGGACTACATGACAGAGCAGAGGTTGGATCACAATTGGATCCGGGTTATGGGGTGGGTTTGGTGGATTTAAGCTTCAATAGCGAGCTAAACCTATAAGCAGTTTTAATTCAAAGTGGTATGGGTGATTTCTATGATATCACATAGGACGTGCTTTAAAAAGCAACTCGTGGTGGGTCAGTAATCTAGAGGGATGACAATATAGGTAGGGGTGTGACGTTGATCAAACAGAACAGAACCAATGATGATTCAACGTTTGACTAAAGGCTGTGCTTGTTGTGAAGACTGCAACCCTTCTTAAGGTGTGACTTTAATTGCTCAGGATAACTCAGAGATGAACATAAGGGTAGGGTGATGCTTTACATTCTATCATCTACATATAATCAGCGATGGTAAACATTATGAAACCTATTAGACCGGACAGGAAAGCCTTAGTATTAAAGCCTCTCATCTGCCAATATTACCACCAGGAATCTATCCATAACATTAGGGTTGGATCAAGGGGGCTACGATAAGGGCAGAGTGCCAGTGTGGAATTGGGAGTGGGCCTGGAGGAAGACTGGGGGTTGGAGGGGGTGTTTGAATGGGGTTTGGGGTGAAGGAAGATTGCAGCCCTGACTAAGATTGGCCAGGGGTAACATCTTAACCCTTCATGGTTATTTAATTTTTTATGACCTTCATCACCATGATGCATGAATGTAGCCCTGATGAGTAACTTGCCAGTGCTGTATTCAAGCGTCATGACAACCATATGGAGTTGATGCACCTCTGACATTTGTGTGGTGTATGAATGCAGCACCGGCGAGTTACACGCCAGGGCTGCAGTGATGAAAAGTGACGACAAATGTTGTTTCAAGACACCATGCCGTCCTTAGAGGGTTATCTGAGGGCAGTGAGGCACACATGCACACACACTGACCCACCCTTATTGCTCCCACAGCCAGGATTGGCACGCTCTGGGCTGGGCTCATCCCAAGCTGGCTGACTGTCGCTATTTACAATTGGTCTGGCTGTATTTCCAAGCTGGGTCATCTGACTCAGTCACACCAAGTGTTTCCACCCTGTAACGGCTCAGGGAAGTTTGTATAGAAGGAGAAGAGTCAGCACGCAGAAGCAGTGTCGCCAGTTCTCAGAATGACTTGCTTCTGATAGTCAGCTTGACTCTGGTGGAAAGTCCAAATTACCGGGAAGGAGTCAGGAAGGGATACAAGTATTGCACTCTATTTGAGGTAAACACATAATTTGTGGAGATCCACACACAATTTGTGCACCCTGAGAATAACCTATACAAGTTTAATAAACACTCTCTTGCTGGCTGAACATGATTATTTTGATCCTGGTAATTGTCCTCTTCCTTGGCTTACTTGATAACTGTGTTTCGCTCACATTGACTGGCCTGTTTGATCTGTTTGGTTTGACTGGCTGTACGCTGCTTGGTTTGACTGGCTGTACGCTGCTTGGTTTGACTGGCTGTATGCTGCTTGGTTTGACTGGCTGTATGCTGCTTGGTTTGACTGGCTGTACACTGATTGGTTTGACTGGCTGTAGTGTGTTTGGTTTGACTGGCTGTATGCTGCTTGGTTTGACTGGCTGTACGCTGCTTGGTTTGACTGGCTGTACGCTGATTGGTTTGACTGGCTGTAGTGTGCTTGGTTTGACTGGCTGTATGCTGCTTGGTTTGACTGGCTGTACGCTGCTTGGTTTGACTGGCTGTACGCTGATTGGTTTGACTGGCTGTAGTGTGCTTGGTTTGACTGGCTGTACGCTGCTTGGTTTGACTGGCTGTATGCTGCTTGGTTTGACTGGCTGTACGCTGCTTGGTTTGATTGGCTGTATGCTGCTTGGTTTGACTGGCTGTATGCTGCTTGGTTTGACTGGCTGTAGTGTGCTTGGTTTGACTGGCTGTACGCTGCTTGGTTTGACTGGCTGTATGCTGCTTGGTTTGATTGGCTGTACGCTGCTTGGTTTGATTGGCTGTATGCTGCTTGGTTTGACTGGCTGTATGCTGCTTGGTTTGACTGGCTGTACGCTGCTTGGTTTGACTGGCTGTATGCTGCTTGGTTTGACTGGCTGTATGCTGCTTGGTTTGACTGGCTGTATGCTGCTTGGTTTGCTGGCTGTAGTGTGCTTGGTTTGCTGGCTGTAGTGTGCTTGGTTTGACTGTCTGTACGCTGCTTGGTTTGACTGTCTGTACGCTGCTTGGTTTGACTGGCTGTAGTGTGTTTGGTTTGACTGGCTGTAGTGTGTTTGGTTTGACTAGCTGTATGCTGCTAGGTTTGCCTAGCTTGGACTGCCTGGTTTGTGGCCTGTTTGACTGGCAGTATATCTCCATAGTTTGTCTGAATAGCTTTACTTGTGCCTGGCTTGGACTGGTTTGTGTCTTGTTTGACTGGCAGTATGTCTGCATGGTTTGGCTGAATAGCTTTATTTGTGCCTGACTTGGACTGGTTTGTGGCCTGTTTGACTGGCAGTATATCTGCATGGTTTGGCTGGATAGCGGCCCTGGCCTCCATCTTCCCAGTTCGCCCATTAACTTCGTTTATGGCGGCTGAGACGGATGGCCGTGCACATGCAAAACGGACATTAGGAGATTGGTCAAGGAGCGCGCCGTGCACGGAGTGGGGCCGCGCATGCACCTGGACGTGCTCAAGGCTTTTTTGTGTTATTTTCCTTCTTAGAATTGTTACCTATTCTAGGTTGACTCTACCTCCCTCGCAGTGTATCGTTTTTCAACCGGCTTTATGGTTATGGTTTACAATATATGCCTACAGTGGGGAGTGTGTATGAACATGAGTTCAGGTACACAGGTATGTGATATATTCGTGTCACCATCAAATGGATTGAATACAACGGTATTTGAGATTTGGCTGCAGCAAATCAATAAATGTTCAATTACTCTAGCAGAGATAAATTGATTAAATTGATACATGTGTAATAAATTTAGCAGGAAACACAACAAACAACGGCATTTTGGTTCTTTTCAGAGATTTCACAATACAAGGGAAGGCAATAACTTGAACCGTCAAAAACGATGGGGTGTGTGAGTATAGACAGAAGTATATGAGCACTACATTAGGAGCCAAGGACCACAGCCAGTCTATCACCCCCTCTCCTCCTCCCCCTCCTCCTTTACAGCTCCTTGGTGTAGCACTGTGATGATGCTCAGGGCTGGCACTAGACTGTCTACTCTATCCTGTCAACATGCTCCTAAGTTCTAGCTTCTCCTGTGGTCGAGTTGTGGTGTAATATCAGAGAATCGGGTCTACGTTGGTGGTAAAGGCTCATGCAGCAGTTACCGGCGCTGCATTGGTGCATCACGCTGGGAAATTAGGAGAAATGATCAGGCTTTGTTCAAACTTTCAGGCAGTACGTTGTCTTTTTCATGGGTTATCGTAGTGCCCTATTTTAGCGCACCTACGCTTATAGTTATATATTTCAACATATAGCTTTCCTTGCGCCAATACAGGACCTGTGCATATATGCCATGCAACGATACATACCCTCTTTTGCCTGAGAACCTCCGCTAAAGCAGCCTACCTCGCAAATCCATTACCCGTACATAGTATATTAAATGCAGAATACTGCCTCCCATCCCCCCCATGCACCCCTTTCACCCCAGTGGGCCTATTTCCCTCTTCCCCTCCCGTCATTACACCTAATACCCACCTTGAATCCAGCACCCTTCCTCTGCTCTTCCCTCATTTCCCAGTTTTAGTCCTGGGTTCTACTCCCTAATATGGTTGCCTTTCTAGACCATTTCCCCACCAGCCCTCACTTCCCCTAGACACGCCATCCCTCTTTTACTACACTACTACGGTAGCTCTGACATGACAAATGCACCATGCCGACACCTATTACCGCGATTCGAATTACGGTAATTCAAGGTAGCTGCAGGTGAGTTTGTAAAGGGGTGTGAGTCTAGAGGCAGGTCTAAGAGCTGCCATTGTATATTCACATACGTCTAAGACGTATGTCTAGCTGCAGAGTAACCATTTTAGGTGCTAACTGCTAGTCTGTCTAAAATATATGCCTCAAATAAGGGAAAGTAAAAGGTTCTCGTGAGCGACTGTTTATGATCTATGTATTATGATTTCGGATTATTACCCATGTATCTTTTACTAAGGTGGCTTAGGGCACTTTATATTTGAGGTACCGATTCCCCTTAGTTCCGTACTGAAACAGGCACCTCGTAACATCCTGTTTAAGAGCTTCACACAAAATTCACAGAGGCAGTATTGTCAATAAGGGTGCCCCGTGAGATTAAGCGTTTTAAGCCTTTAAGGCCCGCATATTGTTTAGGCAGATGCCTTTTGTCATCATGATGCATGAATGCAGCCCTCGTACATAATTTCCGTGCTGCCTTCATACATCATGTCAACCCTACGGGGTTTAATACACCCCCGAAGGTTTGGCATGATGCATGAATGCAGCACCAGAGTTGCCAGTGATGCACTCATTCATTATGAAGACAAAGAGAGTAACACATTTAATCACTATGCGGCCCTTGACGGGTTAATTTAAGGGTTTTTAACCCCGCTTTATGTATTAATTATCCCCATCTCCCCCCTGGTGTTGTTGTTATTGTCCCGGCATGCACCTCTTCCACCCCGACACCTTCAATGAATCCAATAACCATGGTAACGACGCACCAAGAAACAGGCGGGAAATATTACCACGGGAGGCAAAGGAGCCCAAAGGACGACGCAGGCTTGAGACAACACCTTGTCTGTCAAGTCCTGCCCGGTCCCCTCCCAATGCTAGGTAAGGGTCCTGATGGTAATCCAGGTTATTTCTGCTATTGTCCCTATCCTAGAAGCGATGTAGCAATCTTCTTATTCTTAAGCCTGTAGATAGGGGCCGCATATAGTGCTTTAATTATGCCATTAAGTATGTCCTCTGTAGTCATAATGCATGAATGCAGCCTCGACGAGTAACTCACAAGTGCGGCACTGATATCTTTCTAAACCTAGCTGTTTAGTCAAATTGCAGCAAACCTTTCCTGTATATTATGCCAAAGCATAATAATTTCTATAGACTATACATGTACATGCAAGCAACACAACCTGACACATGAATGCATGACCAAGCTCTGCAAGACTAAGAAGACCACCGACTAAAGACACCCCACCCACCAGGCGGGGCCCCAGTTGGCGTCTAGGGCTGTAATTGATGTGGTCATGTGACCAACATGATGGCAGCGTCCAGAGACGCCCGTGCACCGGAAACATCAATTGCCGACCGGAAGCCGCTCCCTGCCATGACAATATGGCGTCGGTCATAGGCGGGGGACAGATTGATGGCACTATTTGTAGCCACCCCCCCCCCCCCACCCCCTGCCTTCACCCCCCCCCCCCCACATACACACCACCCTGGAGGAGAGATAGCCATCAGGACACGGCTGTGCCTTCCCTTGGTTTGCCAAACAGAAGCAGAACTGAAGGAGCTGTTCCAGATGAATGTCGGGAAATAATGTTTAGTTTTGAATCGAATTTCAATAGCAAATCATTTTATAAATTAACATTGCTTATTGGTGGGAAATTATGTTGTTGTAGGGGTGGTTTAAGTAGGGCATACAGCCAGTCTTCGCTAGTCAGTAAGCCACAGTCCCTGCATATCAATTGCAGTTACTGTATTCCTGTATCATGGCACTACACTGCCCTTCTCTGTGAGCCTGAAACAAAACTCCCTCTTCTAGTTAGCCGTTTTAACCAGTTGGGTTTTTCTACAAGGGGAGATCTCATAATGACATAAAGAAAAATAAAATTCCGAAATAATTTATTTTAAAACACAAATGAGAAGTGTTGAGTAGTATGGTTAGATGTAGTGTTATTGTGTATACTTAAAACAGCACTGGGTAAGGGGCTACTAAAACCTGGACAAATGGTTATGGAACCACCGCGGGATGTTCAATATGACACGGCCTGGTCTGTCAGATATTTTCATATCTCATTTTACAATCAAACCTCTTGATGTATTACCTTCTGGTCGCCAATTTATCTTGCTTCCTTTCTAAATTATTGATTGTGGGATTTGGACATATAATTCTGGAGCTGAAGATTGATTATTTGTGCCAGTTAATGGTTTAGATCAGCCAACACAGCCATTGCACACAACTCTGAATTTAGTCTCAAAACCAAAATCGGCATTTCTTTCTCAATTAAAGCACAGTTACACACTTGACATAACTTTTGTGCAGCAGGTATCAGTATCAGAATACAGATAAGCTCTTGTTTTCACCCGGGTTTGACCTGCATACACTGAGTTACTCGTGGGGTATCTTTTACATATTACACACAGTGCTCAATATACACTCAGTCAGGTAGGCTGCCTACCGGTATACCAGTACTAAGGCATGTCTGCACAGAGAAAAGGAAGGGAGTCATTTCAGAGTCAAAACCGAGTCTAGCCGACCTGGACTCCTTTTACAAGAGAGTCAGAATGTACTGACTCCCTTTCATTAAGGCACAGCTTTCTTGACTCGGTTTAAAAAGGAGTCAACCTCAATTGTACTCTCTTAATGGGCAAAGGGAGTCTGGATATGTAGAAAGGGAGTCACCAACAGTTGATTCTAATATGCCCTGCTAGGTGGTAGCACTATGCCCAAAGTGGTACTAATCAGGAGGCCCATCCATATAAACTCATGAAAATTGATAATTATTCTTACTGGATATAGCATGGGCATTTAGTGCCAGCTCTTCATTTAATAAAATAATTAAGCAATGGTACATAATTCTAACATAACTATAATATCTTAGGTATAGTGGGTGTCTTCCATAGACACCCACTTTGTCGAAATACAAGAAAGTTAAATCCACAGCAAATCTAATGTGACTAAGGCCAAAAAAAAAAAGGTTTGTTTCAGGTCACCCGACCGACCCTATCTAAACAGGGCCGACCCTACGTCATTTTATGCAATTTTGAAGAAATTTTTATATTTTTAGACTTTTTTGGGGTCAATTGTAGGTTTACAAAATTTTGGATAAAAATCTCTCCCATTTTTACATTTTTTTGGGTCAATTTTAGAGGGGAAGTAAAAAAAAATAAAGTTAAAAAAAAAAATGCGACCTACCGACCCTACAGTTTCTTCCCATGTTACCTGAAACAAAACTTTTTTTTTATTTGGCCTAATGTGCTTTGAGGGATCTTGAATATCCCTCTTACGCCTGCCCCAATATAATGTGGAGAGATGAGCTATTGTAACAGCCATTAAACCTATCATAAAGAGCAAAAGCGACTGCACATTACAAATATAACAGATGTATTACTCCCATCATAAAAGGACATAAATATAAGCTAGACTCTCTTTACAAAGAGAGTCAAAGATGAATTGGACTCCCTTTCTTACTAAAAGGGAGTCATTTTGAAAGCAAGACCTGGACTCGCTTAAGGGAGTCACAGTGACCCTCTTAATGGTGTCACAGTGACTCTCTTTCCGAAGTGTTGACTCCCTTTCTGTCATGAAGGGATCATTCTGAAAGCAAGACCTGGACCCCCTTTCTGACTCCCTTCCTTTTCTCTGGGTGTCTAGATATTCCCATCTGGCTAGCTATAAAATACCTATAATGTTGGCTGCCTACAGCGCCCTTAATGAACGCCCCAGTCAGTCTGTAGGGTGAGGGGTATCTAGAGGGACCCACCAGACGCTCACAGTGAGTAGACGACGGTCCATGTAAAGCACCACCTGAGGAGGGAGGGCGTAATGGAGACATATAGTCCTGTGTGCCAGGTGCACCTCAACTTACCAATGCCGCTGTGTGAGCTGCTTTAACTGTGTGATGCTGTGTGGGCTGCTGTGTGGGCTGATTTCGGGATGATTTAAATGTTGTTCTGCGTGATGCTGGATGCTGTGTGTGCTGCTGTGTGAGCTGCTTTAAATGTTGTTTTGTGTGATGTTGTGTGTGCTGCTGTGTGGGCTGATTTAAATGTTCTGTGTGATGATGTGTGTTCTGCTGTGTGGGCTGATTTAAATGTTCTGTGTGATGCTGTTTGTGCTGCTGTGTGGGCTGATTTAAATGTTCTGTGTGATGATGTGTGTTCTGCTGTGTGGGCTGATTTAAATGTTCTGTGTGATGATGTGTGTTCTGCTGTGTGGGCTGATTTAAATGTTCTGTGTGATGCTGTGTGTGCTGCTGTGTGGGCTGATTTAAATGTTGTTCTTTGTAATGTTGTGTGTGCTGCTGTGTGGGCTGATTTAAATAATCTGTGTGATGAAGTGTGGGCTGATTTAAATGTTGTTCTGTGTGACATTCATGCTGTGTGATGCTCTGGGATCTGTTCTGGGTACATAGTAGATCTACATCGGAAGGTAGTGGTCTGGGATCTGCACGGTTGCTGCATGGCAACTCATAAGAGAGATCTTCCCAGCTCTTCAGGGCACTAAGAATAGAAATCATATCCACTGTTCAATGCAGTGGATATGGGAGAAGATATCCCAGCCATGACAGTGGATGGGGGTAGGGTGGAGTCCTAACATCCATTCCAGACAGTGAGAAGAGAGACAGTTGGGGCAGTGATCAGACAGAAGAAAGGGAGAGAAGAGAAGTGTCACATTCAGGCAAGGTCCCCAGCAAATCTTGGTCACACTTTGCCAGCCTGCCGAATTCTCAGTATTTTGGCTTATGGGTTGCCGAATTTGGTCATGACAAAATTAAGACCTCACCAAAGTTGCCGAATTTGGTCATGGCCAAACCTCACCAAAGTTGCCAAATTTGATCATAGCCAAACCTCACCAAAGTTGGCCAAAGCTCACTGTTAACATATGAACTAACAAACAAGCCCTAGGTAGTTAATACAATGTAGAATGTTGTAGGATTTACCCAAGCAAATCAGCAGGATGTGGGATCGAATCCCCTGTGTCAGCTCACTCATTGATTGTGCACACCACAGCATACATATTATGTATTTTTATTCCATTCAAGCACAAGTGGTAATAGAAAACATTAGAAACATATATATATATGTGACCCATCTAGGGAAAAGTTTTAATTTTGGCAACCATGGAGCATGTTAACTGCAAAACAGTGTTAAATACATGAAAACAATTTCTAGAACCATTTTTTATGTAGAATACAATAATCTTCATGAAATTATTCCATCTTTGATGCTAACATTCTATATTTGGAATGCAAAAAGAACGTTTTTATGAAGAATTAGCGCATATGACAGTTTCTGGTTGCCAAGGAAACCACCCCAGAAGCCGAAATTGGAGGTAGTAATCGTAATTTCTTTAAAAATCCCATAAGTTACCCGAAACTGAAACAGGGCTGGGCAGCTGTCGCCATGTCGCCAAAAAGTGGCGACACTGGGCTTGAAATTGGCGACAATGCTCTCCTAATCTCAAGCTTTCTAAAGCTGAAAGAATTTTGAAAATAGTCCAACTAGAACCGGAGTTGTGATCCAATTCAAATTGCCAAAATTTCCTAGCCCTTTCTCAGTTCCTGATGCCCAAGGGCCAGGTGTATGGAGGGAGATTTGGGCCCTAGATAGGGCATAGGTTAATTGATACCATTTTCCGAGAGAGGGGTTTGACTTACAACCAGAGTTTTCAAAGTAAACATGAAAGAAATCATCTGGGGACAAAAAAGATAATTCTAGGTTCCTTGAAAGTCGTTCCTATATATCAACAATTAAAGTTTTCTGTCTCCAAAAATACACCAGATCTAGACTTTTCCAAAATCTTTCGCTTCAAAAAGATTGTCCTAGCCCCAATGATAGAGGATGAATACAGATCTGTACCTTAGTATAAATTGTGCCAAAATGCACCAGATTGCAACATTTTAGGCTCAGATTTTCGGAAATTTCAGAAACCTTTCCCTCCCAAACAATTTTCAAGCCCCAATCAGAGGACAAATACAGAACTGAGCCGTAATATATTTTGTTTCAAAATGCACCATCTAAAGTCTAGTCTTCCCAAATTTTCTATGGGGGAGGAGGGGCATAACTGCCACCCCCCCCCCCCATAGCCTGACTGAGCATTGTGAATATGTATATGGAGGATGCCTTTTTATTCAGTGTACGTCCTTCTAATGCATGTCCATACTTCGGCTACAGCCAGTCCTGTATTGGCTCCAGGGTGTTCCGACATGCCCACCCCTGTGAAAGCAGAATGCAAAAATTCCTTCTAGAACCAAATTTAGACTTATAAATTCTATTTTATTTGGTTATTTCTAGATAAAACCGATTTTTCATAATTATCATCATTTACTATGGGATACAATGCATTTAGAGCTTATCTACCATTTTCAGTTAGTGATATGAACTAATGTTTGAAAAGGGATTCCAAAACAAGTACCAGGAACTTTTTAGCTCATGATATCTCATTTTAAAGATAATGGCACCAACTTTAATTACTAATTTCCCCCCTGGAGAGGTCTTTTCGCTCACCTGGTCACAATTATTTTCTACATGTTTGTGAAAGAAATGTTTTCTAAATGGCTTATACAAAAAAAGATCAATAGGGATTCGACCTATCCACCTTCAGATCTATAGTGCAGGCTCTACAGACTGAGCTAACCGGGCTTGCTGTATGGCTAATGCTTAACCCCTTGATCATGACCAAATTGGCCATCTTGGTGAGGTTTGGCTATGGCCAAATTCGGCAACTTTGGTCAGGTTTTGGTATGACTAAATTTGGCAAGACCAAAGTTGGCCAAAGCTGGCCAAAGGTGACAACGATTTGCTGGGTCTGGTCAGCAGTTCATGGTGGCGATTAGGGAAGTCCTATCGGCCGTTCACTGTGCCCCCTTTTAGTATAGATGTAGTCGTATATGCTGCTCTGCCATCCTTCAGACTGCCCTACCTCCCGGCCCCCGGACTCTCAGACAGAAATGACGTCATGCTCGTTCCGACCCTTCAAATATACCCTTCCAGGAAACTTCTCCCTCTCCAGTTTTACACTTCTCTTGTGTCCGTACACCCTTTATTCAATATGCGTATTCAGCCCATAAAATACCCCCTTTTGATAAACCCATGAACTTGGTCTCTAAATATGCCCGCTTTTCTCTTGAAAACGAGAAGGGTTTTCTTTTGTGAAAAATACCCCTTTTCCTTGATTCTGGGGACATTGGAAGAGGGTAAAAAACACCTGTATCTATCGTTTTGGGGAACGACCATAGAGGTCACTCTGTCCGAGAATTCGGGGCCGGGCCCTACCGGCACAAGGCACACCCCCAGGTAGCAAGGGTATATTGGGCCAATGTCGGCAATGATCGACTCCATCGCAATCGTTTTACCAACCATGGCCCATTGTAGATAATGCACACATTGGTTCAACATACAAATTACAATGATGACCCACCCTTGGCAATTCTGACAATGGGCCATTGCTGGGTTGACCGCTGGCCCAGAGCTGGTCCATGCGTGATATGGCTGATATTGACCCAGTGTTGGCCCAGTGTTGGAACATCTCAGGGCCATCATATTATTTCTGATGTTGGATCAACATAGATTCTAACTACACCTGTCCAATATTGGCTGTGATCTACACCAGGGGGATCCAATGTTGCCTGAAGAACATCTTACAGGATGGCTCCTACTTTGCCATCATATTGGGTTATAAATGTGATCCCCAGTGTGCTCTACATGTTTAAAGGTCACAGTAAGTTCATTGATGATATTTGATACCTAAAAGTGCCATTTACTGCATGACATCAGTGGGAAATGGCACAAGTAACTTGAAGACACCTCATGTGGGGGTAATGGAGTTAGATAAGTCCTAAATGATAGTAATACGGTTTATATGGTGTCTAACCAATTTGGGGTAGAGATCAAGATGGATTAAAAAAGACAGAAATGTCTTTTTCTAAACTGATGATACTTGACAGTTATGTCTTAAGTATGTTTGCACATTCAATTATATACATAAAAATAGTATTGTTCAATATTAGTGATTGTTGCAGTGGTCCTATATTGAAAATCATATGTTGGGGCGACATAGTATTATGTATTTCAAGGTTGCCCCGATGTTTAATTTCTAACCTTGGAATGATGTAAAAACATTGTATTGTTGGCCCACCATTGGGCCAACATAAAATCAATATCCCTTTTTCCGAGCATGGGCCATTACTGGGCCAGCGGTCAAACCAAAATGCCAATATTGGCCCATTTTTAAGTGGTATATTGGCCCAATCATGGCCCAATGTACTTATGTTACCTGGGCCGTTACGAGCTGCTCTGTGAGCTGCTCATGGTATTGGGGGAGCATCTCTGTATTAGTCTATATTACGCTGTGAGGGGCGGGCTGGATTTATTGTCCCTGTTCTGTCCTGTGTGCATTTATCTATTAGTGAGGCCCTGCTGGGGGCTGTCTTGGCGTTTGTGCAGACCAAGCACATCTGGAAACAGCCTCGTAGTTACGTACTTGTATATGTCACCACACAAGTAGTTATCTTACAACTAGATCATCGAACCCCAGATACAACTACATTACATTTTGACAAGTTAGACAAGTTTATGAATGATGTATTATCAGCAAAACCCGCAGGGCTAAGCTGATAGTAAAACTATGTTTATTATTCATGAACGAGTCTGATGAAAATACACTGTATTTGATATGAGTATGATACTGAATCTACACTGTAAAATAAGTGTTTAGAATTTAAACACTTATTGTGGCCGTTATTTTAAACACTTTTAGCTTCTCAACACTTTTCAGCTAAACACTTCAATAAGTGTTTAGGTTTTAAACACTTATTTGCAAAGTGTTAAGGTTCTAAATACTTATCTAAAGACTATTTTGAAAAGTGTTTAGAATTTAAACACTTTTCACCTAAACACTTAAAAGTGTTTAGATTAAAAGTGTTTAGAACAAAAGTGTTTAGATAAGTGTTTAGATTCTAAAAGTGTTTAGATAAGTGTTTAGAATCTAAACACTTTTCTATAAATCTAAACACTTTTCTATGAATCTAAACACCTAAACACTTATTGAAAGTGTTTAGCTAATAAGTGTTTAAAACCTAAACATTTTTGAATAAGTGTTTAGATTTTAAACACTTATCTAACCACTTTTGTTCTAAACACCTTTTATCTAAACGCTTTTGAATAAGTGTTTAGGTAAAAAGTGTTTAGATAAGTGTTTAGAACCTAAACACTTTGCAAATAAGTGTTTAAAACGTAAACACTTATTGAAGTGTTTAGCTCGAAAGTGTTTAGAATCTAAACACTTTTTACAAGTGTTTAATATAACAGCCACAATAAGTGTTAAAATTCTAAACACTTTTTTTACAGTGTATTGTGATCTCTTTTTGGTCGGACAGTGAACAGGGTGAATATACATGTACATCCATCTATCTGACCACAGTGTACTGTTTCCTCTTTGTTTAATGTATCAACCTGGCCAAGCTTATCGTGATAAGTGCTCAATCTATAAGCTGGTACAGTTCACTTACATAATTGTCAATCAAAGGTACATCAGAAGTACATGTGTATATAAACATAAAGGCAGGCAGCCGCATATAGCTATGTTGCTAAGCATGCAAACTATGTGTCAAACACATGTCCCTGTATTAAGCTAGGGATAAGACTTATCCCTAGCTTAATACTTAAAGTGTACCTTATCTAGATAACAGTGAAATCTGCTTTGGAGCTAGGTCTCAGTAAATGTAAATCCTCTGTCAATCATTGATTCACTAATGTGTATCTGTATGGTATATCACGTGCTTCATCTCCGGCAGGGGGGTGCTGAGTATGGGAATGGGTACCAACTGCGGTAACGACCCCGGGGCTGTCAATTACACAAACATAAAAAAGTAGGGGCTGTCAGTCAGTAGAAAGCAGAAAATCAGGGGCTGTTACCATTTAGATAGAAATGATATCATTTGCTTTTCAAACATAACTTGAATAATCTAATGATTCCAAAACAATATAACTTATCCTAACAGGGGGCTGTCATTTGAATTCTGGGAAAATAGGGGGTTGTAAAAGTAATGCCCATTTTCAAGGGGCTGTCAAATGAAAACATAGTAGGGACTGTAGTTTCGCAATTTTACTCTCAAAGAGCCACCCCCCCCCCCCACCCCACGGGCATGTCTATTGCTTCATGTCGGTATAACACTGATTTGTCTGGCTGTACGATCTGCTTTTATCTACATCACTGAGTTTTCAATCATCGGACTGACCTTTTGGGAAATTGAAGTTTAATCTTCCCACTGCCCACACGAGCATATAATGTGTATCGTCTGTACCAATACCTATTTGTATTTTATGATCACTTTGCATTTGTTGCTCTCATGTTTGCAGTGTTGTCCAGTACTGGGGAACAAAATGATCCTATTGTGATCGATAGTTTAGATGATTGGTCACTTTTTTCGTTCCCCTTAAAAGAGTACTACGGTAGGGGAAAAAAAGGGATTTTGAAACAAATTGAAACGTTATCATTTTGTTAACAATCTGAGGTAATCGGAGTTGGACAGATGTTGTAACTTAAGATTCGATACAACCCACGTATACCCGTGTATTTATATGTCTGTACAGGCCCATACGTCTGTGATGTGTACAAATGTACATGTAATTGGTGATCTCTAACCCTTTAAGGACGGCATAATGCTTTAATGTGTTATATACTGTTATGTCCTTTGTCGCCATAATTCTCGAATACAATCCTATAGCGAGTTACTCACCGTACCTGCATAGCTGCCCCATGCGGTCCATTTGGGCCGTCTTGATACATGCAGCAATGGCGAGTTACTCGCCAGCGCTGCCTTCAAGCAATCTTGAGCATAGTACATCAAAACACTATGCCGCCCTTAAAGGGTTACTCAGCCATATATCTAAGTAGTGTGTATACACTGCTACATGTGTCTTTATCGTGGCTGTTATCAGTTAATCACCTTACATCCCTCTAGTTACATGTACAGCCCCTTGCCTCCTGGTTGCCATGGCCACTAATCTGTTTACACTGCAGATTTATATCTAAATCCAGATGCCACTACCACCAGAGACTATAGTGTCATATACAGGAGGTCTATGGTGTATATGGGGTGGTTGCGTGGGGACCACGCCCCTGGGACCAATACAGTGGGGGGGGGGGGGGGGTGATGGTGGGGGGGGGGGGGGGGGGGTACAAGACAGGCGGGTATCTTCAGTCTGGCTGATTTTCCTGCAATTCCCTGTAGACTGTAACCGTTAAAATGCTATTAAGTGTCAGGCATGGTTTATAGATGCGCACCTGCCATTTGGACTTTGAAGTGTAAATTGGAAGTTCTCGATCAAAACTGATAATGTGCTTAAAACTGGCATGTAGCAAATGTAATAATCAGAGCGTGTAGCTATTGAATTGAACGAAAATTTAATGCATAGGGTATAATATCTGTAGAGAGCTATATCATTTAGATCTGAGCAGAGTTTGTTGACTTGAAGGTATCACAAGACAATCAATTGTTACTGACACTTTGCGCTTTGATTTGATCACTGATTTGTCCATATTCATCTACTTTTAACAACTTCTTCATTAGAACATCGTCAAGTGAATATAAACATAAAAAACATGTTTTCTATGATGCGCAGTGATGAGAAACCAGTCTCTCTTGAGTTGCAGCCTAAAATTCAATTTCTACACATATAACATTTATAATCTACAGAAACACTTTCACGTGGGCAGGTTACCATGATTACATCTAACTTTCTAAACATGTAAGAGCACGTCGGATACCCTTACAAGAACCCATTCAGATATACACACAGATTACAGGGCTATTCGATAACCATTATTCAAAAGGATAATTGGTTCATGTCAAACCGGAAGTACATGTATAGAGTATCCATGGTTGCCATGACTACAGCAATCTAACGTGAAGGGTCAGCGTTTTAATTAATAGTCAGTTTTCTATCATAACAGGGTGGGAGCCCAACCATAACAGCAGCATCCACAGGGGGCCTCCGGTGTCAAAGCACGACCTCAACATCACCTCAAATGCTGCAGACGACATTTAGTCCGCGTCCCGCCAAAATCCCACTCACTCTCCAAGCATGTCCTGCATGACTGTCTTAACTGCCTTTTGCGTTTCTGTTCTCTAATGGCGAAATTTCGCCACCGAAGAATTCGGCCAACTCTAGTCGCCAGCAACTAATATAGCGTAAGCTGCTTTCTGGGAAAGAATTAGATATGTTTAGTTGCTAGACAGTAGTGCATTAGTTCACGTTTCTTAATTATCAAAACCGTCATATTCCTGGGTATCAGGTTATTTCAATGGTACAGTATATTTGAATACAAATACAACATAAAGCATGCTGTGATTCTTCTCAATTGCTATACGAAAAAGAGAGAAGACGTAAGTAGACACTATGCGATTACTTTTAGTATGACATGGATAGACTAGTAACTAATAATATATCATATAGGCAGGGTGTGGCAGAGGTAAAAATGGCCCATCGAAACTACAAACGCTGCGGTTTCTGGGAGGCAGATTGCGTCGCTCAGTTCGCGCCTAATTTGCTCCGTTGTCGTCTGCTCAGGTCGTCTGCAGCCTGAGGGTGACTGACATGGGGGGTGGGGGGGGGGGGGGATGACATGGCGGGAATCATGCGAACTGTGATTATTATTGCTTTGTATCAGCCAGCATGCAGTCTGGCCCCTGTAACTCCCCTTCTCTCCCCATAACCCTTTTAATTTTGTTATGATGTACCAATCACTAGACAGCGGCGGCGAGTAACTCGCCGGCGGTGCGTTGGTGCATCACCCGGGGTGCGTCATCGTCATGGCAGCTAGGTCGTGTATGAGGCCCGTATTTGGTCGGAATGATGCAAATGATGCACAGCGGAGCTGCACAGTGATGAAGTATGTCGGTAAAATGCATTGAAGCACGATGCTGCTCTCAGAGGGTTACCCCCCCCCCCCCCCCTAGACCTTGCCAATACCAATCACCCTGGCCGCCACGCGCCACTTTTGGCCCTTTTTACCCCCAGAACGCAGTGGTGTGGAGCTAGAAGGGTGTCTGGCCGCGTGAGGGGGAGAGTTTTTAATAATACCATAGTAGAGGTGTTCTAGGTGGGGTTGGATGGTTGGATGGTTGAGTGAGTTTTGGTCTGTGTTCTAACATGCGGCAAAACACACCCGTTTATTCCCTGCTGTGAAGGGGTGGTAGGGTGGTGGGTGGGTGCCATGTACATGTTCACACACTGGACTATCATTTACAACTGTATTAATCCATGTCATAAGGTTATTATTATATAAAAATAGGTAGACCAGTCATCACTATTAAAAGGGGGAAAAAGATGTCCATGTGCATTAGCTTAGTGCCAAATTTATAATTTCATAGGCCCTATATAGTTATAATTGTGTACAATAAAGTTGAATTAAGATAGAAGGAGAATTATCATTTCATTTATAAGAATAATTGAATGAGGATTGAGGAATATCCTAGGGACTTATAGAATACAAGTCAGTGTTGTGACATATGGCCTTTTTTGCTTTTAACAAATAAGAATACCAAAACATATCAACTACATGACTGTGTACACATCGATTTTCATTTAAATCAAACATAAAGATGAAGAAATAGCAAAATTCAAATAACAACAAAATGGGATCAGCATTTAAAACCCTCAAATCCACCCTTGTGCCTGTAAATGTACTGTAAGTGATCTAGTGGGTTTAGGAATATAAAAACTAAATTGATTAAATTTAAATATAAAATAAAATCTTAAAATAGTATAATCCTCATTGTGTGAGTGATGTGGGTGGGTTTGGAGGGTTTAGTGCGTCCTTTTCATCCTTTCATCGTCCACTGCCAGTGACTAACTGTTTCACAGCTGACTTGGCGCCCACCCCAGCACGGCGCCAACATGTCTCCTCATGCCGCCAACTTGTGAGTTCTCTGACATAATACTGGCTGCTGTACACATCAGTAGTATTATATGTATCGGAACGGGACTATAGTTAACTACTGTTTATTACTCAATCGACCTGCAGCCAATCAGAGGCCTCCATTTGGTCACGTGACCCCCTCATTTGCATAATTACGTAATAGGCCACGCGCCCTCATTTGCATAATTACGTAATAGGCCACGCCCCCTTGATCACCAGCCAATCAGGGGCCACCATTTGGTCACGTGACCCCCTCATTTGCATAATAGGCCACGCCCCCTTGATCACGTGACCCCCTCATTTGCATAGTAGACTACGCCCCTTTGATCACCAGCCAATCAGAGGCTTCCATTTGGTCACGTGACTCCCTCATTTGCATAATAATGGATCACGTGACTCCCTCATTTGCATAATAGGACCACACCCCCTTGGTCACGTGACCGGAATCGCTCTTTATTTGGAAAAAAGGCCACACCCCCTTGGTCACGTGACCTGACCCCCTCCCTCATTTGCATAATATAGACAATAGACAGACCACGCCCCCCTTTTGGTCACATGACTTGGACTAGCCAATGGGAGGCTTCTATAAGGGGGGAGGGGAGGGGGGGAGGGGGGCACTTTAAGATGCATGGGGAGGGGAGGGGGGGAGGGGGGCACTATTTATGGGGTGGGCGGGCACTTGGGGGTGGGGAGGGGGGGCCTTTGGGGTCTGCTCGGGAGAAAAAAAATAATTATCTGATCTCTAGGGATTCGCTTCCTCTCTACCCCCCTTTAGGGGGGTAGGGAGGAGGCGAGTCGGAGGTGACTGTAGAGGAGTTTTTCGGTGACTTGATGACTTTCAAACGACCGTGCTGATAGTTGATAAATTTGACTTTTTGACTTGAATATTTCTTGCGACTTTGCGACTTGTAAGCGAAAGCGAAAGCGACTTTGCGGCCCGTAGCCCCTTAAATAAAGAGGTGACTTTGTAACCTCAGGGGGGAGATCCTTCTACACCACCACAGAAAGGATCTCGGTTGATTGACTGTACTTTGACTTGTTGTTGTAAACAAAAAAAAAATCAATGAATAGAACGACCCTCTTATTGCTAACAAAGGAACGACTTTTGAATTACACAAATGTGACTACCCTCTTTTTGTAGGGGTTAGCGGTAACTCAACTTGAATTAGAGTATTAGGGAGAGCAAAACGCGACTACACTCCGTCAAAGACGGTCGTCTTACGGACCGGATAACAATAACCCTAGTTACCTCGGTTACTGTTGATGACGCGTAATGAGCAACGTAGTCAAAATTAAGCTGACGTCAGCGGTCGGCTAGCCAGACAGTGTTTTTTTGTCAAAATGACCGGAGCATGTTACGTTGCGGTCGCTCAAGAGACGGCGATGCATCTGGTCACGTGGATACTGAAAGAAGGTCTACCTATAACCACCACGCTAGTTTGAACGCGGCGGGTATGAGTCATCATGGGGCCCTTGACGGGTGGGTCCTCCCCATGCAGCCGTATGTCGAATTTAAGAAATGCCCGTGTCACACGTCACTAAGGGAGAAAACGTTTTTTGAAAATATTTAGAACCCGAATTTGAGCATTCTGGTACATTTTTAAGGACCCAGACACCGCAAAGCCGGGTACCATCCAAGAAAAAAAAAAAAAAAAAATTTGGCGAAATGTTTAGGCTTGAAATGGTACTTTTCTGATGCACTCTTCGAACATTTTTTTTTTCCTCATGTCACTATGGTCCATGTCACATGTCGGACTCAAGAAATGCCCCATGTCCCATGTCACTTAGATGTCCGTGCCCGTGTCGTCGTATCGATTTTTAAGAAAATGACCATGTCACCATATCGAATTTAGGGGTCTAGTGACATCAGCATGTCCGGCTATCCTCCACAAATTTAGCTCTAAAATGTTTACTTTTTTTTTTTGGGCCGATTTTTCATCATTTAAAAAAAAAACAATAGGCTGTTGAAATGTTTGCTGTTGTAAATAGAAACAAAAACAAAACAAAGCGCATGGTAAGATTATGTCACATTGTAGTCGCGGGTCCGCTCGTTGCTTATCCAGCCTCTTCGTGGATCCGCGACTGCCGATGTGATCATATACTAATCACCGGCGTTTACGGTATTATATACTAAGGTATGAGACAGGTCTTACAGAAAAGGTGTCTAAAAAGCCCTGTGACCTGATTGAAATGACGTCAGCGGCGTCTGCTCGTCAGTGCCCGGCTGTAGCCCGTAGGACATGTCATTCTGCTTTTCTGGATGTTTTGAAATATTTTGATTTAACTGTTAATACCTGATAACAAGCCTCTGAAGCAGTTTTTGATCGAGTACCTCTTCTCTACTTTTCCATCGATTAGCTGCTTCAGCAAAAAAAAATCGCGCGCGCGCGGTCTAGTCTAGATGACGGAGTCGCTAAAGCTCTGTTTAGAGAGTGGAACTTGACCTTGACTGTAGACTCAGTACTAACTGAACGCCCCCCGAGGTCACCCCTCACGTGGGTATATGTGCAAGCTCGGGTTCTTCACTTTACGGCTTGACTAAAACTGAGACGCGTCCATGATAAACTCTAGCCCTTTTTTTTCTTTTCTAGGATCGAGGCGGTTGACGGGTGATGGGGCGGTTATCTAAATAGCGTGGAACTAAAATCAGGCTGTGGCAGATAGTATCTCTGCGCACCTCAAGACTCAACGTAACTTTCACTCTCCAGCAGAAGTTTAGTTGTCACTAATTATGGGCGGCGACCGTCGTGCACCGGCGGATATTGGAGAGTGTTGGAGAGCTGAACCTTACAGACATATAAATCAATCGCTCTGGTGGAGACAAGTGTCGGAAATATCTCGCCATAGATTGGAACCAAATACTTATCTAATGGAATCGTTATCAGTTTTCAGTTTTCTTGCCGTACAAAATTTATTTCCCACTCTTCACGTGGTGATAGCTGAAGGTCACTCGTCGTAGGTACGTGTGACCGGGGAACACCCTTTTTGGTTTTGGCGCGGGTTGACATCAGATTTGTACCGTACTGTCGCGATTAAGGGCTCTGAGGGAGTGCTTTTCAATTCGGTGAAGTTCTTACTCAGGAGCTATATACAAGCCAGGCGCTGGCGCTTATTCAAAGTCGCGATTTTAGTGCTTGAGAAAAAACATTTGGAGGCTCTTATACACGGCGCTTATACAAGACCGGCGCACTTTCAACACTAGTTGCTTTATCGCGACCGTACGGTATGACTTCGGTGTCACAAGGTCCCAAACTCCAAATAAGGAAGTGAAACGACGTCGCCTGTCTACCTCGTGCGCGTCATAGCGTCGTCGAAAATAGTGTGACGTCAGCTTCTCTCAGGCGGCTAGGAAGTCAGTTCGACAAAAATGGCTCACCGAGTTAACTTCGTGCCCGTTTCTCGATCTATGATCGATGCGGCCGTGGAGAAGGAATTCGTAGCCGCGCTACAGAGAGAGGAGGCGGAGAGACAGAACTTCGTGGCCGTTTCTCGATCTATGATCGATGCGGCCGTGGAGAAGGAATTCGTAGCCGCGCTACAGAGAGAGGAGACGGAGAGACAGCGGACTGCTGCTGAAGCAGAGGGTGTGGCCGATGAGCTGATCACGAACGTCACTGATCAACTCATCCGACAGTGCGTGGAACAAGTCAAGCAGCAAGTCTGCATGGAGGAAGGTCTACCGCCCGCCGTGCTGGGGGAGCTGCTGCAGGACTACCACGCGTTATGACCACGCCCTCCGCTTCAGCAGCAAGGTCCCTGCGACCCTCTCTACTAAACGGTCCTTTTAAGGACCAACCACTGATCACAAAAGTTGAAAATCAATCTCAATATAATATACGCATCAGAAAAAACCCCTAATAGGCTCTACACTGAAACCCTGTTGAGTAGGTAGATCGGGTTGGGTTTTTTTGGGTTTTTTTTAGGAAGGGCAATCAGGTCATCGTGTGGAGGTCATCAGGTGTCCTGTGTGTCTGTCTGTGTGTGTGTGTGTGTGTGTGTGTGTGTGTGGGTGTGGGTGTGTGTGTGTGTGAATTTTATACAAATACAATTATTCATTCCTTTCAGCAAGAAAATTAGCTCAATGTAATCATATGATTTTAACTGCCCTACTTATCAGGGCCTTGACGACATCTGACCGCCCCCCTTTTCAGGATCTAAATGGAAATTCACTGCCACCGCTTTTCAGAGTCGTGCTGCAGTGGTTATCCAATACATGGCGGAGTGCCATTACCTAATTCTTTTGTATGTAAAAAAAAAACAGCACTGATAAGGGTTTTAATTAGACAGATATTGGTTCTACACTATCAAAAAATAACCCCTCAGCGCTTTAATGCTAAAGGTAGCATAGTGCTTTAATGCGCTACGCCCTTTGTCGATATGCCGGTGTATGCATGCATGCAGCCCTGGTGAGGAACTCTGAGTGCTGCATTCATGGCTTATGACGACAACGGGCACTGCACATTAAAGCGCTATGCGACTATTAAAGGGTTAGATCCAGTCTTGCTCCAGTCATCCCGAATGCTATACCCAGAGTTGGTGGTCTGGTCCAGACTGCTGTACACAGATTGTGGACGGGATGGCGGGTTGCTGCCAGACTATCCCCCTGGTACGATATGCGGCTGGCGCGGCCGAGACTGTCTTATATGATGCTGAGTCTAATTATGTATTAGATACCCTACGAGTAACTGAGAGTATGTCAAAATAATCACGGCAAACTGACTGGCGACTTCATAGGACCATAGGGCGGTTATTATTACATAACTCAGTAACCTTCGGTTATGTGTTAGATAGAGTACACTTGGACACGGTTATTCCATTTATTTCATGGTGAATACTGTCTATCAATGTTAAACCTATGAGAGGGCCGTATGTGACTCAAGGGTTGAATAACCCTCGGCCGTATTGCACGCTGTGGCCGTATTGCACGCTCCCAGTGGTCGCCAGTGGTCGCCATGGGGTCGCCATGGCGTTTCTAGGCTACCGAAGGTCACGTGACTTGTACGGAATTCAAAATGGCGGCCGACGGAGGTAAACAAACGCCGCGGAAGTAAAGAAACATCGTGGAAGTAAAGAAACATACTTTTCATATCTATTTTACATCGATATACCCTGAAATAAACACAGAGCGTCACTTAAAAGTGACCTCGTCAGTGGTTAGTGCACTTGCAGTGCTTGGGCCGTATTGCACTAGGCCTACGGCCAGCGTGCAATACGGCCCAAGCACTGCTCGTGCACTAACCACTGACTCTGTCACTTTAGCGTGCAGCTCTGTCTATATACCCACTGCCCCACAGGGTCAAGACGAGGTGATTAAATAATAAGACCCAGACGGGTAAAATAGCCAAAGTCAACAATGACCTGTTTTTTAGCCAATATGGACAAAGAGACACGGGGTGCTGTACACAGCTTGTGGACGGGATGGCGGGTCGCTGCCAGACTATCTCCCTGGTCCGATATGCAGCCGGCGTGGCCGAGACTGTCTTATATGATGCTGAGTCTAATTATGTATTAGATTCCCTACGAGTAACTGAGAGTGTGTCAAAATAATCACGGCAAACTGACTGGCGGCCTCATAGGTCAGTTATTATTACATAACTCAGTAACCTTCGGTTATGTGTTAGATAGAGTACACTTGGACACGGTTATTCCATATACCCACTGCCCCACAGGGTCAAGACGAGGTGATTAAATAATAAGACCCAGACGGGTAAAATAGCCAAGTCAACAATGACCTGTTTTTTAGCCAATATGGACAAAGAGAAACGGGGTGCTGTACACAGCTTGTGGACGGGATGGCGGGTCGCTGCCAGACTATCCCCCTGGTCCGATATGCAGCCGGCGTGGCCGAGACTGTCTTATATGATGCTGAGTCTAATTATGTATTAGATGTCCTACGAGTAACTGAGAGTGTGTCAAAATAATCACGGCAAACTGACTGGCGGCCTCATAGGTCAGTTATTATTACATAACTCAGTAACCTTCGGTTATGTGTCAGATAGAGTACACCTGGACACGGTTATTCCATATACCCACTGCCCCACAGGGTCAAGACGAGGTGATTAAGTAATAAGATCCCCAGACGGGGGGTAAAATAGCCAAGGCAACAATGTCCTGTTTTTAGCCAATATGGACAAAGAGACACAGGGGGTGCTGGGAGTTGGCGACAAGGGGCAAGACGGGCAAGACTACTTCTCAAAATAGACAATGACAATGGCCAAGACCTAGTTCTTAAATTCGACAAGGCCCATTGGCATCTCTTATATTCGACAAGTGACACATGTGCCCCGTCTGTGGTCCTAATATAGATTTTCTAAAAAGTAAATTTTCTGCACCGTGTGACAACGACCGATCAGCTACATAGCAGAGATTTCCCCAACCTATTTTGGTTATTTTTCTATTCAGTTTTTGATCAGCGCACTATATTATCGTGGTTTTTTTTTTAAAATTTTTAATCATAAATAATATGTAGACTTGGAAAAAAAAAAAAAAAGAGAGCTGACACGCAAACTCCGACTCTCCCCCCCTCCTACTCACATGTCGCTGTTTTGTCACTAAACCCAAAGACCCACCCACCCCGTAGGAAGGGGAGACGCTTGTGAACGTTCCCTTAGGCCTCTATTCTTTATTTATTGTGTGGCCCCTAAAGAGGGGCCAACCAACTGACGCTGTCAGTTGGTTATATGCTGCACAACATGGGCGTAATTAATTACGCCTGGTGTTAAGCAGCATGGATCACTGTGGTTTGACAGACTGACCTCAAAGGGCCCCCGTTGGATGGGGGCCCTTGTGGCACAACGAGTCAAAACGAGTTGATCCGTTTTTCAGATTACCGACTCGGCGAGAGTTTCTGACTATCTATCTTTTATAAAGCCTTAGATATGGTGTGGTATTTTTCATCTCGCTATAGTTTAGTTGGTATTTAAAGAAACTGCCTCATTTCTATCAGAAATACACAATATTGAATTGTTTTTTATATTTTAATATATTTAGAAGCGCACTTTGTTGCCTATATAGCTCATTATGCGTTGAAATGTTCGCGAGCATCGTAGGAATGTACAAAACCCCTATTGTGGCGCCATCTGACGAAAGAGCGGGGAACTATACATGACCTGAACCCCTCCCTCAGCGCGTTCGTTATTCGCATCTTTGACAGTGACTAAGAGACGCTCAAACTGTCTCTTATTTAGTTTGAACTTATCACAAATTTGTCTTTGATAGGTCGTAGATTGACTTCTGACTTTTTTTTCTTTTTTAGTTAGAATAAAAAACAAGTGACGCCGACACAGACCTGCGCATTAACGCGCTCCACCGTCTTCAGAGGGTTAAGTCTATAGTACAGTAGATTCTACTGTGTACTTACACTAACAGTGCTACATATACATACCTGAGTCATAAGTGGGGTTTTTTTGTTGTTTTTTTAGGGAAAAAAAGTGATCTACTCACCCAAACCGCTATTAGTAGGTAACCTGTATGACCCATACCGCAAACATCTGCCTCGTGACTGATAGTGTACCAGTGGTGAAGTGCTGACAATTGAGGCTCTTTACATAGCTGAGAGAGCGAATGGCCTAATCTTGTTTTCACCTTGAGCCCCCACCCTATTCCAGAGAGGGTATCAAAAATCACATGTACACGTATATGGGCTTATAGCTGGTGAATAGATAAGGCGGGGCAACTGTGTATACTAAGACTACAGGGGGCGTTTTAACGACAGGTGTGACGCGCCAGCCCGTGGACGGAGCTTTTGTTTTCACCTAGAGAGGGGATCGAGAGTGTATACAAAGCCTACAGGGGGTGATTAACGACAGGTGTGACGCGCCAGCCGGTGGCCGGATCACCGCATCTTCTAAGCTTTGTTTTCACCTAGAGAGGGGATCGAGAGTGTATACAAAAAAAAACCTACAGGGGGTGTTTAACGCGGCCTACATGCTATGATCTAAGCCTGTTTTCAGCTAGAGAGGGACCTAAATCACCTAAACCCTTTCCACCCTTAAATCGATCTGATAATTACTATAAAGAGGAGTAATGCGCGTTACATGTATATGGGCTTATAGCTGGGTAAGAGATTAAGATGCTAGTCAACTGTGTATGCAAAAAAAAACAAAAAAAAAACTACAGGGGGTGTCTAAAGTCGATTGTCATGCGCCAGCGGGCGGACGGAAGTCTGCCACTCTAGCTGTGACTACAAGCGCGTGCGTGTGGTAGACAGCTTAAATCAAACACAAGTTAAGCTCCTTATAGCTTCCTACTGACTGCGGATTCGAGTGCTTGAAAGATGGTCTTTTGTTTTTTTCATCTATTTCCTCGGGGAGTCGAACAGGATTAAAGATGTAACGAACCCGCACCTACACAGGTAGACAGCTGGTCGCCTTCCTAGTGAGAGTTTTCCTCTTGAGTTAAGAAGCTTATCTCGGAGCCTAGTACATAAGCGAGAGTGAAACATGGGTCCCACACACTTCTTCTACCACCTTCAGCATGGCGTCATCAGGAATCACTCTACGTTCTACCGAATGTGAGCAATCCCAACACTACTACAGAGCCGCGACAACACCACACGAGGAGACGTCCATGTTTACTGATGAGTTAACAAGTAGCAACGTGGAGGTTGGTTTTTATCAAGATTCGTACGGGTGGCTGGAAAGTGTGAGGGCTACTTCTGCAGCTATTGCTGCTGCTCGTGCAAAACGTGAAGCTCGTATCGCTGTTCGTGCTACACATGCTGCATACGAAATTGCCAATGCTGCTAACAACGCTGCTGTTACTCTCGCCGCTGCTGCTCGTGCTGCTAATGTTCTTGCTACTGTTTCCGCTCTTGCTACCGATGCTGCTGCTACTGATGCTGCAGCGTCTGCTAAAAGTGCCGCTGTTGCGGCTGCTGCTAGGGCTAATGCTATTAATGCTTGTACAGCTGCTAAAAAAATAGCCTGTTTTGCTTATGCTAGTCGCAGTGTCGCTGTTACGGCTATGGCTGATGCACATGATGCTAAGTTACGGGCTGTTGCTTTTGCTGAAGATGCTGTTGATGCTGAAGATGTTGCTGCTGCTGCTGCTACTGCTGCTGAAGATGCTACTGCTGCTGCCGCTGCTGCTGCTGCGGCTGCTGCTCTAGACACCTATGACGCTGCTGCTACTGCGGCTGCTGCTCTAGACACCTATGACGCTGCTGCTGCTGAAGATGCTGCTGCCGCTGCTGCTACTGCTGCTGCTGAAGATGCTGCTGCCACTGCTCTAGACACCTATGACGCAGCTGCTGCTGCTTTTGCTGAAGATGCTGTTGATGCTGCTACTGCTGCTGCCGCTGCTGCTGCTGAAGATGCTGCTGCTGCTGCGGCTGCTGCTCTAGACACCTATGACGCTGCTGCTACTGCGGCTGCTGCTCTAGACACCTATGACGCTGCTGCTGCTGCTGAAGATGCTGCTGCTGCTGCTGCACTAGTCATCTATGACGTGGCTGCTGCTCTAGACACCTATGACGCGGCTGCTGCTGCTGCTGCTGAAGATGCTGCTGCTGCTGCTGCTGCTCTAGACACCTATGACTAAAACTTAGTAGGAGTTATTTTACAAACACTACTGCTACCTATGACTAAACTTAGTAGGTGTTATTTACAAACAAGAGAGCCACGTGGTGTTGTTTACAAACAAAGAGAGCCACGTGGTGTTGTTTACAAACAAAGATAGCCACGTGATGTTGTTGTGGCCTATCATGCCAATGAAGGGGACACGTGATCAAGGGGGCGCGGCCTATTATGCAAATGAGGGGGTCACGTGACCAAATGGCGACCTCTGATTGGCTGGTGATCAAGAGGGCGTGGCCTATTATGCAAATGAGAGGGTCACGTGATCAAGAGGGCGTGGCCTATTATGCAAATGAGGGGTCACGTGACCAAATGGTGGCCTCTGATTGGCTGGTGATCAAGGGGGCGTGGCCTATTACGTAATTATGCAAATGAGGGGGCGTGGCCTATTACGTAATTATGCAAATGAGGGGGTCACGTGACCAAATGGAGGCCTCTGATTGGCTGCAGGTCGATTGAGTAATAAACAGTACTTAAAAGAAAAGAGTATCGAATTTTTAACCAAGTTTGTTTCAAAACAGCTGTGATTCTATTACACATCTATGAGTGTCATTCATCTAAAGGTGGTACATTTAACAAGTTAAATTGAAAAGAACATGTAACTGTGGTGCCTCAGTGGGGGCTGCCATTTTCTGGGCCACCCATGTCACAAGTGAACATTGTGATGGGCAGCAATGACACAAGAAGGCAGCACCTGTATCCGACCTGTATACTGCAGGTGAATAGGGCAGACATGGTCCATCAGGTGGCAGGCCTGTTACATTTTGGGTACACAAGACATGCATCATAATGCTGGAAAGCGACATCAACTCTTTGGTCTACTCACCCTCAGTCTAGCCGGGGCAAGCAGCGGTCGTCACTCAGCTGACCCCCCCCCCCAACATGAACACGCAATCTGAACTCAGTCCCACTGCTACTTTATCCTATACTATGGTCTACCAGTGGTGGTTCTCTCGCCTACCCTCCCCCTTCCCTCCCAGCTACTCTATAGACCAATGCAGCAAGAAAGGGTGACTTTTCAGAAAAGTTGTTGATTAAGCTTTTGAATATTTCTGATTTGTGACTGGCAAATACATGAATCTAGCCTCAAAATCATGCATTCTTATATATACATGTATATACAAAAGCAACCTTGCGACCTGGGCCGTTTTGAAGGTGACTTTCGACTTAGGGCAATAATTGCATATATAGCTATAACAGATAATGTAACTTGCATTCTACTTCCATTTTAATTTCAAAAAGTCACCCTTTCTTGACGCACTGGTCTAGGCCTATAGTTTCTGGGTGGGACAAGTGTACCTCCCAGGCAGCTCTGTACCGTGACCTGCACTGTGGAGTTGGATTGTTCTCTCACATACCCCCCCCCCCCCTGCCCCTCCCTCCCAGCCAGCTCGAGACAGGACCTACGTGTAATACTTCTACGTATATACCGGTCTCTCATATCATGGTGGTGGGGAGGAGTGGGGGGGGGGGTAGCTGCAGAGGGGCAAGTTACACAGGGAGGCACGGGCGGCCTGCTGGGCAGCACAGCAGGGTGCCAGTGTAGGTCGGCTGTGGTCCTCTCCTACGTCATCTTCACGTCATTTATCGCCAAATCTCGCTACAAAATGGCAGCCCCCTTGGTGGATGGATTTAGTTTGA